>CM053030.1:526160025-526862525 GCA_028564925.1 Lithobates sylvaticus
ATGACGACACCTGGCTCCTCCCCAACGCGTTGCGTCACTGAACATCAAAGGACGATCACCCTTTGATCTAGCTGTACTCAGGATTTTAAGATTGTAAGTTACTACTTTTCCTTTTAATAAATTGATTGATTATACTACACTATGGAGCCCCCCCTCTTTATTGCATGACCCTACATCAAATGGATGAGCCTGAAGTACATCTTGTTATCGGTATCACTGTGATCATCTGCAGAGATCGATCGCTGAAGGTCCTGGATATATTCTTACCAAGGCTTGACTTGACTAAAATACCAGTGTGAAAGGGGTCTTACTTCCTGGAATCCATCTGCCCTTAGATCATGTATGCATGCAGAAGAGTGTACTTAGCTGAGAAACCCTCCCCCCTCAAGACTCCCGGGATGTAGGACATCATTTACCTGGGCATGAAACCAGGAAGTAACTGAAGAAATGTAAAAAAAAGTTTAAAACAAGTAAATATGCTATCAGCAGGAGGATTACAAATCAGCAAAGTTGATTGGGACTGAAGTCTGAAAATGGGCACAGCGAGTGTACAGACCTGGGAACTCAGCACAGGGATGGTGGAACCCCTCATAATGGGCACAGCAGGTGTACAGACCCAGGAACTCAGCACAGGGATGGTGGGAACCCCTCATAATGGGCACAGCAGGTGTACAGACCCAGGAACTCAGCACAGGGATGGTGGGAACCCCTCATAATGGACATAGTAGGTGTACAGACCCAGGAACTCAGCACAGGGATGGTGGGAACCCCTCATAATGGGCACAGCAGGTGTACAGACCCAGGAACTCAGCACAGGATGGTGGGAACCCCTCATAATGGGCACAGCTGGTGTATAGACCAGGGAACTCAGCACAGGGATGGTGGGAACCCCTCATAATGGGCACAGCAGGTGTATAGACCAGGGAACTCAGCACAGGGATGGTGGGAACCCCTCATAATGGGCACAGCAGGTGTACAGACCCAGGAACTCAGTACAGGGATGGTGGGAACCCCCCATAATGGACACAGCAGGGGTACAGACCCCGGAACTCAGCACAGTGATGGTGGGAACCCCTCATAAATGGGCACAGCAGGTGTACAGACCTGGGAACTCAGCACAGGGATTGTGGGAACCCCTCATAATGGGCACAGTGGGTGTACAGACCTGGGAACTCAGCACAGGGATGGTGGGGAACCCCTCATAATGGGCACAGCAGGTGTACAGACCGGGAACTCAGCACAGGGATGGTGGGAACCCCTCATAATGGGCACAGCAGGTGTACAGACCTAGGAACTCAGTACAGGGATGGTGGAATCCCCCCATAATGGGCACAGCAGGTGTACAGACCCCTGAACTCATCACAGGGATGGTGGGAACCCCTCATAAAGGGCACAGCAGGTGTACAGACCCGGGAACTCAGCACAGGTATGGTGGGAACCCCTCATAATGGGCACAACAGGTGTACAGAACCAGGAACTCTGCACAGGGATGGTGGGAACCCCTCATAATGGGCTCAGCAGGTGTACAGACCTGGAACTCAGCACAGGGATGGTGGGACCCCCTCATAATGGGCACTGCAGGTGTACAGACCTGGGAACTCAGCACAGGAATGGTGGGAACCACTCATAATGGGCACAGTGGGTGTACAGACCTTGTAACTCATCACAGGGATGGTGGGAACCCCTCATTATGGGCACAGCAGGTGTACAGACCTGGTAACTCAGCACAGGGATGGTGGGAACCCCTTATAATGGGCACAGCAGGTGTACAGACCTGGGAACTCGGCACAGGGATGGTGGGAACCCTCATAATGGGCACAGCAGGTGTACAGACCTGGGAACTCAGCACAGGGATGGTGGGGAACCCCTCATAATGGGCACAGCAGGTGTTCAGACCTGGGAACTCAGCACAGGGATGGTGGGAACCCCTCATAATGGGAACAGCAGGTGTACAGACCCAGGGAACTCAGCACAGGGATGGTGGGAACCCCTCATAAATGGGCACAGCAGGTGTACAGACCTGGGAAACTCAGCACAGGGATGGTGGGAACCCCTCATAATGGGCACAGAGCAGGTGTACAGACCTGGGAACTCAGCACAGGGATGGTGGGAAACCCCTCATAATGGGCACAGCAGGTGTACAGACCCGGGAACTCAGCACAGGGATGGTGGGAACCCCTCATAATTGGCACAGCAGGTGTACAGAACCAGGAACTCAGTACAGGGATGGTGGAATCCCCCCATAATGGGCACAGCAGGGGTACAGACCCCGGAACTCAACACAGTGATGGTGGGAACCCCTCATAATGGGCACAGCAGGTGTACAGACCCAGGAACTCAGCACTGGGATGGTGGGAACCCCTCATAATGGGCACAGCAGGTGTACAGAACCAGGAACTCAGTACAGGGATGGTGGAATCCCCCCATAATGGGCACAGCAGGGGTACAGACCCCGGAACTCAACACAGTGATGGTGGGAACCCCTCATAATGGGCACAGCAGGTGTACAGACCCAGGGAACTCAGCACAGGGATGGTGGGAACCCCTCATAAATGGCACAGCAGGTGTACAGACCTGGGAACTCAGCACAGGGATGGTGGGAACCCCTCATAATGGGCACAGCAGGTGTACAGATCTGGGAACTCATTATGGGCACTTACTTAATGTGAAATATCAGTTTTGGGTGGGCTGACCGTATGATAAATCCTATGAGAATGCATGTAGTGTTGTGTCCCCTCCTGTACCTGCTCCTCTCCCTCTCTGTGGCTCAGGCTGCACTGACATATGCAGAGCTCCCACTCCCAGCCTACCAGCAGCTCCTTCTAAACTTACTTGAGCCCTCCTCAGTGTAGAGGGACTGCTGTGACCCGGGACACACATGGATCACCCACCTGCACCCTGCTGCACCTCTGCTGGATGGTGACCCCCTCATCTCCTGTACTGGAACCCCGCCGTCTCCTATAGGCTGCATTCTCAAGGTCAGTGACATAAAGGGGGGGGTCTGATGGCAGCGAGAACCCAAATAGAGGGCACCATTGTCTGCATTGTCTTTCATTTGCATTGCAAAGCCTGGTAGAAGTGGAGGCACAGGCTGGATGTAAGGATCGCTCTCTACTGATCCCTATACATCCCCTTCATCCTATACTGGGCTGGAATACTAATAGATCCACTGCAGAGACCTGGCACTGGGCTTCCCTATACAGCTTGTAATCAATAATTCTCCAATGTAGATCAATACTCCCTGGGGGGGATCCCTCTGTATGTGCTTCAGGCTGCAGGGAGCTGGACGAGGATTTTTTATTTTATTTGTAGCATTTATTGTATGTGGAATCTGTGCAGAGGACGACGAATGATGCAGAAGAAGAAGAAGAAGAAATAGAGCGGAGAGAAGAAGAGCGGAGAGAAGAAGAGCGGAGAGAAGATTCCCGCAGTAATGACAACCGCGAATACAATGTATCCAATTCTTCCATCGTTCCCTGAGACACTGCACGCTATTATTATTATACATTTATATAGCTCTGACATAGACCGCAGTGCTGTACAAAAAAACACCAAGCACCAGAGGAGCTTACACTCTACTGTCCCTCCGCTATTATTATTATTATTATTATGAATTTTATGATTATTTTTATTATTCATTTACATTTTATAGCTCTGACATAGACCGCAGTGCTGTACAAAAAAAAACATTCACATCAGTCTCTGCACGAGAAGAGCTTACACTCTACTGTCCCTCCAGAGTCACACACTATTATTACTATTATTGTAATTTTTAAGATTATTATTTATTTACATTTTATAGCTCCGACCTAGACCACAGTGCTGTACAAAATAACACTTAGCCATTCACACCGGTCTCTGCACCAGAGGAGCTTACACTCTACTGTCCCACCACAGTCACACGCTATTATTACTATTATTAGTAAATGTATCATTATTATAATACGATTACATTTTATATCTCTGACGTATACCACAGTGATGTAGAAAAAAAAAAAACACTTAGCCATTCACATTAGTCTTTGCACCAGATGAGCTTACACTCTACTGCACCACCCCAGTCACACAATATTATTATTATTATTTTGAATTTTATGATTATTTTTTACATTTATTCATTTACATTTTATAGCTCTGACATATACCACAGTGCTGTACAAAAAAAAACATTTACATCAGTCTTTGCACCAGAGGAGCTTACACTCTACTGTCCCTCCACAGTCACACAGTATTATTACTATTATTATGAATTTTATGATTATTTTTATTATTCATTTACATTTTATAGCTCCGACCTAGACCACAGTGATGTACAAAAAAAAGCCATTTACATCAGTCTCTTCACCAGAGGAGCTTACACTCTACTGTCCCTCCAGAGTCACACACTATTATTACTATTATTATTAGTAAATGTATCATTATTATAATACGATTACATTTTATAGCTCTGACATATACCACAGTGCTGTACAAAAAAACATTTAGCCATTCACACCAGTCTCTTCACCAGAAGAGCTTACACTCTACTGTCCCACCCCAGTCACACACTATTATTATTATTATTATTATTTTGAATTTTATGATTATTTTTTATTATTCATTTACATTTTATTGCTCTAACATATACCGCAGTGCTGTACAAAAAAAACATTTAGCCAGTCACACCAGTCTCTGCACCAGAGGAGCTTACACTCTACTGTCCCTCAAGAGTCACAAACTATTATTACTATTATTATGAATTTTATGATTATTTTTATTATTCATTTACATTTTATAGCTCTGACCTAGACCACAGTGCTGTACAAAAAAAAGCCATTTATATCAGTCTCTGCACCAGAAGAGCTTACACTCTACTGTCCCTCCAGAATCACACACTATTATTACTATTATTAGTAAATTTATCATTATTATAATACGATTACATTTTATATCTCTGACATATACCACAGTGATGTACAAAAAAACATTTAGCCATTCACATGAGTCTCTGCTCAGAGGAGCTTACACTCTACTATCCTGCCACAGTCACACACTATTATTACTATTATTACTATTATTATGATTATTATTTATTTACGTTTTATAAATCCAATCTAGACCGCAGTGCTGTACAAAAAAGCACTAATGCCGCGTACACACGGTCGGAATTCTGGTTGGAAAAAGCTCTGATGGTTTTTTTTTTTTTTTTTTTCCTTGTTTTTTTTTTTTTTTTTTTCTTTTTGTTTTTTTTTTTTTTTTTTTTTTTTCTTTCTTTTTTTTTTTTTTTTTTTTTATTTTTTTTTTTTTTTTTTTTTGTTAATTTTTTTCCTTTTTCTTTTTTCAACTTTTTCTTTTTTTTTCTTTCTCTTTTTTTTGTTTTTTTTTTTTTTTCTTTATTTTTTTCTTTCTGAATTTTCGCTCAAACTGTCTTGCCTACATTCACATAATTTGGGAGTGGTGGGGGGGAAAGTGGGGGGTAGTGAGTGGTGGGGGGTAGGTAGAGGTGGGGGGGATAGTGGTAGGGGGATAGAGCGAGGTAGGGGTAGTGAGAGGTGGGGGGGTAGTGAGTGGTGGAGGGGTAGTGAGAGCTGGGGGAGGGACAGTGGGGGGGTAGTGAGTGGTGGGGGGTAGTGGGTGGGGGGTAGTGAGAGGTGGGGGGGGGGTAGTGAAAGCTGGGGGAGGGACAGTGGGGGGGGGTAGTGAGTGGTTGGGGGTAGTGAGTGGTGTGGGGACAGTGGGGGGGGTGGGGGGGTAGTGAGTGGTGGGGGGTAATGAAGAGGCAGTGGACGGGAACAAGGTAACCCAGGCCGCCCCAGGGCAATGATGCCCAACTGACTGCGCCCCCCTTTCCATAAAGGGTTAGGGTCAGGGTGCCCACCCCATAACCCTAGCAATAAAACCATTACACGCGCCAGGGGGCGATCAATCAGCCCTTCCCCTCTGCCCACGGTAACCAGGTCCCCCTTGTCCCGGCCCACACTTCTGGTGAGAGGTAGGCGCTGGGGCGGTGGGGAGTTAAGTGGTGGGTGGGTAGTGGAGAGAGGTGGGGGGGGTAGTAGAGAGCCTTAACTGGGGAGAGGGACAATGGTAAGGATGGGGAGGGGGGAGGGTAGTGAGTGTTGGATGGGGGATTAGCTGGAGGGATCACAAGATGAGGAGGATGGGGGAGTGATAGTGGGTGGTAGTTAGAGAGTGGTTGAGGGGCATAGTGGTGGGAAGGGTAGTGAGTGGTTGGGGATAGAGAGGTGGTACGTGGGGGGAGTGTAGAGAGGTAGTGAGAGGTTGGGGGACTTAGTGTGTGGGGGGTATGAGTGGTAGGGAGAATAGTAATGGGGGGGGGGGGTAGGTGGGTAATTTGTTGAGTGGTTTGGGGGGATAGTGGGGAGGGGAGATGAGTTGGAGGATTGTGGAGGAGACAAATACAGTTAGACTCGGGAAGGGTGGGGGACCTGGTAGGCGCGGGGAAACGGAGGTTAGCCAGGTTCGGGGGGGGGGGGTTTGTCTACTTAGAAGGCCGTGAGGGGATGAGTGCAGACACAGGGGGTAGGTGAGTGGTGCGGCCGGGTTATAGTGGGGGGGGGGGGGGGGACGTGAGTTGGGGAGATGGGGAGTGATCGTTGCCTGGTCAACCATTCGGGATCGGAGGGATGTAGATGGTTGGTGGGGATAGTTTGGGGAGGGGGTACCACAGAGGGTCTAGGACTGTAATATATCTAGGTGAATCTTTTTGTAGTGGGGGGAGATAGTGGAGGGATAATGAGAGGTGGGGGATGGTGACGGATCAGATGACATGGTGGTAAAGTGCTGATGAGTGCAGAGCCTGCAGATGACAGAACGCAGCACTGCAGAGCCTCACCAGCGGAGTTATTATTGGCTCTCCCTCCCACATTGCTGCCATCGCAGAGTCTAGAATTAACCTGAAACGCGGCGAGTTCTCGGGGTGGAGAGAAGACGCTCATCTGATAGATAACATCTGCCCTCCCTCCAGTCTTGCACAGTTGCAGCGGCTCCTCTCCCGGACTAATATTGCTCTCATTTCACTGCACACTGTGAGCTTCTCACCATGTGCATTAGAAGCTGCAGCAAGTCAGATAGAGCCCCGCCTCATATCCTGGCTGAAGGACGTCCAGCATCATCTAGGTCTTTCCATCGCTCACAACTGTCCCTGATTTGGAGCAATGTCCCTCTGTCCCTCATTCCTCCTCATTTGTCCCTCATGTTGCTCTGATCTCTATACTTGTATATAAAATGCACTTTTTATCTATCAAAAAGTGTCTCCCGGCACTAAACCTTTCATCTGATTCCTAAATTGCTGTATTTTTAAATTTCAAAATCCAATATAAAGAAATATTAGTGGTAAAAAAAAAGCACTTGTGGGTTTAACTAATCATTTTTTATTGTACAATTCTCCTTTAAGGGGGCGTGGTGAGGGGGTGTGTCCTCTGCCTGGATACTTCTGCTGATAGGTGTCCCTCATTCCCATCTCAGAAAGTTGGGAGGTGTGATTTAATGCGGGGTGCCCATTTACAAAAAAAAAAAAAGTCACCAGCTCCAAATACTGCGGCTGCTGACTTTTAATAAATCGGACACTAACCTGTCCCGGGGTCCAGCGGTGTGGGGGGGAATTGAAGCCCCGCTCGTCTCCCCCCCTCTCTTCGGCAGCGCCGGCATTGTAACTGTGGGCACCCGGCTGTGGCTTCTCAGCCGGAGACACCCACTGCGCATGCGCGAGTGGCACCGCGTGCCGTGATTGGCCGCGCAATAATCTGGGACCTGTGACGTGTCCCAGATGATTGACAGGAGGGAGGGGGCAGAGCCTGAGCCCTTCCTGCGCCGAGGGGAAGTGATGTCACCAGCCCGGGGCACCGGGGGCGGACTGACAACTCATGGGGCCCCCGGGCAATAGGAGATTATGGGGCCCCCAGGCAATCAGAGATTATGGGGCCACACAGTATACACACACACAGTGTACAATCACACAGTATACACACACACAGTATACACAGACATGTTTCTATTGGCTGAGAAGGTACTGGAGAGGTGGGGCAGCTATAATCTCTGGATTTTTAGACCAAAAGGATGTTGGTAAGGGACATTTTAGAGACAGATGTAAAAAAAACAGATTTTTACATACTGTCCCTGGTTTTACTGAGGCTGGCAACCCTGATGGGGCCCCCTAGTGGCCCAGGGCCCTCGGGCAATGCCCGAGTGGCCGAATGGTCAGTCCGCCCCTGCCGGGCACTGAAGGAGGCAGACTACGAGGGGACCCCCTAGCAACAGCCATTTAAAGTTAAAAAAAATCCAAATTTTTATTTAAATTTTTTTTTTTTAGGAACATTTAATGATTTTTTTTTTTTTTTTGGGGGGGGGGCCCGGGCCCTTGGGGGGGGGGGGGCAACTCCACTTTAAGGAAGTTATGTACAGCAACCTGCCACCAGCCATCGTCTTCCTCCATTGCATAGAGAAGCACAAAGACCCAGTGAGGATGCCATTGCCAGTCATGTTAGTCTCTGCATCAGAAGAGCTTACACTCTAATCCCCCCCCCCCCCCTCCAGTCACACACTATTGTTATTATACATTTATATAGCTCTGACATATACCGCAGTGCTGTACAGAGAACACCAAGCCAGGCACATCAGTCTCTGTACCAGAGGAGCTTACACTCTAATGTCCCCTCCCCCACAGTCACATCAGTCTCTGTACCAGAGGAGCTTACACTCTAATGTCCCCCCCCCCCCCCCCACCCCCCCCCCCCCCCCCAGTCACACACTATTATTATTCTTATTATACATTTATATAGCTCTGACATATACCGGAGTGCTGTACAGAGAACACAGTCACATTAGTCTCTGCACCAGAGGAGCTTACACTCTAATGTCCCCTCCCCCCCCACAGTCACATTAGTCTCTGCACCAGAGGAGCTTACACTCTAATGTCCCCCCCCCCCACAGTCACATTAGTCTCTGCACCAGAGGAGCTTACACTCTAATGTCCCCTCCCCCCCCACCACAGTCACATTAGTCTCTGCACCAGAGGAGCTTACACTCTAATGTCCCCCCCCCCCCCACAGTCACATTAGTCTCTGCACCAGAGGAGCTTACACTCTAATGCCCCCCCCCCCCCCCACAGTCACATTAGTCTCTGCACCAGAGGAGCTTACACTCTAATGTCCCCTCCCCCCCCCACAGTCACATTAGTCTCTGCACCAGAGGAGCTTACACTCTAATGTCCCCTCCCCCCCCACAGTCACATTAGTCTCTGCACCAGAGGAGCTTACACTCTAATGTCCCCAGACTCCCCACCATGGACAAGTTTTCTTATTATCATATTGCTTTTATATAGTGCTGACATATACCGCAGTGCTGTACAGAGAACACTGTAGAACAGTAATGATGTCATTGGGTCTTAAATAAGGTATATAATGAAGACAGAATCAGGGAAGTCGATATACATTAGCAGGTTAACCACTCAGGCCCCTTTCACACTTGTGCGACTCCAAAGTCGCGCGATTTTACCGTGATTTTGCCGCAATTCGCGGCCGCGATTTTACCGCGATTTCAAGCAATGCCTGTGTAATGCCCCGTACACACGGTCGGATTTTCCGACGGAAAATGTCCTATCGGACAATGTTGTCGAAAATTCCGACCGTGTGTACGGGGCATAAGTGGCATCAAAATCGGACCAAAGTAGTGGAAGGGACTACTTTGAAGTCGGAAACGACTTGAAGTCGTACTAATATGAATGGCTGTCATTGGAAATCATGGGGGAACGACTTGTCCAGGGGCGGACTGACCATTCGGCCACTCGGGCACTGCCCGAGGGCCCCGGGCCAGCCTCAGTAAAACCAGGGACAGTATGTAAAAATCTGTGTTTTTTTTTTTTACATCTGTTTCTGAAATGTCCCTTACCGACATCCTTTTGGTCTAAAAATCCAGAGATTATAGCTGCCCCACCTCTCCAGTACCTTCTCAGCCAATAGAAACATGTCTGTGTATACTGTGTGTGTATACTGTGTGTGTATACTGTGTGTGTATACTGTGTGTGTATACTGTGTGGCCCCATAATCTCTGATTGCCTGGGGGCCCCATAATCTCCTATTGCCCGGGGGCCCCATGAGTCGTCAGTCCGCCCCTGGACTGGTTATGCTACTTTACCGTCCCAAACCGTGGGACAAGTTGTATAAGTGTGGAAGGGGCCTTAAGGGGCGCCCTATGGTAGTTTTACCCTACCATAGGGCGGGTGTGTGATTGTGATGGGATAATAGAGTGTATGTCAGCTCTTATCTATCAGGACAGACGTCTGTACGCGGCTCATGTACACTGCGGGGGGGGGGGCGCTGGGGGAATCTGCAGATAAACTCCCCGCAAGAAGGAGAATAGGAATTCTATCACCTTTGCAATGACACAACTACAGGAGAAACCTACCTCCCCCCCCCCCCCCCAGGTAATGGGGAAACCCACCTACCTGCTGAGACAGGTAATAAAATGTTCACTCTTTATATGCGTTTAAAAAATATGCATGGCGTGGCGTTTAACCACTTCAGCCCCCCGACCATTTTGCTGGCCAAAGACCAGAGCACTTTTTGCGATTCGGCGCTGCGTCGCTTTAACTGACACTTGCGCGGTCGTGCGACGTGGCTCCCCAAAAAATTGGCGTCCTTTTTTTCCCACAAATAGAGCTTTCTTTTGGTGGTATTTGATCGCCCCTGCGGTTTTTATTTTTTGCGCTATAAACAAAAATATAGCGACTATTATGAAAAAAAACTATTTTTTTTTACTTTTTGCTATAATAAATATCCCCAAAAATATATAAAAAAACATTTTTTTTCCTCAGCTTAGGCCGATACGTATTCTTCTACATATTTTTGGTAAAAAAAAAAAATTGCAATAAGCGATTATTGATTGGTTTGCGCAAAAAGTTTAGCGCCTACAAAATAGGGGATAGTTTTATGGCATTTTTATTATAATTTTTTTTTTTACTAGTAATGGCAGCGATCTGCAATTTTTTATCATGACTGCGACATTACGGCGGACACGTCGGACAATTTTGACCCATTTTTGGGATCATTGTCATTTTTACAGCGATCAGTGCTTTAAAATTGCATTGATTACCGTGTAAATGACACTGGCAGTGAAGGAGTTAACCACTAGGGGGGGGGGGGGGCGATGAAGGGGTTAAGTGTGTCCTGGGGAGTGTTTCTAACTGTTAGGGGGATGGGCTACGAACGACGCGTCACAGATCACCGCTCCCGATCACAGGGAGCAGAGATCAGTGACACTGTCACTAGGCAGAACGGGGAGACGCTTGTTTACATCAGTATCTCCCCTTTTTACCCTTTTTCCCCTAGGGGCGTGTTACTAACTGTGGGGGGGCGTGGCTGTGATTTAGTGAACACTGATCTCTGCTCCAATCACAGGGAGCAGAGATCGGTGTCACTAGTTGCTAGGCAGAACGAGGAGACGCTTGTTTACATCAGTATCTCCCCTTTTTCAGGTTAAGTGTTCCTAGGGGCGTGTTACTAACTGTGGGGGGGCGTGGCTGTGATTTAGTGAACACTGATCTCTGCTCCAATCACAGGGAGCAGAGATCGGTGTCACTAGTTGCTAGGCAGAACGAGGAGACGCTTGTTTACATCAGTATCTCCCCTTTTTCAGGTTAAGTGTTCCTAGGGGCGTGTTACTAACTGTGGGGGGGCGTGGCTGTGATTTAGTGAACACTGATCTCTGCTCCAATCACAGGGAGCAGAGATCGGTGTCACTAGTTGCTAGGCAGAACGAGGAGACGCTTGTTTACATCAGTATCTCCCCTTTTTCAGGTTAAGTGTTCCTAGGGGCGTGTTACTAACTGTGGGGGGGCGTGGCTGTGATTTAGTGAACACTGATCTCTGTTCCAATCACAGGGAGCAGAGATCGGTGTCACTAGTTGCTAGGCAGAACGGGGAGACGCTTGTTTACATCAGTATCTCCCCTTTTTCAGGTTAAGTGTTCCTAGGGGCGTGTCACTAACTGTGGGGGGGGGGGCGGGGGGCGTGGCTGTGATTTAGTGAACACTGATCTCTGCTCCAATCACAGGGAGCAGAGATCGGTGTCACTAGTTGCTAGGCAGAACGGGGAGATGCTGTTTACTTCCGCATCTCCCCGTTCAGCCATCCCGCGAGACAATCGTGGGTATCCCCGCGGCGATCGAGACCCGCGACCCGACTCACAGAGCTCCCGCCGGGGGTGCGCACGTGACCACACGGCGGCAAATTCAAAGGGACGTACCCGTACACCCATTTGCCCAGCCGTGCCATTCTGCCGACGTAAATCTGCATGCGGCATTTTTATAAAAATGTATAATAATAGTGTGTGATTGTGATGGGATAATAGAGTGTAAGCTCCCCGGGTGCAGAGACTGATGTGACTGTGGTGCATTACATTAGAGTGTAAGCTCCTGAGACTGATATGAATCCCTCAGTGTTCTCTGTACAGCGCTGCGGTATATGTCAGAGCCATATAAATGTATAATAATAATAGTGTGTGACTATGGGGGGGACATTAGAGTGTAAGCTCCTCTGCTGCACAGACTGATGTGACTGGCTCAGTGATCTCTGTACAGCGCTGTGGTATATGTCAGAGCTATATACAGTATACGAAGGCAGCCTAAGACCGCTGTCACACAGGTGCAGTGCAGTGAATGGGCGGCCCTACGTGCCGCGCAAAAGTAGTGTGCAAAAAAGAAAAGTGACACAGCAGCGCCGTTCGATGTGACCGCAGCCCGATGCCGCGTACACGCGATCGGAAATTCCGGCCAGAAAAAGACCGATGAGAGCTTTTCATCGAAAAATGCGACCGTGTGCAGGCTCCATCGGAATTTTGCTGGCCGAATTTCGGACAGCAAAGAATTGAGAGCGTGTTCTAAATTTTTCAGATGGAAAAGGTTTCTATCGGAAATTCCGATCGTCTGTAGAAATTCTGACGCGCAAAATTCCTACGCATGCTTGGAAACAATTTGATGCATGCTCGGAAGCATTGAACTCGGCTCGTTGTAGTGTTGTACGTCACCGCGTTGTTGGCGGTCGGAATTTGTTGTGACCGTGTGTAGGCAAGACAGTTTGAGCGGAATTCCGTTGGAATTTCGTCGGGAAAACCGTCAACGCTTTTTCCGACCAGAATTCCGATCGTGTGTACGCGGCATAAGATAGAATAAAATGAGGACTTTGGTTGCTATCGGGAACACCCCATGCTTCTCTCTCCAGCTCCTGATACATTGTTTCAGCGTCTTTCTCTTTCCTTCCATACAGACACATTCATTGGCCTGAACTTCCCTAGACATGGGGGTAAAGGCGGCATTACCGCACTATGAGCTCGGCTTCTACGCCCTCGTCCTCTCCTGTGCCCTGGTCTATTCCATGAATGGCATCTTCGAAGCATCTCGAGGTACGCAGTTTACTTTTACTAATTATTTCTGAATAGGGAAAAAAATAAAGTTTTTAAGTGGATTTTTTGTTGATTTGTAAGGGGACTGTAATAGCAGGATCTCTAGCAGTCTCATGTAATGTCTCCAGCTTCTGTGACAGACAGAAACATGCCCCCCGCTTCCTACAATTCATTTATCAAGTTTTTTTTTACCTCTGACCATCTCCTGTAATATGACCGCAGTGGCTGATCATCTCCTGTAGTATGTCTGCCATCTCTGATTATTTCCTGTACCAAGTCTGCAGTCTCTGACCATCTCCTATAATACATCTGCAGTCTCTGACTATCTCCTATATCATGTCCACAGTCTCTAACCATCTCCTATAATACATCTGCAGTCTCTGACTATCTCCTGTATCATGTCTGCAGTCTCTAACCATCTCCTATAATACATCTGCAGTCTCTGACTATCTCCTGTATCATGTCTGCAGTCTCTAACCATCTCCTATAATACATCTGCAGTCTCTGACTATCTCCTGTAATACGTTTGCAGTCTCTGACCATCTCCTATATCATGTCCACAGTCTCTAACCATCTCCTATAATACATCTGCAGTCTCTGACTATCTCTTGTAATACGTTTGCAGTCTCTGACTATCTCCTGTATCATGTCTGCAGTCTCTGACTATCTCCTGTAATACGTCTGCAGTCTCTGACCATCTCCTGTATCATGTCCGCAGTCTCTAACCATCTCCTGTAATATATCTGCAGTCTCCGACCATCTCCTGTAATACGTCTGCAGTCTCTGACCATCTCCTGTAGCATGTCTGCAGTCTCTGAACATCTCCTGTAGTATGTCTGCAGTCTCTGAACATCTCCTGTAGTATGTCTGCAGTCTCTGACCATCTCTTGTATCATGTCTACAGTCTCTGACCATCTCCTTTATCATGTCTGCAGTCTCTGACCATCTCCTGTAGTATGTCTGCAGTCTCTGACCATCTCTTGTAGTATGTCTGCAGTCTCTGACCATCTCTTGTAGTATGTCTGCAGTCTCTGACCATCTCCTGTATCATGTCCGCAGTCTCTGACCATCTCCTGTAATACATCTGCAGTCTCCGATCATCTCCTGTAATACGTCTGCAGTCTCTGACCACCTCTTGAAACATGTCTGCAGTCTCTGACCATCTCCTGTATCATGTCCGCAGTCTCTAACCATCTCCTGTAATACATCTGCAGTCTCTGACCATCTCCTGTAATACGTCTGCAGTCTCTGACCATCTCCTGTAGCATGTCTGCAGTCTCTGACCATCTCTTGTAGTATGTCTGCAGTCTCTGACCATCTCCTGTATCATGTATGCAGTCTCTGACCATCTCCTGTAATATGTCTGCAGTCTCTGACCATCTACTGTACTATATCTGCAGTCTCTGACCACCTCTTGAATCATGTCTGCAGTCTCTGACCATCTCCTGTATCATGTACGCAGTCTCTGACCATCTCCTGTAATATGTCTGCAGTCTCTGACCATCTACTGTAATACGTCTGCAGTCTCTGACCATCTCATGTAGCATGTCTGCAGTCTCTGACCATCTACTGTAGTATGTCTTCAGTCTCTGACAATCTCGTGTATCATGTATGCAGTCTCTGATAATCTCCTGTAGTATGTCTGCAGTCTCTGACCATCTACTGTACTATATCTGCAGTCTCTGACCATCTACTGTACTATGTCTGCAGTCTCTGACCATCTACTGTACTATATCTGCAGTCTCTGACCATCTACTGTACTATATCTGCAGTCTCTGACAATCTCCTGTAGTATGTCTTCAGTCTCTGACAATCTCATGTAGCATATATGCAGTCCCTGATAATCTCCTGTAATACGTCTGCAGTCTTTGACCATCTCTAGATCTCCCTTATGTGCTCGGAGGCTGCCAGTCCAGGTCCCAGTCTCAGAAGCACACAAACAACTGCAGGCTCAGTCCAGGGGTGTCTTTTTAAAGATGTATTGCAATACTTGAACACAGGTGGGTAGAGGGGTGAGGGTGCAGGATACTCCAAAACACACTCACATTCCCAAGCAAAAGCCTTCATTAGCAACCTTAAAGAGGAGGGCCCACAAAAAAAAAAAATAGTAAAAGTCAGCAGCTACAAATACTGCAGCTGCTGACTTTTAAAAATCGGACACTGACCAGTCCCAGGGTCCAGCGATGCGGGGGAACAAGGCCCCCCCTCGTTCCCCGCTCCGCTCGCAGCGCCGGCATTCTTAATGTGGGCACCCAGCTGTGGCTTCACAGCCGGGCACCCACTGCGCATGCGCGAGTGGCGCCGTGCGCCGTGATACGACGCCCACTCATCTGGGACACGTGACAGGTCCCAGATGACTGTGCGGTGCCTAGGGGAAGTGACGTCAGTGCCGGGCACTGAAGGAGGCAGACTACGAGGGACCCCCTAGCAACAGGCATTTAGAGGTGAGTAAAAAAAATGTTTTCCCAATTATTTTATTTATTTTTTTTTTTTTATGATTTTTAAGCCAATTTTTTTTTTTTTGGTAGTAACACCACTTTAAGTATTACTGGAGGTAGAGGTGACAGTCAGCTAGACCTCCTCACTAGAAAGTAGACATGCGCAATTCGTTTAGTTACGAATTCGTTTTCCGTTCAAATTCGTTATATTCGTTCATTCGTTATCGTACGAATGAACGAATGATTTAGTAAAAATTCCAACGAATAACGAATTATCGAAACTAACGAATATGAAAAACAACGAAAATACGAAATAATTAAATTAGAAACAACGAAACTACGAATGAATGAAAATCCGAAAAAATGAAAACAGAAACAACGAAAATACTGAACAAAGATTCAAAAAAAACGAAAATCAAAATGAACGAAAAAATTCGTACATTCGTAACTTTTTTTTTTGTTTGTTGATTCGTAATTTTCCGTGTCTCTTACAATGGCACTGCTTAACGCGCTTCGAATGGATTGAACGAAAAAATTCGTACATTCGGAACTTTTTTTTTTTTTTTTGATTCGTAATTTTCCGTGTCTCTTACAATGGCGCCGCTTAACGTGCTTCGAATGGATTGAACGAAAAAAATTCGTACATTCGTAACTTTTTTTTTTTGATTCGTAATTTTCCGTGTCCCTACAATGGCGCTGCTTAACGTGCTTCGAATGGATTGAACGAAAAAATTCGTACATTCTTAACTTTTTTTTTTTTTTGATTCGTAATTTTCTGTGTCTCTTACAATGGCGCTGCTTAACGTGCTTCGAATGGATTGAACGAAAAAATTCGTACATTCGTAACTTTTTTTTTTTGATTCGTAATTTTCCGTGTCTCTTACAATGGCGCTGCTTAACGTGCTTCGAATGGATTGAACAAAAAATTCGTACATTCGTAACTTTTTTTTTTTTTTGATTCGTAATTTTCCGTGTCTCTTACAATGGCGCTGCTTAACGTGCTTCGAATGGATTGAACAAAAAATTCGTACATTCGTAACTTTTTTTTTTTTTTTTGATTCGTAATTTTCCGTGTCTCTTACAATGGCGCTGCTTAACGTGCTTCGAATGGATTGAACGAAAAAATTTGTAACTTTTTTTTTTTTTGATTCAGAATTTTTCGTGTCTCTTACAATGGCGCTGCTCAACGTGCTTCGAATGCATTGAACGAAAAAAATTCGTACATTTGTAACTTTTTTTTTTTTTTTTTTTTGCTGATTCGTAATTTTTCGTGTCTCTTACAATGGCGCTGCTTAACGTGCTTCGAATGGATTGAACGAAAAAATTCGTACATTCGTAACTTTTTTTTTTTGATTGGTAATTTTCCGTGTCCCTACAATGGCGCTGCTTAACGTGCTTCGAATGGATTGAACGGAAAAATTCGTACATTCGTAACTTTTTTTTTTTTGATTCGTAATTTTCCGTGTCCCTACAATGGCGCTGCTTAACGTGCTTCGAATGGATTGAACGAAAAAATTCGTACATTCGTAACTTTTTTTTTTTGCTGATTCGTAATTTTCCGTGTGTCTCTTACAATGGCGCTGCTTAACGTGCTTCAAATGGATTGAACGAAAAAATTCGTACATTCGTAACTTTTTTTTTTTGATTCGTAATTTTCCATGTCTCTTACAATGGCGCTGCTTAACGTGCGTCGAATGGATTGAACGAAAAAATTCGTACATTCGTAACTTTTTTTTTTTTGATTCGTAATTTTCCGTGTCTCTTACAATGGCGCTGCTTAACGTGCGTCGAATGAATTGAACGAAAAAAATCGTACATTCGTAACTTTTTTTTTTTTTTGATTCGTAATTTTCCGTGTCCCTACAATGGCGCTGCTTAACGTGCTTCGAATGGATTGAATGAAAAAATTCGTACATTCGTACCTTTTTTTTTATTCGTAATTTTCCGTGTCCCTACAATGGTGCTGCTTAACGTGCTTCGAATGGATTAAACGAAAAAATTCGTACATTCGTACCTTTTTTTTATTATTCGTAATTTTCCGTGTCTCTTACAATGGCGCTGCTTAAACGTGCTTCGAATGGATTGAACGAAAAAAATTCGTACATTCGTACCTTTTTTTTTTGATTCGTAATTTTCCGTGTCTCTTACAATGTAATAATAGCATACACATTACATAACATTATGAATTATGCTCGATTACGAATCTACGAAAACAATGTTACGAAAGTACGAATAAATCAATCTTACGAAAGTACGAATGTAACTAAATCTACGAAAATACGAATGCGTCCGAATACAAATACAACGAAAATACGAATTTCCAATAAACGAAAATTAGACTAACGGAAAAAAACGAATCAACGAAAAAATAACTCTTACGAAAATACGAACGAGTCCGAATACGAACACCGACCACTTACGAAATTACGAATCGTTACGAATCAACGGAAACGAAACGGAAACGAAACTAAACAACTTTTACTGCTCTCATTCGTTTTCACACAATTTTATTATTACCTTAACAAGAACTTGATTTCCATTTTGTAGATAATGTGAACCGCAAGTCATTCAAGGAAAATGTGAAGACCGGGTGGTATTACTTTGGCAGGAAAATGGTAAGCAAGGTCGATGAAATCAAATCAAATAATGTCACAGCGTCACCTAGTGGCCGTTAGACAATTGTTTATGGAGTAATAAAATGTCGTCTTGCAGGATGCAGCGGACTTCGAGTGGGTGATGTGGTTCACCACGTTTCGGAATTACATCATATTCGCCCTCTCGGGTCACGTGATCTTCGCCAAAATCTTCTCTCTTCTCATCCCGCAGGTGCGTCCTCTCCAGCATGCTGTAAAACCCATTGTGCAGACTTTAAACAGTATGTAAACCCAACTTTTCATATTCCTGATATGTGGCTGCTGTACCATGTATGAGAAAGTCTGCTGTTCTCTTTGTATTGCTTCCTTTCTGTGAAATCCCTGGCGTTCCTGTCAGTCCCTCTGCTTCCCTATTAAAAACTGACCACACTGGGCAGAAGAGCACACCATAGTCAGTTCTCTAGCTGTGCTGGGAACTCAGCCTGCTCTCTTCCAATGATCAGACTTGTCCTGACACCCCCCCCCCTTGCACAGCCATTCACTGGGAAGCTCAGTGTGCTGCTGCTTCTTCTCCCCCCCCCCCCCCCCCCCCCCAGCTATTATGCAGGTGAGTACAGGAGGAATAATTTGATCACTTATAAAAAAGGGAAAAAAGATATTTACCGTATATATTCGAGTATAAGCCGACCCGAATATAAGCCGTGGCACCTAATTTTACCACAAAAAAAACTGGGAAAACTTATTGACTCGGGTATAAGCCTAGGGTGAGAAATGCGCAGCTACTGTAAGTGGAAAAGAGGGTCAACAATGCCCATTTGCAGCCTCACTGTGCCCATTTGCTGCCTCACTGTGCCCATTTGCAGCCTCACTGTGCCCATTTGCAGCCATAGGTCCCCCGAACTTTAAACTTGGTAGTTAAGGGTTCCTAGATGCCCCCCTAGCTGCAAAGGGTCCCGAAAATGACATTGCTGCAGATGGACACAGTTGACCGACTTTGGGGCCCTGTATTTCGGGGCCACTTAGTACTAGGAACCCCAAATTTGGTGTTCAAAGCCAGTGGAACTAGCACTACAACATATCCAAGATGAGGTTCCTAGCACCAAGTGGCCCCCGAGATACGGGGCCCTAAACTCGGTTCAGAAAATGTCAAGCACTTTTCTGCAGCAGAGAATGACATTTTCTGAACCGACTTTGGGGCCCCCCGTATCTCGGGGGCCACTTGGTGCTAGGAACCCCATTGGATATGTTGTAGTTCTAGTTCCACTGGCTTTGAACACCAAATTTGGGGTTCCTAGCACCAAGTGGCCCCGATATACGGGCCCCCAAATTCAGGTTGGAAAATGTCATTTTCTGCTGCAGAAAAGTGCTTGACTCGAGTATAAGCCGAGGGCGGGCACTTTCAGCACAAAAAAAGTCCTGAAAAACTCGGCTTATACTCGAGTATATACAGTATAATGTTTTTTTATATTTACAGTGAAGGAAAAAGTATTTGATTGGCTGCTGATTTAGTACGTTTGCCCACTGACAAAGAAATGATCAGTCTATAATTTTATTGGTCGGTTTATTATAACAGCGAGAGAAGAACAGCAACAAAAATATCCAGAAAAATACAGTGGTGTGAAAAAGTGTTTGCCCCTTCCTCATTTCCTGTTCCTTTGCATGTTTGTCACACTTAAGTGTTTCGGAACATCAAACCAATTTAAACAATAGTCAAGGACAACACAAGTAAACACAAAATGCAATTTGTAAATGAAGGTGTTTATTATTAAAGGTGAAAAAAAATCCAAACCATCATGGCCCTGTGTGAAAAAGTGATTGCCCCCCCTTGTTAAAACATACTATAACTGTGGTTGTCCACACCTGAGTTCAATTTCTCTAGCCACACCCAGGCCTGATTATTGCCACACCTGTTCACAATCAAGGCATCACTTAAATAGGAGCTGATTGACACAGTAAGGTCCACCAGAAGATCCTTAAAAGCTACACATCATGCCGAGACCCAAAGAAATTCAGGAACAATTGAGAAAGAAAGTAATTGAGATCTATCAGTCTGGAAAGGGTTATAAAGCCATTTCCAAAGCTTTGGGAATCCAGCGAACCACAGTGAGAGCCATTATCCACAAATGGCGAAGACATGGAACAGTGGTGAACCTTCCCAGGAGTGGCCGGCCGCCCAAAATTACCCCAAGAGCGTAGCGACGACTCATCCAAGAGGTCACAAAAGACCCCACAACAACGTCCAAGGAACTGCAGGCCTCACTTGCCTCAGTTAAGGTCAGCGTTCATGCCTCCACCATCAGGAAAAGACTGGGCAAAAATGGCCTGCATGGCAGAGTTCCAAGGAGAAAACCACTGCTGAGCAAAAAGAACATCAAAGCTCGTCTCAATTTCTCCACAACACATCTTGATGATCCCCAAGACTTTTGGGACAACATTCTGTGGACCGATGAGACAAAAGTGGAACTCTTTGGAAGGTGTGTGTCCAAGTATATCTGGCGTAGAAGGAACACTGCATTTCAGAAAAAGAACATTATACCAACAGTAAAATATGGTGGTGGTAGTGTGATGGTCTGGGGCTGTTTTGCTGCTTCAGGACCTGGAAGACTTGCCGTGATAAAAGGAACTATGAATTCTGCTGTCTACCAAGAGATCCTGAAGGAGAATGTCCGACCATCTGTTCGTGTACTAAAGCTGAAACGAACTTGGGTTCTGCAGCAGGACAATGATCCTAAACACACACCAGCAAGTCCACCACCGAATGGCTGAAGAAAAACAAAATGAAGACTTTGGAGTGGCCTAGCCAAAGTCCTGACCTGAATCCTATTGAGATGTTGTGGTATGACCTTAAAAAAGGCCGTTCATGCTCGAAAACCCTCTAATGTAACTGAATTAGGACAATTCTGCAAAGATGAGTGGGCCAAAATTCCTCCAGGATGCTGTAAAAGCCTCATTGCACGTTAGCGCAAACGCTTGGTTGCAGTTGTTGCTGCTAAGGGTGGCCCAACCAGTTATTAGGTTTAGGGGGCAATCACTTTTTCACACAGGGCCATGATGGTTTGGATTTTTTTTCACCTTTAATAATAAACACCTTCATTTACAAATTGCATTTTGTGTGTGTGGTGTTGTCCTTGACTATTGTTTTAAATTGGTTTGATGTTCCGAAACACTTAAGTGTGACAAACATGCAAAGGAACTGGAAATGAGGAAGGGGGCAAACACTTTTTCACACCACTGTACATTAAAAAAAAGTTATAAATTGATTTGCATTTTAATGAGTGAAATAAGTATTTGATCCCCTATCGATCAGCAAGATTCCTGGCTCCCAGGTGCCCTCTATACAGGTAACAAGCTGAGATTAGGAGCACTCTCTAAAAGGCAGGCCATACATGGGGTCGAATTTCCAAAGAATTTTCTTTCGAAAATCTTATCTAAGAATTTTCATTCGTATTTCGCACCATTAGTGGGCTGCAGCAACGGCCGATTTTCGTGCGGCAATCAAATTTGATTAATCGGACATGTCGGAAATGTTTTTTTAAAAAGAAATGATTTTCTAATTAATGATAAGAGAATCGTGCGAGAAATGTAGTCGAAAAAGAAATGCGCGTGTGCAAGAAAAGAAACTTCCCGGAAAGAAAAGAAGATTCCCAACCACAAAAATTCTTTTCTGTAGCAACATGAGGTGAAATCGAAGGCTTGGTTGACCGAATTTCGAAATCAATGGTGGCGCCATCGGATCACAAAACACACAAATTTCCTGATTTTCAAAAGAAAATTCTTTCGAAATTCGACCCATGTATGGCCAGCCTAAAAGGGAGTGCTCCTAATCTCACCTTGTTATCCGTATAAAAGAAACCTGTCCACAGAAGCAATCAATCAGATTCCAATCTCTCCACCATGGCCAAGACCAAAGATCTGTCCAAGGATATCGGGGACAAGATTGTGGACCTACACAAGGCTGGAATGGACTACAAGTCCATCGCCAAGCAGCTTGGTGAGAGGGTGACAACAGTTGGTGCGATTATTTGCAAATTGAAAAATACAAAATAACTGTCAGTCTCCCTCGGTCTGGGGCTCCATGGAGGATCTCACCTCGTGGAGTTTCAATGATGATGATAACGGTGAGGAATCAGCCCAGAACTACACAGGAGGATCTTGTCAATGATCTCAGCTGGGACCAAAGTCACCAAGAAAACAATTGAAAAGTAACAAGAATGGAGATATGGGATTTTAAAAGGTACATATTGAAGACAGTCAAATTAATTATTTATATAGAAAGAAAACCTATTTTTTACAAATAATTTTATTGAAAAATAGATAGAAATAAGTGAATACATATACATCCAAAGTCCTAGGTACATACACCCGATTCCTATTACAGACAAAGATGATATTGTGTTCACATCCAACAAGCTTCTACATGTTTCAACTAAGTGGCTTCATCAGGAAAGTTGGCATGATCAATTAAATTTAAAACTGAAAAAACTTTAGTAGTGTTTTGAACCTTGGGTGTATAAAGAAAAAAATATATAAGTTGGTATATCATACATCAGAGAAACAATGCAAAATGTTTTATCAGTCAGTTATTACATATGTATATACATTAGACATGGCCACAATGATTCAAGAAAGTTCCATGTGAAATTATTATTAAACAATAATATTAATAATTTCATATGGAACTTTCTTGAATCATTGTGGCCATGTCTAATGTATATACATATGTAATAACTGACTGATAAAACATTTTGCATTGTCTCTCTGATGCATGATATACTAACTTATATATTTTTTTTTCTTTATACACCCAAGGTGCAATGCACTACTAAAGTTTTTCAGTTTTAAATTGAATTGATCATGCCAACTTTCCTGATGAAGCCACTTAGGCGAAACATGTAGAAGCTTGTTGGATGTATGATCATATACATATATGTGAACACAATATCATCTTTGTCTGTAATAGGAATAAGGTGTATGTACCTAGGACTTTGGATGTATAATGCCCCATACACACGGTCGGAAATTCCGACCACAAAATCCGTCGGATTTTTTCCGACGGATTTTGTCCTACACTGGTGTTGCATACACACGGTCGGACAAAGTTGTCGGAAAATCCGATCATCCTGAACGTGGTGACGTTCGTTGCGTACGACGGGACTACGTAGGGGCTAGTAGCCAATAGCTTTGGTCTTGTAATGTGATCTGAGCATGCGTGGCACTTT
Organism: Lithobates sylvaticus; assembly: GCA_028564925.1. Taxonomy (NCBI): domain Eukaryota; kingdom Metazoa; phylum Chordata; class Amphibia; order Anura; family Ranidae; genus Lithobates; species Lithobates sylvaticus. The sequence continues at coordinate 526,183,675 of CM053030.1, forward strand.
GTCCGTCGGAATTCGCTCCACACGATCGGAAAAAGTCCGATAGGACTTTGTTGTCGGAAAATTTGAGAGCAGGAGATAAAACTTTGTCCGTCGGATTTTCCGACGGACAAAGTTTTATCTCCTGCTCTCAAATTTTCCGACAACAAAGTCCTATCGGACTTTTTCCGATCGTGTGTAGCGAATTCCGACGGACAAAGTCCGATGGAGCCTACACACGGTCGGAATTTCCGACAACCTTGTCCGATAGGACATTTTCCGACCGTGTGTATGGGGCTTTAGTATTCACTTATTTTTATCTATTTTTCAATAAAATTATTTGTAAAAAATAGGTTTTCTTTCTACATGAATAACTCATTTGACTGTCTTCCATATGTACCTTTAAAATCCCATATCTCCATTCTTGTTACTTTTCAATATATAAAGTAGACATGTGCAATTAGTTTCGTTCCGAATTCTTTTTGTTAACTAATTTCGAAAAATTCGTTAATTCGGAAATATCCGAATTAACGAAAATCCGTTTAACGAATTTTTCCGAATATTCGTAAATTCGTAAATTCGAAAATTTGCACATTCGTAAATTCGTACATTCGTAAATACGTACATTTGCACATTCGTAAATTCGAATATTCGAAAATTTGTAAATTCGTACATTTGTAAATTCGTATATCCGCACATTCGTACATTCATAAATTCCGAAATCTGAATTTATAATTAACTAATAATAACTTAACTATTTAGAAGGATACAAACAACATAGGGCGGACTGTGCTTCGTCCCCTCAAATAGAAATTTGTAGCAGCGCTATTTAAGATTTTTCAGGTGGATGTGAAAAATGAATATACACACTCTAAGTAGATGACCATATGTTCCAATAAATTATATATAAAAAAATTAATGAAAATATGGATCAAGTGAGAGTGATTTAAAACTAAAATAAGTGAATCAATAAATCAAAGTGAACCATATATATGGTGAAAAGATAATAAATAAATAAATAAATAAATATAGAAATCTGTGTCTATAGTCCACATAAAGCAGTGCCTGCCAATCTGATCAAGACAATCTGCAGCAATCCACCAAGTGACAGTTCCCAGTTGGTATAGACAAACAGTTCAAAAATTGATAATCTTTGAGTGATCCGACCACCATGCGCTTTCACCTTGTGCGAGAATCGTCCCCTTATGGGGCTGCACTCACCAGAAAACCACTTTTAATATGCCTGTAGTTTAACCAATATGGGCCTTCTCCTCCAACATTAGACCATCCACCAGCGCGGTTATAAGACCAGATCCTCTATCCAGCATCCCCTGATCAATACTCCACCAGCGCGGTCACATAGTGTAATACTGCTTAAAAGATTTTTATTGAAACACTTTCCCTTTAAAAAAACGATCCCCCCCTAATAGTAACTGCGTACCACACAATCAGAATTCAAAAGCATTTGGATAAATGTAGAGATCTACTATGCCTGGGTTCCATCCACAGGATATGGAAAAACGAGTTCCGCTGTGTGTACTGGCGGCGTCTCTCCTTCCTGGTGTTCGTGGAACGCACAGTGGACCGCAAGCGTAGTGACGTCACTTCCTGTTGACCTTAACTTAACTATTACTAACTATTAAATTATAGGTATTGTAATTTCCTTTTAAATTTGGCTGTTAGTGAAAGTAACAAATACAAATTTATCTTAAGTTACAAATTATGCGAAATAACGAATGCCGCATACAAACAAATGGAACGTAATGCATTAATGATAATAAATAATAATAATAAAAACTTTTATTATTATTATTTGTTATTAATTCGTTCGGTTCCATTTTGTTTAGATGCGGCGTTCGTTATTTCGGATAATTCGTAACTTTAGATAAATTCGTGTTCACTAACAGCCAAATTTGAAAGGAAATACAATACCTATAATGTAACAGTTAGTCACTATTTCAGATTTTCTTTTTTTTGCGTTTTCGGATTTTCGTATTTCCAAATTTTCTAATTTTCTAATTTACGAATGTACGAATGAACGAATTTACACATTTACAAATGTACGAATGTACAAATGTTCTAATGTACGAATTTACGAATGTACGAATGAACGAATTTACACATTTACAAATGTACAAATGTTCTAATGTACGAATGTTCTAATGTACGAATTTACGAATTTACTCATTTACAAATGTACGAATGTGCAAATGTTCTAATGTACGAATTTACGAATGTACGAATGTACAAATGTTCTAATGTACGAATTTATGAATGTACGAATGTACAAATGTTCTAATGTACGAATTTATGAATGTACGAATGTACGAATGAACAAATTTACACATTTACAAATGTACGAATGTACAAATGTTCTAATGTACGAATTTACGAATTTACAAATGTACGAATGTACAAATGTTCTAATGTACGAATTTACGAATTTACGCATTTACAAATGTACGAATGTACAAATGTTCTAATGTACGAATTTACGAATTTACGCATTTACAAATGTACGAATGTACAAATGTTCTAATGTACGAATTTACGAATTTACGCATTTACAAATGTACGAATGTACAAATGTTCTAATGTACGAATTTACGAATGTACGAATGAACGAATTTACACATTTACTAATGTACGAATGTACAAATGTTCTAATGTACGAATGTACGAATTTACAAATGTTCTAATGTACGAATTTACGAATGAACGAATTTACGCATTTACAAATGTACGAATGTACAAATGTTCTAATGTACGAATTTACGAATGTACGAATGTACGAATGTACGAATGAATAAATTTATGCATTTACAAATGTACGAATGTACAAATGTTCTAATGTACGAATTTACGAATTTACGCATTTACAAATGTACGAATGTACAAATGTTCTAATGTACGAATTTACGAATGTACGAATGAACGAATTTACACATTTACTAATGTACGAATGTACAAATGTTCTAATGTACGAATGTACGAATTTACAAATGTTCTAATGTACGAATTTACGAATGAACGAATTTACGCATTTACAAATGTACGAATGTACAAATTTACAAATGTACAAATGTTCTAATGTACAAATTTACGCATTTACAAATGTACGAATTTACAAATGTTCTAATGTACGAATTTACGAATGAACGAATTTACGCATTTACAAATGTACGAATGTACAAATGTTCTAATGTACGAATTTACGAATGTACGAATGTACGAATGTACGAATGAATAAATTTATGCATTTACAAATGTACGAATGTACAAATGTTCTAATGTACGAATTTACGAATGTGCGAATGAACGAATTTACTAATTGCGATCATAACGAATGACCCGAAAAACTTAAAAAAAAAAAAGAATGAAACGAAAATGAACTAATTTTTTGGCAGTGCACGTGTCTAATAAAGGGATGTTGGTACCAATATTTAGGTAAATTATTGGCTAATTGTTCTCTGACCACACTCGTAACCAAGAAAACAATTGGTAACGCACTACACCCTCAACTAACAGAAAAAAAACAAGGCAGGAGGGGGCTGTGCTAGGGAATTGGCTCTTCCTGGATAGGTTGAATTCCTTAGCAAGTTCAAAGGCACGTTTCAAGTGCATAAAAATTGGTAATGTAAAGGAAAAACACTACAAGTAAGCATTGAAAATTCTTGATATATCCATGCTTTTACTTGCATTTTTTGTTGACAGGAGGCTCAATTCACAAAGCTACAATACCAGGATAAGGATACTTATTTTCAAAAAAAGAGCTGAGCTGAGTCTAGTGAGACTTGAAGCTAAAAGTTACATGGCTAAAATAAAGATCCTTATTCTTGTGTTAAAGCTTAGTGAATTGAGCCCAGGGTCTCTTTAACCGGTTCCCGACCGGCGCACGACGATGTATGTCGGCAGAATGGCACGGACAGGCAAAAGGGCATACAGGTACGTCCCCTTTAAGATTGCCGCCGTGCCATCGCATGCGCGCCGGTCGGGACCCCTGTGAGTCCGGTCGCGGGTCCCGCGGACTCGATCGCTGCGGGGATACTCGCGATCGTCTCACGGGATGGCTGAACGGGGAGATGGGGGGAAGTAAACAGCATCTCCCCATTCTGCCTAGCAACTAGTGATACAGATCTCTGCTCCCTGTGATTGGAGCAGAGATCAGTGTTCACTAAATCCCAGCCACAGTTAGTAACACGCCCCTAGGAACACTTAACCCCTACACTGCCACCTACCCTGTTTCCCCGAAAATAAGACCTAGCGTGATTGTTGGTGATGGCTGCAATATAAGCCCTACCCCCCAAATAAGCCCTAGTTAAAGTCCTTGACGGTCTTATTTTTAGGGTAGAGCTTATTTTTGGGGAAACAGGTTAGGGCTTATTTGGGGGGTAGGGCTTATATTGCAGCCTTCACCGACAATCATGCTAGGTCTTATTTTTGGGGAAACAGGGTAGTGGTTAACTCTTTCACTGCCAGTGTCATTTACACAGGAATCAGTGCATTTAAATAGCACTGATTGCTGTATAAATGACAATGGTCCAAAAATGTGTCAAAAATGTCCGATGTGTCCGCCATAATGTCGCAGTCACAATAAAAATCGCTGATCGCCGCCATTACTAGTAAAAAAAAAATTATTAACAAAAATGCTATAAAACTATCCCCTATTTTGTAAACGCTATAACTTCTGCGCAAACCAATCAATAATCACTTATTTTTACCAAAAATATGTAGAAGAATACGTATCGGCCTAAACTGAGGAAAAAACTATATTTTTTTTATATATTTTTGGGGGATATTTATTATAGCAAAAAGTAAAAAATAATGCGTTTTTTTCAAAATTGACGCTCTTTTTTTGTTTATAGCGCAATAAATAAAAACCGCAGGGCGATCAAATACCACCAAAAGAAAGCTCTATATGTGGGAAAAAAAGGACGCCAATTTTGTTAGGGAGCCACGTCGCACGACCGCGCAATTGTCAGTTAAAGCGACGCAGTGCCGAATCGCAAAAAGTGCTCTGGTCTTAAGCCAGCAAAATGGTCCGGCCTGAAAGTGGTTAAAATGTGTTTTTTTTTTTTTTTGTAGCTCAACCTTAAATTTATGATCAGTTGTTCTTTAATTCTCGGAAAGGTCTCTTTTCTGTTGAATGACGGGGCTTGTCTCCTCACAGCACAGGTCCTGGGTCTACATGCTGTACGGGATCCTGACCGTGCTCGCCATCATGGGTACTAATTACGTGATGCTCGTCCTGTCTCACTGCCTCCTCCTCTATACCGTCTCCCTGGTCAAAAACAAATGGGTGGTCTTCGCCGCCGGCCTGTGCAGCCTCGCGACCTTCAAGATGGATACGTTCAACTTCTGGCAAGTATGTTTTCTGGGTTATCGCAGAGAAGATGATGGGATTAGGGGCAGTGATTGACTATGATAACATTACCTCTAAATAAAAATTAGTTAGGCCCAGTTCTATACATTGCGAAATAATTGGAAGCATCCCTCTCACTACGAGCTTCTAGGCTACCCCGGCAGGACCTTACTACAATATAGGCACAATGCTTTGTCATAAAGATGAGGATTGTTATTTTAGTGCCATTTTTCGAAAACCTCATTCCATTTAGCTGAAAATAACTGTCAGCTTATTAAATCCAGCCAATATCCCAGAATGTATGGGCTTGGTAACTGTAATGCCCCGTACACGCGGTCGGAAATTCTGATGGAAAATGTCCGATCGGACCATGTTGTTGGAAAATCCGGCCCGTGTGTGGGCTCCATCGGACTTTTTCCGTCGGGAATTTCCGACGGAAAAAATTTGAGATCCTGCTCTCAAATTTTCCGACAACAAAATCCGATCGGACTTTTTCCGACCGTGTGTAGAGAATTCCGACGGACAAAGTGCCACGCATGCTCAGATCAGATTACAAGACCAAAGCTATTGGCTACTAGCCTCTACGTAGTCCCGTCGTACGCAACGAACGTCACCACGTTCGGAATGATCGGATTTTCCGACAACTTTGTCCGACCGTGTGTACGCAACACCAGTGTCGGACAAAATCCGTCGGAAAAAATCCTACGGATTTTGTGGTCGGAATTTCCAACCGTGTGTACGGGGCATTAGAATTGTGCACGCCTAGTGACTTTTTAAGCTGCCCATACATTATACAATTTTCTTATTCAATTTCCTTTAGATTTACCTTCAACTATGTAATGCAAAGGGCCTGCCTGATTGCATGCAAATTGAAAGTGTTTAGATTTGACCTCATATTACAGAGGTCTCCAAACTGCAGCCCCGGAGCCAGATGCGGCCCTTTGCTTGCCTTTATTCGACCCTTGAGGCACTATTCCTTCCACTGACACCAACCATGGGACATCATTCCTGTTGCTGACACCAACAATGGGGCACTATTCCTCCAACTGATAACACCTAAAGGGCACAATTCCTTCCATTGACACCAGCGATGGTGCACAATTCCTTCCATTGACACCAGCGATGGGGCACAATTCCTTCCATTGACACCAGCGATGGGGCACAATTCCTTCCATTGACACCAGCGATGGGGCACAATCCCTTCCATTAACACCAACAATGGGGCACAATTCCTTCCATTGACACCAGCGATGGGGCACAATCCCTTTCATTAACACCAACGATGAGGCACAATTCCTTCCATTGACACCAGCGATGGGGCACAATCCCTTCCATTAACACCAACGATTAGGCACAATTACTTCCATTAAAACCAATGATGGGGCACAATTCCCTCCATTGGCAACAGCGATGGCGCACAGTTACTTCCAGTGACACCAACGATGGGACACAATTCTTTCCATTGACACCAACAATGGGGCACAGTAAGGTAGAGAGATAAGTAGGGGGAAGGAAGGTAGAGAGATAAGTAGGAGGGATGAAGGTAGGGAGATAAGTAGGAGGAAGGAAGGTAGAGAGATAAGTAGGAGGAAGGAAGGTAGGGAGATAAGTAGGAGGAAGGAAGGTAGGGAGATACGTAGGAGGAAGGAAGGTAGAGAGATAAGTAGGAGGAAGGAAGGTAGGGAGATAAGTAGGAGGGATGAAGGTAGGGAGATAAGTAGGAGGGAGGAAGGTAGGGAGATAAGTAGGAGGAAGGAAGGTAGGGAGATAAGTAGGAGGGATTAAGGTAGAGAGATAAGTAGGAGGGATGAAGGTAGGGAGATAAGTAGGAGGGAGGAAGGTAGGGAGATAAGTAGGAGGGAGGAAGGTAGGGAGATAAGTAGGATGAAGGAAGGTAGGGAGATAAGTAGGAGGGAGGAAGGTAGGGAGATAAGTAGGAGGGAGGAAGGTAGGGAGATAAGTAGGAGGAAGGAAGGTAGGGAGATAAGTAGGAGGGAGGAAGGTAGGGAGATAAGTAGGAGGGAGGAAGGTAAGGAGATAAGTAGGAGGAAGGGAGGTAGGGAGATAAGTAGGAGGGAGGAAGGTAGAGAGATAAGAAGGGGGAAGGAAGGTAGAGAGATAAGTAGGAGGGATGAAGGTAGGGAGATAAGTAGGAGGAAGGAAGGTAGAGAGATAAGTAGGAGGAAGGAAGGTAGGGAGATAAGTAGGAGGAAGGAAGGTAGGGAGATACGTAGGAGGAAGGAAGGTAGAGAGATAAGTAGGAGGAAGGAAGGTAGGGAGATAAGTAGGAGGGATGAAGGTAGGGAGATAAGTAGGAGGGAGGAAGGTAGGGAGATAAGTAGGAGGAAGGAAGGTAGGGAGATAAGTAGGAGGGATTAAGGTAGAGAGATAAGTAGGAGGGATGAAGGTAGGGAGATAAGTAGGAGGGAGGAAGGTAGGGAGATAAGTAGGAGGAAGGAAGGTAGGGAGATAAGTAGGAGGGATTAAGGTAGAGAGATAAGTAGGAGGGATGAAGGTAGGGAGATAAGTAGGAGGGAGGAAGGTAGGGAGATAAGTAGGAGGGAGGAAGGTAGGGAGATAAGTAGGAAGAAGGAAGGTAGGGAGATAAGTAGGAGGGAGGAAGGTAGGGAGATAAGTAGGAGGGAGGAAGGTAGGGAGATAAGTAGGAGGAAGGAAGGTAGGGAGATAAGTAGGAGGGAGGAAGGTAGGGAGATAAGTAGGAGGGAGGAAGGTAAGGAGATAAGTAGGAGGAAGGGAGGTAGGGAGATAAGTAGGAGGGAGGAAGGTAGAGAGATAAGTAGGGGGAAGGAAGGTAGGGAAATAAGTAGGAGGGATTAAGGTAGAGAGATAAGTAGGAGGGATGAAGGTAGGGAGATAAGTAGGAGGGAGGAAGGTAGGGAGATAAGTAGGAGGGAGGAAGGTAGGGAGATAAGTAGGAAGAAGGAAGGTAGGGAGATAAGTAGGAGGGAGGAAGGTAGGGAGATAAGTAGGAGGGAGGAAGGTAGGGAGATAAGTAGGAGGAAGGAAGGTAGGGAGATAAGTAGGAGGGAGGAAGGTAGGGAGATAAGTAGGAGGGAGGAAGGTAAGGAGATAAGTAGGAGGAAGGGAGGTAGGGAGATAAGTAGGAGGGAGGAAGGTAGAGAGATAAGTAGGGGGAAGGAAGGTAGGGAGATAAGTAGGAGGAAGGAAGGTAGGGAGATACGTAGGAGGAAGGAAGGTAGAGAGATAAGTAGGAGGAAGGAAGGTAGGGAGATAAGTAGGAGGGATGAAGGTAGGGAGATAAGTAGGAGGGAGGAAGGTAGGGAGATAAGTAGGAGGGATTAAGGTAGAGAGATAAGTAGGAGGGATGAAGGTAGGGAGATAAGTAGGAGGGAGGAAGGTAGGGAGATAAGTAGGAGGGAGGAAGGTAGGGAGATAAGTAGGAAGAAGGAAGGTAGGGAGATAAGTAGGAGGGAGGAAGGTAGGGAGATAAGTAGGAGGGAGGAAGGTAGGGAGATAAGTAGGAGGAAGGAAGGTAGGGAGATAAGTAGGAGGGAGGAAGGTAGGGAGATAAGTAGGAGGGAGGAAGGTAAGGAGATAAGTAGGAGGAAGGGAGGTAGGGAGATAAGTAGGAGGGAGGAAGGTAGAGAGATAAGTAGGGGGAAGGAAGGTAGGGAGATAAGTAGGAGGAAGGAAGGTAGGGAGATAAGTAGGAGGGATGAAGGTAGGGAGATAAGTAGGAAGAAGGAAGGTAGGGAGATAAGTAGGAGGAAGGAAGGTAGGGAGATAAGTAGGAGGAAGGAAGGTAGGGAGATAAGTAGGAGGAAGGAATGTAGGGAGATAAGTAGGAGGAAGGAAGGTAGGGAGATAAGTAGGAGGAAGGAAGGTAGGGAGATAAGTAGGAGAAAGGAAGGTAGGGAGATAAGTAGGAGGAAGGAAGGTAGGGAGATAAGTAGGAGAAAGGAAGGTAGGGAGATAAGTAGGAGGAAGGAAGGTAGGGAGATAAGTAGGAGTAAGGAAGGTAGGGAGATAAGTAGGAGGAAGGAAGGTAGGGAGATAAGTAGGAGGAAGGAAGGTAGGGAGATAAGTAGGAGGGATGAAGGTAGGGAGATAAGTAGGAAGAAGGAAGGTAGGGAGATAAGTAGGAGGAAGGAAGGTAATGAGATAAGTAGGAGGAAGGAAGGTAGGGAGATAAGTAGGAGGAAGGAAGGTAGGGAGATAAGTAGGAGGAAGGAAGGTAGGGAGATAAGTAGGAGGAAGGAAGGTAGGGAGATAAGTAGGAGGAAGGAAGGTAGGGAGATAAGTAGGAGGAAGGAAGGTAGGGAGATAAGTAGGAGAAAGGAAGGTAGGGAGATAAGTAGGAGGAAGGAAGGTAGGGAGATAAGTAGGAGAAAGGAAGGTAGGGAGATAAGTAGGAGGAAGGAAGGTAGGGAGATAAGTAGGAGGAAGGAAGGTAGGGAGATAAGTAGGAGGAAGGAAGGTAGGGAGATAAGTAGGAGGAAGGAAGGTAGGGAGATAAGTAGGAGGGATGAAGGTAGGGAGATAAGTAGGAGGGAGGAAGGTAGGGAGATAAGTAGGAGGGAGGAAGGTAGGGAGATACGTAGGAGGAAGTAAGGTAGGGAGATGTGTAGGAGGAAGGAAGGGGGAGGGGGTGGAAGGGAAAGAAGAAAGGAAGATAGGTAGGAGGAAAGGTAGAGAGGAAAGAAGGAAAAGGGGTAGGTGAGGAAGAAAAAGGAAAAAGCTGTTTGTTGGAATTTTTTAGGCACTTACCAAACCCACAAATTTAAATGTACAAAAATATTTCATTTGCCATACCATAAAAGACAATGCCACTAACAATAAAAGCAATTGGCTGATAGATGATATGATGACAGACAAAAGACCACCATTAATAAATCATATACGTATAGGCAGTTACACATGCCTTTATATTGTAGAGAAGCCCCAACGTGTTTAAATTCTTAACAAATCTTCATCAGGGGGACAATGGGTGGTGGTCAACATGCAGCTTATAATATCAGCGGCTAAGATGAGATATGTGCCCACATCAGAAACAAGATATACCTGTGCCAGTCGCTTGTACATGCATATAATCTACCAGGTACTAAAGGAGTGCGACCACATGTTAACACTAGAAACTCTGGATGGACCCTCTGCACACTGCTCTATACCCTTTCAAGCAAACTTTGCAATGAAAAACAGGGATATTTAGTTCACACATATTGCAATACATGTTTAATCTGGCAAACTGCGTCAAAGTAATCCCTCTTCTGGCCAGTCCCTACTCTACTCTGCACAATGCAAACGCTACTGTGGACACAATGCCAACATCGGGCAAACAGACACAAAATGGGGGAGTAGGACTGGCCAGAAGAGGGATTACTTTGACGCAGCGCATTGCTGGAAGAGCCCAAAGGGCGCTAGAGATCCCCAATAAAGGTTACAGTTCTAGTCCACTAAGGTACATACCCAAAATCACAAGGAACCCTCCTCCTACCACCTATTCAATTCTCCAGAACACAATTGCCTCAATGTGGGTGGGGGGAAGGAGAAAGGAACGGAGAAAAGAAAATGGAAAGGAAGGGAGAAAGGAAAGGAAAGGAAGAAGGGTATGAAGGGAGGAGGGAATAAGGTGGTAGAGGAAAGGAAGGGTTATAGGAAATAAGGAAGGAAGGTCTGTGATGTTGAAGAATACTATGCTTTTGATAAATTTGATTATTCAGTACATGATATCACTGTGATTCCTGTCTATGGTGAATTGTAGACACTGGCTAACGTCCTTCTGTGTTCTTTGGCTCCAGAGTGGTTTTGTTCCAGGATCCTTCAGTCTACAAGACATCCTTTTCTATGGTGGCGCTGGATTTAGCATCTTGCGTTGCATGAGCTTCGCTCTGGAGACGTGTGAAAGAAAAGAAGGATTCTACTCCCCCATTGACCTTCTCAAGTACAACTTCTACCTCCCATTCTTCTTCTTTGGCCCAATCATGACCTTTGACCAGTTCTACGAGCAGGTGAGTTCCAGGACCATCATGCCAGCCTCACCTAGCTCCTCGGCATATGTTGATAACTTTAGCGAGAACCTGACACTGGGTCCAGACTGCTGGATGGTGAAACTGAAGACCTTAATTTTTCGATGTAGTTGGTTTTCTAATGTATTCCATACAGCATGTTTTCATAGTGATAGATTGTTGAGTGTCTGTTATCAGCACTGAGCTCAGACAGGAGATACGATGGCATCTATGGGGTCCAAACACCCTAATGCCGCGTACACACGGCCGGAATTTCCGATGGAAACAGTCCGATGGGAGCATTTCATCGGATTTTCCGACCATGTGTATGCCCATCAGTCTTTTTCTGTCGGCATTTCCGACGGACTTTAGATTGAGCATGTTCTTAATTTTTCCGACGCATGGAAACAATTTGACGCATGCTCGGAAGCATTATACTTCCCTTTTATAGTGCCGTCGAAGGTGTTGTATGTCGCGGTGTTATTGACCGTCGGAATTGGGTGTGACCGGGTGTAGGCAAGACAGTTTGAGCAGAATTCGTCGGAATTCCAACGGGAAAACCATCAGAGCTTTTTCCGACGAGAATTCCGATCGTGTGTACACCGCATAACACTTTTCATTCGATGGGGAGAGGATACCGGTAAGGAAATGGAACATCAAGATGCCCTCTAACCAAATTGAATAACAGCATAGGAACCTCCTGAAGAGCGATCCAAGTCGGTGCATCCTTCTACGGAACGGGCGGAGATGCCGGACCGGCTGCTGGGACTGTGAGTCGCCTGATCTGGCTGGTTACAGCGACGCTGCGGTCATGTCCCCTTGTGTAGCAAGCAGCGTTGTACCCCCCCTGGGTCGGAGCTGGGATCGCCCGTTTTGCCGCGTGGTAGGCCGCAGTCCTCTTGCACAGCAGCGGAGGGGTGTTAATTTGATGGAACCTGGGGAGCAAGAGGGCTTGGGTCTGATCGAGGAACACAGAGACAGTCTAAGAAAAGAGAGGGGAGTCTGCAGCACCAGATAACCGTGGTCCGTTGTCGGCTACATCAGGTATCACGCCGGCGTTAGAGCGAGAGCAATAATTCTAGCGCTAGACTTCCTCTGTAACTCTACACTGGTAAAAAATTAGTGTCCCCTATGGAGATTTTTTAGTACCGTAGTTTGTCACCATTCCACGAGCAATTTTAAAACATGACATGTTAGGTATCTATTTACTCGGCGTAAAATCATCTTTCCCATGTTACAAAAAATTGGGGTAAATATTGTGTTTTGTTTTTTAAAGGGTATTTTTTCCCCAAAAATTGCATTTGCACAACCGCTGCGCAAATACCACGTGACATAAATAATTGCAATGATGGCCATTTTATTCCCTAGGGTCTCTGCTAAATATATATATATATATATATATATATATATATATATATATATATATATATATACTGTTTGGGGGGTTATAAATAATTTTCTAGCAAAAAATACTGATTTAAACTTGTAAACAAAAAAGTACCAGAAAAAGCCTGGTCTTCAAGTGGATATTGAGCCCTGATAGGGTTGCCACCTTTTCTTCAAGCCAAACCCCAAGGAGAGTAGTAATGGGGTGTGCATAGCATGCCACAGCAAACAGTGGGTGTGGCTAAAGTGCTCTTGCTAACATCATCGCCCTGCCCCCCCAGTGATGTTGAACCTGCCCCCAGACAGCTGCCCACAGCTCCCAGGCGGCAGCAGATTTGTGTATGTGATTATCTTGGTTACTTGGGGAGACACAGCCCAGTCTGAATAATGTGTCCGGGTTTCAGTCTGCCTGAAACCTGGACACATGATTCAAAACCCGGACTGTCCGGGTGAATCCCGGACAGGTGGCAACCCTAAGCCCCGACCATGAGTATTAGAGAAAACGATTTAGAGATTGCTAAATTTCTGAAGTTTAAGGTCTATAATCTGATGTTGGGTTGCTCGTGTCACAGGTATATACCAGGTCGCTGACCCGCAAAGAGAACGAGATGTGGAACATTCGTGTGCAGGGCGTGGTCAATGTGCTCCTCATACTTCTGGTGAACGTTTTCTTCCACTTCCTGTACATTCTCAGCATCCCCTCCGACCTGAAATTTACCAACAAACTTTCAGACTGGTCTCTGGGTAACGTATTCCCTTTCCTGTAACTGTTACGTTCAGTGTTGTATTTTGGTTTTGTGCTGCCCCTAGGCAAGGCTAAAATCAGGGGGTGCCCTCCCCATCTAAATTAGCCCCCCCCACCTGTGGTGTACCGTTCTTGTCTCTGATGGTGAAGCTGTAGCCGTTCACAGTGAGAAGCTGCTGCTTCCTAGACATGTGCACTGACAAAAAAATTTTTGTTTTTGTTTCATTCCTTTTTTTGCTTTTTTCGGAAATGTGAAAATTCTAAAATTTCTAAAATTTGGAAATTCGTAAATTTGAAAATCCGTAAATCCCAAAATTCGCATTTTCAAATTTTAGGATTTTCTGATTTTAGGATTTCTGAATTTCCGAATTTCCTGGATTTCCACATTTCAAATTTTCAGATTTCTGAATTTTTGGATTTCCGAATTTCTGAATTTGGAATTTTCGGATTTCTGAATTTCCGAATTTTCAAATTTCCGAATTTCCGAATTTTCGATTTTGGAATTCCGAATTTTCAGAATGTTCGGATTTTCGTAATTTCAAAATTCGGAAATTCTAAAATTTGAAAATCTGAAAAAAGAAAGAAAATCAATAAAATCCGAAATAATAACTAGAGACAAGAACTAGACTTCTCTGTCTATTGTTATTATACTATTTTGTGTTATATTGTTTACTTATTTTATTTATTTATTGTTATTATATTTGTTTTTGTTATCTTTGTTATTTATTGTATTTATTGTTATTATATTATTTTTTATTACAGTGTATTCTTATTATATTTATTTTTGTTATTATTTTGTGTTATTGTGTTTATGTATTCATAGTTATTATAACAGACAATTGTTACCAAATACTTACTGTAATTTTCCTTTCCTGGCTCGGCGTCATGCCATCACTGCGGGTCAACTCTGTCCCTTGACCCCCCCCATAGGACCTTCCTGAATAGTATTATAAAAGGCAGGCAGTACCTGGTGTAGGGGTTCTCATAAAAAGCTTGCGACGGACCAGGGCGGGAAATGTGCTGACAATGGCATGACGCCAAGAAAAGAAAAGAAAAGTGGGGGCTGGAAATTTGAAGTCCAGCATTCTCAGATACATCTGGATGAGAGGGTTCTCAGAGCACCCCTTACACCAGAGTTCCCCTTTACATCAGAGGCCGCAGTGTTCTCCCTTACATCAGAATTCTCAGTGTTTCCCCTCCTTAAATCAGGGTTCCCAGAGCATCCCTTATGTTGGGGTCCCCAGAGTTCTCCCTTACATCAGAGTCTGCAGAGTCCCCCCTTACAGTGAAAGGGAACTCTGCGAGTTCAGATGTAAAAGGGGAACTCTGTGGACTCTGATGTAAAGGGGGACTCTTGTTATTAACTTCATATGATCAGAAATGTTATTTATTAGCAAAATATATGTACAGTGGAACATCGGGTTGCGAGTAACGTGGTTAACGAGCGTTTCGCAAAACGAACACTGTATTTATAAAAAATCGTAACTCGGTTTGCGAGTGTTGTCTCGCAAAACGAGCAGGATTCATGCCAAAAGCGGTGTGTAGTACCGCTTTTGGCCTAAGGTGGGGGGGCGCCGAAGCCGAACAGCGGCGATGGTCGGCGTTCGGAAATGCACGGGAAGACCCGAGGACGGTTCGGCTGACCTCGGCAAACCTTGGAAAGGCTCGTGAACGGAGTCTTTCCGAGGTTTGCTGAGGTCAGCCGAAGTGTGCTCGGGCCTTTTTGGCCGTTTCCGAGGCTCTCTGGCTCCCCCCCCGCCTCTGGCCGCATGTGGTATTGCATCCCATTGAAGTCAATGCGGAACTAATTATTTTAGTTTTCATTGACTTCATTGGGAAAACTCGCTTTGATATGCGAGTACATTGGATTATTCTCGTAATCCAAAGTTCCACTGTATAGTTTATACAAAAAATAAAAATACTACTGTGCGCCGCTAAAGTGTTCGGGTTTGACTTGAAGAAAAGGTGGCAACCGTACATACACAGGAACTACCAGGAACGTCCGGAGCAAGGACGTAATAAGAACACCTACGCCGGGTACTGCCTGCCTTTTATAGTACTATTCAGGAAGGCAAATTTGAAATTTTAAAATTCCGAAATTTGCAAATTTTAAAATTCCGAAATGTGCAAATTTGAAAATTCCGAAATTTGCAAATATGAAAATTCCGAAATTTGCAAATTTAATAAATTCGAAATTTGCAAATTTGAAAATTCCGAAATTTGCAAATTTGAAAATTCCGAAATTTGCAAATTCCGAAATTTGCAAATTCCGAAATTTGCAAATTTGCAAATTCCGAAATTTGCAAATTTGCAAATTCCGAAATTTGCAAATTTGCAAATTCCGAAATTTGCAAATTTGAAAATCCCGAAATTTGCAAATTTGAAAATCCCGAAATTTGCAAATTTGAAAATCCCGAAATTTGCAAATTTGAAAATCCCGAAATTTGCAAATTTGAAAATTCCGAAATTCGCACATTCGAAAATTCCGAAATTCGCACATTCGAAAAATTTGTCAAAATTCATTAAAAAACGAATTCGGAACTAAACTAATTGCACATGTCTACTACTTCCTCATCAGACCCAGAGACAAAATTCATCCATGTGCCATATATAGAATTACTGCCCATGATCTTACGCTCGTGGTGATGCTTCACATGTGTGGGACGATCGTGGTTTGCATGCGCATGGGGTCAACATGTGCGCTCGCTTTTGCACACTTTTGCATGGAACCGACGGGGGCACTTACATTTTTTTTTTTAACTATTATTTTATTTTTAGCACTTTTATTGCTGTGACAAAGAATATAAACAAGTGTTCTCCCTTACATCAGAATTGACAGTGTTCCCCCTCCTTACATCCCTTACATCAGTGACGGCATGACGCAGAGCCAGGAAATTTTTTTATTTATTTATTTATTTTATATTATTTTTGTGTTGTATTATTTATTTATTGTATTTATACTTACTATATTTGTTTTTTCTATTATTTTCTTTGTTTGTTATATCGTTTTTTGTTATTTATTTTATAACTCCTTTATATTTACATTACATACACTGACTGGCCCTTACAGTTTATAAAAATGTGCCCTGTTTACCCCCACGGCAGCGGGTCTGGCCTACTCCAACCTGGTATACGACTGGGTGAAGGCAGCTGTGATGTTCGGGGTAATAAATACCATCGCCAGATTGGACCACCTGGACCCCCCGCAGCCCCCCAAATGTATCACCATGCTTTACGTCTTTGCCGAAACGTAAGTCAACACAATGCTGGCATCAGCAGCTTTATATAATGTGCCTCGGTGATAACTACAGGGGGGGTGGGGCTGTCTCAGGGCTCATAAGGTGAGGAGAGGGCCCTAAATAGGACCACTCCCTCCCTGGGGTACTAAGGCCATATTTAGATTTCGCAAACAAGGCCTGCAGATTATATATTATATTATAAAATAATAATAAAAAATAAAAAATAATTAAAAAAACAGCAGATTTTCAGCTACATTCATTTAGTGCAAAATGGGCTATTTTCTCTTCTGAATGAATAATCTTTTATTATTGGTAGTAGTAAAATTCCTCATCATGGCCACTAGATGGAGCTGTAGTGCATAGAAAATAAATACGTCTTTGTAACCAGAGGTGCGGTGTAACAATTCTAGCCACTTCGCACCCGGGCCAATTCTGACATTTCTTTCCTACATGTAAAATCCATAATTTTTTTGCTAGAAAATTACATAGAACCCCCAAACATATATGTTTTTTTTTTTAGCAAAGACCATAGAGAATACAATGGCGGCTATTGCAACTTTTTATCTCGCACGGTATTTGCGCAACAATTTTTCAAACAGTTTCATGCTTTAAAAAAAAATAATGTGAAAGATGAATTTACGACGAGTAAAGAGATACCCAACATGTCACGCTTCAAAATTGCAAACGCTCGTGGAATGGCGCCAAACTTCGCTACTTAAAAGTTCCCATTGGCGACGTTTTAAAAAATGTTTTACTGGTTACATGTTTTGAGTTACAGAGGAGGTCTAGGGCTAGAATTATTTCTCTCGCTCCAACGTTTGCGGCGATACCTCACATGTGTGGTTTGAACACCGTTTTCATATGTGGGCGGGACTTACGTATGCGTTCGCTTCTGCGTGCGAGCACACGGGGACAGGGACGCTTTAAAATTTTTTTTTTTTTTTCTATTGTTAATTTCACTTTTATTTTTTTAGTTTAACACTTTCAAAAAAAAAAGTTTTGATCACCTTTATTCCTATTACAAGGAATGCAAACATTCCTTGTAATAGGAATATGGCACGATCGGTCTTTTTTACAGTGAGATATGGGGGGGTCAACAAGACCCCACATCTCACCTCTAGGCTGGGAAGCCTAAAATAATTAAAAAAAAAAAAAAACAATTGCGGCTTTCCCGTTCTTTTCTTAATGCAAAGGCCGGGCGCGACGTCATAACACCGCGCCCGGCCTCCGAGCGATCATAGAGATTCTGTCGACCATCTGGTCCACCGGAAATCTCTATGATCACCATCCCGGGGGGCGGCAGATCCTGTGTCTGACTCACCGATGGGAGCGGTGAGTCGGTAGACGCAGCGGAGGGCGGCGGGAGGGGGGGGCATCCATTCCCACCGCCCGTAAGAACGATTAAGCGGCGGAACAGCCGCTATGATCGTTCTTATGGTGCAGGGAATCGCCGGCTGAAAAAGCCGATATCTAAATGATGTCTGTAGCTTCCCCCGTCATTCAGATATAGCCCCGCAAAGTCAAGGACGCCCTCCTGGTGGCTAGAGAACGCTAAAGGGAATTAGCAAATAAAGGTTACATTTATTTGCTAATGGGCACACTGGCACCTGGGGGAGGGGACCAGAGGCCATGGTCTGTGGTGGAAATCATTTAATTATATTTCTTAATTTTTTTTTTTTGTATCAAGGTTTGCCTTAGCATTTTTATAAGTTAGAGGGGGGGGGGGGGGGGGGCTACTAAATGATGGGATCTGGCATTTTCCATGGAAGATCTTTTAAAATTTTGATCCCAATTTTTTTGCCATGAGTTCAGCTAAATTTTTTTCAAAGATTTAAAGTTTTGTAGAATAAGGTTCATTTTTTTATTTTTTTTATTGTTTGCTGTTTTTTTTAGGATTGACATACATTGTGGGGTATAAAACAAAACGAGTAAAATCAAATCCTGCAAACCAAAGAGTATGTTAAAGTAGAACTAAAGGCAAATTTTTTTTTCATTTTAGAATATTAAAGGGTTAAACACCCCTGTCAGTTTTTTTTTTTTTTTTTTTAGCCATCTGTGTCCCCTTGCGGGATTTCCCTTCACTTCCTGTCCCATAGCCAAACAGGAAGTGAGAGGAAATCCCTCCAAAATGGTTTACATTCCTTGTAATAGCAATAAAATCGACCAATTTTTTTAAAAAAAACAGTGTAAAAATAAATAAAATCAAGTAAAATAAATAAGAAAAAAAATAAATAAATTTTAAAGCGCCCCGTCCCGACGAGCTCGCACGCAGAAGCGAACGCAAACGTGAGTAGCGCCCGCATATGAAAACGGTGGTCAAACCACACATGTGATGCATCGCCGCGATCGGTAGAGCGAGAGCAATAATTCTAGCCCTAGACCTCCTCTGTAATGCAAAACATGCAACCTGTAGAATTTTTTAAATGTCACCCATGGAGATTTTTGAGGGTAAAAGTTTGACGCCATTCCACGAGCGGGCGCAATTTTTAAAGCGTGACATGTTGGGTATCATTTTACTCGGCGTAACATTATCGTTCACGATATATAACAAAATTGGACTAACTGTTTTTTTATTTTTTTATTCAAAAAAGTGATTTTCTTCCAAAAAAAGTGCGCAAATACCGTGTGAAAAAAGTATTGCAACGACCGCCATTTTATTCTCTAGGGTGTTAGAAAAAAAAACAATATATAATGTTTGGGGGTTCTAAGTAATTTTCTAGCAAAAAAAAAATGTTTTAAACATGTAAAATCCGGGGGGCGTGACCGGATGTGACTGCGGTAAGACGTGCTGCTACTGAGCTCCGGCTTACTCCTGACTGTTTATCCTGATACCGGCGGATAGACCGAACGACCGAAGGCGCTTTCACGCTGGGAGGCTAGCGGAACGGAGCGGGCAGCAGGACATGCCATTTGCGGCAAAAAAGAAGCAGAAGAAACCACATTCCCAGCCGACTAAAGGTCAGAGACTTCTCCGCTCACAGGGAAGCATGGCGTCTAGCCCCGCCTCCCCCTCCACAGGCCCTGCACATTACAGTACCCCACAGCGCGCCAAAACACCTAATGGCGCCGTGGAACTACAAGGCGCAGCAAGCCCGGAACTGCCTGTAGACGCAAACCCCGGCCCACAAGAGGTGGAGGTGGACACGGCCGCAATTACAGGCCCCATCCTAGAAGCCATAGCGGCCTCCAAAACGGAGCTGGTGGGCCGCATGGATCACTTGGCATCTGAATGCAATTTAATCCGCCATGACCTGGATAAGATTAGAGGCAGGCTCACAACCGCAGAAGACCGCATCTCAGAAGTGGAAGATGCCTCGCATATACATGGCTCACAACTGGCAGATCTGAGAGAGATGGTTGGTGCACTACAACACCGAGCAGACGACGCGGAAGACCGCCAGAGAAGGAATAATGTAAGGGTGGTGGGGCTGCCAGAGGGTGCTGAGGGGTCTGCCTCTACTACCTTTGCTGAGCAGTTTTTTAAAAATATCCTGGCCCTGGGCGACCTACCACCCACTTACGTGGTCGAGCGAGCGCATAGAGTCCCTACGGGAACCAGACCCCCAGGGGCCCCACCCAGACCCTTCCTGGTAAGGTTCTTAAACTACAGAGACCGTGACATGATCCTAGCAGAAGCAAGAAAACACAAGGATCTGAAATTTGACAACGCACGCATTATGCTGTTTCCAGACTTCTCAGCAGAAACCCAAAGGAGACGCAGATCATTCATAGAGGTGAAGAAGAGGCTGAGGGAGAAGGAACTGAAGTACAGCATGTTGTACCCGAGCCGTCTACGCATCCAATACAAAGGTACTGTAAAATTTTTTGATCACCCTCAGGATGTCAATGACTGGTTGGATCGCAACGCCTGAATCGCAGGCTGCCTTGAAAGTTGTTAATGGCTACAAGGAAATATGTTTTTTGGATCTCCTGAGCACCAGAGACCTGCACTAACAGGAGATTAACAGTGTAAATGTACGCCTGACTACAATACTCCGGGCACTTGAAGTCATCCCTCTAGAGATTACCTGACACAGACTGTATCGGGGGTGTCTCCTCCCTTTTTATCTCTCCATGTTATCCTTTTACTTTTCATTTTTGGTTCATTATTTTTTTTTGCTCTTATAGATGTGACCACATTTGCTCTACTATTACCTGCTCTACAAAACCGTATGACACGGTATGTTGGGGATGGGAGGGAATATAAGAGCTGCAACTACATCAAAGTATTCACTTAACTGTCCCGCTATAGAGGTGTAAGTGACTGTTAATGGCCTCTTTTTTTTTTTTTTTTTTTTTTCTGGCGACGGTCTATCCAGCCGGTTCGCTTTCCTGTTAAGAGATAAGCCTGGAGGCTTATGTAGATGGTATGAACATTTTTTCCATCTTTCAATGCCGAACTATAGAAGCAACCGGTTGAACTCTTTTTGGCTGTTTAGTTTTGGGATAAAGGCTGCATGCTGGACTTTTTTTGGTTTGAGCCAATTTTTCTGGCTCTCAGTTTTCAGTATAACAGCAGGGGGGGGAGGGGGAGGGATGATTTTGTGCCTTATGTTATGTAATGCTACTTGGTTGAGTGTACCTATTCTGTGCAACCCTAAGCAACATATATGTTTTGCAAAACTGAGACTGGGTTTATGGGATATCCGTGATCTTCAGTTACTGATTGAGGATTATGGATAGCAGATTGAAAATACTCTCATGGAATGTGAGGGGGTTAAATAGTAAATTTAAACGGGCAGCTGTCTTCCAGTACCTTAAGCAAGTAAAGCCACATGTTGTTCTCCTTCAGGAGACGCACTTGGAGGGGAGCAAAATTCTCTCTCTCCGTAAACCCTGGATACAAAAAGCATTCCATGCTACGTACTCATCCTATGCCAGAGGCACCACTATCCTGATCAGTAAAGCCATTGCGTGTACTATACACCAGGTGGTCATAGACCCAGGGGGACGATATGTGGCTTTGGTGATGGAGATAGCGGGTAGGAAGCTGTTATTGGTGAACATTTATATGCCACCGCCATTTAAAGCACAATTGCTCTATGATTTGTGGGTGACCCTAGCGCCGCACTTGGAATTACCCTTACTGATCTTGGGTGACTATAATGCTATTTTGGACTCGGCACTGGACTCCTCAAATGTGTCCAGGCCGGTTTCGCAGGATTTGTGCTCCTGGGTGTCCATGGCCAACTTAACAGAGGTATGGAGGTGGAAGCACCCTGGGGAAGTAGTGTACTCACATCTCTCCTCTACACACAAATCCTCGGCCAGAATAGATCTGGCTTTTGGGAACTCCCTTATCCTTAAACATGTGTATGCCGCTGAATACTTGGCCGGGGGGACCTCGGATCACAACCCATTACAGATTACCTTGACACTCCCCACTGGTGGTGGGAGAGGGGGCTGGAGGTTGGCCTCTGGTTGGATGCAAGAGGATCAGGTAGTAGCACAGATACAGTCAGCAATGGACACCTTTTGGGTAACCAACGAACAGTCGGCGGACACACACATCGTTTGGGACGCCTTTAAAGCAGTCTCTAGGGGCGAATGTATCTCAGCCATAAAAGCCGCTAAGAAAGACCGCTCGGAAGAGGGGGAAATTTTACTGGCCAAGGAGAGGGAGTCTGCTCAAAAGCACGCAGACTCCCCCTCGGAGGCCACATATAGAGATCTAATGACAGTCAGGAGATTGGTGGCTTTACACTTTGATAATTTGGCTCACACTGAACTTAGACAAAAAGCAGAAACAATCTTCGCTGAAGGGGACAAAAATGGCAAGCTACTGGCCAACCTGGCAGCTGAACATAGGATACCTGTTAGCATCCCAGCAATCAATGGTAGACGTGGGGAGAGGGTTACAGAACCGGAAGGCATCTTGGCAGAATTCACCCATTTCTACCGAGCATTATATACCCCAATAGCCCCATATGACCTATTAGAATTAGAGGGGCTGCTGACGAGCCTCTCCATCCCACAATTGTCTGATACTGACAGGGCCTCCCTAGATAGAGACATTACGGTGATGGAAATTGAGGCAGCTATAGCCGCATTTCCGCCACACAAAACCCCGGGTCCAGACGGATTCCCCGCAGACTTTTACCAGACTTTTAAGTCACAGTTAGCTATCAGGTTAAACCTACTGTACTTGCACTGTAGTGAACAGGGAGCTTTGCCGGCTTCAATGATGGAAGCCTACATGGTTCTTCTTCCGAAGCCCGGCAAAGACCCCCTGGAGTGCTCCTCGTACCGCCCTATTGCACTGCTCAACACTGACCTGAAAATTCTTGCCAAGGTACTGGCTTCAAGGTTGGCTGGGGTCATTTCGACTCTGGTCGACATTGACCAAACTGGATTCATGCCAGGTATGTCAACAGATACGAATCTCAGAAGACTTTTCACGCACATACAGCTGGGAGACTTAGAATTCCCTGAAAAGATAGTGGTCTCTATAGACATAGAAAAGGCCTTTGATTCGGTAGATTGGCAATATATGCACACGGTTCTAGGGGCCATGGGATTCGGTCCAGGTTTCCGTCAGTGGATAGCGCTACTTTACAGCGCCCCAAGGACGGCGATCAGACTGGGTAACATGGTCTCAAACTACTTCGAGATTGGTAGGGGAACGAGGCAAGGATGCCCCCTCTCCCCCTTCCTCTTCTCGCTAATGATGGAACCTATAGCTAGAGCCCTTAGACAATCGAGAGAGGTGGGAGCAATACAGGTAGGTAGTATAGCTGAATGTGTTGCATTATATGCTGACGACATGCTACTGTTCCTAAGAGACCCTGGACCATCACTGAAAGCAGCTCTTGAGGTACTAGATAAATTTGCCCTATTTTCAGGACTTCGGGCAAACTGGAGCAAGTCATCAATACTGCCCCTAGGTTCGAAAGCAGTGGCGCGCAAAGATGACTCCTTGCCACTTAGATGGGTTTCCACCATTACATACCTGGGGGTTAAGATTACGGCCAACATACAGGACTACATGACCATCAACCTTCTCCCACTGAAAAATAGACTAAAACAGATGACAACGACCTGGAAGAATCTCCCACTCTCTTTGATAGGACGGGTCAGTCTCATAAAAATGAAATTCCTATCAGTGATCCTGTACTTCCTTCGTCATTCTCCGGTATGGGTACCAAAATCCTTCTTCAAGTCACTTGATAGTATTATTGGGTCGTTTATATGGTCACCACAATCACCACGCATAAGTATAAAGTCATTACAGGAACCTTGGGGACAAGGGGGCCTAGCACTGCCGGACTGGCAAAAATACTATTTGGCAGGCCAAATGGTGGTTGCCAGGAAATGGCTGACGGCGGAAGAAGGCGACTCCGCCACGGTTGTTGAAGCGGCATTGCTGGGCTCATATGAAAGTCTGCGTCTGGCACTATACAGAAGCACAAAATCCTGTTTACCTTTGACGAGCTCCATGAAGGCCACTATTAGGGCTTGGGAGGTCACTACTACCCTGACAACACCTAGCTATGACGGGGTTACTCCATCGGCCCCCTTGTGGATGAATCCTAAGTTCCCACATTTTCTCTCCTTCCCAGACCCGGAGACTTGGGCGTGTAGAGGCATCAAACTGCTGAAAGACATCACTAGTGAAGGGGAACTCTGTACCTTTGACCAGCTAAAAGCCAGACACGACCTTCCGAATACTTATTTTTTCCGCTATATGCAACTGCGTCATGCATTCCAGGTTCAATTTGTAGGTATGCGTATTGAATATTTGCCCTCAGACTTAGAGTCCATGCTGACTACAGTGGACCTAGCCAAACCTCTCTCCACAGTATATAAATCCCTTTTTAAAAAAAAACCCCCCCTGGTTTAGTCAAATGTAGGAGGAAATGGGAGAGCGAGATTTCGGATATTCAAGGGGAAGACTGGGATGACATGTGGGATCACCCCTTTAAACATCTGGTCTCGGCAAGGGACAGATTGATACAGTTTAAATTTTTGCACCGAATCTACTTCACACCAGCTAGGCTAGCTCGAATCTACTCATCATCCAACAGCAGCTGCTGGCGCTGTGACTATTCCCCGGCGGATGCCGAACACATTTTCTGGAGCTGCCCACAAATACAACCCTTTTGGGCCGGTATTACAGACTGTTTGACGGAAGTGCTGAGTATTCCTATACCCCAAACGCCCAGGGTGTGTATGATCGGCCTTGTGGAGGAGGTAGTTCCTTCGAGGGCACATCGCACATTCCTGAACATTGGCCTTTTCTATGGCAGGAAAGCCATACTTTTAAAATGGAAAAAGAGGGAGGCTCCTACCCTGTCATTCTGGAAGGGTTTAGTAAATAAAGTTATCCCCCTATACAAAGCGACATATAGATCTAGAGGCTGTGAGAAGAAGTTTTACAAAGTATGGCAACCTTGGTTAGACTCATCAGGCACTGTGGGATGATAGAAATAATTGTTGGACGCTGATCTAAATATGACATGCTTAAAAATGTAACACGTTAAGGTAGAGTGGTTATTGATTTCCATGTTTGAAGGTATAACGGTGGACAGTCCATATCCCCTCTTATACGCAGGGATGGCACGATGGGAGTAGGTTGAATTCACTGCATTACAATATGGTACACTCCAAAGCATTGAGTTGCACGCAAGGTTGGGGGGGGGGGTAGGGAAGGGGGGGTTCTATGAACTACGTTAGTTCATCAGCCACAGGATGTGGTAGGTTACCCATTTTGGGTTCTGGTTTTTTTGGGAGGTGGGTGGGTATGTAGATAGGACTGTACTGTTGTACTGTTCCTTGTATGTTTTATACATGTATTGTTTTGTATGCATGCGCTGTACTGTTTTTCAAAAATTTAATAAAAAGATTTTTCAAAAAAAAAAAAACATGTAAAATCCAAATCCAGAAAAATAGGGCATTTGGCCACTGTGTGGCGCTAAGTACCATAGTACCAATGAACATAATCATTTTCTATGATATTTTGCACCATCTAGTGGCCAAATACGGTATTTTCACTTTTAAGCCAATGAAAAAGCATAGCAACACAGGAAATAGCCTAATAAAAATTTTTTTGCCCCATTCACACATAATGAGCATGCATGCACTTTAATGGCCAATGCATTTTTTTATTACTACCCCTATATGTTTATTCCTAAAGCCTTGATTGCATTTTTCTGCTGTTTCAGGCACTTCGACAGAGGAATTAATGACTGGCTGTGCAAGTGAGTACCATCGGGGGGGGGGGGGGGGCTGCTATCTCAGGATGATGTCTATGGGTTTATTAGCTGAGTCACAGATATTGTGAATCTCCTCTGGGGCCAATTAAAGCCCACTAAAAAAACATAAACATTTATAATAATAATAATAATTTTATGTTTTCTTCCCTATTGGCTTTGATGTATAATTGTCAAAATTGTGAAATTTTGGTAAAATTTTCAGCTCTTCTCATCCCTGGTCTTGGATACTCCGGCAGTGAGAATCCCCCGGGGAATAATTCATGGCGCTGTTCCTGTCCACCTGGGAGTCCTAATTGTTTCTGCCCGACTTTGTGTGTCCCGTCTCTTCCTGTTACCTTCTCCATAATTAAAAATAAATAAAAACCCAGCAAGGGTGGTGGGAACCCCTCATAAAGGGCACAGCAGGTGTACAGACCCGGGAACTCAGAACAGGGATGGTGGGGACCCCTCATTATGGGCACAACAGGTGTACAGACCCGGGAACTCAGCACAGGGATGGTGGGAACCCCTCATAATGGGCACAACAGGTGTACAGACCCGGGAACTCAGCACAGGGATGGTGGGAACCCCTCATAATGGGCACAGCAGGTGTACAGACCCGGGAATTCAGCACAGGGATGATGGGAACCCCTCATAATGGGCACAGCAGGTGTACAGACCTGGGAACTCAGCACAGAGATGGTGGGAACCTCTCATAATGGGCACAGCAGGTGTACAGACCTGGGAACTCAGAACAGGGATGGTGGGAACCCCTCATAAAGGGCACAGCAGGTGTACAGACCCGGGAACTCAGCACAAGGATGATGGGAACCCCTCATAATGGGCACAACAGGTGTACAGACCCGGGAACTCAGCACAGGGATGGTGGGAACCCCTCATAATGGGCACAGCAGGTGTACAGACCTGGGAACTCAGCACAGAGATGGTGGGAACCTCTCATAATGGGCACAGCAGGTGTACAGACCCGGGAATTCAGCACAGGGATGGTGGGAACCCCTCATAATGGGCACAGCGGGTGTACAGACCCAGGAACTCAGCACAGGGATGGTGGGAAACCCTCATAATGGGCACAGCGGGTGTACAGACTCGGGAACTCAGCACAGGGATGATGGGAACCCCCCTCATAATGGGCACAGCGGGTGTACAGACTCGGGAACTCAGCACAGGGATGATGGGAACCCCCCTCATAATGGGCACAGCAGGTGTACAGACCCGGGAACTCAGCACAAGGATGATGGGAACCCCTCATAATGGGCACAACAGGTGTACAGACCCGGGAACTCAGCACAGGGATGGTGGGAACCCCTCATAATGGGCACAGCAGGTGTACAGACCTGGGAACTCAGCACAGAGATGGTGGGAACCTCTCATAATGGGCACAGCAGGTGTACAGACCCGGGAATTCAGCACAGGGATGATGGGAACCCCTCATAATGGGCACAGCAGGTCTACAGACCCAGGAACTCAGCACAGGGATGGTGGGAACCCCTCATAATGGGCACAGCGGGTGTACAGACTCGGGAACTCAGCACAGGGATGATGGGAACCCCCCTCATAATGGGCACAGCGGGTGTACAGACTCGGGAACTCAGCACAGGGATGATGGGAACCCCCCTCATAATGGGCACAGCAGGTGTACAGACCCGGGAACTCAGCACAGGGATGGTGGGAACCCCTCATAATGGGCACAGCAGGTGTACAGACCCGGGAACTCAGCACATGGATGGTGGGAACCCCTCATAATGGGCACAGCGGGTGTACAGACCCGGGAACTCAGCACAGGGATGGTGGGAACCCCTCATAATGGGCACAGCAGGTGTACAGACCCAGGAACTCAGCACAGGGATGGTGGGAACCCCTCATAATGGGCACATCAGGTGTACAGACCTGGGAACTCAGCACAGGGATGGTGGGAACCCCTCATAATGGGCACAGCAGGTGTACAGACCCAGGAACTCAGTGCAGAGATGGTGGAAACCCCTCATAATGGACATAGCAGGGGTGTAGACCCAGGAACTCAGTGTAGAGATCTCACAGTAGAGTCCCTAAGAGACAGAGACATTGTCAGTGGTTTTAACTCTCTAGAATCCACCAGTGAAATATCAGTTCTGGGGGGGACTGTCCCCATTTACATGCTGTAGATGTAGAAGTGGCTGAACTCTGTCCATCTGATACTACCTATGTATGCAACTACCTTCCTATTCATTCCAAAATGTTCTTTTTGGAGGAAAAGGGCAACGTTATTGTAGCGCCCCCCTGGGGTTTAGTCAGAGAGCTCCTCACAGATTTACTTGCCAGGAGTTGTTACCCTGGTCAATTGCTGGAGATCCATTGATTTGTCCCTAAGTTTGGCCTTGTTGCACTTTTCTCTTCTGCCGGGTACTTGGTGGTACTAGATATGAGAGGGCAACCCAAGGTCAGGTTATGGGTATATGGGGTATCTCAGCCAATAGGCAGGGGTTTTCTTGGATCCCTTGGCCTGCTGGGAGAACCTATATATTCGGGTGAGGTCAGGTGATCTGTGTTCTGTGCCACCTGGACGGCTGTCTGGGTGGACGCCCGGGTTGCTAGGCCGGTAATCGGCCTATCCCGGGGGCATCTGGCTGCCAGGCTGTGAGGGGGCCTATCCAGAAGTAAGAGAGCAGCGCAGGGTTGGGCTTGTAGTCCAACCATAAGTGACGGTTCTGCCCGCTGGAGAACCTGTTGTGGTCGGAGGTAGAAGGGAAGCTGTCGCCACAAAGGGACCAACCACCTTTACCAGGGACCACCGTGAGTAACTGAAGCAAGTACCGGAGCAGCATTCTCACCGAACGGGCACGGTGGAGAATTGGGAAACCTTCAGGCGGTAATCAAGTCAGGGACCCAACCAGCTGAGGTGACACTTGCAGAGCGGTCTTGTGAGCAGGGGCGTCGGGAGGGGGTGGCTAGGGGGGGCTGAAGCCCCGAATGTGACCCCGTAAAGCCCAGAGTGTCAGCTCTGCTGGCTCTCCATTGTTAGCCCCGAGCGCCGCGGCAAGCGCCGGGACCAATCTGATCCCAAGTGCCGCCGAGTAAGGCCGAGTGTGGCCGAGGGCCATAGCAGGTCCCGCCTTCTGGAGCCTGCAACGCCTATGATGGACGTCCCACTGGTCCAATGCCGGGACCGCGGGACGTGTGACATCCATCATAGGCGCTGCAAGCTCCAGAAGGTGGGAAATACAAAGCGGCCGCCGCGTCACATCCCCGCTCGGCGCTCGGGCGGCCCGCTCTCCTCTCTTCTTCTCCTACTCCTCTGAGGACTGACTGCCTGGCTGCTGTGACACCGCACATCACGGCTGAGGTAGGTCGGTCAGTGTAGGTAAATGTCAGCGTAGGTAGGTCACTACCGTCAGTGTATGTAAATGTCAGTGTATGTAGGTACACACGGTCGGGAATTCCGACGGAAAATGTCCGATCGGACCATGTTGTCGGAAAATCCGCCCGTGTGTGGGCTCCATCGGACTTTTTCCGTCGGAATTTCCGCCGGAAAAAATTTGAGACCCTGCTCTCAAATTTTCCGAAAACAAAATCCGATCGGACTTTTTCCTTTTTTTTTTTATTCTTTATTTCTTTGCATAAATACACAACATAAATCATTAATGGTAATTACATAAGACAACTTAGAGTCCATTTTCAAAACGAAGCTTATTCTTTTAGAAAACAAAACATAATGTATTCCTGCCATTTTTTATAAACAAGTAACAATATTACAATATCAATTCCCCACAACAACCCTCCGCTCCAAGGCCCTGAACCCTAAAGGGGGCCTATAGAACAGAGAAGAAAAAAATAAAAAATAATAATAAAAAAAAATAAAATAAAAAAAAATGATTTTTTTTCCGACAACAAAATCCGATCTGACTTTTTCCGATCGCGTGTAGAGAATTCCGACGAACAAAGTGCCACGCATGCTCCGATCAAATTACGAGACCAAAGCTATTGGCTACTAGCCTCTACGTAGTTCCGTCCTACGCAAACGAACGTCACCACGTTCAGAATGATCGGATTTTCCGACAACTTTGTCCGACCGTGTGTATGCAACTCCAGTGTCCGTCGGAAAAAATCAGATGGATTTTGTGGTCGGAATTTCCGACCGTGTGTATGTAGGTCAGTGTATGTAAATGTCAGTGTAGGTAGGTTAATGTAGGTAGGTCAGTGTATGTTAGACATGTGCACAATAGAAAAAATTTGTTTATTTTCGTTTCTTTCGTTTCCGTTGATTCGTAACGATTCGTAATTTTGTAAGTCGTCGGTGTTCGTATTCGTAACGATTCGTATTTTCGTAAGAGTTATTTTTTCGTTGATTCGTTTTTCCGTTTAATTTTCGTTTATTCGAAATTCGGACGCATTCGTATTTTCGTAGATTTAGTTACATTCGTACTTTCGTTAGATTGATTTATTCGTACTTTCGTAACATTGTTTTCGTAGATTCGCAATCGGAGCATAATTCATAATTTTATGTAATGTGTATGCTATTATTACATTGTAAGAGACACGGAAAATTACGAATCGAAAAAAAAAGTTACGAATGTACGAATTTCTTCGTTCAATCCATTCGAAGCACGTTAAGCAGCGCCATTGTAAGAGACACGGAAAATTACCAATTCAACAAAAAGAAAAAAGTTACGAATGTACAAATTTTTTCGTTCATTTTGATTTTCGTTGTTCCTGTTTTCGTTTTTTTGGATTTTCTTCTTTCGTAGTTTCGTTGTTTCTAATTTGGTTATTTCGGATTTTCGTTGTTTTTCGTATTCGTTCGATTCGAACATTCGTTATTCGTTAAAATTTTTTAGCGAATCGTTCGTTCATTCGTACGATAACGAATGAACGAATATAACGAATTTTAACGAAAAACGAAAAAAAAAAAACGAAACAAATTGCACATGTCTAGTGTATGTAAATGTCAGTGTAGGTAGGTCAGGCAGGTCAGTGTATGTAGGTCAGGTCATGGGCCAGCCAAACAAAAGCCTGCGTCACGTACAACCCCCCCCCCCCCCCCCCCCCCCCCCGTTTCCGGCCTTGGACTTCAGGCTGAACCCCCTGGTCTTTTTGCCACCTAGCAACGCCCCTGCTTGTGAGTCAAGCCAGGGACCAAGCTGGTAAGCGGGGGTGACGCTTGAGAAGTATCTGGAGTGCCAAGCTAGGGACCCAGCAGGGAAGCGTGGGTGACGCTTGAGGAAGATACCACCGCAAAGCTTTGAGGAGCTCCAGGGATTCAGAGTCAGTGAATCAGAGGGTCCAGTGAGAGACCGGGAGCTCAAGGGGCTAAAGAACTACAAGTAGAAGTTGTAGTGAAGTAAAGAGGACTGTAACGTTTTGTGTTAGGAACTGTTACCGATTGTTGCCATAGGAGACAGCAATCCTGCACGTGCAGATGTGGCGCTTTGCTGGGGGCCTTTCCCTGCACGGCTGTCCTCCTATTGAAGTCTCGGAGTCTGCCAATTGAAATTGCAACTGCTTAAGGGTGTCCTGGCCCTAACCCTCTTTCCTCTCAAAATATAAAAAAGGACTGTTAAAGCGGGAGTAAACCCGCTGAAACTTTTTTTCTTTTTTCTACACCTGTAAGGGAAAAGGCATAATGAGCTAGTATGCACCACATACTAGCTCATTATGAAATACTTACCTTAGAACGAGGCGTCGGTAACTCACCTGGTCCACGCCGAGGTAGCTGACATGTCTTCCGGGTATCGCGACTCCAGCGCTGTGAGTGGCCGGAGCCGCAATGTCGTCACTGCCGCGCATGCGCACGGGAGACTTCTTCCCGGCAGGGTTCGGATTCTGCCGGCCTTTCAGCGGAGAATCCCCCGTGTACATGCGCCGCTGCAGTCAGCGGCGCATTGCACGGAGAATATCTCCTAAACGGTACAGGTTTAGGAGATATTTTTTTTTTACCTACAGGTAAGCCTCATTATATCCCCCGGCCGCGGGACCAGCGGACCCGATCGCCGCTGGTGTCCCGCGATCGGGTCACGGAGCTGAAGAACGGGGAGAGGTCTGTGTAAACAAACCTCTCCCCGCGCTTCCTACTCTGCCTGTCGTTGATTGGCTGTTCCCTGTCATCAGGAAAGCCGATCAATGACATCAGACGTCAGCCCCGCCCCCTAATGTAAAAAAAAACACACACGTCACACTAACTCCTCCCCGCCCCCTAGTGGTTAACTCTTTCACTGCCAGTGTCATTTACATAGGAATCAATGCATTTAAATAGCACTGATTGTTGTATAAATGACAATGGTCCCAAAAATGTGTCAAAAATGTCCGATGTGTCGCCATAATGTCGCAGTCACAATAAAAATCGCTGATCGCCGCCATTACTAGTAAAAAAAAAAAATATTAATAAAAATGCTATAAAACGATCCCCTATTTTGTAAACGCTATAACTTTTGCGCAAACCAATCAATAATCGCTAATTGCGATTTTTTTTTACCAAAAATATGTAGAAGAATACGTATCGGCCTAAACTGAGGAAAAAAAATGTTTTTTTTATATATTTTTTTGGGATATTTATTATAGCAAAAAGCAAAAAATGTTGCATTGTTTTAAAAATTGTCGCTCTATTTTTGTTTATAGCGCAAAAAATAAAAACCGCAGGGGCGATCAAATACCACCAAAAGAAAGCTCTATTTGTGGGAAAAAAAGGACGCCAATTTTGTTTTGGAGCCACGTCGCACGACCGCGCAATTGTCAGTTAAAGCGACGCAGTGCCGAATCGCAAAAAGGGGGCTGGTCCTTTGGCTGCCAATTGGTCCGGGGCTGAAAGTGGTTAAGAGAAATAAAACCTCTTTTACATCCAAGAAGTGTCTGGCGCCCAATAACGTTATCCACCTTGCACCCACTATACTTCACAACCCACCACATACAGAAGGATGTCAGCTATCGTTGGCCCTGAAGCTCCTCACTAGACTGGAGGAGGCTGGAGACTTTGCTACATTAGAAAATATAGAATTACACACAAACATACATGTATAGTAAATGTTAAACATTTATCCTGCCCAAAAAATGTGTCATTGTGTTCAGCCAGTCTTGTGATCTCAGCAAACAGACACCAGAGGCAGGTGAGAGACCGGAGCGGTGACGTCATGCTGCTGCCTCATTGTCCAATCACAGGCAGAGGCGGGCTTCTGACCAAACTGCACTACGTTACTGCAGATGAGAAAACTGAGGTCACCTGGTGTCTGGATCACACAACTAGAATAAAATAACTTCTGGAAGATAACTTATCTTCAATATATGTATTTTAATTTGGCATTTCATCTGGAGTTATACTTATAAACAATTTCAGCTGTCACAGCCATTGTATGGTTGTTATGACCAGGGCCGTCTTTAATATTGATTGGACCCTGGGCAAAACTTTTCTTGCCCCCCCCCCATGCAGTTTCGCTCTCCACCTGCTCTGAGACATACAATAAATAGCAGCTAGACTCAAAATCTGTTTACTGATCAGGCAGCTATTGCGATTGGTTGCCAGAGGTTACACTGTATCATTACCGCTCACTGACTGGTTGTTAGAGGTTACAGTGTATCATTACCGCTCACTGACTGGTTGTTAGAGGTTACAGTGTATCATTACCGCTCACTGACTGGTTGCTAGAGGTTACAGTGTATCATTACCACTCACTGACTGGTTGCCAGAGGTTACAGTGTATCATTACCGCTCACTGACTGGTTGCTAGAGGTTACAGCACACATTATGGCTCACTGATTAGTTGCTAGAGGTTACAGCACATGATTTCTGCTTGTTGATTGGTTGCTAGAGATTACTGTGGATATGACCTCAGGGGGTCATGATATACATATCAATGCCGCCGGCCGCCCCTATTTACATATGAATGCCGGTAATTTACATGTAAACACAGGATCTGCAGGTGAGTCATCTGTACACAACAATAGGGCAGAGCTGTGCAGCATTGGTAGCAGCACTTCACACTGAGATATTGGGACACAGCACGGGACTAAAACCTCAAGGGACAAGTTAATTTAAACCAGGATAGTTGGCAAGTAGGAGGCAGCTGCTTTGGGCCCCAAAACAATAAAAGGGCCCAGGGCAGCTGCCCCTTTTGCCCTGCCTTAACCGCTTCAATACAGGGCTTTTAAACACCCTTCCTTACCAGAGCACTTTTTGCGATTCGGCACTGCGTCGCTTTAACTAACAATTGCGCAGTCGTGCGACGTTACACCCAAACAAAATTGACGTCCTTTTTTTCCCACAAATAGAGCTTTCTTTTGGTGGTATTTGATCGCCCCTGCGGTTTTTATTTTTTGCGCTATAAACAAAAGAAGAGCGACAATTTTGAAAAAAAACACAATATTTTTTACTTTTTGCTATAATAAATATCCCATTTTTTAAAAAAAAAAACAATTTTTTTCCTCAGTTTAGGCCGATACGTATTCTTCTACATATTTTTGGTAAAAAAAATCGCAATAAGCGTATATTGATCGGTTTGCGCAAAAGTTATAGCGTCTACAAAATAGGGGATAGATTTATTGAATTTTTTTTTTTTTTTTTTTTTTACTAGTAATGGCGGCGATTTGCGATTTTTTTTTCGTGACTGCGACATTGCGGCGGACACTTCGGACACTTTTGACACATTTTTGGAACCATTCACATTTACACAGCGATCGTTGCTATAAAATTGCAATGATTACTGTGTAAATGTGACTGTCAGGGAAGGGGTTAACACTAGAGGGCGCTGGAGGGGTTAATGTGTGTCCCTAATAGGAGTGATTCTAACTGTAGGGGGAGGGGACTTAAGGGGAGGAGACCGATCATGTGATCCTCTGTACTGGGATCACATGATCGGTCTCCTCCCCGCTGACAGGACGTGGGGCTGTGTGTTTTAAAACACAGCACCACGGTCCCGCCCGGTCCCGTTGTTTTAACGGGCAATCGCGGGTGCCCGGCGGACATCGCGGCCGCCGGGCACTCGCACCGGGTCCCGAGCGATGCCGCGGCGCGCGCGCGCGCGCGCCGGCGGCGCGCGCGCGCCCCCCCCAGGCGGCCGGGAATCCGAGGACGTCATATGACGCCCACCCAGGATGGTAGATCCACCTTGTGGGCGTCATATGACTATGGCCCGGTATTGAACTGGTTAAAAACGGCCCTGGTTATGACTGTTATACTATCACTCTGTAATAACCCCCTCCTTTTGCTTTGGCTCAGGTACGTCTACGATTTCCTAGGTGAGGGCCATGACAACATCAAGAAGGAGCTGCTGGCCACAGTGGCCACGTTCCTGGTGACCACGCTGTGGCTGGGCCCCTGTGACATTGTCTTCATCTGGTCCATATGCAACTGCTTTGGTCTGAACTTTGAACTCTGGGTGCAGAAGTTGTTTGAACTGCCGCCTTTCGCCACAGTGGAGGTGAGAGGAGCTTAATTACTTGTCAATTATTAATAATAATAATAATAATATTTTTTTTTATTATTATTGTTATTTATTATTCATTTGTTGTGTTCCATTCATTTAGCTACGGCATTCGTTATTTTGGAAAATCCGTAACTTCCGATAAATTCGTATTTGTTACGTTCACTAACAGCCAAATTTGAAAGGAAATTCAAATACCGTATATACTCGAGTATAAGCCGACCCGAATATAAGCTGAGGCACCTAATTTTACCACAAAAAACTGGGAAAACTTATTGACTCGAGTATAAGCCTAGGGGGAGAAATGCGCAGCTACTGTAAGTCAGTGGCGGTGCGTGCATAGAGGGCGCAGGAGCGCCGCCCCCCCTCTCCTGCACCGCTCTATCACCAATAGATAGATTCGTGCATTGCATGAATCTATCTATTGTCACCGCTGCCGCCCCCTATTCAGGTGTCCGGCCCCTTGTCGGGCGCCGGGCATCTGAATTACAGCGGGGGGGGGGGGTGTTTCTGGAAGCGCCCTATTAGAGCTGTAAGCTCTAATAGGGGACCTGATTCCATAAGTGTAAACAGCGGGCGCACTGCTGTGCGTTCGCTGATTACACAGTATTGTGTTAGAGAAGCGAATACATCGCTTCCCTAACACAGACCCGCCTCTCAGTCAATCAGGTTGCCGGGTCTGTTACCTGTCACCTGATTGGCTGAAGTCACAGGCGCTGTGATTGGACGCTAGGCGTCCAATCATAGCAGAAGACAGGAGGAGCGCGGGAGAAGACATCGGAAGATGATGGGAAGATGAGGGGACACCGCGCGCTGCACACCGAGACAAGGTAAGTGCAGAGGGCAGGCAGGGGGCACAGTGGCAGCACTTGAGGGGCACAGTGGCAGCACTTGAGGGGCACAGTGGCAGCACTTGGGGCACAGTGACAGCACTTGGGGCACAATAGCAGCACTTGGGGCACAGTGGCAGCACTTGGGGCACAATGGCAGCAATTGGGGCACAATGGCAGCACTTGGGGCACAGTGGCAGTACTTGGGGCACAGTGGCAGCGTTTGATGGGCACGGTGGCAGCGTTTGATGGGCACAGTGGCAGCGTTTGATGGGCACAGTGGCAGCGTTTGATGGCACAGTGAGGCTGTTTGTTTGCGCCCCCCCAAAAATTTTGAGCACCAGCCGCCACTGCTGTAAATGGCAAAGAGGGTCAATAATGCCCATTTGCAGCCTCACTGTGCCCATTTGCAGCCATAGGTCCCCCGAACTTCAAACTTGGTAGTTAAGGGTTCCTAGATGCCCCCTAGCTGCAGCCAAATTTGGGGTCTCTGAACCCAAAGGGTCCCGAAATGACATTGCTGCAGATGGACACAGTTGACCGATTTTGGGGCCCCGTATTTCAGGGCCACTTGGTGCTAGGAACCCCAAACAAATCCAGTGGAACTAGCACTACAACCAGAGGTCAAGTCCTGGGGAAAAAAGTGTGGGAACTCCCACCCAAGATCCACTCACCCACCAAAAAAAATAAAATGATACGCTCATATGCACGAACGTTTCAAAAGTGGTATTTTTCATGCAATTTTCGTATTGTGTGTATGAAGAAACTGTTAGTACAAAAAAAAAAAAAAACAATCCTCAATAAACATAAATACGGTAATTCTCTGAATAATCAGCATTCATACAATTGTACTTCCATGCAAATGTGAACATCATGTTCTGATCTTTATTGGGGAATGTTATTTTGTATATAGAGTGTTTATGTGGTGAGTTTTACACTTTTCATTGAACAGAGTTTGGATAACACAGGGTTAAACGGAAAGGTCATAAATGAACTGCACATTATCTGGACAGAATGCTTGGGGAGATAGTGATGTGTTCCTGCTTAGGAGATGTATGTTAGCTCGGGGGGCTGCAAACTCTGCAGGGCTCCAACACACACTCGCTGCTATTCCAACCCTTCACATATTTCCACATAAACTTTCCTCCTGGCATTAAACTTTGCCAGGTATTGTGCTCAGCTTATCACCCCAAACTGATGTTCCTCCCTCAGCTCACCTCTCTCCCTGCATGTCCTGTGAGCAGAATAGCTGTGCTCCTCCTCTGGGTTCTCTCATCATATGGCACTGAAGATAGAGGAGGGGGGATTCAGTGGGACACACAGAGCAAGTATGCAGGAGACTGGGGGGGGGGGGGGG
Organism: Lithobates sylvaticus; assembly: GCA_028564925.1. Classification (NCBI taxonomy): domain Eukaryota; kingdom Metazoa; phylum Chordata; class Amphibia; order Anura; family Ranidae; genus Lithobates; species Lithobates sylvaticus. Next base: position 526,221,152 of record CM053030.1, read on the forward strand.
GGGAGATGAGGAGACAGAAAATCAGGAGGGGCTGGCGGGGAGGAGCGCATCACAAGAGGTCTGACTAAATACAATCTCTTAGCAGCAGGGACCTGATCTACCTGTCAGCTAGCTGTGATTGACAGGTAGATTGAAGCGGAAGCTGTCATGGGGCCCCCTACGGCAATGCCTGAATGGTCAGGTGTGAATGGTCTTACTATTGCGAGCTGTGTCGCACCTGCCACACAGCTCGCATACTTCAAAGTCTTGCAGGACACAGCTGCTAATGGGAACTGAGTTCCTGTTGTAGAAAAAGTACAGGAACTCCGTTCCCATGTGTTCCCGCAGGACTTGAGCCCTGACTACAACATATTCAAAGACGGGGTTCCTAGCACCAAGTGGCCCCGAGATACGGGGGCCCCAAATTCGGTTCCGAAAATGTCAAGCACTTTTCTGCAGCAGAGAATGACATTTTACAAACCGACTTTGGGGCCCCGTATCTCAGGGAACCCCAGCTTAGATATGGTGTAGTGCTAGTTCCACTGGGTTAGCACACCAAATTTGGGGTTCCTAGCACCAAGTGGCCCCCGAGATACGGGGCCCCGGTTCATAAAATGTCATTCTCTGCTGCAGAAAAATGCTTGACTCCAGTATAAGCCGTGGGGGGCATTTTCAGCACAAAAAAATGTGCTGAAAAACTCGGCTTATACTCGAGTATATACGGTACACTATAATTTATTAGTTAGTAATAGTTAAGTTGTTATTAGTTAGTTATTATTTCAGCTTTTCGAACTTTCAGATTTTTTTGTTCCGGATTTTTCGTTCTTTTGAAGTCTCGTTTATTTTTGGCTTTTCGGATTTCAGGATTTTCTAATTTTCAGATTTTCGGATTTTAGAATTTTCGTTTTTTTCGGATTTTAGAATTTTGCGAATTTTCAAATTTTGGATTTTTCGAATTTACGTTTTTCGGATTTTCAAATTTACGAATTTTCGAATCATAGCGGGTCGACGAATGACCCGAAAAAACTATAAAAAAAACGAATTAAACTAAAACAAGCTAATTTTTCGGCAGTGTACATGTCTACTTTATTCCATCATCTGCCAAGCTTGTCTTCATCACTTTGGATTGCTTTGTAGGATTAATATGGATAAATACAATAAGTAATCATTCACTTACTGTCTACACTGCTTCTGTCTCCAGGCCTCCTTACCCGAGTCCATGTCCAGGAGAATCCGGGCGATATTTGGAGCTGCCAATTTCTGGGCCATCATTCTGTACAATATTTTAGCCCTCAACAGCCTGGAATTCGCTATACTGGTAGCCAATAGGATCTTCATCACGGGTAGGTACACACGTTGAGGGTTAAAGAGCACCATTGTCATAAAGGTGCAGAATTATATATAAAGGAGCTATATTCCCCCTTTTTCATGTTTAACCACTTGACCTATGGTAGATTTACCCCCCTGACCCTCCTTCCTGACCAGGCCATTTTTTGCGCTATAAACCAAAAAAGACTCACAATTTAAAAAAAATTACTTTTTTGCTATAAAACTTATCCAATTAACCACTTCAGCCCAATTTGCAGGAAAAAGGACCAGGCCCCTTTTTGCGATTCGGCACTGCGTCGCTTTAACTGACAATTGCGTGGTCGTGCGACGTGGCTCCCAAACAAAATTGGCGTCCTTTTTTTCCCACAAATAGAGCTTTCTTTTGGTGGTATTTGATCGCCCCTGCGGTTTTTATTTTTTGCGTTATAAACAAAAATAGAGCGACAATTTTGAAAAAAATGCAATATTTTTTACTTTTTGCTATAATAAATATACCCAAAAAATATATAAAAATTTTTTTTTTTTTTCCTCAGTTTAGGCCGATACATATTCTTCTACATATTTTTGGTAAAAAAAAAGTTATAGCGTTTACAAAAAAGGGGATAGTTTTATAGCATTTTTATTAATATTTTTTTTTTTTTACTAGTAATGGCGGCGATCATCGATTTTTATTGTGACTGCGACATTATGGCGGACACATCGGACATTTTTGACACATTTTTGGGACCATTGTCATTTATACAGCAATCAATGCTATTTAAATGCACTGATTCCTATGTAAATGACACTGGCAGTGAAGGAGTTAACCACTAGGGGGCGGGGAGGAGTTAGTGTGACGTGTTGTGTTTTTTTTTTTACAGTAGGGGGCGTGGCTGCCATCTGACGTCACTGATCGGCTTTCCCGATTTGTTTACACAGACCTCTCCCCGTTCTTCAGCTCTGTGACCCGATTGCGGGACACCAGCGGCGATCGGGTCTGCTGGTCCCGCGGTCACGGAGCTCCCGACCGGGTCGCGAGCGCGACCCCACGGCTAGGCAATTAAAGGCGAAGTATATATACGTGCTTTTGCCTAGCCGTGCCATTCTGCCGACGTATATGTACAGGAGGCGGTCGGGAAGTGGTTAAAAAAAAATTTAAAACTCAAATTTCTTCATCAATTTAGGCCAATATGCATTCTGCTACATATTTTTGGTAAAAAAAAATCCCAATAAGCGTATATTGATTGGTTTGCGCAACAGTTAAGCCCCATATACACGGTAGGATTTTCGCATGGATTCTGTCCGATCGGACAATGTTGTTGAAAAATCCGACCGTGTGTAGGCACCATCGGACAGTGTACGTCGGATTGTCCGACGGACAAAGTCCTATCTCCTGCTGGATAGATTTTCCGACAACACGGTCCGATCACACCAAATCCGATCGTGTGTAGCGTTGTCCGACGGACAAAGTGCTACGCATGCTCAGATCACATTACAAGACCAAAGCTATTGGCTACTAGCCTCTACGTAGTCCCGTCGTAGGCAACAAACGTCACCACGTTCAGAATGATCGGATTTTCCGACAACTTTGTCCGACCGTGTGTACGCAAAACCAACATCGGACAAAGTACGACGGACATGATCCGACGGACCTGGTCCTCGGATAATCCGAGCGTGTGTATGGGGCTTTATAGTGTCTACAAACTATGGTATATTTTTATTTATTTTATCTGCGGTTGCCGGTGGTCATCCGTTGGCCGGCACCTCCTGATCAGCATCTGCTGTGTCTAATGACAGCACAGCCAGGTTGCCAGTTGGCCCCTACTACCCGGAGGTGCCGGATCATGTACCTAGTACGTGATCCAGCGCCGCTGTACATGTACAGTGGAACCTTGGATTACGAGCATTTTCCGTTCCAGGAGAACGCTTGTAATCCAGAGCACTCGCACATCAAAGCGAGTTTCCCCATAGAAGTCAATGGAAACGAAGATAATTCGTTCCGCTTTGACTTCTATTACATGCAATACCGCATGTGGCCAGAGGTGGGGGGGTGGTGGAGAGCCTAACTAACTATTAAATTATAGGTACTGGAATTCCCTTTCAAATTTGTTAGTGAACGTAACGAGTACGAATTTATCCGAAGTTATGAATTATCTGAAAATACGAACGCTGCATCTAACCAAATGGAATGTAACGATCTAATAATAATAAATAACAATAATAATAATAAAACCTTTTTATTATTATTAATTATTTATTATTAATTATTTATAATTAATTTGTTCCGTTCCATTTGTTTAGATGCGGCATTCGTTATTTCAGATAATTCGTAACTTCGGATAAATTTGTACTTGTTAATTTAATAGTTATTAATTAAACTGATTTTCTTTCTTTTTTTTTCAGATTTTCAAATTTTGGGAATTTTTGAATTCCCGAATTCCGAAAATCCGAAAGTCTGAAATTTCGGAATTCCGAAAGTCAGAAAATTCGGAATTCCGAAAGTGCGAGAATTCGGAATTCCAAAAAACCGAAAATCCAAAGTTCGGAAATTCGATAATTCGATAATCCGAAATTCTGAAATTCGGAAATATGAAATTCGGAAATCTGAAAATTCGGAAATATGAAATTCGGAAATCCGAAAATTCGGAAATCCGAAAATTCGGAAATCCGAAAATTGGAAATTCGAAAATTCGAGGACCTTCACAGACAGTATACAGTAATTCTTCAGTATTTATTACCAAACGTTCATTGACACACAATCACTGTGCAGAATCATTTGCAAATGACAACTAATGCAGCCACTGTAAGGTCTTTGTTTTTTCTCTCGTTCTTTGATGAGTTTTGTCCTCCTCTCCAGGTTTCCCGGTCAGCATGCTGTCCATCTGGTTTGTGACCTATTGCGGAGTTCAGCTGATAAAGGAACGAGAGCGAGTTCTGGCCATAGATGAAGAGAGGAGTGAGAAACTGAAAGCCGCCTAATTCTGGAGCTTCTCCAATAGAATCGAAGCAGCTAGCCGCCACCCTGGGCAGAAGAGGCGGAGCTTACTCCGCCCTAGAGCACCGCTACAATCCAACCTAATGCACAATACCAATCAACCCAGACGACTGTGTAGATTTAATAAATATTTTCTATAAGGATCTGTGGTATACTTTCCATTTTTATTAGGATAATACAGACATAATAAAGAGAACGCTACTCAAAAGACCCTTCATGCTTTTTGGTGAACCAAGGCATTTTAAAATTTGTTGTATGGGTGAGTTGCCAGATATTGTAGTTGTGCATTAAACCACACAAATATTTAGAATTTTATTCAAAGCCAAACTCAAGACTGCCCCCCTGCTTTTTCCTGAACCCCCCCCCCCCCTATTTTTCTGAGCCCCCCCACTACTTTTTATGTTTTTTTATATTTGGTTCTTGTTGATTCTTGAAGTCTTTTGATCAGTCAAGTGACGTCATTGTTCCTCAGCAATGGGCAGTCCTGAATGCTGCACAGGCCGTCAATCATGTAATGTTAGCACAGTTCTTTGCAGCATTCTCCAGAGTCTAGGGTGGCTTGATAACAAATCCTCAGGGGGGGCGTGTCCTTGACAGTCTGACCTCACAGGAAGTGGTTTAAATTATACTGGACGTCATTAGGCCTGTGTCACGAGGGCCACGTACCTGATGTGAGACGGAAGTAGTGGGGTGGCCTCCCTTGCACCTCGGGTCCTTGAAGCCTCTGGAGATGGAGACAGTGACTTTGGTGGACACCGAGTGGCACGGGTGCCAGGGGTGCGGAGCACCGTGCAAGCCTTAGTCTGAGGTCCCAGCTGAGGTCAAGTCCAGTTTGGCAGCGAAGCATAAAAGGGTGAATCAGAAGAAAAATGGTCGAGATCCAAGCCGGTTCCAATCTGGCAGCTGAGTACAAAAGGGATAAAGAAGTAAAATGGTCAAAGTACAAATCCGAGGTCAATGGCAAGCAGCAATCTAGAGTAGTCAAATAGGTTTCCAGGTCACAACAAGTTCAGACAGATCACACACAAGCACAGGAACAAGGGGGGACTGAGGATAATCTAGCAATTTGGCAGTGTCTGGGCTGGGCTTATATAGGGAAGTTTGAGGTCACTTCTTGTGCTCCTCCTGGGCATTTTCCTGCCTTTTTCCATCAGGTTGAGTTCACTTTCTGTGCACCTCCTGGGGATTTTCCCGTCTTTTTCCATCAGGTTGAGGTCACTTCCTGTGCGCCTCCTGGGGATTTTCCCGTCTTTTTCCATCAGGTTGAGGTCACTTCCTGTGTGCCACCTGGGCATTTTTCCGCCTTTTTCCATCAGGTTGAGGTCACTTCCTGTGCGCCACCTAGGCATTTTCCTGCCTTTTTTCATCAAATCTTCTGTGCAGGTGCGGGTTGGTGCACTGAGGCGTCTTTGGCGTATGCTCAGTTGGCACGGATTTCCTCTTGCGGCAACGCGCCATTGGTGCATGCGTAGTAAGCCCTGGACTCTTACAGCCTGCAATAGGAGGATCTGGATCTTAAAGTGGTGAATCGCCTGGGAGGTGCGTCAGAGATAGCTAATTCTGTCTGGTGCAGGGCAATTTACATGTTCATTTTTTTTTATTTTTACTTGGGTTGGGCTTAAAGTAGACGTTTAGGCTATACAACATCCAACATTTTAATTGCTGCCTCACCATTGTTACCCAATGCGCTGTAAACAATTTAGTATACATCACAATTTAAATACCTTTTTATTCTCTAGTTCTTCTATGCCAGGGGAGTCCAATCCATGGCCTGCAGGCCACATGTGGCCCAGAATGTGGCCCCCGGCATGTCTGGAGGGAGGAACGCTGTGTAAGACTAGAAGCCACGGTGGGCAGCAGGGACAAGCTGGCACAGGCACGTATGGAGGGACGCAGGGTTCTGCCGAAAACTCTAACTCGCCAAATCTCCAACCATGGAATGGTGACTATGCAGCACCAATAATTGGAGATTTGGACCAGTTGGCTGTTTTGGCAGGACAGCGGCAGCGTATACAGCACGGTACACCATATAATGAGTGGACATTGTTAGTCCGCCCAATACCAAACAACAGCATGGCCACCTCCAAGGCGGCGACAACTCTTTTCCTACTTACCAGGTGTTCTGTCAAAACAGCCAACTCGTTGTGTACCGTAGTGTATAAGCTTCTGCTGTTCTGTAAAAAAAGCCAAGTCGTCCAAATCTCCAAAAATGCACGCAGAACAGTGTAGAGGCATCAGGTAGAGTGTAGCCCAAACCTCAACTTTTTTTCCATTGACGTGTCATGTACCTGTATGAGAAGCTCAAGATGATAATGGTGGCTTCTTGCACAATTCCTATCTGAACACTCCTGGAGTTTGAAACAGGGACTGCAAGGACAATGGAAGGGTGCAGGTGTCAGGAAGCTGGAATTGCAGACTTCAACTTGGGAGCGCAGAGGTGCAGCAGTGAAGACAACCCAACTTCATCCTGACCAGTAGAGATCAGAGCCGTGTCACAAGCTGAGTTTGGTAATGGATAGGGTTGCACCGATACCGGTATCGGTGCCGATACTAAGCATTTGCATGATTATCTGAACTCGTGCAAATGCTCCGACACCTGACACTAATACGGTTCTTTCAGCTATCACTGACAGCTGCAATTAAAAAAAATAATAATAATTATCGTTTGAGTGGGGACGCTGAGTCCTTAACAACTGATGACTCATTTTTTCCAGCCTTTACCTCTCCAAAGAATTTGAGGAGCATCATTTCCCTCAGGATGGAGATGATGGGATCGGCACTGGAGAGGATGTAGTAGATGATGGGATCGGCACTGGAGAGGATGTAGTAGATGATGGGATCGGCACTGGAGAGGGTGCAGTGGATGATGGGATCGGCACTGGAGAGGATGTAGTAGATGATGGGATCGGCACTGGAGAGGATGTAGTAGATGATGGGATCGGCACTGGAGAGGATGTAGTAGATGATGGGATCGGCACTGGAGAGGGTGCAGTAGATGATGGGATCGGCACTGGAGAGGGTGCAGTAGATGGCATTGGCACTGGAGATGGTGTAGTGGATGATAGGATCGGCACTGGAGAGGGTGCAGTGGATGATGGGATCGGCACTGGAGAGGGTGCAGTAGATGATGGGATCGGCACCGGAACGCGTGCAGTAGATGATGGGATCGGCACTGGAGAGGGTGCAGTAGATGATGGGATCGGCACTGGAAAGGGTGCAGTCAGTGGCGTACCAAGAGGGGTGCGGGGGGGGCGGTCTGCCCCGGGTGACACATATTGGGGGGGGGGTGTCAGCCACTGCCCAGGAACCCCAGGTGCATGTGGGCCCCCTGCACTTTCTCTGTCATTGCAGCTTTGTAAATAGTTGATCCGATCAGCACAGAGCCCATCGGTGTGGGGGAAGCTGTCTGTAACTCCCCCCTGTCATCTCATCAAGTTAGGCTGTCCCTCGGGGATGTTCATTATCTCCCGAGCAGCCAGAGGTGGTGGGCGGGGTCGGGGTATGGCTGCCTCCTCCACTCCTCCTACAGACTCCTTCCCTGAGGCTGACCCCCTCCAGGAGGAGAGACCACACACCAGCAACACAGGAATCTTCTGACATGCTGTGACTGAGCAATGCACATGGTCACTACATGCAGACCTAAACTGTCTCTATATACCACCCTGACCGGCACTATATAACCACCTAACCTGGCTCTATATATCATCCAAGCCTGACACTATATACCACCCTAACCTGGCACTATATACCACCCTGACCTGACACTATATACCACCCTAGTCTAACATTATATACCACCCTAACCTGACATATATACCACCCTAACCTGGCACTATATACCACCCTAACCTGACATATATACCACCCTAATCTGGCACTATATACCACCCTGACCTGACACTATATACCACCCTAACCTGACATATATACCACCCTAACCTGGCACTATATACCACCCTAGCCTGACACTATATACAACCCTAACCTGACATATATACCACCCTAATCTGGCACTATATACCACCATAACCTGACACTATATACCACCCTAGCCTGACACTATATACCACCCTAACCTGACATATATACCACCCTAACCTGGCACTATATACCACCCTGACCTGACACAATATAACGTAACCTGCCAGTATATTACCCTAACGTCACTTGACGTCAATGTGTGGTGTAATGCCCGCCCGCGGGGGGGGGGGGGGGGGCTGTGCCAAATATAGGATCCGCCCCGGGTGCCAAATGCTCTAGGTACGCCCCTGGGTGCAGTGGATGATGGGATCGGCACTGGAAAGGGTGCAGTGTGCTGCTTTATAGTAATGATCACTGACAGGTCACTCCCCCTGTACAGAGCTCTGTGTTGAATTTCAACACAGAGCTCCTGGCTGTGATTGGACACAGCCGCTCAGCTGGTCCCAGGTGTGAATCATTGGCTTGGACGCTGTGTAAAATTTTACACAGCGGGAGCCCTAAACCTGGGAGTAGGCAGAGACGTACCAGCACATTGAACCGTAAAATAAAAATTTGCGCGGAGATCCATGTGTCTCAATCTTGACCCTGTTAGTTGCCATGAAGGTGGGCAAAAAAGGGACAATGAGATTGTGCTTAGAGACATGGATTGTACTCTTATTCCAACATAAACATGAACTTCCATCATCACCATAAATGCATGTGTGTAGCGCTGACACTTTTCTAAAGTGTGCGCTATTCTCTAAATTTATTTTTTCCAGAACTGTAACGGAGTTCTGGGGGTTAATTGTTTTAGGGTTTTTTACTTTGGCATCAGTCTGGCTGGGCTGTACTGGAGTTCTGCCTGGTGATAGGTGCAGTGAGGCACCTGTGACAGAACGCAGTCTGGTTGGACGTGTTAGGTACCAATCTTTCTCGGAGCCAATCAGTGGGCGCGTCTGGCCCCACTGTGTATTCTGCGGAGGAGTATTTAAGAGGCTGAAGTCACGTGTTTAGGGTTCAGCTTGCTCTTTGATTCCTGGTTACGGTCCGGACCAACCCCGTGAGGGGTCCTGGACCCAGGAGTGTCTGCTGCCCCCCGTAAGCATGGTCACCCTGACCAGCCCCAGAGGCCCTCATGGTCTGGGGTGGGGATCCGTCCGTTCCCGAGCCTCGGAACTGGCTAGTTCGAGGCCCAGTAACTGAAGGAGGACTCAGAGGTGTCCCGGTGTGCTCTCAGGATTGGAGAGGCCCAGCAACTCGTACAAGCGACCAGGGGAGGACTCTTCGGAGGAGGGCCAAGAAGCTGGCTGCTCGGTAAGAGCCTGGAAGCTGAGATTGTATGGACACTAGAGAATCCACATTTCTTACGGTATCGCCGGATCGGCTGAAAGATACAGGTACCATAGGAAAAGTTCCTAACCCATCCTTCGGTTACAACCTAGTCTGTGGCAGAGACTGTACTAATCTTTGAATCACATGTTGGCTGCTAGATTTGCAGACAGGGGTTTATCCAACAGTGAAGTGTCCAGTTGCGAGTGGCTACTCTCTGGGCTATCTAAAGAGACATTTACTTGATGTCAGCAGTTCTGAAGTGCCTGAGCTTCATCACCCATGCCCTCTATTCCCAACTGAAAGACTGTGTTATATTTGAATGTTTTTTTTTTTGCAAATAAAAAATCCTCAAAAGGACTTTTGAGTGTCAGTCTCAGCAATTACTGGGTACCAACCCTGGGAACCCCTAGACAACGAACGACGAGCTACAAGGAGGAGGTAATCTGTAAGCCCAGAAAATACATAGCCGCCCGCAGGGGTTATGGCGCTACACATACCTCCCAATATTTTGAGATGGGAATGAGGGACACCTACTAACAAACGTATGTAGGCATAGGACACGCCCCCCTACCACACCCCCTTAAAGGAGAATTAACCAAAAAAAAGGTTACCGTATTTATTGGCGTATAACACGCACTTTTCCCCCCTTAAAATCGAGGGAAAGTCGTGGGTGCTATACGCCGATCCCGCAAAAAAAAAATGACAAAAAAATCGTGCGGCGCCGAAAAATAGCGAAATGCCGCTGAAAAAGATCGAGCCGACTCTTCGGCTCCTCTCGCAATCCTGCCTCCCTGCGCTCGCTCCCGAAACAGCAGGGAGGCGGGACTGCGAGCGGAGCTGAAGAGTCGGCGCTTCGGTCTTTTTCGGCGGCGCTTCTGTCTTTTTCGGCGGCGCTTCGGTCTTTTTCGGCGGCGCTTCTGTCTTTTTCGGCGGCGCTCACAAGGTCTGTCTCGGCGCGGGAAATTTAAACGTGGGCAAGGCTGCAAATGACGCTGACAAGCTGCAAATGACACTTGGAAGCTGCAAATGACGCTGGGCAAGGCTGCAAATGGCGCTGGGCAAGCTGCAAATGACGCTGGGCAAGGCTGCAAATGGCGCTGGGCAAGCTGTAAATGATGCTGGGCAAGGCTGCAAATGGCGCTGGGCAAGCTGCAAATGACGCTGGGCAAGCTGCAAATGACGCTGGGCAAGCTGCAAATGACGCTGGGCAAACTGCAAATGACGCTGGGCAAGCTGCAAATGACGCTGGGCAAGCTGCAAATGACGCTGGGCAAGGCTGCAAATGGCACTGGGCAAGCTGCAAATGATGCTGGGCAAGGCTGCAAATGGCGCTGGGCAAGGCTGCAAATGACGCTGGGCAAGCTGCAAATGACGCTGGGCAAGCTGCAAATGACGCTGGGCAAACTGCAAATGACGCTGGGCAAGCTGCAAATGACGCTGGGCAAGCTGCAAATGACGCTGGGCAAACTGCAAATGACGCTGGGCAAGCTGCAAATGAGGCTGGGCAAGCTGCAAATGACGCTGGGCAAGCTGCAAATGACGCTGGGCAAGGCTGCAAATGACGCTGGGCAAACTGCAAATGACGCTGGGCAAACTGCAAATGACGCTGGCAAACTGCAAATGACGCTGGCAAACTGCAAATGACGCTGGGCAAACTGCAAATGACGCTGGGCAAGGCTGCAAATGACGCTGCGCAAGGCTGCAAATGGCGCTGGGCAAGCTGCAAGTGACGCTGGGCAAACTGCAAATGACGCTGGCAAACTGCAAATGACGCTTAAATGTTAGTTTTTTTTTTTCCTAAACTTCCCTCCTAAAACTTTTTTTCCTTAAAATGCCCTCCTAAACTTGGGGTGCGTGTTATACGCCGATAAATACGGTAATTAAATCCACAAGGGCTTTTTTTTTTGCCACTACTATTCCTTAATATTGGCTGTTAAAATGTACAAATGCAGCAATTTATAATTTGGATGAAAGGTTTAGCGCTGGGAAACACTTTTTGAAAGATAGAAGATAAAAAAAAAAGATCAGACCAAAATGAGGGTCAAACGAGGGGGAAAGAGGGACATTGCTCCAAATCAGGGACAGTTGGGAGCTATGTAAATGTATGTAGCACTAACCCCCGAAGGAGCCGCTGGTTTTATTGGGCTTACCGTTACCTTCTTCACCTCGTCTCCGTCTAGGGGTTCCCGTGGTAGATGGCCCAGAAAATTGTAGAAACTGACACTTTATATTCCTTTTTATGGTTATTTATTGAAAAAAATATAAAACAGTCTCTTAAAAGTCGGATAGAGGGTTAGGGTGGAAGTTCAGGTACCTTTGGAACTGCTTAACTGGAAAGTCTGTCACTGTAGAAATCCAGAGTAGACATGTGCACAATAGAAAAATGTATTTATTTTCGTTTCTGTTCGTTTCCGTTGATTCGTAATTTCGTAAGAGTTATTTTTTCGTTGATTCGTTTTTCCGTTAGTTTAATTTTCGTTTATTCGAAATTCGGACGCATTCGTATTTTCGTAGATTTAGTTACATTCGTACTTTCGTAACATTGTTTTCGTAGATTCGTAATCGGAGCATAATTCATAATGTTATGTAATGTGTATGCTATTATTACATTTTAAGAGACACGGAAAATTCCGAATCGAAAAAAAAAGTTACGAATGTACGAATTTTTTCTTTCAATCCATTCGAAGCACGTTAAGCAGCGCCATTGTAAGAGACACGGAAAATTACCAATTCAACAAAAAATAAAAAGTTACGAATGTACGAATTTTTTCGTTCATTTTGATTTTCGTTGTTCCTGTTTTCGTTTTTCGGATTTTCTTCTTTCGTAGTTTCGTTGTTTCTAATTTGGTTATTTCAGATTTTGTTGTTTTTCATATTCGTTCGATTCGATAATTCGTTAAAATTTTTAGCGAATCATTCGTTCATTCGTACGATAACGAATGAACGAATATAACAAATTTTTAACGGAAAACGAAAAAAAAAAACGAAACGAATTGCACAGACTTGGTTGTAACTGAGGGACTGGATACATTTAGAGAGCTATCATACGGTACCAGTATCTTGCAGCCTGTCCTGCGATACTGTATGAGTGTAAATCCATTTAGTTTCCTTCAACTGAGCCTCCAGACTTCTTCTTGAAAACCAGCCTTAGCGCATGGCTTCCTCCCGAAGAGTCCTCCCCTGGATGCTTCTCCAGTTGCTGGGCCTCTCTTAACTGAGACGGTACCGGACCACTGGATAATTCAGCCCTGACATCCATTCAGGCCTGTCCCTGCTGTTGCTTTGCCTCGGGCTATCCAGCCCAGAGACTCGGAATTGCATGGATCTGCACCCCAGGCTAGGAGGGCCACGGGGGCTGGTCAGGAGGACCAGGATCAAACAGACAGAAGACGGCTTCTGGACCGGAACCCAGAAACACGTGATGTCAGTACCTTAAGTACCCTCTCCCAGAATTCACAGCAAGACGACACTCCCACTGGGCTGGTTCCGAGAGAGATTGGCACTCAATGCGCCTAGCCAAACTGCGGTCTACACTTGCCAGAGGTGACAGCGACACCCGTGGCCAAGCAGAACCCAGCGCAATCCAGCTAGACTGGTACTGAAACCATAATTTAGTACAATTAAACCCAAAACCAATCTGTGGTTTTAGGAAGTTTAAATAAAAAAAAACACATTGCGCATGCTCGTTAGGAGCCCGGCGCTACATGTACATTGGTAAATAATAAAAAAATGCTTTTACAAGGAGAGCGCTTAAACAGAAAGTACAAAACCTCCCAAAAATATCTTCTTGCATTCCTGCAAATCCCAGACTTAATTAATAGTAACACCAGACTGGTTCAGTAGGTGCTGCAGACTGCAGCTGCAGAGATTCACAATAAAGTTCAGTAAAAAAAAAAAAGAAGTTTAGTGAAGGTCACGTGTCATCAGTGGAGCTCCACTCTGCAGCCAGACCCCTCCCCTACGCATGCGTACTGGCCCCTTAGCGGTGTTCCGTCAGATTAGGTGACCCGTCAGAGTTAGTAACGGAAGTGACGTTCTGTTGCCGCCATCTTGCTACACCCTGCGCTCCTCCAAGTAAGGATACAGTTAGAAGGGGTGTCACGTCACATTCGTCTACCCATCACATTTTGCTACCTGTTGGACTGCGCATGCGTGACGCCATGTGTTCCAACACTGTTATAAGACACCACTTTGCCACAGGGCCCCTCGCGGGCTCGCTTTGCTCGTCGCGCTTCCGGCACAGCCTCGCTTCACTCGGCATAATTATAATCTAGCTCTATGTCCACTTGGATGGTGAGGCTTGAACCTGGACTCGGGTGTGGCCACAAAATTCTGCGCAAGCGCAGATCGCCACAGTGTTGGTACGCATATGGCGCATGCGCAGTCCAGCGATAAGCCAAATGTGATGGGTCGCCATATGTGTTGGAACAGGGGCAAGCGGACATCTTGTTACACCCACCGAAGTTTTGCATTTCATACTTATTTTTAACAGTAAATGCCGCTTATAAGGTCAAATACAGTATTTATAAATCCGACGGACTGTTTAGATGTTGAATTTTAAAAGCAGCAGCAAACCTGCCGATCTCACAGGTTTGCTAATCTGACAGAACACCTTTGTTTTCATAATTCAACATGTAAACAGTGCGATGGATTTGCAAATACTGTGTTTTGCCATATATGCTCTGTTCACTGTTAAAGCGGAGTTCCACCCTAAAGTGGAACTTCCGCTTATCGGATTCCTCCCCCCCTCCAGTGCCACAATTGGCACCTTTTAGGGGGGTGCAGATACCTGTATAATACAGGTATCTGCACCCACTTCCGGGACGCATTATCCGAGCTGCCCCGCCTCTATCCGGAGATGCCCTGTTGTGTCTTGGGAAACAAAGTTCCCAGGACACAGCGGGGACCAATAGAGGCGCGCAGCGCGACTCGCGCATGCGCAGTAGGGAACTGGGCAGTGAAGACGTTGCGTCTTCACTTCCTGATTCCCTGACAGAGGATGGCGGCGAGGCAGCGAGAGACGAACGATCGCTCGTCATCTTCTGCCGACACCACTGGAACCTGGAACAGGTAAGTGTTCATTTATTAAAAGTCAGCAGCTGCAGTATTTGTAGCTGCTGACTTTTAATTTTTTTTTTTCAGGTGGCGCTCCGCTTTAAAAATAACTATAAAATGCAAAACTCCGGTGGGTGTAACAAGATGTCCGCCTGCCCCCTTCTCGGCGTATCCTTACTATGGAGGGGAGTGCGGGGTGTAGCAAAATGGCGGCGACGAACGTCACTTCCGTTACCATTTCTGACTGGTCGCCTAACCTGACGGAACAGCGGCTCTGCTTCCTGCGCATGCGCCCTGTTTCTGGCTGCCAGCTCACGTTTCGTTAGGGGCATGCGCAGTGTTTCTGTCACATCGTGGACTGTACCATCTGCCCCCCCCCCCCGCTGTGTGAGGAACACTTAAACACGCATCTCAGCGCCATTATTAAAGCATAGACAGCGGAGGGACGCGTTATAAATGATTTCCGCCCTATAGGTGGGTTGTGTTTTATGTAGTGATTGTAGTCCGGATCTTCATTATCTCGGTGTTCTCCCCCCTCCCCCCGGGGTGTGTGGTACGGTCCGGGGTGAGCTGTCTCCGAGCGGGTCACGTGTCTCTCTCCTTCCCTCCCGCTCTCTCTCCTGACACAGCCGCGTCTCCGGGGTGAGTACCGGGCCCGGGGGGTGGTGGAGAGCCATGAAGGGGGGAGGCGGTCTATTATTGGGGTGTATGGAGGGGGGAGGGGTAATATGTGAGGACAGGTAGGTGATGGAATGTCAGGATTTGTGGGGGAGGGGTGTCAGGAATGAATGAATGGGGGGAGGGGATGGGTAAGTACTGAGGAGGAGGGTTGAGTAATACCATATGGAGATGTATAGGGGTGGGAGGGGATGTGGAGGTAGGTGGGGAGAAGTGGGGGTAGGTTGGCAGACGAGAGGTTGGGGTATAAGTGGGTGTAAGGGGACAGTTGGGGGTAGGCGGGAAGCGGGGGTAGGTGGGCAGATTGGGGGAGGAGCGGGGGGGTCGGTGGGCAGGTTGGGGGTAGTTGCTGGGGAGAAGCAGGGTAGGTGGGCAGGTTGGGGGAGGGGTAGACCTGAGTCCCTCCCGTTGACCCTTTGTTCTCTGGTAGTGAGGAGACTCTCCGCCATCAGATCACACAGATCAGCTCTGCAGTCTGTTGCCCGCGGCACAGATAAAGTGAGGGGGGAAAAGACATGGCAGTTGTACAGAAATGGATCGGTAGATTGACTTCTGTTTGTTTGCAGCGGCCGCACACCGATCGATATTGATCCGGTCTGATTTTGATGTGTGAATGGCCAGCTGTAGTTTGTTGGTGGGGGGAGGGGGGTATATAGATGGGTGTTCTCTGAGGGGTGCTGATCATACTTTGGGCTCTTCCGGTTGGTGATTGGTCGGTATACTGGGAAGGGAGATGAGGTTTGGGTTCTGCTGGTACCAACTGCTTCTGCCATCTAAGCACTGAAGGGGAGATCTCCGGACTGGACCGGGTTGGTGGGGGGGTTTATCTCCCTACCGAACTGGGAGACCTCTGTACTGGGGTCGGGGGGCGGAGACCTCTGTACTGGGGTTGGGGGTCGGAGACCTCTGTACCGGGGGCGGAGGCGGAGACCTCTGTACCGGAGGCGCGGACCTCTGTACCGGAGGCGCGGACCTCTGTACCGGGGGCGGAGGCGGAGACCTCTGTACCGGGTCGGGGGCGGAGACCTCTGTACCGGAGGCGGAGACCTCTGTACCGGAGGCGGAGACCTCTGTACCGGAGGCGGAGACCTCTGTACTGGGGTTGGGGGTCGGAGACCTCTGTACCGGGGGCGGAGGCGCGGACCTCTGTACCGGGGCGGAGGCGGAGACTTCTGTACGGGGTCGGGGGCGGAGACCTCTGTACCGGAGGCGGAGACCTCTGTACCGGAGGCGGAGACCTCTGTACCGGAGGCGGAGACCTCTGTACCGGAGGCGGAGACCTCTGTACCGGAGGCGGAGACCTCTGTACCGGGGGGCGGAGGCGGAGACCTCTGTACCGGGGGGCGGAGGCGGAGACCTCTGTACCGGGGTTGGGGGTCGGAGACCTCTGTACCGGAGGCGGAGACCTCTGTACCAGAGGCGCGGACCTCTGTACCGGGGTCGGAGGCGGAGACTTCTGTACGGGGTCGGAGGCGGAGACCTCTGTACCGGGGGCGCGGACCTCTGTACCGGGGGCGGAGGCGCGGACCTCTGTACCGGGGGCGGAGGCGAGGACCTCTGTACCGGGGGCGCGGACCTCTGTACCGGGGGGCGGAGGCGAGGACCTCTGTACCGGGGGCGCGGACCTCTGTACCGGGGGGCGGAGGCGAGGACCTCTGTACCGGGGGGCGGAGGCGAGGACCTCTGTACCGGGGGGCGGAGGCGAGGACCTCTGTACCGGGGGGCGGAGGCGAGGACCTCTGTACCGGGGGGCGGAGGCGAGGACCTCTGTACCGGGGGGCGGAGGCGAGGACCTCTGTACCGGGGGGCGGAGGCGAGGACCTCTGTACCGGGATTGGGGGCGGAGGCCTCTGTACCGGGATTGGGGGCGGAGGCCTCTGTACCGGGATTGGGGGCGGAGGCCTCTGTACCGGGATTGGGGGCGGAGGCCTCTGTACCGGGATTGGGGGCGGAGGCCTCTGTACCGGGATTGGGGGCGGAGACCTCTGTACCGGGTCGCGGCGGAGACCTCTGTACCGGGACGGGTAGGGGGCGGAGACCTCTGTACCGGGTCGGGTAGGGGGCGGAGACCTCTGTACCTTACAGTGACTCCATCCAAATGACTTCCTGCAGATCGTAAAAAGATTTAATCCAAAGTCTTGTGTCGATCACACGAGATGAACATCGGGCCGGGAGATCGGAGGGTGCGGCTCCAGCAGAATACTATAGATTTTCCGGTGCTTATTCCTCTCCGGGGATTTTGTGAGTCGGTACCGGACTGGCTGCCGAACTGCAACACTTCTTCAGCTGAAGAAAGGAAAAGTGTCTGTAGCCCCCCCCCCCCCCCCAATACACATGAGGCCACACAATGTGAACTGATGGGCTTCTCTCCAGCTGCGGCCCCCATAGCAGTGAATGGGGGGTGTGCAGGAATACGCTGTGCTTACATGAACTCACACACTGGTATAAACCCCCTGAGTGCATACGTGTGCCGATGGATTTACACCCGTGTGTTTATATAAGCAGAGCGTATCCCGACACACCGCCACTCACTGCTAGGGGGCGATGTCGGGTCCTTTCACACTTGTGCGACTTTTGGCAACCCAGAGTCGCATGACGAGTCATACCCCGTGATTCCCAGTGATAACCATTCATATCTGTGCCACTTAGTCAGTCCCGGTCCAACTTTGCTTCGACTTTTATGGTCTACAGACCTGAAGTTCACACGGGCATTCCCAGAAATCGCGGCCGCAAAATCGCGGGACTTTGGAGTCGCGGTAATGTGAAAAGGGCCTTGCCTGTCCAGCTATTCCCATGAGATCAGCACCCCCGAGCCGACCCGTCCTTCCCCCTCCGGGGGGCTGGTGTTGCGTCGGAATCGGTTCTCCGTCAGATTAGGTAACAGAAGTGACATCCCGTCAGCTGCACATGCGTTCCACCGCTACCAGGTTTGCTAATATGACAGAACACCTGCAGTCAGAAGAAGGCAGCAGAGGACATCTTACTACACCACCCAGCTACGTCTGGAATTTCACAGTAATTTTAGCAATAAAGTGAGTTTATAAATAAATATCATATATTGAGATCTGTGATGCTGTGAGGATTTTTGAGATTGAAAGGCTAAAGGTTTAGCGCTGAGCACTGCTGGGTGCGCCAACATGGCGTCTGCCAGCTTCCTACGGCTGGGAGCGCCAACATGGCGTCTGCCAGCTTCCTACGGCTGGGAGCGCCAGCATGGCGTCTGCCAGCTTCCTACGGCTGGGAGCACCAATGTGGCTCTCCGCCAGCTTCCTACGGCTGGGTGCGCCAACGCGGCGTCAGCCAGCTTCCTACGGCTGGGTGCGGCGTCCGCCAGCTTCCTACGGCTGGGTGCGCCAACGGGGGGCTCTCCGCCAGCTTCCTACGGCTGGGTGCGCCAACGGGGGGCTCTCCGCCAGCTTCCTACGGCTGGGTGCGCCAACGGGGGGCTCTCCGCCAGCTTCCTACGGCTGGGTGCGCCAACGGGGGGCTCTCCGCCAGCTTCCTACGGCTGGGTGCGCCAACGGGGGGCTCTCCGCCAGCTTCCTACGGCTGGGTGCGCCAACGGGGGGCTCTCCGCCAGCTTCCTACGGCTGGGTGCGCCAACGGGGGGCTCTCCGCCAGCTTCCTACGGCTGGGTGCGCCAACGGGGGGCTCTCCGCCAGCTTCCTACGGCTGGGTGCGCCAACGGGGGGCTCTCCGCCAGCTTCCTACGGCTGGGTGCGCCAACGGGGGGCTCTCCGCCAGCTTCCTACGGCTGGGTGCGCCAACGGGGGGCTCTCCGCCAGCTTCCTACGGCTGGGTGCGCCAGCGCGGCTCTCCGCCAGCTTCCTACGGCTGGGTGCGCCAACGGGGGGCTCTCCGCCAGCTTCCTACGGCTAGCGTCCAGCTTCTCTCAGAATGCAGCATGAAAACAGCATCACAGATGTCAATTTACTTTATCTATATATACGCTCACTTTTTCATGCTAAAATTGCTGTGAAATTCAAGCCGTAGCTGGGTGTAGTAAGATGTCCTCTGCTGTCGTCTTCTCCCGGCAGGTGTCCTGTCAGATGAGCAAACCTGGTAGCAGCGGAACACGTGCGCAGCTGACAGAGTGTCACTTTCGTTACCTAATCTGATGGAACACCGGTGTTCTGTCAGATTAGGTGACCTGTCAGAATTGGTAACGGAAGTGACATTCTGTTCCCGCCATCTTGCCGCACTCCTCCACAGTAACGCTACACCGAGAAGGGGGCAAGCGGGCATCTTGTTACACCCGCCGGAGTTTTGCACTTCAGTTATTTTCAACAGGAAACTGAGCATATATGCTGAAATGCAGAATTTGGAAATCCATTGGACTGTTTACATGTTGAATTATAAAGGATTTCTAAATACTGTTTCACCTTTTATAAGCTCAGTTTCCTGTTAATAACTGTGAAATTCAAAACTCCAGTGGGTGTAACAAGATGTCCGCCTGCCTCCTTCTCGGTGTATCATTACTGTGGAGGAGTGTGGGGTGTAGCAAGATGGCGACGAAACGTCACTTCCGTTACCTAATCTGACGGGTCGCCGATTCTGATGGCACACAGGCATCCTTACTAAGGGAAACGGGAAGTGAAGTCTTGCCGCTTCACAGCCTGTCTCCTACTGCGCATGCGTGAGTGACACTGCACTTTCTGAACGGTTCCGCTGTCTTCTGGATCCTGTGTGTCTCCCAGAAGGCAGTGGAGAGGGGTAAGGAGGATGAGCCGGAAGTTTTGTATATCTTACACGGAGTGGATTCCGCGGTGCCGGTGTTTCGTCAGATTCGGCGACCCGTCAAAATGTGTAACGGAAGTCACCGCTAGGGTTGTCCCGATACCACTTTTTTAAGACTGAGTACAAGTACCGATACTTTTTTTTTTTTTTTTCAAGTACTTGCCAATACCGATTACCGATACTTTTTTTAAATGTCATGTGACAGTTTTCAAACCACAATATAGACTAATGATATCTTCTTAATCTTAACGCACTGATGAGCACTGATGGGTGGCACACATTGATGGGTGGCACTGATGGCTGGCTGGATGGGCACTGGCTGGATGGCACTGATTTATGGCTGGCAGTGGCACTTATGGGCAAGAGGATTTAGTTTTGCTCTGCAACGCCCATCTTGGTACACCTAGCACTCAGCCTCAATAAAGCAGCAGCGGACATCTTGTTACACCCAGCCCCAACTATATAGACTGGGTGTAACAAGATGTCCGCTGCTGCTTTATTGAGGCCGAGTGAGTGCAGGGTGTACCAAGATGGGCGTCGGGATTATCAACCACGTGGCGTGTAACGGCAACACAGAGCGTCACTTGCATTACTGAATGTGACGGCTCCGGTCGCCGATCAAGTTACATCCCTGCTGGGGACACGGAGTACTCACTCTCCGCTTGGCTCTCCGTACTGTTCCGCTCTATGCACCGCCCGCTGACTCCGCCCTCCGCTCCGCCCGCTGCCGCTGACAAGCATCGGGAGAATTTGTGTGAGTACAAGTACTCGTGCAAATGCTTGGTATCGATACCGATACTAGTATCGGGACAACCCTAGTCACCGCCATCTTGCTACACCCTGCACTCCTCCACAGTAAGGATACAGTGAGAAGGGGGAGAGCGGACATCTTGTTACACCCACCTGAGTTTTGCATTTTACACTTATTTTTAACAGAAAAGTGAGTTTAGTGAGTGAAATACAGGACATCGAACTTCGTCTGAATGTTTAGATGTTGAATTTTAAAAGCAGCGGCGAGCCTCCTGATCTCACAGGTTTTGCGAAGTTCGCTGATTTTAATATTAAACATCCAGACGGAGTTCGATGTCCTGTGTTTCACTATATAAACTCACGTCACTGTTAAAAATAAGTGTAAAATGCAAAACTCTGGTGGGTGTAACAAGATGTCCGCATTCCCCCTTCACTGTATCCTTACTGTGGAAGAGCGCAGGGTGTAGCAAGATGGCGACGAAACTTCACTTCCGTTACACATTCTGACGGGTCGCCTAATCTGATGAAATGCCGGCTCACTTCCCGGCTCTTCCTGTCAGGACTGGTGGCGTTCTCAGCACTGTACACACTGGAAGTGATCTGGTAAACTCTCCTGTGTACAAATCCCTGAGTATTAAATACCTGTAATGAATATGTAGTGGGGATCGACTGATTATCCGAGTGGCCGATTTATTCAAATTTTTCAAAACGGTGTCGGGTCAGAAACTTACCAATTTTTTTATTTATTTTTTGTTACCAATATTGGTTAGACCCCCTCCCCCTGTCGCCCGCGTGTCGCTCGCTGTGGTCTCTGCCAATCTGTCAGCGATGCAGTGGGCAGC
Organism: Lithobates sylvaticus; assembly: GCA_028564925.1. NCBI lineage: Eukaryota > Metazoa > Chordata > Amphibia > Anura > Ranidae > Lithobates > Lithobates sylvaticus. The sequence goes on from CM053030.1 coordinate 526,242,788, forward strand.
AGAGAGATGACCTCCTCCTCCTCGCCTCGCATCACCACTACTCCGACCCTACAGCCGGGCCGAGAAGCCTGCTCTTCACAGAGCTGCAGCTGTGGGCGAGCAGAGAGATAGTTACTTCAACTCTCACCGCCCACCCGCATGGGGAAGTGTACCCGCTCAGAGAGGCTGGCGGAAGTAGTGTAAATAGTGACAAGCTACATATGGGTGGCAGGAGACAGTGGCGGGTGACATGCTGCGTCTGGGTGGCCGAAGACAAGCTGCGTCTGGGTGGCAGGTGATGGCAGCAGGAGACGGTGGCAAGTGACAAGCTGCATATGGGTGGCAGGAGACAGTGGCAAGTGACATGCTGCGTCTGGGTGCCAGGTGATGGTGGCAGGAGACGGTGACAAGTGACAAGCTGCGTCTGGGTGGCTGGAGACAGTAGCAAGTGGCGGGAGATGGTGGCAAGTGACGTGCTGTGTTTGGGTGTCATTGGCAGGTGACATTTTGCATCTTTGTGGCAGGAGACAGTGGAAAGTGACAAGCTGCGTCTGGGTGGCAGGAGACAGTGACAAGCTGCGTCTGGGTGGCAGGAGACAGTGGCAAGTGACGTGCTGCGTCTGGGTGGCAGGAGACGGTGGCAAGTGACGTGCTGCGTCTGGGTGGCAGGAGACGGTGGCAAGTGACGTGCTGCGTCTGGGTGGCAGGAGACGGTGGCAAGTGACGTGCTGCGTCTGGGTGGCAGGAGACGGTGGCAAGTGACGTGCTGCGTCTGGGTGGCAGGAGACGGTGGCAAGTGACGTGCTGCGTCTGGGTGGCAGGAGACGGTGGCAAGTGACGTGCTGCGTCTGGGTGGCATGGATCAGTGGCAAGTGACATGCTGCAGCATGTCACTTGCCACCTAGAGGCAGCATGTCGCTTGCCACTGTCGCCAAGATGCAGCATATCACTTGCCACCTAGATGCGTCTGGGTGACAGGAGACGGTGGCAAGTGACGTGCTGCGTCTGGGTGGCAGGAGACGGTGGCACGTGACGTGCTGCGTCTGGGTGGCAGGAGACGGTGGCACGTGACGTGCTGCGTCTGGGTGACAGGAGACGGTGGCAAGTGACGTGCTGCGTCTGGGTGGCAGGAGACGGTGGCAAGTGACGTGCTGCGTCTGGGTGACAGGAGACGGTGGCAAGTGACGTGCTGCGTCTGGGTGACAGGAGACGGTGGCAAGTGACGTGCTGCGTCTGGGTGGCAGGAGACGGTGGCAAGTGACGTGCTGCGTCTGGGTGGCAGGAGACGGTGGCAAGTGACGTGCTGCGTCTGGGTGGCAGGAGACGGTGGCAAGTGACGTGCTGCGTCTGGGTGGCAGGAGACGGTGGCAAGTGACGTGCTGCGTCTGGGTGGCAGGAGACGGTGGCAAGTGACGTGCTGTGTTTGGGTGTCATTGGCAGGTGACATTTTGCATCTGGGTGGCAGGAGACGGTGGCAAGTGACGTGCTGCGTCTGGGTGTCATTGGCAGGTGACATTTTGCATCTGGGTGGCAGGAGACGGTGGCAAGTGACGTGCTGCGTCTGGGTGTCATTGGCAGGTGACATTTTGCATCTGGGTGGCAAGTGACAAGCTGCGTCTGGGTGGCAGGAGACGGGCTGCGTCTGGGTGGCAGGAGACGGGCTGCGTCTGGGTGGCAGGAGACGGTGGCAAGTGACATGCTGCAGCATGTCGCTTGCCACTGTCGCCAAGATGCATCTTGGTGGCAGGTGACATTCGACCTCCCCCCGAATGTGTAGTGAATATAGTAGAAATCTTTTGATATATTGTAGCTGCAATCTATTATTGATCGATTTTATGTTGAAGCTTTTTTTCTGTTGCATAAAACTGAGCTGAATATCGATGAATTGTAACAAGAAACGATCACTTCTGCCCCTCTTTAGTCTCCTGAACATTTTGTCTTCCTCTCCCCCCGGGTGATTATTTTGCATGGCTGGAGAAGTTCGCGGTGCGGATGAATTCCTCGTTCTCTTCTTTACTCAAACAATTGACTAAATATCTGCAGTGGGTGTGGTGTGTGTTTGTGCTTTTATTCTAACTTGCTTTGCTTTTCTCTCTCGGATGCTGACTCAGGTTTTCCATACTCCTGTGGTGCATAGTGAGTACGCTATACGCGGCGCCTGCCGCCCCTCCTCCTCCTGCATGTTTGCATGCCTAGATGACTCGTACTGCATGTTCTCCATCCACATCCTCCAACCACCATCCTCCTCCTCCTTCTGTAAACCAGCAGACAGATGTGTGCGATCTTTAGATTTGGGATTTATATAACCTCATGGCGTTCGATCGCTGATTACAGCTTGCAATTGATTTCAGGTGCTCACAACCCGCGTGTCCCTTCCGCAATCAGAGTGTCTGATTGGGAGCTGCTAGACGTCGGCTACTCCAAACTACGGCCCCTCCAGCTGTTGTGGAACTACATGTCCCAGGAGGCATTGCAAAACTCTGACATGACTAGGGCATGATGGGAGTTGTAGTTCCTGAACAACTGGAGGGCCCGTAGTTTAGAGACTTGCTAGACCTTCCTTTTTTCTTTTTTTCTTGGAGGAGACCCAGGGGCCCGGGTGAAAGTAACGAGGGCCTTGTGGATGAAACTATGATGGCAATTAAAGTGATACCAAACCGTGTTTAATTTACCTTCTCCCTATTCCTGTATGTGAATGACGCCTCTGTAATTTAAAAAAACATCTAAAGTACCTTTTTCCCTAATGGATATCCAGCTGTCACATGACCCGGCTCTCTCCCAGCCTGTCTGCAGGGAAACAGGAGGAGCTTCTAGTCCTCTTCTGCTGGTCACATGTTCAACATAAAAAAAAAAAAAAAAAAAAAGCCTTTGGAATACGGAGTAAAAATAAATATTAATAAACTGTTTTTAAATTGTCATACAAATATACATTTGATATTAAATCTTTATTATTTGTTGACAATAACGTGGTGTAGGGGGTGGATTTCCGCCAGGCACAATCGCTGCCACGCCCCTCCATAGTTGCGTAGTAGGTGAGGTTGAAAAAAAAGACTCAAGTCCAACCTATGTCCAGCCTGTGTCTTAGAATAACAGGGAGGTGAAGCCTCCATCAAGCTACATGTAATATCCCGCCCCCATTGTGTTTAGCTGGTTAATAAGCATGGACCAGGGAGTGGGCTTTTGTTTTTAGCACTGTGTATACGCCCACATGTGTGACTCTATAGTCACATGGGCTGCTCAGGGAGGAAATGCTCAGCATAGAATCTCACTGAAAACAGAGCATGTGCAGAGCTGCCTCCACAGCAGCAAAATCGCTAGCTGCATTGTGGAGGTGATATAGAACAGAAAATTTTGCTGCTCTCTATCGCCCTCTTTTGTCCAAATTCAGCTAGTGATTCTGCAGCTGTGGTGGCAACTCTGCACAGGCTCAGTTTTCAGTGAGTTTCTATGCTGAGCATGTGCAGAGTTGCGATTTTTTTTATTTTTTTTTTTTTTTTTTTATATATATATATATATATATATATATATATATATAAATATATATATATATATATATATATTTTTTTTTTTTTAATACATTCTTTCTCCAATTCTTTCAGTGTGGGAAGTGCACAATGTCTGCTTATCATCTGTCTGTATTGTTGACCCGTAGCCCCCCCCCCCCTCATGTTCCTGTTCTCCTCATTGCATGCAACACACAATGTATTCCTCCATCTTCCAATCTGCACTTGCACAACCTAAAAGGGATTTAGTATTCAGTTTACTGCTTTTTAGTAGAAATTTTTAAGTCATCAATTCCCATAACAGTTTAACACCAACGTCCCTTTATAATGAAGAGAAGAGCCCCTAACGGGGGATGGGTGGGACTTTCTGGGTGCTATTTATATACTCATCAACAATTTATTAAAGGATATTTTATTTTGACACAAATGCATGAGAGAGTATATACCCAAATATAAGCCGAGGCACCTAATTTTACCACAAAAAACTGAGAAAACGTATTGACTCCAGTATAAGCCTAGGGTGAGAAATGCGCAGCTACTGTAAGTGGAAAAGAGGGTCAACAATGCCCATTTGCAGCCTCGCTGTGCCCATTTGCAGCCATAGGACCCCCGAACTTCAAACTTAATAGTTAAGGGTTCCTATATGCCCCCCTAGCTGCAGCCAAAATTTGGTGTCTCTGGACCCAAAGGGTCCTGAAATGACATTGCTGCATGTAGACACAGTTGACTGATTTTGGGTCCCCGTATCTTGGGGCCACTTGGTGCTGTTGTAGTGTTGGTTCCACTGGGTTTGCACACCAAATTTGGGGCTCCTAGCACTAAGTAGCCCCGAGATACGGGCCCCAAAGTCGGTTGGGAAAATGTCAAGCACTTTTCTGCAGCAGAGAGGGACATTTTCCGAACCGACTTTGGGGCCCCGTATCTCGGGGTCACTAGGTGGTAGGATCCCCAAATGTGATATGTTGTAGTGCTGGTTCCACTGGGTTTGCACGCCAAATTTGGGGTTCGTAGCACCAAGTGGCCCCGAGATACGGGGCCTCAAAGTCGGGTTGGAAAATTTAATTTTCTGCTGCAGAAAAAGTGCTTGACTCCAGTATAAGCCGAGGGGGCACTTTCAGCACAAAAAAAATGTGCTGAAAAACTCGTCTTTATACTCGAGTATATACAGTAATACATTTCTTCCATACAAAAAATACCACACTATTTGTTGTACATGTTTCACCTTACGGCTTCTTCAGGAACACGCGTGGATTTTCTTGTCTAATAAATAAACATACAAAAGTTTTATAAATACAAATTCTAGTCCTCTAAAGGTGGCCATACACCTATAGATTATCTGCAGATTTTCTATGGTTAGATGGAAAAAGGTGGGGAGATTCCTCCATCTACACAGTTTAGCGAACATGGAGAAATCTGTTGCACTTTTTCCATCTAACCCTAGAAAATCTGCAGATAATCTATAGGTGTATGGCCATCTTTAGAGGACTAGAATTTGTATTTATAAAACTTTTGTATGTTTATTAGACACTATTTTTTTTTTCTACATGTTTCACCTCACGGCTTCTTCAGGAACATGCATGAATATTCTTGTCTAATAAATAAACATACAAATTCTAGTCCTCTTAGAGCAAAACATTTTCAACTAAGATTTTTCAAAAATTTTATCATATGACAATACCTGAACAAAATTTTTAAATATCTTAGTTGAAAATGTTTTGCTCTAAGAGGACTAGAATTTGTATGTTTATTTATTAGACAAGAATATTCATGCATGTTCCTGAAGAAGCCGTGAGGCGAAACATGTAAAAAAAAGTGTGGTATTTTTTGTATGGAAGAAATGTATGATCTTTCTTTCTTCTTTCTCATGTATTTGTGTCAAAATAATATTTTTTTTTATCGTTGTTGAGTATCTGAATAGCACCCAGAAAGTCCCATCCATTCCCCATTAGGGGCTCTTCTTCTCTTTTACTGCTTTTTAGTTGGGATTTTTGATGTGCCAAAGAGACTCTTGTCACCACCCTCGGCAGGTTAATGGAATAGAAAGCTACTTACAGTACAATAGTTGGGGGTAGGTTCTCTTATGTGTTGCTTATGCAGCGTTTTATTAAAGTGCTAAAAATGGTATTGCCCAGAAATGTTAAAACGTACGTACCTCCAAATACTGATAAAGTTCAGTTAAAGTCCATTGAAGTTTATATAAATCAGACACCATCTGTTCTGTATATCTGTTCTTCTCCCGCCACGGCTGGTGTTGTCATAATCCCTCATCGTCTCTTTATGGGCCTTATAAACAATGTTAGACGATTGAAGAGTCCCTCGCATTGTGTGTGGTGATGTCTGTGATACAAGCGTTGGGCTGGCAGAGGTCTGCACTGGAATCGCGGGGAGGGGGATGGGTTCTCTTTCTGGTTGTGTCATTTGCAATTCATCATATTCATCATCCTCATCACAACAACTGATTGCTGGTCGGTACTCGTATATTTTATCTTGGTGGTTCCAGAATTATGCCGATAATTTTACAAGAGATGCACCAAATTTTGAGCAGGGCCTCGAGTTCTCCGGGCCGGTTGGGTCGTCTGGGTGGCAATAAGGAGATCCCTACAGAGGTATTTCATGAACCGGAAGATTATCCGGTAAAATCTCCCTACTTGTTGGCCAAATCCCTCCCTAACTGTACGGCAGATATCAAGACCCTGTAAATCGGGGGGGTATTGAGGTCCATGAAATGTCCTTCCACTCGAGGTCCAAATCACATGTTTTGTTATGTCTCAGCCCCCCCCCCCCCTTACACTTTGCATTACGGCCCCCCACCCATTTGCATCCCAGTGCAATCTTCTACATCGCGGGCCCCCCCCCCATTTGCATCCCAGTGTAATCTTCTACATCGTGGGCCCCCCCCCCTATTTGCATCCCAGTGTAATCTTCTACATCGCGGGGCCCCCCCCCCATTTGCATCCCAGTGTAATCTTCTACATCGTGCCCCCCCCCCCCCCCCTATTTGCATCCCAGTGTAATCTTCTACATCACGGGGCCCCCCCCCCCATTTGCATCCCAGTGTAATCTTCTTCATCGTGGGGGCCCCCCCCCATTTGCATCACAGTGTAATCTTCTACATCGCGGGGCCCCCCCCCATTTGCATCCCAGTGTAATCTTCTACATCGTGGGGCCCCCCCCTATTTGCATCCCAGTGTAATCTTCATCGTGGGGGCCCCCCCCATTTGCATCACAGTGTAATCTTCTACATCGTGGCCCCCCCCATTTGCATCCCAGTGTAATCTTCTACATCGCGGGCCCCCCCCCCCATTTGCATCCCAGTGTAATCTACATCGCGGGCCCCCCCCCCCATTTTCTACCTTCTACATCGCGCCCCCCCTCCCATTTGCATCACTGTAATCTTCTACTTCTACATCGCAGCCCCCCCCATTTGCATCAGTGTAATCTTCTGCATCGCGGGCCCCCCCCCCCCCCATTTGCATCCCAGTGTAATCTTCTACATCGCGGGGCCCCCCCCCATTTGCATCACAGTGTACTCTTCTACATTGCGGTCCCCCCCCCCATTTGCATCACAGTGTACTCTTCTACATTGCGGTCCCCCCCCCATTTTCTACCTTCTACATCGCGGTCCCCGCCCCCCCCCCATTTGCAACAGTGTAATCTACCTTCTACATCGCGCCCCCCCCTTCCATTTGCATCACTGTAATCTTCTACTTCTACATCGCAGCCCCCCCCCCCCCATTTGCATCAGTGTAATCTTCTATATTGCGCCCCCCCCCTTTTTCTACCTTCTACATCGCGGTCCCCGCCCCCCCCCCCCCCCATTTGCATCAGTGTAATCTACCTTCTACATCGCGCCCCCCCCCTCCCATTTGCATCACTGTAATCTTCTACTTCTACATCGCGCCCCCCCCCCCCCATTTGCATCAGTGTAATCTACCTTCTACATCGCGGTCCCCCCCCCCATTTGCATCAATTTAATCTTCTGCATCCCGCCCCCCCCCCCCCCATTTGCATCACAGTGTAATCTTCTACATCCCAGTCCCCCCCCCCCCCTCATTTGCATCAGTGTGATCATTCATTCATTGCAGCCCCCCCCCCCCCCCCCCCCATTTGCGTCGCAGTGTAATCTTCTACATTTCTGCCCCCCATTTGCATCACAGTGTAATCTTATGCATCGCTGCCCCCCCCCCTTATTTGTGTTGCAGTGTAATCTTCTACAACCCGGTTGTCCGTCCCCACCAGATTTGCATTACAGTGTAATCTTCTACATCAGTCCCACCATTTGCATCACAGTGCATTCTTTTGCACCACGCCCCCCCTTTACAATACAGTCTCGCACCCCCTTCATATAAGTCCACTTTTCCATTAGTTATAGGTGGGGGGCTGTAGCCATTTGTTTGCACTTTACAGGCCCCCCTTTTACAATATAGCACCTCCTTTGTTTTTTTTTTTCTTTTCACGTCGGTTCCCCCCCTTTCATTTTGTCCCGCTTTACATTTCCGCCTCCTTTCACATGAAAGTCCCCCTTTTTCCTGTAGATCCCCACTTTTTAGATTAAGCACCCCCCTTTACATCACAGCACCCTGTTCAATTCCAGTGCGTCCCTTCCCCCTCCCTTCCCCACCCTATCATAGCAGTCCACTCTTTGCATAAGGTGAGCAGCCCACCTTAACACCAATGTGCTCCTCACCTTTCCAGTCCTACCAGTCCAGTCACCCCTTGTCATAGCAACCAGCCGGCCACTTGTTAACTTGAAAAGTAGGGCAGACCTAGTGCACCCTCCAGCTCTTCGCACCTTGTGAAGATGACTGCAGCGACGGGAGGAAAATACTCCGGCAGCTAAACATTGCAGCTGTGGTGGTCTAAACATCACAACCCCCCCCCCCCCTGTGGAGAAAAAGGGTACTGTCCCATGACTAGCTCACCCAGCAGAGGCTCTCCTTATTGCCGTCTACCACACTTTAGGACTCGTTCACACGGCCATACTACAGTGTGCACCCGTGTGAGGGCCGTGTTTGCGCATCCCAGCAGGCAGTCCCATTTTATATTAATTTGGATACAACAGCTGAAAGGACACGGGTGCGGCTCCTAATCTTGACATCCCGATGGGCGCACGGCCTCTAATGCAGGGTGTGCTTTTATAGCCGTGTACACGCGGTCACATGGGGAGCCGTGGTTCTGTCTGAGCAGCTGTTGCATCTCAGTTAATAGAATGGAACTGCTTGCATGGGGGATGCATGAAAGACCCGCGGTGGGCATTCGTGGTCCTCACCCGGGCATAGCACACCCCTGTGAACGTGAGCCTTAAGACTCCTCTATTAAGTAGCAATGCCTCCATGTTTCTTTTATGACATGCTTTCTTTACTTCGATCTTTCTAGAATCCTAGTTCTCTTTTGGAAGAAGGGGAGCGAGTTTCCGCGTTCCCAGTGACCGTCCAACAATTGGCTCACTGGAATTGATTTTTGTCACATGGAGACACCGGAACCTTTATTCACTTCTTCCTATTTCGTTGCAATCTTCCCACCAATCATTGCATGGAAAAAGCTGAATGTCACCGAGGATTTGCCTGAGAAGACACTTAACGTGAAATGCGTGATTTGAACTAAGAATTTTAAAATTCATGATATCCAACCAACCTATAGCATGTGTGGGGTCTGCAAGATTCTTCAAGGCTTCTAATGCCCCGTACACACGGTCGGATTTTCCAACGGAAAATGTCCTATCGGACAATGTTGTCGGAAATTCCGACCGTGTGTAGGCTCCATCGGACTTTTTCCGTCGGATTTTCCGACGGACAAAGTTTTGTCTCCTGCTCTCAAATTTTCCGACAACAAAGTCCTATCGGACTTTTTCCGATCGTGTGTAGCGAATTCCGACGGACAAAGTGCTACGCATGCTCAGATCACATTACAAGACCAAAGCTATTGGCTACCAGCCTCTACGTAGTCCCGTCGTACGCAACGAACGTCACCACGTTCAGGATGATCGGATTTTCCGGCAACTTTGTCCGACGGTGTGTAGGCAACACCGGTGTCGGACAAAATCCGTCAGAAAAAATCCGACGGGTTTTGTGGTCGGAATTTCTGACCGTGTGTACGGGGGCATAAGATTCCTGTGATCTGGTCAGATAAAGGGTATATTGGGCAAACGCAGAGTTAACTCCTTGATTCAGATTGCAATGTACTCGCGGTTGGGAATAACCCACGCCTGCCGTGACCTATGGCTTCTTGGCACAAGGAGGGCGATCACTTCAGAAGTATTGTATATCTGGGCAAAAAGACTCTAAATCTGCACATTTCTCTACATTTCATCCCTTGAAAATGCTACAAGTATAGAAGAAATACTGTTCTGCCCAAAATCCAGTGAGCCTCAAACTTCTTACAGTGAATGAACAGCTTGGTGTTCGTTTGCCTGGGCTTTCCTCTTCTCCCCCCCAACATTTTTGGGGGCTTGCTCTGTAGTTCAGAGGAGAACTTGAACAGGAGTGACAACGCCACTTGGGATTTTAGTGCAGCAAAAGCACTGTTGTCAACGTAAACGGGAAATTAGGAGCTCACTGGATTTCTGGCAGCTCATCCATCCTTTTTTTGCTTTGTTTAGGGCCAGTTCACACTGGTCTGACGTGCGCTCCGACTTCGAGAGCACAAGTCGCACGACCTGTCAAAATCATTGGGAGCCGTCTTTAAAGGGTTACGACTAAGGCCTTGTAGGCTGAAACGCGTCAACCTTTATTTTATTTCCCCCCCTCTACTCTGTTTAGGACTGGTTCACACTGGTCTGATGCGCACTCTGACTTTGACACGCACAAGTAGCATGACCTGTCAAAATCAATGGGAGCCGTCAGAAATGGAATTTCCACTTATCAGTCCCCCCCCGATTGTAACATTTGGGACCTTTCAGGAGGGAGCAGATACCTGTCAAATCCAGGTATTTGCTCCCACTTCTGGGCATAGATCGCCGCACTTTGTGTGGCGAACTACGCCATGTCTTGGCCCTTGAGAGAAATGTGCATGTATTGCAGAGATGCACTGGATGCGTTTTACTGCTTTGTATATTCTGCCTATGCCTAAATATACATTTTACTTAAAAAAAAAAAAAAAAAAAAAAAAAAAAAAAATCTAGGTATCGACTTTTTTTATTACCATTCCCATTTCTTGATTGCAAAAATCTGGAGATGTATCTATAAATAGCTGTTGGATCTTTCTTAAAATAGACCAGAATGGTCACCCAGCAGAATGCGGTCTAGTAATGAGACACCTTTTGGACGACAGTTGTGAGACTTCTTGCACAGCAGAGGTCCAAAAAGGTCATCTAGCCTTGTAAAAGGGGGAGATTGTGAGGACCTGAACTAAAATGACAGGTGCCGCTCAAGACTCCTCCTGGGGTCCTCTTATGTAGCAACCACTTGGAGTACAGACAAGGACAGAGAGCTTTTCCCAGCTCTAGATATCTCATGGAAAAGGGGACAATTCCTGGAAGTTGCACATCTCTGCAAAATCCCATAAGGTGGTGTATGACAGCCTCAGCCCCGGGCTCCAACCAGGCCACGCCACCAACATGTTTCACTATGCCCCGTGACTAAGCTTCATGGGCAGGGTGAAACACGTTGAGGACTTGGCCCAGTTGGAGCCAAGGCTGTCTGCAAAATCCCATAACGTGGTGTATGACAGCCTCAGCCCGGCTCCAACCAGGCCACGCCACCAACATCTTTCACTATGCCCCATGACTAAGCTCCATGGGCATGGTGAAACACATTGAGGACTTGGCCCAGTTGGAGCCAAGGCTGAGGCTGTCTGCAAAACCCCCTAAGCTGGTGTATGACGGCCTCAGCCTTGGCTCCAACCAGGCCATGCCACCAACATGTTTCACTATGGCCCCATGACTAAGCTCCATGGGCAGGGTGAAACATGTTGAGGACTTGGCCCAGTTGGAGCCAAGGCTACGGCTGTCTGCAAAACCCCCTAAGCTGGTGTATGACAGCCTCAGCCTTGGCTCCAACCAGGCCACGCCACCAACATCTTTCACTATGCCCCATGACTAAGCTCCATGGGCAGGGTGAAACCCGTTGAGGACTTGGCCCAGTTGGAGCCATGGCTGAGGCTGTCATACACCAGCTTAGTGGGTTTTGCAGACATGTGCAACTTCCAGGACTTTTCTATTCGTGAAATTTGTTAGGAGCTGCAGAAAAAAATCTGAAAATGGATCACTGGTATTCTATAAGCAAACCTTCATGTGACTAAAGGGGCCACAAGAAAATATAACAGTTTATTTGTCTCACCATCATTCATGGATGGTTAGTGTCTTCTCTGGCAAATTCTCTAGCTTTTATATGTATGTATTAAAGTGTTTATAGCTCTTATGGTTTCTTAATGCTGTCCGGACAAGATGAGGACAAGGAAACACCAGAGCCCGGTAGAGTCCGGTTGGGTGGACAAACACAAGTGCGAGAACGGAACTCGGCTTCCTTGTGAGGCCCAGGCACCGGCAGCCAAGAAGGGAAATGATGCCACCAACGGCATTGCCCAGCACGAACCTATGGAGAACGACCTTAAGAAAGTCAACGGTAAAAAACAGAAGAGGAGGCGAAGGTCTCCCAAGAACAAAGCTGTGATGCCCAAGGTGGACAATGTGCTGTTTGGCTTAATGGCGGACGCTGTGTGGCTCGATAAACATTTGTACGACGAGGCCGAATGCGGCTATCATGCCAAGCTTGCAGCAGTGCAGCCCAAGGTGTTGGAGACTCGTCCTCGTGTGAAAGTGGCTTCCGTTAAGGAAGTGGCAGCGACTAAGAAGCCTACAGAGAGCTGCACCCACAGCGCCATGACTGCTTGTCACCATGTGGAGAACGGAATCTGGGTTAATAAGTTCAGTTTTGAAGATGCAGAGAGCCAGTTCATCATGCAGTTTGCATCTCCCCTTGCCCCTCGAGCCCTCAACCTCAACCTGGTTTCTCATGACCGCGCAGCGACTAGGTCCACACCGAGGACGCCCGATGAAGGGTATTCTAGTGCGACGCCAACTCCCGCCGCCCGTGACCTGTTGACCATTAATGAAGTCATTTCTGAGCCAACGGTCAACGGAAAGCCACACTGGGCAACTATACAGGACCTGTTGTCTGAGGTGTGGTTGGAGAAGTCCCGGTATGACCAGGCGGAGCAATGCTTCTATGAGCACGCTGCTAATACGCAGGCGGCGTTGCCGCATCAATCCAACCTCAATTGGAGCATGAATTCTGGAAAAAAGGGAAAGCGGGACAGATACAATCGTAAGTCTGCCGGAAGGCAACAGTCTAACAAAAAAGATCTTCCCAGTATTCCGGAGGAGAACGCCGTGTATTACCCCTCGTACTTTCTCCACAGCGACAGCGAGAGCGCGTGGCTAAATAAGACTACATACGATAGAGCCGAAGCGTGTTTCTACGCCACTCGAGAAGGGTCGCTTGCTGCTAAGTCCAGCCAAACCATTGTAGCCAAATTGCCTCGGCCAGTAAAACCCAAACACCAGGACAAGAAGTAGGCACTTATTACTTTACAACAAATGTGTTTTTTTTCTTATTGTATGTTTGACATTGTGGCCATTTTATTGCTTTGTACCCGTAGAAGAGATGCTCCAGTGTTTTTTTTTTTTTTTTTTTTTTTTATGTGTAGTTTTTACAGATTTGTGTCCCCTACAGAGTAGGATGTAGAGCAGCCTTTGTCTGGTGTAGTACAGCCCCTTTCACACGAGTGGTCCAACTGGGTCCGCCTGTCTGTCAGGCCGTCCCCTCCATTCTCTATGGAGCGGGGATCCATTTACACCGGCCTACCTCAAATACGATCTTGGAAAAAAAAACAAATGGAAGAGGATCTGTTCCCAGTCCGTCTGGCTAGATTGGATCGGAGGGCAGTCGGGTGCAAGTGGAAAGCCGGTCCGGTTACATCTGACTGCCCATAGAGCAGGGCTGGCTGTCCATGTCGGCTGTGCTTGAGGACACGGACCTGCCATCCACCAACTTCGCTCAGCAGAGGGATCCCTTGAGAAACCGATCCAGCCGGTGTGACAGGAGCCTTAGACCCCCCCATACACACTATTAGATTTTCTGCAGATTTTTGTCTTCAGATTTACCAAAAACGTGCAAAGGCCTACCTGATTGCATACAAATTTGAAACTCTTAGGGCTCTTTCACACGGGGCGGATCAGTGCAGATCCGCCCCGTGGATATCCGCTTGCTTAGCGGGGGTCGCCGGAGCGATCTCCGCTGAGCAGGAAGATGACAGATCCGTCTCTGCACACTGTGCAGGGACGGACCTGTCACAGCGCCGCTCTCCCCTATGGTAGATCGGGTGACGACGGTCCGTAGAGTCCGCCATCATCCGATTTCGCTCTGCAGACGGATAGAAAAATAGGGTTTTCCTCCGTCTGCAGTTTTACGGACCATAGCGGGCACGGACGAGATCGGGTGTCAGCGGATGTTCATCCCCTGACACCCGCTATCCCATAGGGATACATGCATGTCTGTTTTGCATCCGAAAACGGAAAGATGAAAAACGGACATACGGTCCGTCCGTGTGACAGAGCCCTTATGCCGTGTACACACGGTCGGACTTTCCGACAAAGTCCGATGGGAGCCTTTCATCGGACATTCCAACCGTGTGTATACCCCATTGGACTTTTTCTGACGGACTTGGATATAGAACATGTTATAAATCTTTCCGTCGGAAATGCCGACGGAGCTTAGTCCGTTGGCAAGTCCGACCGTGTGTACGGGGCATTAAGGTTTGACCTCCATATTATATGGTTTTGGTAAATCTGCAGACATTCTAATAGAGCGTATGGGGGGTCTAAATGTCTAGTGCAGTGATCCTCCAAAGCCATTGGCTGCCGTTTGCCATAATTCGGCCCTTGCGATGAGAAGGCTCCGCATGCAGGGCCGCCTTATGGCGAGCCACAGCTTTCGTCTATAGACCCAGTGGGTGCCTTGGAGCTGAAACGCAAACCGTTCCCGCACCCGGCATTGTATGTTGGGCAGAGTGAGAACCTGACTTAAGCCTGCCTGGTTTCGGCTGTGATGTCCAATTTTACTATGGAGGTCTTGACTTGTAGTTTGAAGCGAAACCAAGGTCAGAAAATACTCAGCCCTGTTCTGGCCGTGTAACGTCCACGAGCTCCCTCACTGGTGGCATCTTTTATTTTTTTTTCGGGGTGGGGTGGGGGGGCTTCGTCCAGGTGCCCAGTCTTTTGGCTGTTTTTGATTTGTATGTGATTCCCTAAGTGGCCATTCTACAAAAAGATTGCAAGCAGGCAGGTAGGCTTGTTTTTATTGTAGTAGAGACGTGGCATATATCCTCTGCAATGAAAAAGCCGGCCTGCTCCTGTTTTTTTTATTCAGTTTAGTTCCGCCGTAAGCATGGCTGCTCTAGGCGCTGTTCTTGGCCAGGGAACTGATGCTTGGGTGAGGTTTATGCATCGTTATGTTGCATAGTCTGGCCATAGACCTTGTGTTGTCTCCATGAAAGCGATTGGTTCTCCAGAAGAGGTTTAGAATGGCTCAGGACTCGGATTTCACATGTTTTGGTATCTTGGCATGTTAGACTGATTTATAATTATCAATAGTATGGAGCACCGATACTAGTATTGGTGCCGATACCGAGTATTTGCACAAGTATCGGTACTCGTGCAAATGCACCAATACTTTCAGGCTCGGTTCTTCGAGCTGTCAGCGGGTCTCCCCAGTTGACAGCTGAAGAGTTAAATTGAAGGTGCTGTCAAAAAAAAAAATAAGGGCTCTTTCACATGGACGGTCCGTATGTCCGTTTTTCATCCTTCCGTTTTCGGATGAAAAACGGACATGCAGGTATCCCTATGGGATAGCGGGTGTCAGGGGATGAGCATCCGCTGACACCCGATCTCGTCCGTGTCCGCTATGCTCCGTTTCTGCAGACGGAAGAAAACCCTATTTTTTTTCCTCCGTCTGCAGATCGGATGACGACGGACTCTACGGTCCGTCGTCACCCGATCTCCCATAGGGGAGAGCGGCGCTCTGACAGGTCCGTCCCTGCGCTGTGTGCAGACGGACCTGTCATCTTCCTGCTGAGCGGAGATCGCTCCAGCGATCCCCGCTGAGCAAGCGGATGTCCACGGGGCGGTTCAAGACTGATCCACCCCGTGTGAAAGAGCCATTAATGTTGACAACATTGCTCAGCCCACCCGAAAATAAAAAGAAACATTGTTACTTTTTGTATCTTTCTGTTCATCTGCAGATCAAAGGGATGAACAAATGTTCCTCTTGTAACCCCTTATTAACCCTTAATTTACTCTAATCAGCCTTAATTAACTCCCTATTCTCTTCCCTTTTTTAATTATTTTTTTTTTGTATAGGTCTATTTTTATAAACAATTTAACTTTTTTTTGTTTTTTTTTGCTTTTGTTAGTGAAACGGTATAGATATAGATGGAGATATAATAATATATAATTTTCACATTTGAAAAAGCAGAAAAAAAAAAAAAAAAAAAAAAATGTATTTAATTTTCAAACAACTTTTCAATGATTTGTACCATTGCTGACAGCTGCAGTGAAAACAAAACATTTGCTATAGGTATCGGTAATTTGGTATTGGCGAGTACTAAAAAAAAAAAAAAGTATCGGTGCATCCCAAATTAATAGACAAGCAGGCCGCATACACTGGTAGGACTTGTCTTCGATGGTACAGAACTTCTATTGTAAAGTGTAAATACAATTGATCTCAGAAAGGAAGACATTTGTGCTTCTGTACCTCATGTGTCTGGTTTAGACAATGGTGATCAGACATGCTGGCACTGGAAACTTGGCTTTGTTCCCCCCCTTTTTTTTTTTTTTCTAGAACGCCATACCGGTTTAAATAATAAAAAAAATAAAATAAAAATTCCCTGTGCAGAAAAGTTAAAACTACTTGCGTTCCACTCGGCTTTTGCCCGAGGGGGAAGTGATGTTGCAATCCTTCTGGTGTGATCCTGGGAACACAGTGGGAGTTAATTACTAAAGCTGGAGAGTGCAAAATCTGGTGCAACTCAGCGTAGAAACCAATCGGCTTCCAGGTTTCATTGCCAAAGCTTGAACAAGCTGAAGATAGAAGCTGATTGGCTACCATGTACAGCTGCACCAGTTTTTTTAACCCCCCCCCCCCCCCCCCAAGTGTGTCGGGTGGACCTAATCTTGTGATGAGACACCGCTGCACACACAGTGCTGGAGCTTCTTCTCCTCCTTCTCAGTATTTTGCCAGAAGGGTCATAACTTGGGATTCAGCAATTATCGAGCATTTGCAAGAGTGTTGGTACTCGTGCAAATGCTCCCGAAACCCATACTTTGAGGTGCGATTTGCGTCAGTACAAAATGAGCGAAAATTGCACTAAAAAAATTCACATGCGACTTGAGCAGGAATGCAGTGCGATACCTGTCCAGATTGTATGGGATTCCCCCCCCCCCCCCCCCCCCATGTGTGTGAGGAAAGGGGCAATCGCCATCTAGTGGATCTGACTGCTATCAATTACAGCCAGTGTGGAGGGAGTGGGGTATGTGTTTTCTTTCTTTCTTTCTTTCTTTCTTTTTCTTTCTTTCTTTCTTTCTTTTCTTTCTTTCTTTCTTTCTGTCTGTCTGTCTGTCTTTCTTGTCTTTCTTTTATTCTTGTCTCTCATTCTTGTCTGTCTTTCTTTCTTGTCTTTCTTTTATTCTTGTCTCTCATTCTTGTCTTTCTTTCTTGTCTTTCTTTCTTGTCTTTCTTTTATTCTTGTCTCTCATTCTTGTCTTTCTTTCTTGTCTTTCTTTCTTTCTTTCTTTCTTGTCTTTCTTTTATTCTTGTCTCTCATTCTTGTCTTTCTTTCTTGTCTTTCTTTCTTGTCTTTCTTTCTTTTTATTCTTGTCTGTCTTTCTGTCTTTCTGTCTTTCTGTCTTTCTGTCTTTCTTTCTTTCTTTCTTTCTTTCTGTCTTTCTTTCTTTCTTTCTGTCTTTTATTCTTGTCTTTCTGTCTTTCTTTTATTCTTGTCTTTCTTTCTTTCTTTCTTTTATTCTTGTTTTTTTTTTTTATTCTTTCTATTAAAGGAGTTGTAAAGTCTGAAGTTTTTTCATCTTAATGCATTGTACTCATTAAGATAAAAAGCCGCCTGTGTGCAGCAGCCCCGCTGATACTTACCTGAGGTCCCTCCCTAGCTTCAGCGATGTTGTAGGAATGTCTCGGCCTCCCGGGACTCCCCTCCTCATTGGCTGAGACTGCATTGGCTCCTGCTGCTGTCAGTCAGCCAGCCAATGAGCATAGAAAGGGGGGCGGGTCACAGCTCCGTGTGTGTGTGTGTGTGTGAATGGACACATGGAGCTGTGACTCAGCTTGGGTGCCCCCCCCATAGCAAGCTGCTTGCTGTGGGGGGGGGGCACTCAACAGGCGGGAGGGGCCAGAGGCCCGAGTAGATGATCTGGGCTGCTCTGTGCAAATCCATTGCATAGAGCAGGTAACTATAACAGGTTTTTTTTTTTTTTTTTTTAATTATTAAAAAAACTTTGAAGCTCTCTGTATTGGGAACTCAGTAAGATCTCCATTACAATTCTAATGGAGATAATCGCTCGGTGCTCTTATGCAGCTTGTTCGTTCTTCCTCTGGTTAGATGTATTCAGTACTACAAAGGGGTGTTTTTTTTTTTTTTTATATTTATTTATTTTTTTTTTTTTGGGGTGGGGGGCGCAGGTGATGTTCAACACTCAGCTACGGTTTTCAACATTGTGAGAATAAAACTTCAGTTGTGTATTTAAACCTGTAAATGTTCTGTCAGCAGAAAAATGGCAGCTTCTTGCTTGAGCACAGAGAAGATCTGGTTTGACAAATACAAGTATGACGATGCGGAGAGACAATATTACGAAGACCTGAGCAACGCCGGAACCAACGCTCACATCCAGGCCCAGGTGAGTGAGGGGGATGGGGGGCGGGGGGGTCTGATTGATCATCTTGCGTCTAGTCGCTTCATTCCCAAATCATCCGTCTTCATAAAACTCAATTTTTGTTTTGGAGGCTTCCGATTTAATGTCAGATTACTCCTAATCCCAAATCAAGAGTTTTCATTTTTATCTTTTTTGTTTGTGTTGCTTCCTCTGGGGGGCGCTTTTTCTATTGCTTCTCTTGCATCTGGTTGGGTCTCTCTCGCTCCAAATTGAGCCACTTCTGAGGTTCCTTTTTCTGATTGGCGGTAACCAAGTGGAACCGAACGATTCTATTATGAGCCTCTTCGGGGTGTTGTCCTGTTTACTACATCTTCACCTTGTGCTGATATTCTTGTTTTTGGGCAGAGAGCAGCTTGTTGGTTCATTCATTATCATTGCAGTGCAAGACCTTCTGCTCACCAGCCACCCAATCCTCCTCCTTATGAGGGGCTCCTGGATTTTCAGATTTTTAAAGTGTATTTAAAGCCAAAACTTTTTTATTTTTAAATTTTTTTTTTTTTTTTTTTTTTATTATTATTATTTTTTTTTTATATATGACATAAGAAGCGGTTCGTTGAGGCGACTAAATCCAAAGTTTTACAGCTGCCCTGAAACAGAGGAAAGTCCCCAATGATGTCCCTTCTAGTGACAACCAAACATGTTATGGTTGTGTTTCCCGGACAGCATGTGACCAGAAACGAAAAAAACCTTCACAGGTGTACAGTGCCTTGAAAAAGTATTCTTACCCCTTGACATTTTCCACATTTTGTTGTATTACAACCAAAAACTTTTGCAATATGTATTTTATGTGATAGACCAGTGATGGCGAACCTATGGCACGCAGAGCCATCTCTGTGGGCACACGAGAGGGTCCAGGACAGAGCTAGAGGTCTCTCTCTCCTTTCAGCCCCCCCTCTTTGTGTCCCCCCTCTCTCTCGGCTCACCCCTCTCTCTTTCTCTGTCCCCCTTCTCTGTCTCTGTCCCCCTTCTCTGTCCCCCTTCTCTGTCTCTGTCCCCCTTCTCTGTCCCCCTTCTCTCTGTCTCTGTCCCCCTTCTCTGTCTCTGTCCCCCTTCTCTGTCTCTGTCCCCCTTCTCTGTCTCTGTCCCCCCTTCTCTGTCTCTGTCCCCCTTCTCTGTCTCTGTCCCCCTTCTCTGTCTCTGTCCCCCTTCTCTGTCTCTGTCCCCCTTCTCTGTCTCTGTCCCCCTTCTCTGTCTCTGTCCCCCTTCTCTGTCTCTGTCCCCCTTCTCTGTCTCTGTCCCCCCTTCTCTGTCTCTGTCCCCCCTTCTCTGTCTGTCTCTGCCCCCCTTCTCTGTCTGTCTCTGCCCCCCTTCTCTGTCTGTCTCTGCCCCCCTTCTCTGTCTGTCTCTGCCCCCCTTCTCTGTCTGTCTCTGCCCCCCTTCTCTGTCTGTCTCTGCCCCCCTTCTCTGTCTGTCTCTGCCCCCCTTCTCTGTCTGTCTCTGCCCCCCTTCTCTGTCTGTCTCTGCCCCCCTTCTCTGTCTGTCTCTGCCCCCCTTCTCTGTCTGTCTCTGCCCCCCTTCTCTGTCTGTCTCTGCCCCCCTTCTCTGTCTGTCTCTGCCCCCCTTCTCTGTCTGTCTCTGCCCCCCTTCTCTGTCTGTCTCTGCCCCCCTTCTCTGTCTGTCTCTGCCCCCCTTCTCTGTCTGTCTCTGCCCCCCTTCTCTGTCTGTCTCTGCCCCCCTTCTCTGTCTGTCTCTGCCCCCCTTCTCTGTCTCTGTCTCTCTGCCCCCCTTCTCTGTCTGTCTCTGCCCCCCTTCTCTGTCTGTCTCTGCCCCCCTTCTCTGTCTGTCTCTGCCCCCCTTCTCTGTCTGTCTCTGCCCCCCTTCTCTGTCTGTCTCTGCCCCCCTTCTCTGTCTGTCTCTGCCCCCCTTCTCTGTCTGTCTCTGCCCCCCTTCTCTGTCTGTCTCTGCCCCCCTTCTCTGTCTGTCTCTGCCCCCCTTCTCTGTCTGTCTCTGCCCCCCTTCTCTGTCTGTCTCTGCCCCCCTTCTCTCTCTGTCTCTGCCCCCCTTCTCTCTCTGTCTCTGCCCCCCTTCTCTCTCTGTCTCTGCCCCCCTTCTCTCTCTGTCTCTGCCCCCCTTCTCTCTCTGTCTCTGCCCCCCTTCTCTCTCTGTCTCTGCCCCCCTTCTCTCTCTGTCTCTGCCCCCCTTCTCTCTCTGTCTCTGCCCCCCTTCTCTCTCTGTCTCTGCCCCCCTTCTCTCTCTGTCTCTGCCCCCCTTCTCTCTCTGTCTCTGCCCCCCTTCTCTCTCTGTCTCTGCCCCCCTTCTCTCTCTCTGTCTCTGCCCCCCTTCTCTCTCTGTCTCTGCCCCCCTTCTCTCTCTGTCTCTCTGCCCCCCTTCTCTCTCTCTCTCTGCCCCCCTTCTCTCTCTCTCTCTCTGCCCCCCTTCTCTCTCTCTCTCTCTCTGCCCCCCTTCTCTCTCTCTCTCTCTCTCTCTCTCTCTCTCTCTCTCTCTCTCTCTCTCTCTCTCTCTCTCTCTCTCTCTCTCTCTCTCTCTCTCTCTCTCTCTCTCTCTCTCTCTCTCTCTCTCTCTCTCTCTCTCTCTCTCTCTCTCTCTCTCTCTCTCTCTCTCGAAAAGTGTGGGGGGGGGGCATTTTGTATTCAGCCCCCTTTGCTCTGATACCCCCTAACTAAAATCTAGTGGAACCAATCGCCTTCAGAAGTCACCTAATTAGTAAATAGAGTCCACCTGTGTGTCATTTACTCTCAGTATAAATACAGCTGTTCTGTGAAGCCCTCAGAGATTTGTTAGAGAACCTTGGTGAACAAACGGCATCATGAAGGCCAAGGAACACACCAGACAGGTCAGGGAGAAGTATAAAGCAGGGTTAGGTTATGGAAAAAAAAATAAAAAATCTCCCAAGCTTTGACCATCTCACGGAGCTCTGTACAATCCATCATCTGAAAATGGAAAGAGTATGGCACAACTGCAAACCTACCAAGACATGTCCGTCCACCTAAACTGACCGGGCAAGGAGAGCATTCATCAGAGAAGAGCCAAGAGGTCCATGGGAACTCTGGAGGAGCTGCAGAGATCCACAGCTCAGGGGGGAGAGTCTGTCCACAGGACAACTATTAGTCGTGTTCTCCACAAATCTGCCCTTTATGGAAGAGTGACAAGAAGAAAGACATTGGTGAAAGAAAGTCATAAGAAGTCCTGTTTGTAGTTTGTGAGAAGCCATGTGGGGGAGGGGAGCAAACATGTGGAAGAAGGTGATCTGGTCAGATGAGACCAAAATTTTACTTTTTGGCCTAAAAGCAAAACGCTATGTGTGGGGGAAACTAACACTGCACATCACCCTGAACACACCATCCCCACCGTGAAACATGGTGGTGGCAGCATCATGTGGTGGGGATGGTTTTCTTCAGCAGGGACAGGGAAGCTGGTCAGAGTTGATGGGAAGATGGATGGAGCCAAATACAGGACAATCTTAGAAGAAAACCTGTGAGAGTCTGAAAAAGACTTGAGACTGGGGGGGGAGGTTCACCTTCCAGCAGGACAACGACCCGAAACATACAGCCAGAGCTACAATGGAATGGTTTACATCAAAGCATATTCATGTGTTAGAATGGCCCAGTCACAGTCCAGACCTAAATCACATTGAGAATCTGTGACAAGACTTAAATTGCTGTTCAGACGCTCTCCATCCAATCTGACAGAGCTTGAGATATTTTGCAAAGAAAAATTAGCAAAATGTCCTCTCTAGATGTGCAAAGCTGGTAGAGACATCCCCAAAAAGACTTGTAGCTGTAATTGCAAAGACGATTTCAAGTCTTGCCACAGATTCTCAGTTGGATTTGGGTCTGGACTGTGACATTCCAACACATGAATATGCTTTGATCCTAAACCATTCCATTGTTCTACAAAGTATTGACTCAGGGGGGGCTCCATACAAATGCCCCCCCCCCCCCCCACACACACACACACACACACACACACACACACCACAATATTTATTTGTAAAAAATGTGAATCATTTTCCTTCCACTTCACAATTAGGTGGCACTTTGTGTTGGTCCATCACATAAAATCCCAATAAAATACATTTAGGTTTTTGGTTGCAACATGAGAAAATGTGGAAAATTTCAAGGCACCGCATTAAACCCAACGACAGAAATGTGTTTTACACTGAAGCTTATCAATTCTTTTAATGCTTTTTATTTTATTTATTTTTTCCTTTTGGTGATCCTGTCAGGAAGTCATATATATTTTTCAACTTCCTTTTTTAAATATGACAGACGATCGAGTGTCAGTTGGGTGTTATGCTGGCCATACACTAGACGAAAAGTCTGCAGGACTTCGGTCATTTAGACAGTCCGTTTGGTTTTTCGGCCAGTTAACCCCTTCCCGCCGAGCGTACTCGGCTTTCGGGGGTTATACTGGGATGATGCCCGCAGCTGCAGGCATCATCCCAGCACCGTTGTTTAGCGCTGGCGATGGGCTTTCTGAGCATAAAAAACGATGCGGCTAAAAGCCACTCGGTTGTTATCCCCTCCCGCAGCTCTTCCCGGGCCCCCTGGTGGCACGGGAGGGCCGATCGACTTTCTGCCGCTTCCAGCGGCTAGTGACTGACTGGAATGAAGCCGGAAACAGGTTGTGTAACATGTTACTAAAATTGGCAGCCCCCCCTCCCCCCTCCCCCCGCACCCCCTGTTCCCAAGCACTCTTTGTGACATCCTCTCCCTGCACTGGCTGTCGCAATTTAAAAAAACCAGCGCAGCTCCGCCCACCCAGCCGCATCATTCATTCAGAGTTCTGTGAATGAATAAACTGCAACCACCGTCGGCCATTGCAGCTGACGGCTTATTGTGACTGCCTGCGAGGGGCGCTGCTGAGCGCTCTGGTAGTTCATTGGTTCTTCCTGCAATTCCGTAGCTGCCTGTCCGTACGAGCAGACGGCTGCACTGACAGTCTGCTGGACACCGACGCTGCATGTGCAATCTGCTGATTGTGGGTGTAATGCTTTGCAGGCTAATAATACATAATAATAAATAATAATAATAATAATACAAAAATTGAAAAGATACAAAAATGCAATTTTACTTGCAAAAAGATGTGCATTAATTTTGAAGGCGAACTTGGCTTTTAAGGATTGGTAAGCTCCAATATAAACTTTTTTTTTTTTTTCTGTTTTTGGGTTTATACTGCATTTTAGCTGATCCTCTCCGACTTTGAGGGGGGAAAAAAGTTTTGTCGTTAGATACACTTCGATATATATTACACTTTGGAGAATGCATTCGGCTATATTCCAGATTTATGTCGCATTTTAAATGAACTTGCATTGTAAGTAAAGCGCACCGAGCCAACTGATTTTTTTTTTTATAGTCTCTGAATGATCAGCATTTTAAATAACCCACTTTTATATTTTTTTTTTTTATTTTTTATTTTTTTTAGAACATTAGGTGTGTTTAACCAGACCTTGGACTGGAAGTGGTTAAAGTAGAACTCTGGGCAAAGTATACAAAAATTTCCAACAATGCAGTTTTATTTTTGAAAATGGTTGTAAAGCCCTGAAATGAAAAATGAACAAAGTGTATCCTCTAGACATGGGCGCCGACAAATTCTTTAATTTTCGTATTTTTTTTTTTTTGCTGTTTTGGGTAATACGGAAATTCGGATTTCCAAATATCAAATTCCAAATTTCCGGATATTCAAAAATTTGAAAAAAAGAAAATCAGTAAAATTCAAAATAACTCTTTTTAAATTATAGGTATTGTAACTTCCTTTTCAAATTTGGCTGTTCGGCGTTCATTATTTCAGATAATTCGTAACTTCGATTAAATTTCGTACTCGTTACGTTCACTAAGAGCCAAATTTTAAAGGAAATTCCAATACCTATAATTTAATAGTTGGAGAAAATCAGTAAAATTCAAAATAACTATTAAATTTATAGGTAGTGGAATTTCCTTTCAATTTTGGCTGTTAGTGAAAGTAACGAAGACGAATTTATCCGAAGTTATGAATTATCTGAAATAACGAACAGCCAAATTTAAATTATAGGTATTTGAAATTTCCTTTCAAATTTGGCTGTTCGTAACTTCGGATAAATTCGCACTCGTTACGTTCACTAACAGCCAAATTTGAAAGGAAATTCCAATACCTATAATTTAAGAGTTAGAAAAATCACTAAAATTTGGAATAACTTTTATAGTTATTGGCACTTCATTTCGAATTTTACTGATTTTTCTAACTCTTAAATTTATAGGTATTTGGAATTTCCTTTCAAGAGTTAGAAAAATCAGTAAAATTCGAAATGAAGTGCCAATAACTATAAAAGTTATTTCAAATTTTTTAGTGATTTTTCTAACTCTTAAATTATAGGTATTGGAATTTCCTTTCAAATTTGGCTGTTAGTGAACGTAACGAGTACGAATTTATCCGAAGTTACAAATTATCTGAAATAACGATTAGCCAAATTTGAAAGGAAATTTCAAATACCTATAAATTTTAAGAGTTAAAATTAGTAAAATTCGAAATTAACTTTTATAGTTATTGGCACTTCATTTAGAATTTTACAGATTTTTCTAACTCTTAAATTATAGGTAGCGTATAACACGCACCCCAAGTTTAGGAGAGAATTTTAAGGAAAAAAAGTTTTAGGAGAGAAGTTTAGGGAAAAAAAAACCGTACATTTAAGCGTCATTTGCAGCCTTGCCGACGTTTAAATTTCCCGCCGCGAGACAACCCGCGCAAGCGCGGACGAAAAAGACTGAGCCGACTGTTCGGCTCCGCTCGGAGTCCCGCCTCCCTGCTGTTTCGGGAGCGAGCGCAGGGAGGCGGGACTACGAGCGGAGCTGAACAGTCGGCTTGGTCGCGGTTGCCATTTTTCGGCGCCGCAACCAATTTTTGTCTTTTTTTTTTTTTTTTTTTTTTTCGGGGTTTGGTGGTATCAGCGTATAACACGCACCCACGACCTTCCCCCGATTTTAATACGGTATTCGGAATTTCCTTTCAAATTTGGCTAATCGTTATTTCAGATGTTCGGATAAATTCGCACTCGTTACGTTCACTAACAGCCAAATTTGAAAGGAAATTCCAATACCTATAATTTAATATTTATTAGTTATTCTGATTTTCGAGTTTTTTGAATTTTCAGATTTTTCATTCTTGTTCTTGGCTTTTCAAAATTCCAAATTTTAGATTTTTATTTTATTTAATTTTTTATTTTTTTTTATTTGACATTTCGGAAATTCAGAATTTTGGAATTAACTAATTTTGTCAAAATTCGTTAAACAAATTCACAACTAAACGAGTTGCACATGTCTAATATCCTCCTATAGTGTGTACTTGCCTCTAATCCAAAGCACCCAGTGTGATTTTTCTCTGCTTTCCTTCGCCTGTCTGCATCAGTCAGTTGTGGCCCATGCCAACACCAAGCAATCCTGGGAAATGGCCGCAACTCCCCCCCCCCCCCCCCCCCCCCCCCCCCCCTCCAGCACACAGCAGGTGATTGACAGCCTCAGCTGTTTTCCTAGGAGACTGTAGGAGAGGGGGTTGTGACCTTTCCCTCCACTCAGGTCTCAGATCTCCACCACCTGTCAGATGCTGAGAAATGCTGTGTAAATTCTAAACGACTGTAGAGAAGAGAAGACGGCAGATAAACGGGTATAACTTGCACAACATGATTTGTTTCCTCCAGTGGATTTCGAATGAACGAATAAATTCCTGAAGCTAGTCACTTTACAGGGTATAGTGAAGGGGTGTACAAATACTATAAAGTGATTGTAAACCCTTCCCTATACCCAGTAAAGTGACTAGCTTCAGGAGATCCACAGATATGGAAGAAAAAAAATCATCCTATGTAAGTTGTACCTGTTTATCTGCTATATTATCATTTCTACATCCATTCCAAGTCCAGAATTTATAAAGCTTTTCTGAGGAGTTGTCAGGAAAAAAAAGGGCAGAGAGTTGGCTACTCTCTGCAGAGTTTGGTGAGAAGAGTTCTAAGAGTGGATTGGAGGGAAAGGGACACACCCCCTTCACACAAGAACAGAGCTGAGGCTGTCAATCGCAGGCTGTCACCTTTATCTCTTGGTGTCAGGAAAAATTGTCAGAAGTGACTCATGCACATTAGCAGAGGAAGGAGACAGCGGACAGACATCACACGCAGTGCTCTGGACTGAAACAAGGGCACACTATAGAGGGATATGCTTTGTTCATATTTCATGTCTGAGGTTTATCACCACTTTAATGCTTGCAAAGTGATAGCTGGAGTCGGGCTTTGTTTGTCGCTCAAAGCTGAACCCCAGTAAAGGGATTTTCCCATAGTTCCACTTTAGTCTCGGACCTCCATCTTTGAGTTTTCCCCTCCGATGGGTTCCACTTTTTACGTCGCTTTCAGTAAGGTTCTTAAAGTGAGCCTCCTCGTACAGAAAATCGCCTAAACTGACGCCATGAGCAAAACGTGGGCGCCCTGTACCGCCTCACTGCCCCGAAACCCAAGTCACTTTTGTAGAGCGGAAAAGCGTTGGCCTGCCCTCTGCTGGAACTCTCTCTGCTGGTCCTCCTTGCACCTGATGGCATCCCTGGTGACCAACGAGCTGCAGGAGGTGTTGGCCAGCGCTTGACTTCTTTGCAAAGGTCTCTATTTATTTGTATATTAGAGCTCCTTGGGGGCGGGGCCATGAGGAGCCGTGTAAGATTATGGGTTGTCTGCATTTCATTCATGGTGCCAGTTTAGTTGGCTTTCTGCACCGTCCGGTTTCCTTTTTAAGCTGATTTGATGGCACCTCTTTTGCCTCCTGGTAACGTGTAAAAATATGTGTGTGTGGTTTTTTGTGCACCGCCAGCAGGAGGACGGAGCAAGCACAATCCTCAGGGACATTGCCAGAGCCAGGGAGAATATCCAGAAATCGCTCGCCGGAGTGAGTACCAGACCTCACCAGCAGGAGGTGCTGCCGTGCGCTAACACTTTGTGTGTGTGTGTGTGTGTGTGTGTGTCCATAACTCAAATCTGCAGTGCCGTCCGTCCTTTATCCAGTGTCTGTGTGTCTGTGCTGCTTCTGTCTGTGCTGCTATTCTCTGTTCCTGATTGGATGGATCTCAGGAGCCAATCCTCTTCAATTGAAACTGCATGCTTGTGTAAAATAATGAAACCTCTGCTTGCATTTTAGATGGGAGGAATCAATCAAAAGTTTAATGCAACTATATTGAAACTGCTGCTAATCGGGAAAAATCGCATACACATGTGGAGATGTGCCCAGGGCCTCTGCCTAGCCCTCGGGTCCTGACAGAGGGCCTTCAACACATCTGTACATGGGCCATAATGGTGGGGCAGAGCCACCTAAGATCAACTGAAGATCCCGCGGCGGTTACGGTTGGGTTGCGATGGTTAGCGAGCGTTGCTTTTTTTTTTTTTGATAGTTTTTAATCAACACAGGGTGTTTTATTTTTTTTTATTTTATTTTTTTTGTTTTTATTTAGCAAAAAAAAAGGGCGTTTTTCTTAATTTCTGTTTCGAAATTTTGCTAAATAAAGCTTTCATAAATTTAAACCAAAATGTTTTCTACTACATTTCTTTGGTGAAAATAACCCAAAACGGTGTATATCGCCAGGACAGTATAAATACCCCCAAAATTACCCCTTTTATGGAAAGTAGACAGTCCAAGGTATTTAGTAAGAGGCATAGAGAGTTTTTAAGTTGCTAGAGGAAAAAAAAAAATATATATTATATTATGTCTCTGTCTCTCTAACTACTTAATCTAACTGCCTCTTACTAAATACCTTGGACTGTCTTGGGAGGGTATTTATACTATCCTGGCGTTTTTGGACCTCCAAGAAATGAGATCGGCCATCAGGATTGATGGATTTTTTTTTTTTCTTTCCCTATATATCCCATAGTTTGTGGACTCTATAACTTTCCTACAGACTAAATAATATACACCGATTTGGGTTATTTTCACCAAAGAAATGTAGCAGAATACATTTTGGTTTAAAATTATAAACGCTTTATTTAGCAAAGTTTTAGAAACTGAAATGTAGAAACGCGTGCGTTTTTATTACATTTTTTTTATTTTCAGTCTTTTTTTATCTATATTTAGCGCAAAATTAAAAAGCCTGTGTTTGATTCAATACTATCAAATTAAAGCTCTATGTGAAAAAAAGGCAATTTTATTTGGGGTACAGTGTTGCATGACCGCTCAATTGTCAGGAATGGGGTGAAAGTGTCCGGAATTTAAGTTGTTAAAGTCACTTTCAAGTCATTTCTGCTTTAATCGCTAGAGTTGTGTGTATATGTGTATATGTGTATATATATATATATATATATATATATATATATATATATATATATATATATATATATATATATATATATATATATATATATATATATATATATATATATATATATATATATTTATTTTTTTTTTCCATTTGACACCTTCTTACCAAAATCTGAAACTTCTCTCTCTCCTCTCTCTCTTCTCTTCTCTTCTCCTCTTCCTTCCTTTTCTCTTTTCTCTCCTCCTCTTCCTTCCTTCTCTCTTCTCTCCTCCTCTTCCTTCCTTCTCTCTTCTCTCCTCCTCTTCCTTCCTTCTCTCTTCTCTTCTCTCCTCCTCTTCCTTCCTTCTCTCTTCTCTTCTCTCCTCCTTTTCCTTCCTTCTCTCTTCTCTTCTCTCCTCCTCTCTCTTTCTCTCTCTCTTCTCTCCTCCTCTTTTCTCTTCTCTCTCCTCCTCTTCCTTCTCTTCTTCTCTTCTCTCTTCTTCTTCTTCTTCTTCTCTTCTCTCCTCCTCTTCTCTTCTCTTCCTTCTCTCTTCTCTCCTCCTCTTCCTTCTTCTCTTCCTTCTCTCTTCTCTCCTCCTCTTCCTTCTTCTCTTCCTTCTCTCTTCTCTCCTCCTCTTCCTTCTCTCTTCTCTCCTCTTCCTTCTTCTCTTCCTTCTCTCTTCTCTCCTCCTCTTCCTTCTTCTCTTCCTTCTTCTTCTTCCTTCCTTCCTTCCTTCCTTCCTTCCTTCCTTCCTTCCTTCCTTCCTTCTTCTCTCTCTCTCTCCTCTTCCTTCTCTTCCTCTTCTCTCCTTTTCCTCTCCTTCTCTCCTCCTCTCTTCTCCGAATTCTGGTTTTGAGGTTTTCTGAACCCTTTCTGTTGGCACAAGCTTGCGTTTGCATCCATAGAAAATGTTGCTGGCTCCTGAGTTCTGTCCTCTATATTATGTGGCAGCAGATGTGCCGTTATTCTGTATCTTGTTTGCATCTGCACCATTTCCTGTTCTGTTTTTTGTATGTCTTTCTGACCCAAATCTGGTTGTCCTTTCCTGTCCCGTGTATTTCTTTATAACCCAGAAGAATCAGAACCGTCTCTATGCTTGTGTGTGTGTTGCAGGCTGCTGTAATGTCTCTTTTCTCTCTGACTTCTAACAAATGGGGCCTCATGTAACCAAAAAACGTCCCCATGAATTCAGAATCTCCCATGGGTTCAGTACACCTAGAGTAAGAATCGGTACACAAAACGTGACGTGTCATCTGTACAATCAACTCAGTTTTGTAAAAAAATGTGTGCCCTTTTATTGTCGGGAATGTGGCCCGGCTATCCGGTCATGTTTGTCTTGGATTTGCAGAGCTGGTCGGATCACATTCTGCAATCTTGAAGTACAGGAAAAGCTTGTTTGGCTGTACATCTCCTCCATTTTATTCTGCACTCCTGTGACCCATTTTTATTTTTTTTAAGCAGACAGCGGGCTGAAGTCTGCTGACGTCAGAGCCGGTCCAGGCTTGGGGCAAGATCGCGTCTATGGAGTCGGGATCCGCCCACATGCCTTGACTGGCACCCGGCTCGGCCTCTCAGCGAGCCATTAAGAGGCTGAGCCCAGCCGCTCCTGTCCCCCTCCACAGCCCAGTGGGTCCAGTGAGCGTGGAGGGAGAAGACGGAGACCTGGAGACTGACAGTCAGCATCTCTCCGCTCCGGAGCTGTGAGAACCAAGGAGCGGCGGTGTTGGTTTGCTCGGTTCTCAGTCTTGGAGGCGCCGGGGGGACAGATGCTGCGTTGGACCGATGCTCAATCCCACCTAGGTGAGTATGATTTTTGGGGGGGGGGGGGGGGGGATTAACCCCTGTCCTCAACAGGTCTATGTCCGCAGTAAATGCTTCCTCTGTCCAGAACCAGCACTATCCATGACCCCTTAGCTCACCCAGTCACCAGCCGTAACAGTGTAGGGTGCACACCAACATCAAAACTCCTTTATTCCAGCACATGTTACCACTGATGTACAACTCAGACACCCCCCCCCCCCCCTTTGATTCAGGGTGGGGTAAACTGTCCATTCACAATACACACAGGTCAGGTGTATTTGAACTTCTCATCGGTAAATGGTCTTATCAACAGGGAGAGCTGTTGGAGGAATTCCCCCCTACCACCTCCACGTAGCCATACATCCCATAATAGATGTTTCTTCCAAGGCAGACAAACAATGGAATACAACCACACCCCAAACGATCACAGTCCACAGCAGCATGAGACAACACACAATATATACAACATTGAGTCTGACTAGCGCAGATCCTAGTGGGGTTCTCGGTCACCCGGTGCCCGTAATGGACACCCTGGTCTGGGGAAGCTGGAGACAGTTTCCAAAGCTCTCCAAGATGAGCTGAGCTGCACAACCCCCCCCCCCCCCCCCCCCCCCCCCCAAAGTGACTCCCATCACACACCCGTACTTTTTTTTTTATTTTTTTAGCGGAGTTCCACCCTAGTTTGCATCCTTGGCTGCTATTGGTGTGTGTTTTTTTTTATTTTATTTTTTTTCTACCAATTTTATTTTCTACCAATTTTATAATAAAAAAAAAAAAATTATATATATATATATATATATATATATATATAATATATATATATATATATATATATATATATATATATATATATATATATATATATATTTTTTTTTTTTTTTTTTTTAAGGGGAAGCACCCCACTTCCTTCCATCTTTGCTGCGGTACGTAATTTCTCGTTTTCAAATTGGTTCCTGGGATTGATGACACTGCTATCCCAGGAGCCAATGGGCATACCAAACCACCCCCCCCCCCCCCCCCAAGCTGCTGGCATTGCATTATTTCTAATCTGAAAATGATGCAATGCTAGGCGCCCTTTTTTGAATGGGGAACTCAGCGGCAGGGAAGATATCGGTAGTGCTTGGCCGTGATTCATTCCCACCGCACATGTGCGAGATTGGGAGGTGCATGTTGGGTAGCCAGCGGCACCTAATCCTGGAAGAGACTCCCAGTGGGCTTCAGATGCCCACAATCAGGATGGCTGCTTGCTGGATCGGGAGTGTAAAGTGAGTCCTAATACCTCTATAAATACAATTAGATAAGCACCTGAATGACCACAACATACAGGGATATACAATGTAATACTGACATATAATCACACACACAGGTTGGACTTGTGTCTTCTTCTTTTTTTATTTTTAACCTCACCTACTATAACTATTTACTATGCAACACAGTCTTGTCCGATGGGAAAAGAGACTCGATTTGTAAAAGGGTCTTGTCCCTGCCCCCCCCCCCCCCCCTCTCCCAGCCTATTGGGCAGTGAAAAGAGAAGTGGGAGACCTGAAAAGCTAATTTGTCACTCTTTTCTCCTCCTATTGCATGTCTTTTTGATACAGTGCCTTGAAAAAGTATTCACACCCCTTGAGATTTTTCATTTTTTTTTTTTTTTTTTTTTTTGTCCTGTTGCAACCAAAATCGTAAATGTATTTTATGTGATGGACCAACACAAAGTGGCACATGAATTGTGAAGTGGAAGGAAAATGATAAATGGTTTTAATCATCTTTTACAAATATGTGAAAAGTGTGGGGGTTACATTTGTATGGCGCCCCCCGGAGTCAATACTTTGTAGAACCCCCTTTCTCTACAAGTCTTTTTGGGGATGTCTCTACCAGCTTTGCACATCTAGAGAGGGACATTTTTGCCCATTCTTCTTCTTTGTAAAATATCTCAAACTCTGTCAAATTGGATGGAGAGCGTCTGTGAACAGCAATTTTTAAGTCTTCCCACAGATTCTCAATGTGATTTAGGTCTGGACTGTGACTGGGCCATTCTAACACATGAATATGGTTTGATCTAAACCATTCCATTGTAGCTCTGGCTGTATGTTTCGGGTCGGTGTCCTGCTGGAAGGTGAACCTCCGCCCCAGTCTCAAGTCTTTTGCAGACTCCAACAGGTTTTCTTCTAAGATTGTCCTTTATTTGTCTCCATCCATCTTCCCATCAACTCTGACCAGCTTCCCTGTCCCTGCTGAAGAAAAGCATCCCCACCACATGATGCTGCCACCACCATGTCTCACAGTGGGGATGGTGTGTTCAGGGGGATGTGCAGTGTTAGTTTCCCCCACACATAGTGTTTTGCTTTTAGGCCAATAAGTTAAATTTTGGTCTCATCTGAGCAGATCACCTTCTTCCACATGTTTGCTCCCCTCCCCCACATGGCTTCTCACAAACTGCAAACAGGACTTCTTATGACTTTCTTTCTCCAATGTCTTTTCTTCCACTCTTCCATAAAGGGCAGATTTGTGGAGAACACGACTAATAGTTGTCCTGTGGACAGACTCTCCCCCCTGAGCTGTGGATCTCTGCAGCTCCTCCAGAGTTCCCATGGGCCTCTTGGCTCTTCTCTGATGAATGCTCTCCTTGCCCGGTCAGTTTAGGTGGACGGCCATGTCTTGGTAGGTTTGCAGTTGTGCCATACTCTTTCCATTTTCCGATGATGGATTGAACAGAGCTCCGTGAGATGTTCAAAGCTTGGGAGATTATTATTATTAATTTTTTTTTTTTTTTTTTTTATAACCTAAGAAGCTTTTTACTTCTCCACAACTTTATCCCTGACCTGTCTGGTGTGTTTCTTGGCATTCATGATTGTTCACTAAACTCTGAGGGCTTCACAGAACAGCTGTATTTATACTGAGATTAAATGACACACACAGGTGGACTCTATTTACTAATCAGGTGACTTCTGAATGCAATTGTTTCTATTAGATTTTAGTTGGGGGTATCGGAATAAAGGGGACTGAATACAAATGCCCCCCCACACTTTTCACATATTTATTTTATAAAAATTTTTGAAAACCATTTATTTTCCTTCCTCTTCACAATTATGAGCCACTTTGTGTTGGTCTATCACATGAAATCCCAATAAAATACATTTACGTTTTTGGTTGTAACATGACAAAATGTGGGAAATTTCAAGGGGTGTGAATACTTTTTCAAGGCATTGCAGCACAACTGCTGTACAAAGATTTTTTGGTTAGAGGCTGGTACCAAGTGAAATGTAATACACTGCTTACAGAAATAAAAAAAAAATAAAAAAACGTATTGATGAATACATCACTGCTTAGGAGTTTAGCTTTCGTGAAGTACCGGTAATGCGATTTCTCTAAACAATGGTTTTGCACAAAGCAGCCCCGCATCCTCCTCTTCTTGGGTCCCCCCCTGCTTTCACTCCTGGCTTCTCATGCGTTCTATGGGGGTCCTCCATGCGTGTTTGGTCCCGAGCCACACACTGTGCTTCTTTTGACTTTTTGTTATGTTACAGCCTTATTCCAAAATGGATTAAATTCATTATTTTCCTCAAAATTCTACAAACAATTCCCCATAATGACAACGTGAAAGAAGTTTGTTTGAGTTATGTGCAAATTTATTAAATGAAAAGGGAAATCAATCCCATGTTTTATAAGTATCTCAGGCTCCTCCCCCTGGACATAAGTATCTCAGGCTCCTCCCCCTGGACATAAGTATCTCAGGCTCCTCCCCCTGGACATAAGTATCTCAGGCTCCTCCCCCTGGACATAAGTATCTCAGGCTCCTCCCCCTGGACATAAGTATCTCAGGCTCCTCCCCCTGGACATAAGTATCTCAGGCTCCTCCCCCTGGACATAAGTATCTCAGGCTCCTCCCCCTGGACATAAGTATCTCAGGCTCCTCCCCCTGGACATAAGTATCTCAGGCTCCTCCCCCTGGACATAAGTATCTCAGGCTCCTCCCCCTGGACATAAGTATCACAGCCTTTGCCATGACACTCAGAATTGAGATGTTTCTACAACATGATTGGAGTCCACCTGTGGTAAATTAAGTTGATTGGACATGATTTGGAAGGGCACACCCCTGTCTATAGAAGGTCCCACAGTTATCAGTGCATGTCAGAGCACAAACCAAACCATGAAGTCCAAGGAATTGTCTGTAGACCTCCGAGACAGGATTGTATGGAGACACAGATCTGGGGAAGGGTACAGAAACATTTCTGCAGCCTTGAAGGTCCCAATGAGCTCAGTGGCCTCCATCATCTGTAAATGGAAGAAGTTTGGAACCACCGGGACTCTTCCTAGAGCGGGCCGTCCGGCCAACCCGAGGGATCGGGGGAGAAGGGCCTTAGTTAGGGAGGTGACCAAGAACCCGATGGTCACTCTGACAGAGCTCCAGCATTTCTCTGTGGAGAGAGGAGAACCTTCCAGAAGAACAACCATCTCTGCAGCACTCCACCAATCAGGCCTGTATGGTAGAGTGGCCAGACGGAAGCCACTCCTCAGTAAAAGGCACATGACAGCCCACCTGGAGTTTGCCAAAAGGCACCTGAAGGACTCTGACCACGAGAAACAAAATTCTCTGGTCTGATGAAACAAAGATTGAACTCTTTGGCGTGAGTAGCAAGTGTAATGCTTGTGTGCGTGGGAGGGTGCCCGTGATGCTTGTGTGCGTGGGGGGGGTGCCCGTGATGCTTGTGTGCGTGGGGGGGTGCCCGTGATGCTTGTGTGCGTGGGGGGGTGCCCGTGATGCTTGTGTGCGTGGGGGGGAGCCCGTGATGCTTGTGTGCGTGGGGGGGAGCCCGTGATGCTTGTGTGCGTTGGGGGGAGCCCGTGATGCTTGTGTGCGTTGGGGGGAGCCCGTGATGCTTGTGTGCGTTGGGGGGAGCCCGTGATGCTTGTGTGCGTTGGGGGGAGCCCGTGATGCTTGTGTGCGTTGGGGGGAGCCCGTGATGCTTGTGTGCGTTGGGGGGAGCCCGTGATGCTTGTGTGCGTTGGGGGGAGCCCGTGATGCTTGTGTGCGTGGGAGGTGCCTGTGATGCGTGTGTGCGTGGGGGGGGAGCCTGTGGTGCGTGGGGGGGAGCCTGTGATGCGTGGGGGGGAGCCTGTGATGCGTGTGTGCGTGGGGGGGGGAGCCTGTGCTGCGTGGGGGGGGAGCCTGTGATGCGTGTGTGCGTGGGGGGGAGCCTGTGATGCGTGGGGGGGAGCCTGTGATGCGTGTGTGCGTGGGGGGGAGCCTGTGATGCGTGGGGGGAGCCTGTGATGCGTGTGTGCGTGGGGGGGAGCCTGTGATGCTTGTGTGCGTGGGGGGGAGCCTGTGATGCGTGGGGGGAGCCTGTGATGCGTGTGTTTGTGGGGGGGGGGGCATGTGATGCTTGTGTGCGTGGGGGGGGGGAGCCTGTGATGCTCATGGGGGGAGCCTGTGATGCGTGTGTTTGTGGGGGGGGGGCATGTGATGCTTGTGTGCGTGGGGGGGGGGAGCCTGTGATGCTCATGGGGGGAGCCTGTGATGCGTGTGTGCGTGGGCGGGAGCCTGTGATGCGTGTGTGCGTGGGGGGGGAGCCTGTGATGCTCATGGGGGGAGCCTGTGATGCGTGGGGGGGAGCGTGTGATGCCTGTGATGCGTGGGGGGAGCCTGTGATGCGTGGGGGGGAGCCTGTGATGCCTGTGATGCGTGGGGGGGAGCCTGTGATGCGTGGGGGGAGCCTGTGATGCGTGGGGGGGAGCGTGTGATGCCTGTGATGCGTGGGGGGGAGCGTGTGATGCCTGTGATGCGTGGGGGGGAGCCTGTGATGCGTGGGGGGGAGCCTGTGATGCGTGTGTTCGTGGGGGGGGGGGGGGGGGGGGGCCTGTGATGCTTGTGTGCGTGGGGGGGGAGCCTGTGATGCTCATGGGGGGAGCCTGTGATGCGTGTGTTCGTGGGGGGAGCCTGTGATGCTTGTGTTCGTGGGGGGAGCCTGTGATGCTTGTGGGGGGGGGGAGCCTGTGATGCTCATGGGGGGAGCCTGTGATGCGTGTGTGCGTGGGAGGAGCCTGTGATGCGTGTGTGGTTGGGGGGGGAGGCTGTGATGCTTGTGTTCATGTGATTTTATTTTTATTTTTTTAAATAAATTTGCAAAGAATTCAAACAAACTTCTTTCGCGTTGTCCTTATGGGGGATTGTTTGTAGAATTTTGATGAAAATAAGGACTTTAATCTATTTTGGAATAAGGCTGTAAAATAACAAAATGTGGAAAAAGTGAAGTGCTGTGACTATTTATGGATGCTCTGTGTGTAGTAAGTGGCTTTAGTATTTTTCTTTTGGAATTGCGTGTCTGTCTGTCTGTGTGGGAGAGCCGGTCAGGTAGAGGGATTGTTCTGTGTTCCGTCCTGTTTAACCCAAATATTGTTTGCTAATCCCTGTTATGTATACAGCGCCCTGCCAATGTTTCCGTACATCATCTGCTGTGCAAAGTGCTTGTGCTGTTAATTCACGTGTAGAGTGTAGAGCGAGCTGCTGATCCGTGTCGGGGAATAGAAGTATCTATGGGAGCCAAGGACCGCACTGAGGTGTGTGTGTGTGTGTGTGTGTGTTTAAATCCTGATTGGGTTTGGGAGTGGTTGTCTTGAAAAACTAGCAGAATTCAAGCTAATGTGGTGTGCAGTACCGCATTTGGCCAGAGGTTGCGGGGGGCTCCAGTGACACTCGGAAAGGTTCGGAGCTGTTCGGAAATACTCCGTTTTCTGAGGGTTTCAGAGTTCAGCCGAGCTGTCAGAAGAGGGACGGTCTGGACAGCCACACTCCATTAAAAACGCCTTTTATTGTGCAAAAGTACAAACCACACTGTTTAGTGTGAAATGCGTCAGCTTTGTTATCCTGTACACTACAGGATAAAAAACTGACGCGTTTCACACTCAACAGTGCTTGTTCATAGCTGTCCCCGAGTATTTCTGAGGCTCTCCGGCGCCCCCCCCTCACATCTGGCCACATTCGGTATTGCATGCCATAGAAGTCAATGCTGAACGAATTATCTTCATTTCCATTGACTTCTATGGAGAAACTCACTTTGATATGCGAGTGCTTTGGATTGCAAGCGTTCTTCTGGAACAGATTATGCTCGTAATCCAAGGTTCCACTGTAGTTGATTTGAGATCACTGGTATAGGCAGTGGGGATATCATCATATTGAGGTCCCTTTTTTTTATTTTATTTTTGAATGACTGACTCCTGAGTATCCCTGCTTATGGCAGAGTGCTGTGTGTGTATGTAAACCTTTCCATTAACCCCGCCATCCCTCTTGCATGAAAGCCTTGCACCCTTCACCCCCCTCGCATGTGTCCCAGCTGTCCTTTTCATTAAACAAATACACATTTCTCCCCCTTCTAGCTCAGGACAGTGCTGCATAGTCCTAAGGAAGGCCCGACTGCCCCTCCCCAGAGACAATCGGGGTCCTGTACTGTAAGTGAATTGCTGATCATTGTCGAGATAGCAGCTGTTCTCTTAAGCCCCGTACACACAGGCAGAATGTCGGGGGAAGACGTTTGCCGGTACAGGGGGTCCCCGAGTTACGAACTCGTTAGGGACTGCCCGCCTGTTCTTAAGTCGGAATTGTTCGTAAGTCGGCCGGGCATGCGCAGACCGACAATTACGGACATTTCCGATGATCCGTCTATTGCCGTTCTGCGCATGCGCGGCAAATTACGGACATTTCCGAAGTTTGCCGGCATTTTCCGAGGCTCCGTATGGCCGCGCTTGCGCAGAACGGCCGGAGGATGGCGGAAAATGGCGGAGGGTCCCCACAGCGCCCCGTTCGTAAGTAGGGGATGTTCGTAGGTCGGGCGTTCGTAAGTCTGGGACCCCCTGTACAGAAAAAAAAAAATACTGACCGACATTCTGCCTGCGCGAGCATGTTGGTCTGTCTGTCTCCTGTTGGACATGCATGCTGGGAAATCAGCAGCCGACCGACTCCCAATCGGCGCTCTCAGCCAATGGCAGAGCGCGCTGATCAGAGTGTTCTGGCGGTGGGGCTCCCCCCTGTCAGAACAACTAAAGCAGAACTACGCAAAAAAACTTGATTTTTTTTCAGTATAAGCCCAGAATGGTCAGTGCTCACTAGGAAACTGTTCTATGGAAAGTGTTAAGGGGGAGGGGGAGGAAAGAGGGGGAGGGAGTGGAGAGAGGGAGAAATAGAATAGGAGGGGGGGGAAAGGGAGAAAGAGGAAAAGGGGAGAGAGGAAGGAGGAAGGAGGGGGGAGTGGAGGAGAAGAGGGAGAAAAGAAGTAGAAGAGGAAAAGGAAGGAAAAAGAAGTAGAGAAAGGGGGAGAGAGAGAAAGGAGAAGAGAGAGGAGAGTAGAGGAGGGGAAGGGAGATAAGAAGAGAGAATAAAAGGAAGGGGAGGAGGGGGGAAAATAGAGAAAGAAGAGAAAGTAAGGGAAATAGGAAGGGGGGGGGGAAGAGAGGGGGGGGGGGGGGGAAAGGGGGAAAGAGAGGAGAGAGGGAGGAGAGAGAGGAGAGGGAGGGAAAAAAGGGAGATAGGGAGGGGAAAGAGAGGAAAGTAGGAAGGTAGAGAGGAGGGGTAGGGGAAAGGAGGAAGGAGGAGGGAGGAAAGAAAAAGGATAGGAAGTAAGAAATGAAGGAGGAAGAGGGGAGGAAAAGGAGAGAAGAAGAAAGAAGGAAGGAAAAAGGAGGGAAAGGGGAAGGAGAAGGAATAATAAGGATATAGAGGGTAGAGGGGGAGAGAAAGCGAGAGGAGGGGAAGAGAGAAGGGAGAGGATAGTGTTAATAGATTCACCCCTGTTCCTCTTCCCGCCCTGGCTCGCCTTCTCTCCGTTGCCACGTTTCCTCCTCACTCCTGCCCGCGTCTCCTCCCCGCTTGTCCGGTCATGTTCATCTGGTGTGCATCCTGTCCTGTGTGCCTCCTTCTGCTCCTTCCGTTTCTCTGGTCGCTCGTCAGGTAGCTTCTTTCCCTCTCTCTTGCCTTTGTCTTTCCCCTTGCTTCCACTCTTTGCTGTCCACCTGTCTCCACTCTACTGACTTCTCCTCTCGTCCGCCCCGTCTCTTCTCTCTCATCTCTCTCACTACGCTTCTCTCGCACACCTTTTCTCGAGTCTCCTCTTCGTTTCCCTCGTCTCTCCGCCTTGCGCGCCCTCCCTTTTTTTCCCTCCCTCTGTCGGTCCCCACGTCTCCTTCGGTTTCCTCTGGCCTTCTCCACTTTTGTCCACCATCGTCCCGCTTTTTCTCTCCTCCGCCTTGCTCTTCTTTCGCCTTTCACTCTGCACCCCGCGACTCTATTGCCGTTCTTCTCGTCTCCCTTGTCACTGTCTCTCCTTTTTATCTTGTTATTCATCTCGTCTTTCTCCCTCTGTACTCCCACTCTGTTTTCTTCCCTTTTTTTTCTTCCTTCGATTCTCTCTTTTCGGTGTTCCCCCTCCCACTGCGAGCGTATGCTCTCCTCGGCTTCGCCCTGTTTTCACTGTCCTCCGTTCGCCTCCCCTTCTTCACAGCACCGCGTGCCTTCTTCTCCCTCTCTGTCTGTCCTTCCTTTTCCTGCTCCCCGGCTCTTCTTCCCTTCTGCTCCCGCTTCTTCCCTTCGTCCTTTCCCGCGCCTTACTGTCATCCTCGTCTTTGGTTCTCGTCCGGCGGCACCTTCCAATTCTCTCGGGCTCTCCGCCCGCCCTCATCCTCTCCTTTCACTCTTTTTCACATTGGGCGTCGGTCTTTTGGCAACTTCTCCTTTGTCCGTAGACTTCTTTTCTTCTCCGCCCTCTGGCTGCTGCCTCTTCTTTCTTTTCGTTTGCTCTTGGTCGGCCTCTTCGCTGCTTCTTCCTGCGCGGACCTGGCCCTTTCTCCGCGCTGCCCCTACTTCTTCCTCCCTTTTCCTTACTGTTCACATGGTCTCTCTCTTCTCCTCTTCCTCTTTACTTGTCTTCATTCTTCTTTTTCTTCTTTTCTTCTTCCTCTTTTCACTTCTCCGTGTTCGTACTCCCTCACTCGCCCTCCGCTGTCGCCAACGTTCCTGATCCGTCTCTTGCTTGCCCCCGCGCTGCCGTCATTCTTCCCGGCCCTTCTCCTTTTGTAACCACTTCTGTTCCCTTTCGGTGTTTCCCGCTGTTCTTTACTTCCTGCCCTTCCCTTGCCTCTTCCTCTTTCTTCTCTGCTTCCCTCACTTTTATCCTTCCTTGTCTTCTTCTTCCTCCTTCCTTCCCCTCTCTCTCCCGCTAGCCACGTTCGCTTTCTTTCTTCGTCCCTTCTTTTCTTCTTCTTTCCCTGGCTCTGGTGTCTTTTCCTTGTTTTGCACTTCCTTCTGTTCTCGACGCCCTTGCCTCTCCCTCCTCTTTTCCCTCAGTTCTCTCCGTACGCCGCTCTACGTCTTTGGTCTTCTCACTTCCCTTCGCGCTTTCTTCCTCGTTCTTCTCACTGTCGCGGTTCTCTGGTTGCGTCCCAGCTTTCTTCCTTTTCGTCTCTCTTCCTCTCTCTCTCTTGTTTCACTTCGTCTCCTTTCTCTATAGTCCCCTGGTTTGCTCCCTGGTCTCCTCTTCCCGCCTTCGTCCACTCTCCCGCGTCTCCTGTTCGACTCTTCCTTGCTTTGCATTCCGCTCCTGAGCACTACATTCATACTTCAACTTTCTTTGGCTCGTCGTGCTCACTAGGAAACTGTTCTATGGAAAGTGTTAATAGATACTGTTCCTTTATAGCTACCAATCAGCATGCAGCTGCCATGTTTGCAGGGCTGAGTTGAAAATGAAACAAAGATTCTTAGTGGGCAACAAGACACGCGTGGTGTGTGTTTTTTTTTTTTTTTTTGATCTTTTTGGCACTTTTTCTTTTCTTTTTTTTTTTTTTTAAGTTTGAAAAATGTTCTATAGGAAAATGTTTCTCACCACTTTGACAATATTAAGGCCAAAGAGAAATTTTCCTAATGGCATATTTTTCATGCGTTGGCTCCTTTCCCAGTGAGCACCTAATATTAAAGGGCCACTCCATATATTTAATTTATTTATTTTTTTATTTTATTTTTTTGATGGAAGCAAAACCACATGACCGTTCTTGATCTCTTAGGAGGGTTTGCACTATAAACTTCCCATGACCGGCCAAAGGGTAGTAAAATCAGGCAGTATAGCCGTGCTTTAACTGCCCGCCTTAACAAGGGCATGCGATCAAATCGGGGCTGTGCATGTGTAGCGGCAATAATGAAAAGGGCACGCCGCTTTCAGCTGCCAAACATGACCCATTCAAGCGAAATGGGGCCACGCCACAACCGCCCTTCAATTATACGCACTGCATGAAGTGGTGGGGTTCAGCATTTTAATGGTTTAAACAGGTTGATGAGGAAGCAAGATATCGTCTCTTCACTGCCTGTCAAACTCCTCTTATTGCGGGGAAAAATGGGTGCATAGGCGTTAAAACCTTCCTGTAAAAACAGCCTACGCGTTTCAAACGTTAGCCAGGACTAACGTCCAAAACGTGTAGGCTGTTTTTACAACGTTGTACATGTCTCTTCAATAAAGGAATACCGTTTTTTTTGAATGTCATCATGAGTGCCGATTATCCCTTTCCTTTCTCTGGTACATTGGAGGTGTCAGCAGCCTTTCGGGTCTAAACACCCGGAAAAGCCATTAGTTGTGCCCAAAAGTTTGCATACCCTGGCAGAAATTGCGAAATTTTGGCATTTATATTGAAAATATGACTGATCATGCCAAAAAACTGTCTTTTATTCAAGGCTAGTGATCACATTAAACCATTTATTATCACAAAGTTTTTTTTTTTTTTTTGTCATAACAGAAATGGCCCTGATAAAGTTTACATACCCTGGAATGTTTGGCCTTGGTACAGACACAGAAGGTGGCACACGCAGATTAAAATGGCAATTAAAGGTTAATTTCCCACATTTGTGGCTTTTTAAATCGCAATTGGTGTCTGTGTATACAAAGTCAATGAGTTTGTTAGCTCTCACATGGATGTACTAAGCAGGCTGAACACTGAGCCATGAGGAAGTAAACAAAAAAAGAACAGTCAAAAGACCTGCGTAACAAAGTTATGAAGCTACAAAGACGGAAAAGGATATAAAGATATCCAAAGCCTTGAATATGCCAGTCAGTACTGTTCAATCATTTATTAAGTGTAAAATTTGGGTGATCTCTAGATGCCAAGGTCAGGTATATCAAGAAAGATTTCAGCCACAACTGCCACAGGAACTGTTCGGGATACAAAGAAACCCCCCCACAGGTATCCTCAGGAGAAATGAAGACTGCTCTGGAAAAAGATGGTGTGGTTGTTTGTTTTTTAAAGGAGCACAATACGATGATACTTGAACAAAAAAGAGCTGCATGGTCAAGTTGCCAGAAAGAAGTCTTTACTGTACAAGTTCCACAAAAAAGCCGGGTTACAATATGACCAACAACACCTTGACACGAGTCGTTGGGCTTTTTTGTGGCATTGGCGCAGTAAAGGCTTCCTTCTGGCAGCTCAACCATGCAGCTCTTTTTTTCTTGTTCAAGTATAGTTGCATTGTGCTCCTTTTAAAAACAACCACTATGTCTTTTTGGAGAGAAGGTTACCTGTGGGTGTTTTTTCTTTGTATTCTGAGCCATTCTCCCGCCAGCTGTGGCTGCAATCTTTCTTGGTCTACCTGACCTTGGCTATCAAGAGCCCCGAATATCCCATTTAAGTGATTAAACGGTACTGACTGGCATTTTCAAGGCTTTGGATATCTTTGTATATCCTTTTCCATCTTTGTTTCAATACCTTGTTACGCAGGTCTTTTCACTGTTCTTTTCTACCTCCTCATGGCTCAGTGTCTAGCCCGCTTAGTGCATCCATGTGAGAGCTAACAAACCCATTGGACTTTATACACAGACACTAATTGCGATTTAAAAAAAACACAAATGTGGGAAATTAAACCTTTTAATTGCCATTTTAACCCTGTGTGTGCCACCTTCTGTGTCTGTACCAAGGCCAAACATTCCAGGGCCATTTGGGTGATTTCTGTTAGTTTTTTTTGGGTCCTTTTTTAAATCATATGCGATGATAAATGGCTTCATGTGATCACTATCCTTTAACCACTTGAGCCCTGGACCAATTGGCAGCCAAAGGACCAGGCCCCTTTTTGTGATTCGGCACTGCATCGCTTTAACTGACAATTGCGCGGTCGTGCGACGTGGCTCCCAAACCAAATTGGCGTCCTTTTTTTCCCACAAATAGAGCTTTCTTTTGGTGGTATTTGATCGCCCCTGCGGTTTTTATTTTTTGTGCTATAAACAAAAAAGTGCGACAATTTTGAAAAAAAACGCATTTTTTATTTTTTGCTATAATAAATATCCCCCAAAAATATATAAAAAAAAACCGTTTTTTTTCCCT
Organism: Lithobates sylvaticus; assembly: GCA_028564925.1. Classification (NCBI taxonomy): domain Eukaryota; kingdom Metazoa; phylum Chordata; class Amphibia; order Anura; family Ranidae; genus Lithobates; species Lithobates sylvaticus. The sequence continues at coordinate 526,286,547 of CM053030.1, forward strand.
CAGTTTAGGCCGATACGTATTCTTCTACATACTTTTGGTAAAAAAAATTGCAATAAGCGATTATTGATTGGTTTGCGCAGAAGTTATAGCGTTTACAAGATAGGGGATAGTTTTATAGCATTTTTATTAATAATTTTTTTTTTTATTAGTAATGGCGACGATCAGCGATTTTTTTTTTTTTTTTTTTTTTTTTTTTTTTTTATTGTGAGTGGGAGATTATGGCGGACACATCGGACATTTTTGACACATTTTTGGGACCATTGTCATTTATACAGCAATCAATGCTATTTAAATGCACTGATTCCTGTATAAATGGCAGGGAAGGGGTTAACCAGGGGGTGGCAGTGTAGGGGTTAAGTATGCCTAGGGGTGTGTTTCTTACTGGGGGGGAGTGGCTGTCGGCTAGTAAATGCTGATCTCTGCTTCAATCACAGGGAGCAGAGATCGGCGTCACTAGTTGCTAGGCAGAACGGGGAGATGCTGTTTATTTCCGGATCTCCCCGTTCTGCTTTCCGGTGAGACGATCGCGGGTGTCCCCGCGGCGATCGAGTCCGCGGGACCCGCGACCGGCCTCACGGGAGTCCCGGCGCGCTCCCGATGGCACGGATGGCATTAAGGAGGGACTTGTATATACGCCCTCCTGCCTGTCCGTGCCATTCTGCCGACGTATATCGTCGTGCGCCGGTCGGGAACCGGTTAATGCCAACATGTCACAATTTCTGCCAGGGTATGCAAAGTTTTGAGCACAACTGTAACGGCTTCGCCGGGTGTTTTAGACCTCAAGGCTGCCGACACCTCCGATGTACCAGAGTAAGGAAAGGGATGATCGGTAGGTTGGAGCAGATTTTACTGCTGACCCATCCCAAGCGATGTTGAGGAGAACGTGATTTAGCCCATCGGGTACCACCTAAATGATATCACCCTTTGGGTGGACTGGCCCTTCAAATAGTTTCTTTTTATTGGATTGGAGGTGATAATGACTGGGGAGTTTTATTTGGAGCTTAATGTAAAAAGAAAAACCATCTCAGCCGTTCTTTGGACAGAGTTCTGAGTTGCGGATCTCCAGTGTTTGCTCCTTTTTTACGGGTTCCGGGCAGAGGGTTCCCCCGGGTCCCGGCATGTTGTTCTGTCTGTCCTATTTTCCCCGGGTGGTGGTGATGGTGATGTCCTTCTTCTTCTGGGGCTCTGCTCTGCCTTTAGGCTGCGATTTCCAGCTGACTTGATTCCCTCCACTCAGCAAATCGCTTTGTGCTGTTTTTTTCTCCTATTGTTTGCAGCTTGGGAATGTCTGGCACTCATTACAGAGAATCTTTCCTCCCTCTGCCGTCATTGTGTGAGAGGCGGGATGCTGTGTAGTGTGTAGTAAAGCTGCTTCTTTTTATTTTTTTTCTACCTCTAAAGTGTAATCTCTAACTTTTTTTTTTTTTTTTTTTCTCCAGAGCGCAGCCGCAGCCCCCAACAGCAATGGAGACAGCAGTGACCTCCAGGCCCGAGTCGCCAATCTAGAACACGAGAACCAGCATTTACATAAAGGTGCCACACTTGTGTGTTTATTATTTCACATCAGACATGTGCACAACAGAAAAATTCGTTTAGTTTTCGTTGATTCGTAATTTCGTAAGTCGCATGTTTTCATATTTGGACTCGTTCGTATTTTCGTAAGAGTTATTTTTTTTTCGTTGATTCGTATTTCCGTTGGTCTAATTTTCATTGATTCGAAATTCGTATTTTCGTAGATTTATTTACATTCGTACTTTCGTAACATTGTTTTCATAGATTTGTAATCTGAGTATAATTTTGTAATTTTACGTAATGTGTATGCTATTTATATGTTTAAGAAAACAGAATTTCTCTCTCACAAGTCAGAACTTAAAGCGGTTCTGCACACAATAATGTAACATTAGGTCATTCTATTACATAGCATCAAAATAGTGGTAAAAGGCAGTTTTTTTTTTTTGTTACCATTTTTAATTATAGCTCTCCATTCATCCATCTGCGGCTGTGGGCGGGGTCTGTGCGGGGATCCTCGTAATTTCCTTTGAGTGCCGCACTGTCTCCTGGGATCTGGTGTCATTCATCCCACGAGTCAGTGCGGACAGCCGACCCCGTAATCTCGCGAGATGAGGACGTGAGGTGCTTACACAGCTCGGCGCTGTTACCCGCACGCATGCGCGGGAACCAGCGAGGCATGCTGGTTCCCATAACGAAAGGGAACAAGGAAGTGATTGCTTGTGGGTTTTAAATGCCCACAAGCAAAATGACAATGCTGTTGTTTTTGATTTTAACCACTTTCAGCCCCGGACCAATTTGCAGCCAAAGGACCAGGCCCCTTTTTTGCGATTCGGCACTGCGTCGCTTTAACTGACAATTGCGCGGTCGTGCGACGTGGCTCCCAAACAAAATTGACGTCCTTTTTTTCCCACAAATAGAGCTTTCTTTTGGTGGTATTTGATCACCTCTGCGGTTTTTATTTTTTGCGCTATAAACAAAAAAGGGCAACAATTTTTAAAAAAAACGCATTATTTTTCATTTTTTGCTATAATAAATATCCCCCAAAAATATATAAAAAACATTTTTTCCCTCAGTTTAGGCCGATACGTATTCTTCTACATATTTTTGGTAAAAAAAATCGCAATAGGCGATCGGTTTGCGCAGAAGTTATAGCGTTTACAAGATAGGGGATAGTTTTATATCATTTTTATTAATAATTTTTTTTTTACTAGTAATGGCGGCGATCTGCGATTTTTATTTATTTATTTTTTTATTTTTTGTGACTGCGACATTATGGCGGACACATCGGACATTTTTGACACATTTTTGGGACCATTGTCATTTATACAGCAATCAATGCTATTTAAATGCATTGATTCCTGTATAAATGGCAGTGAAGGGGTTAACCACAAGGGGGCAGTGCAGGGGTTAAGTGTGCCTAGGGGTGTGTTTCTCACTGTGGGGGGGGGGGGGCGTGGCTGTCAGCTAGTGAATGCTGATCTCTGCTCCAATCACAGGGAGCAGAGATCGGCGTCACTAGTTGCTAGGCAGAATGGGGAGATGCTGTTTATCTCGGCATCTTCCCGTGAGACGATCGCGGGTGTCCCCGCGGCGATCGAGTCCGCGGGGACCGCGGCCGGTCTCACGGGGGTGCCGACCAGCGTGGGAGCGCCCCGCTCCCTATGGCACGGACAGGCAGAAAGGAGGGACTTATATATACGCCCTCCTGCCTGGCCGTGCCATTCTGCCGACGTATATCGTTGTGCGCTGGTCGGGAACCGGTAAAAAGTGCAGATTTTTCTGAAAAAAACGACATGGAAGTGAGACTATTCTTAGACTCATAATACTTTTAACATGAGAAAAAAAGTGTGTGCAGAACCGCTTTAACTCACATATCCACCAAAACGGTGCCACCGACCCAACCATACCCTATCTGGACTCTTGATGGAATATTTCCGAATCAGAACGAACAAATTAGTTCATTTGAATTCTCGATCAGCAGAATTTTCGTTATTTCGTATTTTCATTGTTTTGATTTCCGTTTTACGAATATTCGTAATTTTTTTGATTTTTAGTTCATTTTATTTTTCGTTATTTTGAATCTTTGTTCTGTATATTCGTTGTTTTTCTGTTTTTTCGTTTTTCGGATTTTCATTCTTTTGTATTTCCGTTGTTTCTAATTTTAATTATTTCGTATTTTCGTTGTTGTTTTCCATATTCGTTCTTCTCGATCGTTTTTCGTTAGAAATTTTAGTAAACCGTTTGTTCATTCGTATGCTTACGAATTAACGAATTTTAACGAAAAACAAATTCGGAACTAAACGAATTGCACATGTCTATTTGACATGAAGGGAAAACCATGGTCCTTTTTTTTCATATTCAGATACAAATATGATTGGCTTCAAGTCCAACTGGAATGAGAATGCATTGTTTTTTGTTTTTGGTAGGTGGGGGGGGGGAAGGGAGAGAACCTACTACCGTACTGGAAGGGAAAGGTTCGGAGGTGCTGATCTAGAAGGTTGGAGCCTGCTGTCATTTTATTCCAGGGCAGCTCTCCAATCCTCCCACAAGCTCAGACTGGGGTAGACTTCTCAATGTTTTATAGTAGAAAACCAAGCACCAGGCAGTTGACAGTCCAGAGGCTTATTGGTCTCTTTGGAAGGTAAAAGCCAATGCATTTTAGGGGTTTCTCAGGCTCTGTGGGGGGGGGGGGGGGGGTGCCCCCATTCCTGCATTCCTGTCAAACTCAAGTGTATATAAGTGAATGGATATGAACAGTCACTCAGTTGCCGACCTGCTGCGGGACATGCAGTATATTACCAAAAGTATTGGGATGCCTGCTTTTACATGAACTTTAATGGCATCTCATCACCACCACCACCAAATGATTTGGACCAGTGCACAAAGCAAGGTCCATAAAGACATGGATGAGCGAGTTTGGGGTGGAGGAACTCGACTGGCCTGACCTCAACCCGATAGAACACCTTTTGGGATGAATTAGAGCGGAGACTGCTTAGCCAGGCCTTCTCGTCCAACATCAGTGTCTGACCTCACCAATGCTCTTCTGGAAGAATGGTCAAACATTCCCATAGACACCCTCCTAAATCTTGTGGACGGCCTTCCCAGAAGAGTTGAAGCTGTTATAGCTGCAAAGGGCGGGCCAACTCAATATTGAACCCTCCGGACTAAGACGTCATTAAAGTTTATGTGCGTGTAAAGGCAGGTGTCCCAATACTTGTGGTAATATAGTGTATATTGTGTGGCAGAGCACAGTTTGTACATGCATAGTAGCATACCTGTATGCCACGGCTTATTTGCGGGTTCTGGGCACGCGTCCCCTCCCGGCTCTGCTGTGACTGAACACTGCTGGGAATTAGTCAGCACACCCCGGACAATGATTCATGACCGGGATCTGCTGATTGGTGGTGCCCAATCCGTCCAGAGCTCTGACAATCAATACAGAGCTCTGTACAGAGAAAACTACTGTGTGTGTTTGTTTTTTTAATCTTACTAAACTCAATTTTTATTAAAATAACAAACATGTTATACCTACCTGCTCTGTGTAGTGGCATTGCAGAGTGACCCCCGAATTCTCCTCTTCTGGGGTCCCCCTGGCGGCGATCTTGGCTCCTTTTCCTCCTATTAAGGGACCACCATAGCCAGCCGCTTGCTATGGGGAGAGCGTAGTCCCGGACCTGTGTCTACGGACCTAGGCACCATAGACTTACACAGCGGGACTTAGGCCCGGCCCCTGACTTCCACTTCACTGCATCTGATTGACAGCAGCAAGAGCCATTGGCTCCCGCTGCTGTCAATCAAATCCAATGACGCAGGGGGGCAGGGCCGAGTCCTGCTGTCAGTGTCAATGCGGAGGGGCCACTCCATGCAAAACCCTTGCACAGAGAAGGTTTTAAGAAAACGGACAAAATCCTGTTGGGAATAACGAAGTGAAAGATGAATCCTCCTGGGATCCTGTGGAATGATATTGCTTTGTAGAGGAAACTCCTTTTTTTTTAATACTGAAACTTGTGTCCTCTGCAGTGGTGAAGGATCTGCAGCTCGCCATCTCCAAGCTGGAAAGTCGGATCGGTGTGCTGGAGAAAAAGGCTACCTCAGAGAAAGTGGAACTAAAACCTCCGGCTGTGTGCAAGGTATGGTCCTGGGCTGGGATTGGTATAGATCGGGGGTGGGCAACCTGGGGCCCTCCAGCTGTTGTGGAACTACATTTCCCAAGGCTCTGGCAGGTACAATTACTCCCAGAGGCATGATGGGACTTGTAGTTCTGCAACAGCTGGCGGGCCCCAGGTTGTCTACACCTGGTATAGATGGTCCTGGGCCGGGGTCTGTGATTGGTATAGATATGGGACATGCGGGTGGATGAGTTGGATCTCCTATCCCTGTTATAAATGGCGGCGCTCTTTTTATATTTTTTTACTTTTTTTTTTATATTATATTTTTTACTTTTGTTCCACTGTAGTTATGTTATACAGTAGAGTTGCAGCTTCCAGTTAGGCCTTTTAGGTCCACGACAATCTTCATGCACACTTGGTGTGCTTCTACCGTAGCGCAGTATCTTTTTCCTTTTTTCTATAAATGGCGGCGAGGCAGCGTCGTCATCATGGGGGACTTCAGCTATCCAGAGGGACGGTTCGCTCATTTAAAGGCCGGCCATTTATTAAATGTCTTACATGACAACTTCATGTGCCAATTGGTAGATGCCCCCCCGACTAGAAAGCATGCATTTGATGTGGAAATTCGGGGCAGCTTGGGAATTGTTGATCGCAGGATAATTACGTTCAGAATAAATCGTAGGAAAAGAAAATGAGGGTAGGGCAAGAACACTAAATTTCAAAAGGGCCAACTTTTCTAATCTGCACACTATGCTACAAGATATTAAATGGTACCGAATCCTAGAAACATTGAACACTGTGGGGGGAAAATGGGAATGCTTTTAGGAACATTTTAAATTTATCAGACACTGCATTCCAATGGGAAATAAATATAGAAGCGCAAAGGTTAAACCTGGTTGGCTAAACCAGAGCGTAAAACAGCCTTTAAAAAATATAAAGTGGAGAGGCGTCATTGCCGACATTCCACTACAAGAAATGCTATAAGAAGTGTAAGGGCACAATCGGGGCAACAAAAAAAGACTACTAGAGACATGGCGGAGGAGAGGAAAAAAAAAAATCCCATAAAATTTTTGAATAACATTAACCTCTTGGTGCTGGCGCCTCACAACGCTTTAAGAGGTGTATGACCCCCGGGTGGCGGGGCTCGGCATAAGATCACGTGACCGCTGTGATTGACTCTCACGTGGTCCGAAAACCTTTGATTGGTCAATGGTAACACTGCACAAGTGCATAGGCAGCAATCCACGCTAATATGCAGCCCCTCGGCGCTAAGGACCAGGCGCAGAGAGGCGGCATAAAGCGATGTCAGAGCACATTGGCCCCCATAAAGGATGATTATAAATGATTATAAATAAGGAGAAGGTAACTACTGAATGCTTTCTTCTCAGTTTTTACATGGGGGAGGAGAGGGGTATAACAGCCATGGCTGTATTGTTAGGAAACCCGTCACAGGAAGTTGCTCTTGTGGCTTACACCCGAGAGTCCTCAAAAGAACTCAGCCACGTTATAACCAGATCCAGAGGCGGCTCTTTAATTAGGCAGTCGCCTAAGGCCTCTCATTCGCTGAGGGTCTCGCGACCGCCTAATTTGCCTGTGATCAATCACCAGGGTGGTGTTCTGCCACCTCTGGCGCTGCCTTTTCCTTTTACGGTCATTGCTGTCACTTTTTCAATGCAGAAGCTGGGCTTCTGCAGAAGTTACTTCTGCTCACCAGTCCTCAAAGGATGTGCTGGAACTGGAGAGAGTCCAGAGAAAGGCAACAAAATTTTATAAGGAGACTGGAGGACCTCAATTCCAAGGAATAGTGCCCCACCGTTGGTGTGGGTGGGAGGGAGCGCTGGCCCACCGTTGGTGTGGGTGGGAGGGAGCGCTGGCCCACCGTTGGTGTGGGTGGGAGGGAGCGCTGGCTCACCGTTGGTGTGGGTGGGAGGGAGCGCTGGCCCACCGTTGGTGTGGGTGGGAGGGAGCGCTGGCCCACCGTTGGTGTGGGTGGGAGGCAGCGCTGGCCCACCGTTGGTGTGGGTGGGAGGCAGCGCTGGCCCACCGTTGGTGTGGGTGGGTGTTAGCGCTGGCCCACCGTTGGTGTGGGTGGGTGGGAGCGCTGGCCCACCTTTGGTGTGGGTGGGAGGCAGCGCTGGCCCACCGTTGGTGTGGGTGGGAGGGAGCGCTGGCCCACCGTTGGTGTGGGTGGGAGGGAGCGCTGGCCCACCGTTGGTGTGGGTGGGAGGGAGCGCTGGCCCACCGTTGGGGTGGGTGGGAGGCAGCGCTGGCCCACCGTTGGTGTGGGTGGGAGGCAGCGCTGGCCCACCGTTGGTGTGGGTGGGTGGGAGCGCTGGCCCACCGTTGGTGTGGGTGGGTGGGAGCGCTGGCCCACCGTTGGTGTGGGTGGGAGGCAGCGCTGGCCCACCGTTGGTGTGGGTGGGAGGGAGCGCTGGCCCACCGTTGGTGTGGGTGGGTTGGTGTGGTGTGCGCTGGCCCACCGTTGGTGTGGGTGGGTTGGTGTGGTGTGCGCTGGCCCACCGTTGGTGTGGGTGGGTGGGAGGGAGCGCTGGCCCACCGTTGGTGTGGGTGGGAGGGAGCGCTGGCCCACCGTTGGTGTGGGTGGGTTGGTGTGGTGTGCGCTGGCCCACCGTTGGTGTGGGTGGGTGGGAGGGAGCGCTGGCCAACCGTTGGTGTGGGTGGGAGGGAGCGCTGGCCCACCGTTGGTGTGGGTGGGAGGAATGGTGCCCCATAAGCCAGATAAAGACAAGCAAAAGGCTCCAGTTTAAATATGCCCCCTTTTTTAGAGTTCTAATCTGTCTCGTCTACCGTAATAAATCCGTCTCATAACTTTGCAAATATGTTGCAATTGGCCTCCCAGTATTAGGCGCAGGTATTGCAAGGACAAAAACAATAGTCAGACTTTACCAAACAAGAAGCCGCCTCTGATACGTGTCTATTTGTCACTAACTTGCGTGATAATTTTCTGGCTTAGTACGGACTGTTGTCTTACCAGCTCCATGTCTCCTTAGGTTCCAGCCCCGCAACCCAGCAGAACTCTTCCTCCCAGACCTGCTCCGGAACAGGAGGAGGAGGAGGAGGACGACGATGATATTGACTTGTTCGGCAGCGATGAGGAGGAAGATGCAGAAGCTGAGAGAGTCAGAGAAGAGAGACTAAAGCAGTATGCAGAGAAGAAATCCAAGAAGCCGGGACTCATCGCCAAGTCCTCCATCTTGCTGGACGTGAAACCAGTGAGTCTATAGCTGTGAAGTCACGCGATTTTAGGCCTATATAGACGTAATTACTCTAAAAATGCTCTATGTTGGGCTTCGGGCCAGTATAACGCTCCCTACTGCAGCAGGCTAGACAATTGGGCCCCTTTCACACTGGGGCGGGGAGCCGCTGCTTTACCGTCGTTTTAACCGCGGTACGGTTTTACCCCCCGCGAGTGGCCGAAAAAGGGTTAATATCCCCCGCAGAGCGCCGCCGTAGCGGCGCTGCGCGGCGGTATTGCCGCGGTTTCCTATTGAAATCAATGGGTAGGAGTGGTGAATATACCGCTCCAAAGATGCTGCTAGCAGGACTTTTTTTGCCGTCCTGCTAGCGCACTGGGGCAGTATTTTTTCAGGCGGTATACAGGCGCTATTTTTAGCGCTGTACTGCCTGAAAAACGCCCCAGTGTGAAAGGGGCCTAACTGTCGAGCAGCGGTCTCTGTGAATCACTTCATCACGGTGCGTTGTAGTCGGCAGAGCTCACACTCGGTGATTAGAGCTCTACCTCTAGGAGCTCAGTTGTTACTGAGAGATTGCTGCTCTCACTTGGATAGCGTTGGCCTCCTCTCCAGCCTACTGCCCCAGGGAAGAGGCGTTTATCTACTCCATACTCCTGTTTGGGCATCTACTTTTTCAGCCTGTATTAGCGCTCATCTTGACGCATATGCGAAATGTATTCTCACGTTCACAATATATTGATAAGCGGCGCACAAATATGTGCGTGCATGAGGCGTAAATTACTCACCAAAAATTTCAGTTGTTTTTTTTTTTAAACTGCAGAATACACAGTGCTTGTTTTTATGTGTCTGTGTGCCTAGGCACATTACACTTAATGGGCTGTATTTTATCTCAGTTAAAAAAAAAAAAAAAAAGCTGTACTGAGCTTTTTCAAGCTGCAGTGTGCAAGAGGCCTTAAAGCGGAGTTCCACCCATTAAGTGGAACTTCCGCTGATTTGTCTCCTCCCCTCCGGTGCCAAAATGTGCACCTTTTTCGGGGGGGGGGGGGGGGGGATACCTTTCTTTGACGGGTATCCTGTTCCCACTTCCGGGAGTCCGCGCGGCGGCCCATGAAATCACTGCACTGCTCCCTCCTCCTCATCCCCCTGTCGCCGGGCCAGTAGGAGAGAGGAGCAGAGCTTCGTGCATGCGCAGTAGGGCTCCCGGCATGAAGCCGTAAGGCTACACTGCCATGTTCCCTTAGCCGCAATGGCAGCGGCAGCACCCGACAGCTGACGGGAACATCAGCTGTGGTGCCGACATCGCTGGACTACAGGACAGGTAAGTGCCCTATTATTAAAAGAGGCTGCAGTATGTGTAGCTGCTGGCTTTTAATTTTTAATTATTTTTTTGGGGCGGACCGCCGCTTTTAAGGACTAAGCCTTTTTCTGACCGTGTGTTTACAATTAAAAATCAGTATTTCTTAGAACCCCTAAACGTATTTTTTTATTTTATAGCAGAGACTGGAGAATAAAATGTTTATTGTGTAGCGGTTTTTCGAATGTATTTTATTTTGTTTGGAAAAAAATACACTTTAATGAAAAAAAAAAAAACTAATATACCCCAATTTTCTTTCTATAATATGAAAGCTGTTATGCCAAGTAAATAGATTTCCAGCATGTTCTGCTTTAAAATTGCGCGCCAATTTGGAATGGAATGGTGCAAAATTGCAGTACAAAATCTCCGTAGGCGACACTTAACAAATTTCTACTGGTTACCAGATTAGAGTTAGAGGTGAGTCTATCGCTAGAATTATTGCTCTCACTCTGACGTTCTGACATTGAACACCATTTACATGTGTGGGCGTGACCTACTGCATGTGGGACAGAGTGCTTTAAATTTATATTTTATTTACTTGATTTATATTTTTGCACTGTGGAAAAAATGTGATCACTTAAATTGCAATGGCAAGGAATGTAAACATCCCTTGCGATAACAGTGCAGGATAATTGGTGCTCTTTATGGAGAGATCTCTGCTCTACCTTTTTAAAAGCAAAAAGATCCAAAAAATGTATCTTTTTGTTTTAACCACTTTAAGACCAGCCTCATTTTGGATTTTAGATGTTTACATGTTTAAAATGTTTTTTTTTGCTAGAAAATTACTTAGAACCCCCAAACATTATATATTGTTTTGTTTTTTTCTAACACCCTAGAGAATAAAATGAAACTTTTACCCTTAAAAATCTCCATAGGCGACGTTTAAAAAATTCTACAGGTTGCATGTTTTGCGTTAGAGGAGGTCTAGGGCTAGAATTATTGCTCTCGCTCGACCGATCGCGGCGATACCTCACATGTGTGGTTTGACCACCGTTTTCATATGCGGGTGCTAATCACGTATGCGTTCGCTTCTGCACGCGAGCTCGACGGGACGGGGCGCTTTAAAAAACAAAATAAAAGAAATTTTTATTTTATTTTTTATTTTACTTTTTTGATTTATTTATTTTTACATTTTAAAAAAAATAAAATAAAATTGGGTAACTTTTATTCCTATTACAAGGAATGTAATCCCTAATAGAAAAAAGCATGACAGGTCCTCCTTAATTTTGAGATCTGGGGGGGGGTCAAAAAGTCCTCAGATCTCATATTTAGACTAAAATGCAAACAAAAAAGTAATTTAAAAAAATTGCATTGAAAAAATGTTCCTTTTAAGAGGTATGGGCGGAAGTGATGTTTTGACGTCGCTTCCGCCCTGCTATGGTATAGAGACGGTGGGGGCCATCTTCCCCATCACTCGTCTCCTTACCAAGGAAGTGACAGGACCCGATCGCCTCCGCCGCTACCGACAGCTCCGGTAAGCGGGGGAGGGGTGGGGGCACCTCTCTTGCCGCCGATAACGGTGATCCCGCCGCAAAGATCACCATTTTCGTAATTACGACCGGCGCCTGAAGAGATGGATATCTCGGTTGTGGCAGCAGCTGTTGCCGAGATATCCCTTTTTCAAAAAAGGGACGTACATTGTCGTAAAGTGGTTGGTTAAGAAAAAAAAAAGTTTTTACTTGGCCTGAGAACCGGAAGTGATGCAATGATGATACTCTGGTCCTCCAAGGGCATAGAGATGAGCGGCCATTTTGCCATCGCTCATTGCCTTCGTCGGGTGGAGTCCCGTGCTCACCAATCGGTAAGGTAAGCCCGGGAAGCTTCTAATAGTGATCCTGTGGCAAATCCGCTTCAGGGACAACTTTTGATCTGGAAAGTCTGGCACCTATGGGAAAAGAAAATGCCAGGGTTATGGCCTTTAGATCCCGCCATAATTCCGGTATTAATGTCAAACAAATAATGTATTTTCCCGGTTAGGTGGTCGGCAAGTGGATTTTATAGTGGCTGTGGAGCTGTAATGGACAAAACCCATTTTAAAGTTGTGTGTTCCTGCACCAGCAATAAAGTTTTTTTTTTTTATTTATTTTTTTTGTTACGAGTTTAATCTTGGGCCTTTAACCCTTTTTTACTACTGCCACTGCAAATATGGCATAGCAGTAAAGGGATATGAACACTCGAGGTTGCAGTGCATTTTTATTTCATTTCATTGTTTCCCGTCTCTCCGGTATCTTCAACCGAAAATATTTATTTGGGGACTACGGCTTAAAACAAAAGGATGAACCAAGCTTGGCTTCCATCTAATCAAACTGGTTGTGTTGTGGTCTTGATGCCGATGTGTTGTGTTTGCAGTGGGATGACGAGACGGACATGGCGAAGTTGGAGGAATGCGTTCGCTCCGTTCAGATGGACGGTCTGCTGTGGGGCTCCTCCAAGCTGGTTCCTGTGGGCTACGGCATCAAGAAGCTGCAGATACAGTGCGTGGTGGAAGATGACAAAGTGGGCACCGATATCCTGGAGGAGGAGATCACCAAGTTTGAAGACTATGTAAGTCCTGGCAGGAAATGTAATACTCAAAGTAGACTTACCTGACTTGGTGGTTCTAAATGCCTGACCCTCCGTGCACACTAGCGTTTTTTTTTTATTTATAAAGTGGACCTCCAGTCTACTTCAGAAAAAAAAAATACTGGGACACTTGCCTGTCCACGAATCCAGCGGTGTCTAAACCCGAGCCGATTTTTTTTCAATTGGCTCTCGGGTGCTGCCGCCGCCTCCATCTCGGATAAGAGAAACTCACAGTGAAGCCTTGCAGCTTCACAACCGGGTTCCCTACTACTCATGCGCCAAGCATGCTGCACTTTGTGAACGGCCCAGCGGCGGGGGAAGGAGGGTCAAACTTTTTTTGCTGAGGTTGCTGCGGCTAAGTCAGCCTGAAGTGGGTACCCGTCAATCCTTGTACCCCCCGAAAGGTGCCAGATGTGGCAGCAGAGAAGGGGGGGGGGGAACGGGTGGAGCTTCCTCTTTTTTTGGGAGTGGAGCTTCCCCTTTTTTGGGGGGGGGGTGGAGCTTCCCCTTTTTTGGGGGGGGTGGAGCTTCCCCTTTTTTGGGGGGGGTGGAGCTTCCCCTTTTTTGGGGGGGGTGGAGCTTCCCCTTTTTTGGGGGGTGGGGCTCCACCCAAAAGTGAAACTTCTGCTCATTTGTCTCCTCCCCCTCCGGTGCCATAATTGGCACCGGAGGGGGACAGGATATTCCTTTCTTTTTTTTATTTATTTTTTTATTTTTTTTTCTGCTCCTGGAAGATAATGGTGTTATCCTATGTGTCCATGCACACTATTTTATGCTGGAAGTGTTTTTTCGAAACTTCACCTTTTTAGGAGCAGAAAAAAAAAAAAAAAATTTTGGGAGCGTTTTCCCGGCAGGAAAAAAAAATCTAACTGCTTTTGAGCATTTTTTTTTTTTTTTTTATTTTTTCATGTACTGTAAAAAAGGTAATAAAACTTGCTCCTAAAAGCTACTGCAAGCCATCACAAAAAAGCTATTATCAGCATTTTTTTCATCCAATGTTTTTTTTATCTTCTAAAGTGCTTGTGTGTATGTATCTTTCACACGGACGGACCGTATGTCCGTTTTTCATCCATCCGTTTTCGGATGAAAAACGGACATACATGTATCCCTATGGGATAGCGAGTGTCAGCGGATGAGCATCCGCTGACACCCGCTCTCGTCCGTGCCCGCTATGCTCCGTTTCTGCAGATGGAGGAAAACCCTATTTTTTTTCATCCGTCTGCAGAGCAGATCGGATGACGATGGACTCTACGGTCCGTCGTCATCCGATCCCCCCATAGGGGAGAGCGACGCGATTACTGACTGTAATCTTCCTGCTCAGCGGAGATCGCTCCGGCGAACCCCGCTGAGCAAGCGGCTATCCATGGGGCGGATCAGCACTGATCCGCCCCGTGTGAAAGAGCCCTAAGAGTTTTTTTACCTTAATGCATTCTCTGCATTAACCACTTGCTGTGACTGCAGCTGGCATATGTGGCAGTGCTGTGCCGGGTCATGTGCCGGGTCACGTACCTAGTATGTGATCTGACATTTCTGGGTAGGGAGCGCAGCCCCCCCCCCCCCCCCCCCCCCCCCCCCCCCCGCTGTGGTTGTACACAGGAGGAGCTGATCTGTGGGTACAACAGACTACATGTCCTCTGGCACCTGCCGATCATTTTGGTACAAAGAGAAAACAGCCTATGTAAACAAATCACCCCTCTGTCAGCAGGGAAGGCACGGATCCTGTGTTTCTGCAAAGCAAGGGCATTGATCTGTGCTTTCCCCTAGTAAAAGCACCTCCCACACAGTAAGAAATTGTAGGCTTCGCATGGACTACACATATGTGAAGGGGGAATTTATATTATATGCCACATCCTATAATCAAGAAAAGAGAGAGAGAGAATCCCCTATGGGTTGGACTTTTAAGGCATAAAGACTTTTAACCCCAGATTGAATACTAAGTAGTATAAATTGAAAAACGTTTATTACAAAAAATTGATATATAGAATATTGACATACATAAAATATATATGAAGATAAAAAAAGAACTGGAATGTTCAAACAGTACTTAATTTTCATGAAATACATTCATACTTTGCACCTTGCAAATTATCTCACACCCGACGCGTTTCGGAGATTGGTAGTTTCCTCCTCCTTCAGAGGTGAGAGTATAACAACATTCCTATTGTGTATAAAGAATATCATAGTAAGGTAATATATCAAAATGCAAGTACCTATACATGTAATAACAATTGCAAAATCAAAGAAATTTGTATGGACATAAAGAAAGTGGAACAGGAACTCGCAGTGACCTCCCACACAGTAAAAAAACACTGGCTAGGCACACAGTTAACCTATCCATAAAAGTTACATTTCCGACAAGTTGTAGATTTAAACAGAGGCAAAGATGGCAGCTTCCTTGGCTGAAAACGATAGGGGGGGGGGGGTTGTTTTACTTACACTTTAATAAGTAAAGACTTCAGTGACAGTGCATATTTTTACCACTGGTCCCCAAAAAAGTGTCAGATTTGTCCACTGCAATATTGCAGTATTTATTTACCAAAAATATGTAGCAGACTACAGATTAAGCTTAATTTCACGAAGAAATTGGATATAGATTTTTTTATTTATTTTTTTTGGTTTTATAGCAGAAAGTAAATTTGATAGATAGATAGATAGATATAATAATCTATATATCTAGCTATCTCTATCCTGGTCATGAAGGGGTGGGGGGGGGGGGGGGTGGGTAAACCTTCTGGAGGTCACAGGATAACCCCCCTCAGCCCCATCTCGATCCAGTGAGCAGCTACGCCAACCCTCCTCCCAGAGCAGAATGATCAAATGGTGTGACTCGAGTGGGGGGCGGGGCCGAGCTGCTCTGTGTGTGTGTCTTTAGATGCAGGCAGCGCAGCTCAGGAACAAGTCCACACCAGAGACTCCATAGGAAGTGGCTTCCTATGGTTGCATTCACAGGAGTGCCGGCGGGGGACCCGAGGAACAGAAGGACCGGGGCTACCCTGCTTACACTATTCATTACCGACTCTGTGTATGACGTTTGTTAAAAAAAAAAAAGAGCTTTTAGTATCCCTTTTCTTTTTTAAATGGCCGGTCATGTGTAGCAATAATGTGCGGTATTCATTTTAACTACTTCCCACCCGGCCACTGTGTGTGTGTGTGTGTGTGTGTGTGTGTGTGTGTGTGTGTGTGTGTGTGTGTGTGTGTGTGTGTGTGTGTGTGTGTGTGTGTGTGTGTGTGTGTGTGTGTGTGTGTGTGTGTGTGTGTGTGTGTGTGTGTGTGTGTGTGTGTATGTATATATATATATATGTATATGTATATGTGTGTATATATATATATATATATATATATATATATATATATATATATATATATATATATATATATATATATAACACACACACACACACACACACACACACACACACACACACACACACACACACACACACACACACGGGTGGGGGCCGCCTACTTCTGATCGGACGTTCCCGAACGTCCTTCAGAAGTAGGGGGATCGCGCGCGATCCCGATGCGGCCGTGTCACCCAGGCACGGCGCATCTCGGATCGGCAGGAGGGCTCTGTGATTGGCTCTCCTGATCACATGACGGCCGTGTCCAATCACAGCCGTCATGTGATGTAAGCAAACAGCCGCTTGCTAGGCAATCGGCTCTCCTCTTCTCACAGACGGAAGTCATCACTGAGGAGAGGACAGCTGATCGCTGCAGCCGGCTGGTGATCGGTGAGTATGAGCTGTTTTTTTACTCACTGATCACCAGTCTAACCAGTAAACACACATGTCCCCAAAACATACATGTCCCCAAATAATAAAAACACGTGTCCCCCACATGTCCCAGTAAAATCACATGTGCCAATGATTATCTGCACACCTGTACATGATCATTTGCGTACATATGTCTGTGATCAAGCAAACCAATTATTATACACTTAACGGAATTTTTTTTACTAAAAACATGTAGCACAATACATTTTGGCTTAAATTTATGACAACATTTTTATTTTATTGGATTTCGTTTAAAAAAGAAAGGAGAAAATATTGTTTTTTTTTTTTTTTCAAAATTTCCGCTATTTTTTCGCTTATATCACAAAAAATAAAAAACGGAGTCGTGAATAAATACCACCAAACTAAAGCTCTATTTGTGCGAACAAAATGATAAAAATTTCATTTGGGTACAGCATTGCATGACCGCGCAATTGTCATTGAAAATGCGAGAGTGCTGAAAGCTGAAAATTGGTCTGTGAAGGAAGGAGGCGAAAGTGCCCGGTATTGTAGTGGTTAAAATTAGTTGCTGGAATGCACCAGTGTGAAGAGGCCCAAGGCACATTATTTAGCAGATCCGTGTTCAGTCCTCTCATGATGACGTCTGTCTGTCTTGTGTTTTCAGGTGCAGAGCGTGGACATCGCAGCATTCAACAAGATCTAATATAACATAAAGGCCGGACTGATCAACAATAAACAGCAGTGAAACCTCCTCCCCTTGTCTGAGTTTTTATTACTGATATGGATTTTCTTTTCTTCCTGTGCAGTGACCCTTCTATAGAACATTATAGGGAATATAATACACATTATACAGCTTCCATTCTCTAATCTGCAGTTCATTGTTGCGTTTATCCTCATTGGGGTATGGAGAGGTCCCCCCCCCCCCCCCCCCCAACATTGTACAGTGCCTTGGAAAAGTATTCGTACCCCTTGAAATTTTCCACATGTTGCAACCAAAAACCTAAATGTATTTTATTGGGATTTTATGTGATAGACCAACACAAAGTGGCACATAATTGTGAAGTGGAAGGAAAATGATAAATGTTTTTTTCCAAATTTTTTACAAGTAAATATGTGAAAAGTGTGGGTGTGGGGGGGGGGGGTACATTTGTATGGCGCCCCCCGGAGTCAATACTTTACAGAACCGCCTTTTTCTGCAATTACAGCTGCAAGTCTTTTTGGGGATGTCTCTACCAGCTTTGCCCATCTAGAGAGGGACATTTTTGCCCATTCTTCTCAAGCTCTGTCAGATCGGATGGAGAGCGTCTGAAGAGCAATTTTCAAGTCTTGCCACAGATTCTCAATGTGATTTAGGTCTGGACTGTGACTGGGCCATTCTAACACATGAATATGCTTTGATGTAAACCATTCCATTGTAGCTCTGGCTGTATGTTTTGGGGTCGTTGTCCTGCTGGAAGGTGATCCCCTCCCCCCCAGTCTCAAGTCTTTTGCAGACTCTGTTTTCTTCTAAGATTGTCCTGTATTTGGCTCCATCCATCTTCCTATCAACTCTGACCAGCTTCCCTGTCCCTGCTGAAGAAAAGCATCCCCACCACATGATGCTGCCACCACCATGTTTCACAGTGGGGATGGTGTGTTCAGGGTGATGTGCAGTGTTAGTTTCCCCACACATAGCGTTTTGCTTTTAGGCCAAAATGTCCATTTTTGGTCTCATCCGACCAGATCACCTTCTTCCACATGTTTGCTCCCCTCCCCCACATGGCTTCTCACAAACTACAAACTGGACTTCTTATGACTTTCTTTCTTCTTGTTACTCTTCCATAAAGGGCAGATTTGTTGAGAACATGACTAATAGTTGTCCTGTGGACAGATTCTCCCACCTGAGCTGTGGATCTCTGCAGCTCCTCCAGAGTTCCCATGGACCTCTTGGCTCTTCTCTGATGAATGCTCTCCTTGCCCGGCCCGGTCAGTTTAGGTGGACGGCCATGTCTTGGTAGGTTTGCAGTTGTGCCCATACTCTTTCCATTTTCCGATGATGGATTGAACAGAGCTCCGTGAGAAGTTCAAAGCTTGGGAGATTTTTTTTTTTTTTTATAACCTAACCCTGCTTTATACTTCTTTTATATTAAAAAAAACACTTTAATGAATTTAAAAATTAAATGGTAAAGTTAGCCCAATTTTTTTTTTTTGTATAATGTGAAAGAAGATGTTCTACTGTGAGACTGGTGATCTTTATTTTAAGAAAAAAAAATAGTGATTCTCATTTTAGCCAGAATCGTGCAGCTCTAGTGTCACCCGTAATGTTTCCGACAATGTGCGCGATCTGTCTAACCACTCGCCAGAAAGTGAATAAAATCCAGCCTAAGATAAACTTCCAGTATGAGAGAAACACCACCCAATGTGCTTGGGGACAATTCATCGCTCCACCAATCTGCACACTCACCAGATAACAAATCAGAATGCGCCTTTGGGTCATTACTCTGAAGCAAAGGGACATCTCGCCCTGGGGAGTTGATAGGATGGTGGTCCCCAAAAAAAACCAAGCACTGCAAAAGAAAGCTCCCCTGTGGGAGTCCAAATGATGCTCATATAGTGTATGGAAATTTCCCTAGGGGGTTTTGTGTTGCAGCAAATGAGTCCAAAGAAATTTATGAAAAAAAAGGTTTTATTGCAAAAAAATAATGTATACAAACACAGCTGTCTGTCAAGAGCTCTAAAACCAAATGCTGGAAGGCATAAAGTGCATAATTATACAATGTTACAATAGACATACAAATGGCAACTGTAAAAAGTTATATAGAAAAAACCCCAATGCGTTTCGACCATAATATAGTAGCGGCCTTCTTCAGGGGGGAAGGATATGGACTGCTAAGGGATACAATAGAAGAACGCTACTATATTATGGTCGAAACGGGTTGGGGTTTTGATGTATGACTTTTTACTGTTCTGCCACTTACCATTGTATTTTTATGCATTCCAGCATTTGGTTTTAGAGCTCTTGTCTTTACGGATATCTGTGTGTATGTATATGTAAACAGTTTTGTAACATCCAATTGAATCAGTGTGATGTGGGACTTTGTTACATCGGCTGTCCAGGCAGCCAATTCAAAGCTCCGTGACAGAGCAGGAGATTGCGATCCATGTCAAGTGGCATTTGGTGGGCACAGATAAGGCTTCGTGTATCTACCTGTGTGTTTATTTCGGATTATGTGTGTGTGTCTGTAAACTTGGTAATGTGTGTCTACCAATCTGTTAATTTGGGATTTTGTGGGTCTGCAAGTGTGTATCTGTCATTGCAGTGTGCACACACAATGATATTGCACATGAACAAAAACCATCACAAACACACAGAAATCAAACACATAGTGAGAACACACGCACACGCACACACGCACACACGCACGCACGCACACACACCAGGGGTATTTAGGGCATTTTTTTATTTTTAGACCTGCAGGGGTACTTCACCGTAAAAGGTTAAACACTGGTCTATCGGACTTAAACTTGAAAAATCAAGTGCCCATTTTTAAGGCTTATATGCAAGTTATTGGTCATAAAAGGGTTATGTATGGGGGGGCCTGGGTACTGCCTTGGGGGACATATAACAATGCAAAAACATTATTTTTTCTTAAAAAAAAAAAAAAGTGTTGCACAACAGTGAGCAAGCCTTATGTGAATGTAGCGGTGGAGTTGCCACTAGTAACTGACAATTCACCAATTCATCCAGCTGCCAGACTTCATACATTATTTGCAGAGATAATTAAGTCTTTTGTTGTTTTATTGGGGGGGGGGGGGGGGGTACGACTTGGTTGGAGAAAAGGGAATATCGGCAGGGATATGCAATTAGTGGACCTCCATATATTGCAGAACTACAAGTTCCATGAGGCATAGCAAGACTCTGCCTCGGGGTGTCATGCTTGTGGCTGTCAGAGTCTTGCTATGCCTCATGGAACTTGTAGTTCTGCCACAGCTGGAGGTCCGCTAATTGCATATCTCTGGTATATGGGATGCTCATAGGATCATTTAATTGCCATCATATTTTAAAGATTATACACACTGGCACAGAGTTGGAGCCAGAAGAGATGATGTGCATTTTTAAAGAGTACGATTCTCCTCCTGCATCTCCATGCAGACTGTTGCTCCTCCTCTGCTTTACTTCCGCAGACTATTCCTTCCAAGAATTCCCCATCCATTACCATGTAAAGGATGAAAACATCCCTCTTGACCGTGTAAAAGTGATGGTCTCAGAACTTCTCCTGCACAAACTTATTAATCCTGAAGTAATGTCACATCTTCTATGAGCAATAAGGACCCACTCTGAGTCCTTAAACAGGCTCTGGTTGCTTTCTGCTACTAGGCTTCCCCGGAGGCCTAATAATTTAAAAGCATTCTTATGGATGGTGGACTACTGCCAGCCCAGCTTGCAAATCCTGTGCCCTCAGGCCACATCGATTTGACTCCCCACAGGCTCTTCTCTGATCCAGGACTCATCATTCACCGTGTAAATGATGAATACTTTCCTAATGACTGTGTAGAAGCAAAGTTCCCCTCACAGACTTCCCGGCACATCCAGCCCTCCACTGTGGTAACACTCACCGACCTTCCACTGCTCTGAGTCCTTGATGAGGAAGTTGACCGGACCATATGTTCCAACAGCTTCACCTGCCCCTCTGCTCCAGGAATTCTTTATCACCAACCGTGTGATAAGACATTGCCAATGACCGTGTAGAGGCAAAGTTCCCTCACAGATCTCCCTGGGCCTCCTCCTGCGATCGGTACACCCCCCCTCCCCAGAGGGGGGTGCCCTCCTGCTGGTGCTGCCTAGTATTCCATTCCTCACTTGACCTGTTGGGGTGCCTTTAGAACTGAAGTTGAGAAACACTGCCCTAGACTGATTCACTGTATGAGATCTTTAAGGCTGACTCGTTGAATGGCCCCTTAAATGCTGGTGGTTCATAGGACAATTCAGCAGAGGAGGGGGGTGGAGCCGACATCATCATCATCATCATCATCATCATCATCATCATCATCATCATCATCATCATCATCATCATCATCACCACCAGCTGTATGGAGATGTGGTAGCAAAACAAGCTACAGCACTGAGCCCTGTCCTGCATCCTTCCTAGTTGCAAGCAGAGTTACCATGTGTGCTGTGAATTAAATATATCGTCCCTGACCATGCATGCTGGAGTACATGTCAGCAGTAATGTGGATCTTGCTGCTGACTGCCTTGCCCAACAATGCCAAAACCTTGCCTTCCACGTGATGGTACAGAGCTGGAATGGTCTTACGTGCAAAGAAAAAGCAACTGGGAACCTGCCATTGTGGTACAGAACGTTCTGCAAATTCACAGAAGAGGGCAGAATCCACCAGGCGGAAAGGCAGAAGTTATGAAGCCAGCAATTTGGACAAGCTGGAATTTAGACGCTGGGCATTTGGGTGGCAGGGATTTTTTTTTTTTTTGATGCAGCAGCTGAAGCAGATAAATTTGCCTGCTATACTGTACAGCTGGTGGTGTGCTACTGGTAGATGTGCTGCAAGAACCTGTAGCACCCTCTGCTATACCGTCATCCCTGTCAGCGGAGGCTGCTGAGAGGTCATGAGATATAGCGGAGGTAGACATGAAAGGTGAGTAGTAGAGAAATGTTGTCCCTTGTGTGTGGCTTTCAGGTGCTCTTGGCAATGGGCTGAGTGGTGGAAAGTTAAATGCCTTGTCAAGCATGTGCTACCCAAATGGCTGGTGGTTTTTTTCCACACTTCATCTGCTTGTATTGGCAGAGATTGCAAATTGCAACAGTACAATCAGCTGCACATGTGCTAAAAAGGCCCACACTGCTGAGCTGTGGGCCGGGAGATAACAGCTCCACAATCTGATGTAATAGGGTGGCTGCTCTCTACTCTTCCAAAATGGCTGCCTCTGGAGGATATCCTGCCTCGTTGGGGGTTGTTTCTCCCCCTCTGCTCTATCCGGCACCCAAATCATGTCAGTGATCTCCTCATCATCCCCTCCATCCTTATCAGTGGAGCCAACTTGGCAATACTCTGCGGCTGGGGGAACATGACTGCCAATTTGTTGTTGATCAGTGTTCTCCCCTCTCTGTAGGCTCATGGTTGTACCTTCCTCAACCTCAGAACCAAGTAACTTCTGTGCATCCTCAAGAAGCAAGCGACTGTTCAAATAATTAAGCTGACTCCTCCATGCATGACGCTGGGGCTATGGCAGGAGTAGCTGTGGACAAGGAGGCAGAATAAGCCGCTCCGGCAGCTGCGGTGGACAGCAAACTAGCATCTGCACGGGTGACGGAGGATGAGGAAGGTTTAGTAAGTCAGTCCACCACCTCCTCCTCCTCTGCATGCTTTGGCTGGATAGCACAACATCACTAAACGGGAACAAAAGGTGCCCTGCCTGAGGATGGACCATGTCCACCTTTGCCTCTGGACACATATACTGCTGGCCCCCTCACAGTGCCATGGGAACGTCTGCGTCTTCCTATTGGCCTCCCAGACCTGATGATATTTTTCGGTCAGGAAAAGTTCCTATCCGAAAATGCGATCGTCTGTACAAATCCCGATGCCCAAAATTCCTACGCATGCTCGGAAACAATTCAACTCATGCTCCGAAGTATTGAACTTCATTTTCTCGGCTCGTCGTAGTGTTGTACGTCACCGTGTTCTTGACGGTCGAAAGTTCCGAGAACTTGTGCGACGGTGTGTATGCAAGACAAGCTTGAGCGGAATTCCGTCGGAAAAAAACATCCACGTTTTTTTTCCCGACGGAAAATCCGCTCGTGTGTACGGGGCATAACAATCACACTAAGTGAACACACCAACTCATTAGTAGCAAACTGAGCCCTGCTCTATCTCCACTCCAAAAGCTTCCTATGGGAAGGAACCTTTTATAGTGTGGGGTGGGAATATGAGCACTAAACCGTGAATGGACACAGTCATCTCTTTGTCCTCCCCATTGAAAACGTCTATGTAATGACGAAACGCTGGGAGGGCGTGCAGTGACGTCACCGCGTTTGTTTCAGAAAGGAAGAAGGGTTTGAATCGATGCCGGCCGGCGTTCTGCTAAAAACCATTCAAATGTTAGTTTATGCCTGTTTTTTTCTTACTATAAATGTGAGTACAATCCCATTTTTAAATAAAAGGCTTTAGTTCATCATACAGTATTACACTATGGTTCGCTTAAGAAAAAAGAAAATACTTTATGCTACCCTCTGGATGCACCGCTGAGTGCTGTGACCATTACATCACGCTGTGTCCTTTCTGGAATATATGGTCCTGAGTCGCTGATCCTGGATATAATCCCCTGTGGTGTGTGTTCCTTCCAAGTGTCAGGATTTCTGCCTAGTGCTCAACATTGAGTGTTGGTTTTTATCTACCTTCTGGTAGGCGGCCTATATATTGGTGGTGGCACCCTCTTTTGATGTGGAGCACAGCGGTGTGGCATGAAAGTACCATCCATGTATGATTCCATTCCATTTTGAATGAGGACTTATCAAATAAGTGACTTTATCCTGTGGACATTTTCTAGCGACAACTTTTGATCTGGATTCATTATCCTCTAGAGTTTTTAACCTAATTTCTTTTATTTTTTGACAATATAGATTGAATATCCATCGTAATATTGGATTATAGTGTCAAACTTCTCCAAGTATATCTATTGTCAATGAAATTGGGCATCCATTTTCATTTTTATTATAGGATTGCAGTAGGAGTCATTTATAACTTGGCGCAGTTTTCTTTCCTTGCATCTCTTTGTCCAATCAGGGCCTCCGACAGTGATCATTGACCTAATTGCCAAAGCCAGCAGTCAGGTGCAAATCTTCATCTAATTAGGGACTTAATGCATCCCCCCCCTAATGCTGTGATTGGACACAGCACAAGTTTGGCAGCTGTGTCCAATCACACACAGTTCTGCGTTTACAAAAACACAGAACTCTGTACAGGGAGTAGTGATCCGGCTGTTTCTTCTCCCTGAAAAGCAGGTAGAAGCACAAAAAAAAAAAAAAAGAGCCAGATCAGAACGTAAAAGCAGCACACATTAGGGCTCATGCACACTGCAGCTCAAACAAAAAAATAAAATAAAAAAATTTACAGCAATTTGAATTTTTACTTTAGCTTGAAGAAGCTTGTACTTTTTTTGGGGCTCTTGTGCACGTTTTTATTGAGCATAGGCGTTTTTTTTTTTTTTTTTTTTTTTACAAACCCTCCCCTCATTTTTCCTTTTTATGTCTTTTCAAACTTCTTTGAGCTTTTTCATGCTCTTTCACGCACTTGGGGCGTCTTTTCTGCGTTTAAAGCTCCTCTCAAAAACACGAGTTTGGTGTTTTTTTTTTTTTTCCCTGCCTGTAAAATCCTGAAAAAGCCATAGTGCGCATGGACACATTGGCTAACATGGATGGGAGTTTCCAGGCAAAGAAAAACGAGAGCTCAAAAAAGCTCAAAAGCCTGTAGGAGCCGCTTTTGTGAGCTGCAGTGTGCAATGAGCCCTTACACACTTGTTAGGCACACAGTTACCTGTCAGCAGCCTCCGCTGACATAGAGGACGGTATAGCAGAGGGTGTCGCAGGTCCTTGCAGCACGTCTACCAGTAGCACACCACCAGCTGTACAGTATAGCAGGCAAATGTATCTGCCCAAATGCCCAGCGTCTAAATTCCAGCTTGTCCAAATTGCTGGCTTCATAACTTCTGCCTTTCCGCCTGGTGGATTCTGCCCCCTTCCGTGAATTTGCAGAACGTTCTGTAGCACAATGGCAGGTTCCCGGAACTTTCCAGAGGTCAAGTGGTTAATTAAAAACAAAATATTTCCACTACTTACTGAGAGTTCAGCTTTAATATATATTTATATTTTGATCTCTAAATTTTATATATTAATTCTATATGATATAGGGTCAATCTTATGGCAGTTTTATAAAAAATTTCAGTGTAAAAAAACAGGTTTCGGGAGGCTACAAAATCCTCAGTTTCCAGTCAAGTATTGCATTAGGCCGACTCTGGACTCGCCGCTGCTTTTGCGGAGTGCGGACAGGAGACTGTGCAGCTTCTCCGTCAGGGCGACCTGCAAAGGAATGACAAGAGGTAAAATACTAAGAAAATCATACAGGCGGTCATTTGAAAATGCTGGTGGCCTGGCTTCAATCATTTTCAGTCTCCTGCCACCTGGGACAAGTATGGAGATCGGGCTTTCTGGCTTCCCTGACCTGAATACCCGATTCGGCTGACAGGAACACGTATGCAGGTCAGAGGACTGATATATGTCAGCATTTTTTTTGTGGTCATACGGGAAACATAGCTACAGCTGTGTATATGTGTATATATATATATATATATATATATATATATATATATATATATATATATTTTATTTCAATGTTTTTTTTATTGATGAACAGCAAGAATATATTGACAAAGATACAGGTAGAACCATCTGTTAACATCAGATAAAGTAATACATCAAAGGACTCATTACATGTTTTAGATGAAGGATTTTTTGGACCTGCCGATTCTCTACAACAGGGATATGCAATTAGCGGACCTCCAGCTTTTGCAAAACTACAAGTCCCATCATGCCTCTGGGTGTCATGCTTGTGGCTGTCAGAGTCTTGCTATGCCTCATGGGACTTGTAGTTCTGCAACAGCTGGGAGGTCCGCTATATGCATATCCCTGCTCTACAATGTAAAAGCGATCCTAGTGACCAACTAGCCGCTGGGTGACGTTTACAGGCAGCAGGAGGGGTTGTCCTCCGCCACCTCTCCCATCCCACCTGGGAGCCCTGGACTAAAGTTTCCACCAGCTGATCATAGAGCTTCCCCCATCATCTCTATGGTCCAAGACAGGGGTCTCCAAACTTTCTAAACAAAGGGCCAGTTTTTGCCTGAGTGCCCTGGCATTGGTGGGAGTAGACAATGACAAAGACTTGGTGGTCAATGGGAGTAAAAAATAAAATTACATCATTGTAGAACAGTGCCCCTTTTTGTTGCAGTCAGTGGCAAGAACAGTGCCCCTTTTTGTTGCAGTCAGTGGCAAGAACAGTGCCCCTTTTTGTTGCAGTCAGTGGCAAGAACAGTGCCAGATAAAAGGCAAGCAAAGGGTCACAGTTTAGAGGCCCCCTGGTCTAAGAGTATTTTGTCACTTGCGGTTTGGGCAGCTCTTGGTGTGATCAGATGCTTTCAAGTGCAGATAAGAGATCTGGGGTCAGTAAAGAGGACATGTCATGCTATTACAAGGGATGTTTATATTCCTTGTGACTGCAATAAAAGGTGATACAAAAAAAAAAAAAATAGAGTGTTGAAAAAAAATCTTTAAAGTGCCCCCCCCCCCCTCCCTCGCTCGCATGCACGCAGGCGAACGCACATGTCGGTATGTAACCACACATGTGAGGTATCGCTGCCAACATGAGATCAAGAGCAATAATTTTAGCACCAGACCTCCTGTGTAAATTTAAAGTGGTAACCGGTAACGTTTTTTTAAAACATCGCCTATGGATAATGTAATGTTTGTAGTTCGTCGCCGTTCCACGGGCGTGCGCAATTTTAAAGCGTGACATGTTGGGTATCTAGTTACTCGGCCTAACATCTTGGGTACTGTGTTCTACAGTACTTTTTGCTAGAAACATAGAACCCCCAAGTATATACTCGAGTATAAGCCGACCCGAATATAAGCCGAGGCACCTAATTTTACCACAAACAACTGGGAAAACGTATTGACTGGAGTATAAGCCTAGGGTGAGAAATGCGCAGCTACTGTAAGTGGAAAAGAGGATCAACAATGCCCATTTGCAGCCTCACTGTGCCCATTTGCAACCATAGGTCCCCCGAACTTCAAACTTGGTAGTTAAGGGTTCCTAAATGCCCCCCTAGCTGCAGCCAATTTGTGGTCTCTGGACCCCAAGGGTCCCGAAATAACATTGCTGCAGATGGACACAGTTGACCGAATTTGGGGCCCTGTATATCGGGGTCACTTGGTGCTAGGAACCCCATCTTTGGATATGTTGTAGTGCTAGTGCCACTGGGTTTGAATGCCAAATTTGGGGTTCCTAGCACCAAGCGTCCTCGAGATACGGGGCCCCAAATTTCGGGTCAGAAAATGTCAAGCACTTTTCTGCAGCAGAGAATGACATTTTCCGAACCGACTTTGGGGCCCCGTATCTCGGGGCCACTTAGTGCTAGGAACCCCATTGGGTATGTTGTAGTGTTAGGTCCACTTGGGTAGCACACCAAATTTGGGGTTCCTAGCCCCGAGATACGGGGCCCCAAAGTCGGGTCGGACATTTTTTTTTTTTTTGCTGCAGAAAAGTGCTCGAGTATAAGCCGATTTTATTTTTATTTTAAAGCAGAGGCCCTAGAGAATAAAATGGTGGGTGTTGCAATTGTTTTATGTCACACGGTACTTGTGCAGCAGTTTTTCAAACATAATTTTTTTTTTTTTTTTGTTTAAGGAAAAAAATACACTTTAGTGAATTTTAAAGCACAAAAACACATAATGCCTAATTGTTTGGTAAAATATAAATGATGATGTTACGCAGAGTAAATGGATACCAAACATGTCATGCTTTAAAATTGCGCACTCAATATATCCCCGGTCATAGAAATAGGCAGCGACAGGTACTCTTTATGAAAGATCTGGGGTCCAACCCCATTAGACCCCAGATCTCTCCTCTGCCCCCAGTTTGGGAGAAAAACAAAAAAAAACAAAAAAAAAAAAGCACACAAATACACCCACGCCCACAAAAGCACATAAAACGTCCAATACACTTGCAACTACTTCTGCATACACATGTTTTCGTATCTTCCCAGGCTGCGGGGAGGTATAGAGGGAACCTACACTAGGAAGGAAGTGGGCCAATCCACATGATCCTATATGCCTAAAATAAAGAATCAAAAATGGGGATAGCCTCTTTTTTTTTTTTATTTCAATCTTTTATATGCAAATTATAAAATGTAAACCTTTGAAGAAGTATACCAAGGAATATGATGCAATTTTAGATTTAAGATGTTTCATGTTGGATATCCGTCATGTGCGAATATAATGTCTTGAAGAAGCAGCAGTAACCAGCGAAACGTGTCGACCTGATGTATAAGACCATAATCCTCTTTTGTACTAAATAACTGATTTTATCTACCTTTGTTTTTAAACTTTATAATAATAATAATAAAAAAAAAAAAAAAATCTATATGTAATCTTTTATATACTGACTGATTTGATGTGCAATTTAAAATACCGGCAGGCCACCCTAGAACACCCTTATTACACTTTTTTTCTTACTTTTTTGTTGTTTTTCTGGGTTGGTCACCCTCCCATATAGAGCCGTTTTGCCATTAAAGTGGAAGTTAAGTTCCATGCATTACTTTTACATATAGATAAGCCTCTCCTATAGATAATGTAAATATCTCCTAAGGGCTCTTTCACACAGGGCGGATCAGTGCAGATCCGCCCCGTGGATATCCGCTTGCTCAGCGGGGATCACCGGAGCGATCTCCGCTGAGCAGGAAGATGACAGTTCCGTCTCTGCACACAGCGCAGGGACGGACCTATCAGAGCGCCGCTCTCCCCTATGGGAGATCGGGTGTCGACGGACCGTAGAGTCCGTCGTCACCCGATCCGCTCTGCAGACGGATGAAAAAAATGGGGTTTTCCTCCGTCTGCAGAAACGGAGCATAGCGGGCACGGACGAGAGCGGGTGTCAGCGGATGCTCATCCGCTGACACCCGCTATCCCATAGGGATACCTGTATGTCCGTTTTTCATCCGAAAACGGATGGATGAAAAACGGACATACGGTCCGTCCGTGTGAAAGAGCCCTAAGGGTGCACCGCTTTGAGAGATATTTACTGTACATGCAACCAGTGACATCACCGGCGCATGCATTCTGAAGAAATGCAGTTTTCTTCAGAGCCCCGTGCCGCGACCGGTGGCTCCTGTGCACATGCGTGGGCGTAACGTCATAGCGGCTCCGGCCCGCAAAACCAGAAGCAAGGTGGGTGGTGCATGCTAGCACATTATGCCAGTGAAAAAAAAAAAAAACGCTTTAACCACTTGACATCCGGCCATAGCCGAATGACGGCTTCGGCGCGGATGTCAATTCCCGGGAGGACGTCATATGACATCCTCCCCTTTCCTCGCTCCCTGTGCGCGTTCACGAGCGCGCAGCAGGGAAATTCTGTGTTGGCCGTGTCCCTCGGACACAGCCAGTCACAGATTGCTGTAAACGGCCAATCACAGCGGCTGTTTACAGTGCGATCGGCGTGTCCAATAAGAGATGATCTCATATGTAAACATAGGAGATCATCTCTCAGCGCCGCTCTCCCTCCTCACACAGAGACAACGTATGAGGAGGGAGAGATGAACCGCTGCAGCGGCCGTAAGTGCAAAAAAAAACAAACAAAATGAATGTGCCATCTGTCCCCGCTGCCACCACTGCCATCTGTCCCCACTGCCATCTGTCAGTGCCATTTGTCCCCAGTGTCATGTATAAGTGCCATCTGTCATCAGTGCCACAAAGTGCCATCTGTCATGAGTGCCATATCAGTGTCACGTGTCATCAGTGCCACATATTAGTGCCATCTGTCATCAGGGTCACGTGCCATCTGTTATCAGTGTCACCTGTCATCAAGGCCACGTGTCATCAGTGCCACGTATTAGTGCCATCTCTCATCAGTGCCACATATTAGTGCCACGTGATATCAGTGCCACATATTAGTGCCACGTGATATCAGTGCCACATATTAGTGCCATCTGTCATCAGTGTCCCGTATTAGTGCCATCTGTCATCAGTGTCCCGTATTAGTGCCATCTGTCATCAGTGTCCCGTATTAGTGCCATCTGTCATCAGTGTCCCGTATTAGTGCCATCTGTCATCAGTGTCCCGTATTAGTGCCATCTGTCATCAGTGTCCCGTATTAGTGCCATCTGTCATCAGTGTCCCGTATTAGTGCCATCTGTCATCAGTGTCCCGTATTAGTGCCATCTGTCATCAGTGCCATGTTAGTGTCACGTGTCATTGTCCTGGTGCTCCAGGGCCTTCAAAAGTGTAATAGGTGGTCAACAAGTTAGATGTGTAATTTATGCTCCTAGAACACGTGATGGGGCTCCCTGCATTTTGGGCCTCTCTAAGTGGCCAGGCTGTGGAAAAAGTCCCACACATGTGGTATCGTAATACTCAGGAGGAGTAGCAGAATGTATTTTAGGAGAGTCATTTGCGGTATACACATGCCATGTGAGAGAAATAACCTATTACAATGACAATTTTTTTCCCTCAGTTTAGGTCGATACGTATTCTTCTACATATTTTTGGTAAAAAAAAAAAAAAAAAAATTGTGTATAATAAATATATATATATATATATATATATATATATATATATATATATATATATATATATATATATATATATATATATATATATATAAAATAAATCGTAATAAGCGTATATTGTTTGGTTTGCACAAAAGTTGTTATAGTGTCTACAAAATAGGGGATAGTTTTATAGCATTTTTTATTATTATTATTTTTTTTTACTAGTAATGACGGCGATCTGCGATTTTTATCGTGACTGCGATATTGCAGCAGACATATATCGGACACTTTTGACACATTTTTTGGGACAATTCACATTTATACAGCGATTCCTGCTATAAGGCTCCATTCACACTAGCGTGTTTTTTGATGCATTTTGCAGAATTTTTTAACATGGGTTCCTATGGGACATGTTCACATCAATGCATTTTTGTGCCTCTGTGTTTTTGGAAAGGGTTGGGGACTTTTTTCCATGCAAAATGCAGCGTTTTGCATGTAATGGAATGGACCCACATCCAAAACGCAAGTGACACATTTTTACTGCGGTTTGCGTTTTTTTTTTTTCACACTGTATATAGCTGGTTGCTAAGCAACCACAGTGTAAAAAAAAAAAAAAAAAAAAAAAAAAAAAACGCAAAGCGCAGCAAAATCGTGGGTCCAAAAACGCGGCAAGCACCGCAAAAACGCTCAAAAGCAAAATGCATAGATGTGAATCGAGCCTTAGGCCCCTTTCACATGGGCGGTCCGTTCAGGTCCGCCTGTCAGTTTTTTTTTGGCGGACCTGAACGGACGCTCCATGGACCTCTATGGAGCGTCGGATGTCAGCGGTGACATGTCCGCTGACATCCGACCCGCTCCGATCCGAAAAAAAGTGTGACGGAGGAAAAAGCTATTTTTACACCCGTCTGCGGATCGGATCTACGGTCCGTCGTCATCTGATCCCCCATAGGGGAGAGTGTGCAGAGACAGACCCGTCATCTTCCTGCACAGCGAGGGATCGATGGAGCGATCCCCCGCTGTGCAGAGTGGGCTTCCGTACACGGACACGTCCGTGTGAAAGAGCACTTAAAATGCATTGATTACTGTATAAATGTGACTGGCAGGGACGGGGGGGTTAACACTAGGGGGCGATCGAGGGGTTAATATGTTCCCTACGGGAGTGATTCTAACTGGGGGGGGGAGGAGACCGATCGGTGTCCCTCTGTACAAGGGACACACCATTGGTCTCCTCTCCTGACAGCACGTGGATCTGTGTGTTTACACACACACACACACACACACACACACACACACACACACACACGTCCTGCTCAGTTACTGGGCAATCGCGGGTGCCCGGCGGACATCTTGGCCGCAGGGCACGCGCATCGGGTCCCCAGCGACACAGCGCGCACGCGCCCCCTAGTGGAGTTCAAGTGGCTGCGGTATACAAGTTGTGCTCATAAGTTTACATACACTGGCAGAATTTATGATTTATTGGCCATTTTTCAGAGAATATGAATGATAACGCAAAAACGTTTCTCTCACTCATGGTTAGTGTTTGGTTGAAGCCATTTTTTATCAATCAACTTTGTTTACTCTTTTTAAATCATAAACACAACAGCAACTACCCAAATGACCCTGATCAAAAGTTTACATACCCCAGTTCTTAATACCGTGTGTTGGATTCAATATGAACTCATGTAATCACACATCGGTTCATTCCCAATATCTTTCTGGAGAACAGGATGCACTCCCCCGGTTGGAATGTAGCCAGTTAAACAACTATGTTATATCTATGAGAGCTGATCTGCATTACAATGCTTACTCTGATCTGTCTATGAGATAAGCAAGCTTCAAAATAGACTACTACTGCCAAGATGGCTATGGATATCTATTGGATGGAAGGCAAGTGGGGGTGGCTATGAGTGGGCGTGTATGTTTGAATGAAAGGTTTGCGCACACACAGGAGATTCAGTCTCTGTTTGCTGGGAAGCCCTGACATGAGGCTGTGTCTCTGGCAACCTGATGATTCGGCCATCTTGAGGCCTGACCATGTGGACATTTCTCTTTTCCATCCAGAGCAGCAAGCCATGAGGACGTGCCAAGTTTATCATTGTATTGTAGTCTTACTGTATGCTATGTGATTTTGTAACCCCCTTTTAATACATGTTAGCTTTCTTATTTCCTTGGGAAATCAATGAGATTTGATTATTCTTAAGCCGTGTGTTTGGTTTTCATAACCAACGTTGTATTATTGTGATATTAACAGTAGCATGCGCTCATAGTGTTAACAGACTAATCTACAGGGACTAGACAAAGTAATTGATACATAGATGAGATAATATATAGCAAGTAGTGGTATATCGCTTTCTACAATTATTATCGGATTCAACACCGTGTATTGCCCCCTTTACCATCAATCACAGCTTGAAGTCTTTTGTGGTATTTGTGGATGAGGCTCTTTATCTTCTCAGATGGTAAAGTTGCCCATTCCTCGTGGTAAAAAGCCTCCAGTTGCTGTAAATTCTTGGGCTGTCTTCCATGAACGGCACGTTTGAGATCTCCCCGGAGTGGCTCAATGATAGGAGGTCAGGAGACACATACCGTATATACTCGAGTATAAGCCGAGTTTTTCAGCACATTTTTTTTGTGCTGAAAATGCCCCCCTCGGCTTATACTGGAGTCAAGCACTTATCTGCAGCAGAGAATGACATTTTCCGACCAGACTTTGGGGCCCCGTATCTCGGGGCCACTTGGTGCTATGAACCCCAAATTTGGTGGAACTATCACTACAACATATCATGGATGGGGTTCCTAGCACCAAGTGACCCCGAGATACGGGGCCCCAAAGTCGGTTTCTGAAAATGTCATTCTCTGCTGCAGAAAAAAGTGCTTGACATTTTCCGAACCGACTTTGGGGCCCCATATCTCGGGGCCACTTGGTGATAGGAACCCCATTTAGACATGTTGTAGTGCTAGTCCCACTGGGTTTGTACACCAAATTTGGGGTTCCTAGCACCAAGTGGCCCCCGAGATACGGGGCCCCCAAAGTCGGTCAACTGTGTATCTGCAGCAATGTCATTTCGGGATCCTTTGGCTGCAGCTAGGGGGGCATCTAGGAACCCTTAACTACCAAGTTTGAAGTTCAGGGGACCTATGGCTGCAAATGGGCACAGTGAGGCTGCAAATGGGCATTGTTGACCCTCTTTTCCACTTACAGTAGCTGCGCATTTCTAACCCTAGGCTTATACTCGAGTCAATACGTTTTCCCATTTTTTTGTGGTAAAATTAGGTGCCTCGGCTTATACACGAGTATATACATTATATTTTACACATATGTATGTGTAAAATTATATATATATAATATTAAATAAAATATAAATTTTATACATACATACTTTTTTTTTTAAACACCGTTTGAACAGAGCAATATAATGTTTTGTTTTATTTTAATTGGTACAGCTCTTTATTATTATTTATGCAATATAATGTTACCAGAGTAACATTGTTTCTACTCTGGGGAAGTGATCAGCATTTTTTTACACATTATATCTGCATACAGCAGACATTACATTGCTATATGCAAGCATTTTACTGAATGAAATCCATTCAGTTTGTTTTGTTGCGATTATCTGCGATTGGCTAGAGCTAAATCACATGGTACAGATAGGCTGTGATTGGCCCAGCCTGTACCATGTGATCACATTAACCAATCACAGTTATATACAATGTATGGAATGAAAGGAAGCCATCCATTGTTTACAACTGTCATGTGACCTGCTGTGATTGATTACAGCAGTCACATGGTACCAGCGGCAGGCCTGTACAGTGATCAGTCATCGGCTCGGATCGTTGAGAGGTTCCTGCCGGCGTCATTATGCCATAGGCCCAGGCAGGAAACAGTTAAATAAGCTTGCTCTATATGCTGCTTTAGTACAAGCATACGCCTGTGTATAACAAAGGTATAAAGCACCAGTCACTAACAAGCAGGAACAGTCCAAAAGTGAATGTGATGAAATGGCCGGCTTGGTCTTACCCGGTACGGTTGGGGCTCCTCCAGTTTGCGGTGCTGGGGACTGAGGCTGGTCAGAGATCGCTGAGCCCAACATCGCACTTCTTTGATGCTGGGAAGAGGTTCGCTGTCCGACAACTGAAATCACAAAACATCAGATGACGTTGCCGACTAGAGACAATATAATATGAGACCGCCAAGCTATTACAAAATTAAAAGATGATTATTTTATTTTTTTTAATGTAAAACACACAAAAGAAATAAAAAAAATAATAAATGTATAATATTATATATTTATTTTTCACAAAATAGGACAATAGATAATGGGGAAACTCACTATCTGAACCCCTCACAAGCTATGTGTCCACCCTCCACTACACCATGCTACAGGATCAGGGCAATGAAACCTCCAATTGCATCAAAGGAAACATTGGCTTGGATCTGCTAACTGAAAAGAATATTGTATGTGACATTGGCCAAACACAGAAGTAAGAGTTACATCTCCCTGGCAGAAATTGTGACATTTTGGCATCGATATTGAAAATATGACCCAAAATGTTTTTCGTTATTTAACTACTTAAAAGGGGTTGTAAAGCCTCGTGTGTTTTTTTACCTTAAGGCCCCTTTCACACCGGGGCGTTTTTCATGCGGTACAGCGCTAAAAATAGCGCCTGTTCACCACATGAAAAAATCCGGCCCCTTTAACTCCAGTGTGAAAGCCGGAGGGCTTTCACACTGGAGCGGTGCGCTAGCAGGACGGCAAAAAAAGTCCTGCTAGCAGCATCTTTGGAGCGGTGTGTTCACCGCTCCTATACCGCTCCTTCCCATTGATTAGAATGAGACACCGCGGTGAAACCGCGGCAATACCGCCGCAAAGCGCCGCTCTGCGGGGGTCTTTAACCCTTTTTCGGCCGCTCGCGGGGAGGTAAAACCGCACCGCGCGCGGCCGAAAACCGCGGTTAAAACGACGGTAAAGCATCGCTAAATATAGCGCTGCTTTACCGTCACCGCGGCTCCCCGCCCCAGTGTGAAAGGGGCCTAATGAATCCTATAGAGACCTCCTCTGTAAGGCCCCTTTCACACTGGGGCGGGGAGCCGCGGTGACGGTAAAGCAGCGCTATATTTAGCGCTGCTTTACCGTCGTTTTAACCGCGGTTTTCGGCCGCTCGCGGTGCGGTTATACCCCCCGCGAGCGGCCGAAAAAGGTTAAAGACCCCCGCAGAGCGCCACCGTAGCGGCGCTTTGCGACGGTATTGCCGCGGTTTCACCGCGGTGTCCCATTCTAATCAATGGGAAGGAGCGGTATAGGAGCGGTGAA
The DNA here is from genome assembly GCA_028564925.1 of Lithobates sylvaticus. Classification (NCBI taxonomy): domain Eukaryota; kingdom Metazoa; phylum Chordata; class Amphibia; order Anura; family Ranidae; genus Lithobates; species Lithobates sylvaticus. The sequence goes on from CM053030.1 coordinate 526,322,650, forward strand.
CACACCGCTCCAAAGATGCTGCTAGCAGGACTTTTTTTGCCGGCTTTCACACTGGAGTTAAAGGGGCCGGATTTTTTAATGCGGTGAACAGGCGCTATTTTTAGCGCTGTACCGCATGAAAAACGCCCCGGTGTGAAAGGGGCCTAACTCACAATATGCAACCTGTAGAATTTGTTTAAACGTCGCCTATGGAGATTTTTTAAGGGTAAAGGTTTGCTGCCATTCCACGAGCGGGTGCAATTTTTAAGCGCCACATGTTGGGTATCAATTTACTTGGCGTAACATTATCTTTTACAATATAAAGAAAAAAGAAATTGGGCTAACTTTACTGTTTTTTTTTTTTTTTTATAAAAAAAAAAAAAAAAAAAAAACAGTAAAGACAAGGTGTATTTTTTTTTCCATAAAAGTGAGCTTGTAAGGCCACTGCACAAACGACTGCCATTTTATTCTCTAGGGTGTTAGAAAAAAAAAAAAAGACAACGTTTGGGGGTTTTCTAGCAAAAAAAAAAAAAAATATGTTTTTAACTTTTAAACAACAAATCTCAGAAAGAGCCTCGATCCATCAAGAGGAGGGCCAAAAAAAAAAAAAAAATTAAAGTCAGCAGCTACAAATACTGCAGCTGCTGACTTTTAATAATCGGACACTTACCTGTCCCAGGGTCCAGCGATGCGGGGGAACGAGACCCCCCCCTCGTTCCCCGCTCCGCCGGCATTCTTAATGTGGGAATGCGCGAGCGGCGCCGTGTGCCGTGATTCGACGCTCACTCATCTGGGACACATGACAGGTCCCAGATGACTGTGTGTGGCGCCTAGGGGAAGTGACGTCAGTGCCCGGGCACTGAAGGTGGCAGACTACGAGGGACCCCCTAGCAACAGGCATTTAGAGGTGAGTAAAACATTTTTTTTTATGATTTTTTAAGCCAATTTTTTTTTTTTTGGTCGCAACACCACTTTAAGTGGTTTAACAGCCACCATAGGAAAAAAAACTGTCAGTTTTCTTAAAAGCGGAGTTCCACCCTAAAGTGGAACTTCCGTTCATCGGATTCCTCCCCCAATCCGTTGCCACAATTGGCACCTTTCAGGGGGGAGGTGGGGGTGCAGATGCCTGTATAATCCAGGTATCTGCACCCACTTCCGGGAATAGCTAGCTGAAGCTGCCAGGACACAACGGGGACCAGTGAAGACGCGCATGCACAGTAGGGAACCGGGCAGTGAAGCCACAACGATTAACTTCCTGATTCCCTGACAGAGGATGGCGGCGGGGGCAGCCGAGAGACGAGCGATTGCTCATCATCTGCTGCCGACATCACGGGCACCCTGGACAGTCCATTTATTAAAAGTCAGCAGCTGCAGTATTTGTAGCTGCTGACTTTTAATATTTTTTTTTTTTTTAAGGTGCAGCTCCTTCCATAGGAAAAACTGTCAGTTTTCTTAAACAGTAGAGCTACTTTCACACTGCTCTGTTGCAAAAACGTTGAAAAAAATGCATGTGCGTTTTAGCCGCGTTTTGCACCTGTGAAGAAAAAAAAAAAAAAAATTATAAATAAAAAAATAAATAGAAAAATTTAATAAAAAAAAAATAAGACATGCGACTCAAAAAAAAAAAAAAAAAAAAACATGGCCGTGTTTTTCTCACTTTTTTTTCATAAATTTTTAATAGAAGGTGCGTTTTTTTTTTTTTTTTTTTTTGCTGCCCCAGAAATGCAGCTTGCAGGACTTTGCATTTTTTTCAATGGACCCGCAACTAACCAGTGTGAAGTGTTCCATAGAATTTGTGTTTTTTCCGTCTGATTTTTATAACGCAAAAAAAATATGGAAGAAAAACTGCTCAGTGTGAAAGCAGTCTAAGAGCAGGAAGAAACTAGAGGAACTAGAAGTAGAATTACCGTATTTTTCGGACCATAAGACGCACTTTTTTCTCTCCAAAAATATGGGGGGGGGGGGAGAATGTCTCTGCATCCTATGGAGCGAATATACACCAGGTACCCTCCGCCGCTGCCGGCACCGCCCCCTCTGCCGCTACCGCCCCCCGCCCCCTCCATGCTAGTACCGGAAGAAAGGCAGGAGAGCGGAGGACAGACATCCTAAGCCCCCGCGAGTGCTAGGCGATCGCCCGGCTGGGTCTGACACTTGCTGAGACAGAAGACAGATCCCCCCGAAGCGATGGTCAGGCTGCATTCATGGCACTGGTAAATATTTTGGTGCGCCATTTGGTTCAGAATATTTTTTTTTGTTTTGCTCATCTAAAACCTCGGTGTGTCTTATGATCAGGTGCAACTTATGGAGCGAAAATAAATAAAAAACTGAACCCCGATTGGCTGATGAAGCAGCTTCTATACACAGCAATGCAAATTTAACACATTCATGTCCCCTCACCTGTCCGTTCTTAAAGTAGAGGCGGTGAAGCAGTTCGGCCCTCAGAGGGGTAACGGTCTGCGTTTCAGTGTTTTTCCCCAATTCATAGATTTTCACTTCCTTCCCGATCTCAGGAGGAGGCTCCTCCTCCAAAGCCAAAAGGTCCAATAACGGCTGGCCTGGTATGGAGGACAAGGCAGAGATATGGATAATACCGGTGCTATGTTACCCCCCCCCACCACCACCACCACGGCTCAGTTAGCAGCGCCTAACCGAAAGCTCACAAATCACTGCTTGCGATCGGGTTTTTCAATCCCATGACCGCTGTGACAGCCAATCACGGCGGTCATGTGATTTTAAGACTCTTGGCATCGTGAACCTCTTAAAAGGGCCGGGAGGTGACGGTGCAAAGAGGTTAAAGCAGAACTACACTGCATCTAAGCAGCAGAAACCAAAAACACCATTTAATTTAATTTTTAATAATTAAAAAGCAACCCCCCCCCCCCCCCATCCATCCATGTCTCTGTGCTTTATTTTGCTGAGAAATCACTTTGAAACCCCCCCCCCCCCCCCCACCACTAGCATTTCTGGCCATGTACATCTTAAGTAAGGGCAGATGAAGTTACTTCCTGAAATCCATCTGCCCTTAGCTCACGCATGCAGGTGTCCCATCAGAATTGGCGACCCGTCAGATTAGGTAATGAAAGTAACATTCTGTCAGTACACCTTGACGGCCATCTTGGTACACCCCGCAATCGGCCACAGTCAGAAGGCAGCAGCGGACATCTTTTTACACCCAGCCAAGTCTTGCATTTCACACTTATGTTATGGGTTAAGGTCCATCCCTAGGGAGGACATGTGCAACACCCGTTGCACGTTTTGTGTCACTCTTTATGTGTGTGCACTTTTTTTTGGCACCGGGTGGAGTTTTTGGGTGTGTTTCACACGCCACTGGCTTTTCAATAAAAAAAAAATAATTCACACTTATGTTGGTATGGGACCCAGAACGCCCGGTGAGACCCCAAATGTTAGTACGGGACCCAGGGCTCTCAATAAGACCCCAAATGTTATTGATAGCCCTGCTTCCCGTACTAACATTTGGGGTCTCACCGGGAGCCCTGGGTCCCATACTAACATTTGGGGTCTCACCGGAAGCCCTGGGTCCCGTACTAACATTTGGGGTCTCATTGAGAGCCCTGGGTCCCGTACCAAGACCCCAAATGTTAGTACGGGACCCAGCACTCCCGGTGAGACCACAAATGTTAGTACGGGACCCAGGGCTCCCGGTGAGACCACAAATGTTAGTATGGGACCCAGGGCTCTCAATGAGACCCCAAATGTTAGTATGGGACCCAGGGCTTTCAATGAGACCCCAAATGTTAGTATGGGACCCAGGGCTTTCAATGAGACCCCAAATGTTAGTACGGGACCCAGGACTCCCGGTGAGACCCCAAATGTTAGTACGGGACCCAGGGCTCCCGGTGAGACCACAAATGTTAGTACGGGACCCAGGGCTCCCGGTGAGACCACAAATGTTAGTACGGGACCCAGGGCTCTCAATGAGACCCCAAATGTTAGTACGGGACCCAGGGCTCTCAATGAGACCCCAAATGTTAGTACGGGACCCAGGGCTCTCAATGAGACCCCAAATGTTAGTACGGGACCCAGGACTCTCGACGAGACCCCAAATGTTAGTACGGGACCCAGGGCTCTCAATGAGACCCCAAATGTTAGTACGGGACCCAGGGCTCTCAATGAGACCCCAAATGTTAGTACGGGACCCAGGGCTCCCGCAGAGACTCCAGGAGAACACAGAACAAAGTCCAGTCCAGTGGGGCTGCATATATGTGTACTGTCATTGGGAAGGGGTTAAAGAATTAATTTATGAACTGAAAAGCAATAAATGCAGAAGTGACCCAACAGGTCTCCTGGGTGTGACCCAGGCAGTATGCTCTTTTTTTTTTGTGGTCAGTGTTCCTTTTTTAAACTTCCAATAAATCCATGGCAGCGCAGAACATTGCACTTACTAAATGTGCTTTTATTTAATATTATGACCTCCATGCAGATCAGCAGGACAGGCAGCAATTCAGAACCTGCAAATTGTTCACTCCCAACAGAGTACAGCGACATTTCCACGATCGTCTCTGAAATCAATCAATGTATGCGGATTGCACTTACCGGAGCCGTCATACAGCCTGTAGATGGCTTTACTCCCTGGAATCGTCGTCTTCTCCAGGTCCTCGCTAAGCTTCATTCGGGGCTGATCGTTCACCTGCACCAGCTGCAGAAGGAGCAACACACATCCATCCAGTGAAGAATCGGGATGAGTGGAAACTTGAATTTACAACAACGTGACAATGTCTTTCAAAAGGACCCAGCCGTGAATTTTTTTTATTTTTTATAAAAAGCCACTCTGGTAAAAATTAAACAAACATATTAAATTCCAAGCAATAATCTCCCATGTTGGATTCTTACCTTGTAGACGCAGCCCAAGGAGGGCTGAAGGGTACAGGTCACTAGGTGGGTGCCAACGCCAATCGCGTTAATCTCATTCTCCTGTCATACAGAGAAGCAGATATATGAGACACAAACGTGGTCCTGAAACAAGCAGCCACCTCTGTAACCAGGTGTACGCTTCCTACAAGATATAAAACGTCCAGGGGGAGTTCCTAGACGCTTACATAAGTGGCTAACCCCCCCCCCCCCCCAAAGTGCTCTCAGCCTAAAGCTAAACTACAAGCAAGTATAAAAGACATAAATTCAACCCCTTCACACCGGTGGTCCACATATATGCGGCCTCTCTGCGGGTGGTCCTTAAAATCGAGCGAACCAGAATGTATACGGAGCTGTACGCAATGTAAACCTCTTAAAGGGTCGGGAGGCACCAGCATTAACCACTACAGGTTCGCCCTATAGCAGTCTTACTGCTACACCTGTGTGCCGGATCATATACACATACAGTGCTGTATTTTGGCCTAGGTCGACAAGGCCCAGGCCTGGGGTGGCACATTACAGGGGGATGGCCCCTTGCAAGTCAAATTGCATGCCGAATCGGTCCGATTTGAACGAGTGCTTAACCACTTCACCCCCGGACCAATTGGCAGCCAAAGGACCAGGCCCCTTTTTGCGATTCGGCACTGCTTTAACTGACAATTGCGCGGTCGTGCGACGTGGCTCCAAAACAAAATTAGCGTCCTTTTTTTCCCCACAAATAGAGCTTTCTTTTGGTGGTATTTGATCGCCCCTGCGGTTTTTGTTTTTTGCGCTATAAACAAAAATAGAGCGACAATTTTGAAAACAATGCAATATTTTTTGCTTTTTGCTATAATAAATATCCCCCAAAAAATATATAAAAAAACATTTTTTTCCTCAGTTTCGGCCGATACATATTCTACATATTTTTGGTAAAAAAAAATCGCAATAAGCGATTATTGATTGGTTTGCGCAAAAGTTATAGCGTTTACAAAATAGGGGATAGTTTTATAGCATTTTTATTAATATTTTTTTTTTTTTACTAGTAATGGCGGCGATCAGCGATTTTTATTGTGACTGCGACATTATGGCGGACACATCGGACATTTTTGACACATTTTTGGGACCATTGTCATTTATACAGCAATCAATGCTATTTAAATGCACTGATTCCTGTATAAATGACAGTGTGTAGTGAAAGAGTTAACCACTAGGGGGAGGGGAGGGGTGATGGGCTCTGACGTGTGTGTGTTTTTTTACTATTAGGGGGCGGGGCTGGTGTCTGACGTCATTGATCGGCTTTCCCGAGAACAGCCAATTAATGACAGGCAGAGTAGGAAGCGCGGGGAGAGGTTTGTTTACACAAACCTCTCCCCGTTCTTCAGCTCCGCAACCCGATCGCGGGACACCAGCGGCGATGGGGTCCGCTGGTCCCGCGGCCGGGGTCACGGAGCTCCCGACCGCTGGCGGCGTGCTCCCGACCCACGGGCAGGCATTTAAAAGGGCCACGTACAGGTACGTGGTTTTGCCTGCCCGTGCCATTCTGCTGACGTATATATGCAGTGGGCGGTCGGGAAGCGGTTAAAATTTGCCAGACTCGATCCATTTTTTTGCCACCGTAAGTAGCCTCTTTATGACACCGCCTCTATTGGTTTCAGGTCCTCTTTCTTTTTTTCTACAGTGCTGTATTTTGGCCTAGGCCGACAAGGCCCAGGCCTGGGGTGGCACATTACAGGGGGGGGGGGGGGGGGGGGGCCCTTGCAAGTCAAATCGCATGCCGAATTGGTCCGATTTAAACGAGTGCTTAAAGAGAAACTGCAGTCTGCTCACATAATTTGGTATGATTAGAATGCGATTGGAGACCCTTATTGGGCACTGGTGGGGGGAAAACAAATCAAATTATTTGGGTACACCGTCGCACGACCGAGCAATTGCCAGTTAAAGTAACGCAGTGCCGTATCACAAAAATAGCCTGGTCATAAAGGGGGGGTAAACCTTTCGGGAGGCCAAGGGGTTAATACATAATTAAGTATTAATAAATTGCGAAGAAGAAGGAAGAACCTCACCGCCCGGGTCAGGAGCTTCAGACTTTTCTCACTGATGTTGTTGCTGACAGCAATGGACAAGGTTTCCAAGGCTGGAACATCAAATCTGGAAAATAAGAGAGACAAAGTATGAAAACTTGTTTTCAAAAGAGGAACTGCAGTCGGCTCACATAATTTGTAATAAATAAACAAATTGCCATTCTGAAGCTTCCCTCCAACCACTTTGCATATTATTAAGTGTTCTTGCATTCTCCGACGAGAATTTTAGCTCCTCCCACACAGCTCTGAGGGGGATTATAGGTAGTCCCACACAGCTCTGAGGGGGATTATAGCTCCTCCCACACAGCTCTGAGGAGAATTATAGCTCCTCCCACACAGCTCTGAGGAGAATTATAGCTCCTCCCACACAGCTCTGAGGAGAATTATAGCTCCTCCCACACAGCTCTGAGGAGAATTATAGGTAGTCCCACACAGCTCTGAGGAGAATTATAGGTAGTCCCACACAGCTCTGAGGAGAATTATAGGTAGTCCCACACAGCTCTGAGGAGAATTATAGGTAGTCCCACACAGCTCTGAGGAGAATTATAGGTAGTCCCACACAGCTCTGAGGAGAATTATAGGTAGTCCCACACAGCTCTGAGGAGAATTATAGCTAGTCCCACACAGCTCTGAGGAGAATTATAGCTCCTCCCACACAGCTCTGAGGAGAATTATAGCTCCTCCCACACAGCTCTGAGGAGAATTATAGCTCCTCCCACACAGCTCTGAGGGGAATTATAGCTCCTCCCACACAGCTCTGAGGAGAATTATAGCTAGTCCCACACAGCTCTGAGGGGAATTATAGCTCCTCCCACACAGCTCTGAGGAGAATTATAGCTAGTCCCACATGATCAGCCAAAACATTATGACCCCCCCCCCCCCGTGATCCCCCATAAAAATAAAAATCATTTTTTTTTAAATAAAAAAAATGTTCAGCTCTTTCAGCTAATGATGGGACTTTTTTTACTACTATTTATACTTAATAAAATATTAAGCTTTTCAGTTACTCAAGCCACTCCACCCAGTTACTTCGCCCATTCCAGTAGGTGGAGGCAAGAACACGTCACACAATTTCCCCAGAAATTGTAGCTTTTCTAGTTTTATATATACACAGTGATTCTGTACTTGCCCAATATGCTGCAGAAATCTCCCTCCACTGAGTCTGGCTGCAGCCATCAGCAGCCGCGATGTCCGCCAGCGATCACTCCTCAGAGAGGCAGAACGGGGAATCAATGTAAACAGACAGGTCCCCGTTCTGTCAGGGAAGTAGAGAGAGATCTGCTGTTCCTAGTGATCAGGAACAGCGATCTCGCTGTACTCCCTGTTAGTCCCCCCCCCCCCCCCACAGTTAGAAACACCTCCCTAGGGAACACTTAAGCCCTTGATCACCCCGTCTTTAGGCAGAACGGGGAGATGCTTGTTTAAATCAGCATTTCCCAGTTCTTCCTCTCCGTGAGACGATCGCAGGTATCCCCGCGGACATCGAGTCCGCGCGACCTGCGATCACACTCACGGAGCTCCTTTCTTCAAGGGGAACGTACAGGTACGTTAATATGCCTGTACGTGTCCTTCTGCCGACTTATATCGGCGTGAGCCGGTCGGCAAGCGGTTAATATATCCCCTATAACTTTTGTGCAAACCAATAAATATACACATTGTGATTATTTGAAGGGGCAAATCTTCCGGTCCTCAAGTGGTTAACCGCTTCCTGACCGCCCACTGCATATATACGTCAGCAGAATGGCACGGGCAGGCAAAAGCATGTACCTGTACGTGGTCGTGCATTTGCCTGCCTGTGGGTCGCGTGCGCTCGCGACCCGGTCGGGAGCTCCGTGACCCCGGTACGTCCCCTTTAAATGCCTGCCCATAAGTCACGCGCACGCGACCCGGTCGCCGCTGGTGTCCCGCGATCGGGTTACGGAGCTGAAGAACAGGGAGAGGTCTGTGTAAACAAACCTCTCCCCGCGCTTCCTAGTCTGCCTGTCATTGATTGGCTGTTCCCGGTCATCGGGAAAGCCGATCAATGACGTCAGATGTCAGCCCCGCCCCCTAATGTAAAAAAAAAACACACACACACGTCACAGCCCATAACCCCTCCCCTCCCCCTAGTGGTTAACCCCTTCACTACAACTGTCATTTATACAGGAAACAATGCATTTAAATAGCATTGATTGCTGTATAAATGACAATGGTCCCAAAAATGTGTCAAAAATGTCCGATGTGTCCGCCATAATGTCGCAGTCACAATAAAAAAAAATAAAAAAAAATAAAAAAAAAAAAATTGCTGATCGCCGCCATTACTAGTAAAAAAAAAAATATTAATAAAAATGCTATAAAACTATCCCCTATTTTGTAAACGCTATAACTTTTGCGCAAACCAATCAATAATCGCTAATTGCAATTTTTTTTACCAAAAATAAGTAGAAGAATACGTATCGGCCTAAACTGAGGAAAAAAAAAACTTTTTTTTTATATATTTTTTGGGGATATTTATTATAGCAAAAAGCAAAAAATATTGAATTTTTTTCAAAATTGTCGCTCTAATTTTGTTTATAGCGCAAAAAATAAAAACCGCAGAGGCGATCAAATACCACCAAAAGAAAGCTCTATTTGTGGGAAAAAAAGGCCGCCAATTTTGTTTTGGAGCCACGTCGCACGACCGCGCAATTGCCAGTTAAAGCGACGCAGTGCCGAATCGCAAAAAGGGGCCTGGTCCTTTGGCTGCCAATTGGTCCGGGGCTGAAGTGGTTAACCACTTCAGCCCCGGACCATTTGGCAGCCAAAGGACCAGAGGTCTTTTTTCAATTTCGCACTGCACTACTTTAACTGGTAATTGCGCGGTCATGCAATTTTGTAACCAAACGAAATTTGCGTCCTTTTCTTCCCACAAATAGAGCTTTCTTTTGATGGTATTTGATTGCCTCTGTGATTTTTATTTTTTGCGATATAAACGGAAAAAGAGCGAAAATTTTGAAAAAAAAAGAGATTTTCTACTTTTTGTTATAAAAAAAATCTAATAAACTCAATTTTAGTCAAACATTTGGGCCAAAATGTATTCAGCCACATGTCTTTAGTAAAAAAAATGCCAATAAGCGTATATTTATTGGTTTGCGCAAAAGTTATAGCGTCTACAAACTAGAGTACATTTTCTGGAATTTACACCGCTTTTAATTTATGACTGCCTATTTCATTTCTTGAGGTGCTAAAATGGCAGAGAAGTACAAAACCCCCCCAAATGACCCCATTTTGGAAAGTAGACACCCCAAGCTATTTGCTGAGAGGCATGTTGAGCCCATTGAATATTTTTTTTTTTAGTCCCAAGTGATTGAATAAAGACAAAAATAAAAAAGATTTTTTTTTTTTCAAAAAGTTGTCACTAAATGATATATTGCTCACACATGCCATGGTTATATGTGGAATTGCACCCCAAAATACATTTTGCTGCTTCTCCTGAGTATGGGGATACCACATGTGTGGGACTTTTTGGGAGCCTAGCCGCGTACGGGGCCCCGAAACCCAAGCACCGCCTTCAGGATTTTTAAGGGTGCAAATTTTTGATTTCACTCCTCACTACCTATCACAGTTTCGAAGGCCATAAAATGCCAAAATAGCACAAAACCCCCCCAAATGACCCCATTTTGGAAAGTAGACACCCCAAGCTATTTGTTGAGAGGCATGGTGAGTATTTTACAGCTCTCATTTGTTTTTGAAAATGAAGAAAGTAAAGAAAAAAATTTTTTTTTTTTCTTTTTTTTTCAATTTTCAAAACTTTGTGACAAAAAGCGAGATCTGCAAAATACTCACCATACCTCTCAGCAAATAGCTTGGGGTGTCTACTTTCCAAAATGGGGTCATTTTGGGGGGTTTTATGCCATCTGGGCATTCCATGGCCTCCGAAACTGTGATTGGCAGTGAGAAGTGAAATAAAAAAATTACACCCTTAGAAAGCCTGAAGGCGGTGATTGGTTTTTGGGGTTCCGTACGCAGCTAGGCTCCCAAAAAGTCCCACACATGTGGTATCCCCGTACTCAGGAGAAGCAACAGAATGTATTTTGGGGTGTATTTCCACATATGCCCATGGCATGTTTGAGCAATATATCATTTAGTGACAACTTTTTGTAAAAAAAATATATATATTTTTTTTTTTTTCATTATTCAATCTCTTGGGACAAAAAAAAAAAATATTTAATGGGCTCAACATTGCTCTCATCAAATAGCTTGGGGTGTCTACTTTCCAAAATGGGGTCATTTGGGGGGGGTTTGAACTGTCCTGGCATTTTATGCACAACATTTAGAAGCCTATGTCACACGTCACCCACTCTTCTAACCACTTGTAGACAAAGCCCTTTCTGACACTTTTTGTTTACATGAAAACATATTTTTTTTTTTGCAAGAAAATTACGTTGAACCCCCAAACACTATATATATTGTTAAAGCAAAGGCCCTACAGATTAAAATGGTGGGTGTTGCATTTTTTTTTTCCACACAGTATTTGCGCAGCGATTTTTCAAACGCATTTTTTGTGGAAAAAATACACTTTTTTTTATTTTAATGCACTAAAACGCACTATATTGCTCAAATTTTTGATGAAATAAAAAATATGATCTTAGGCCGAGTACATGGATACCAAACACGACATGCTTTAAAATTGCGCACAAACACGCAGTGGCGACAAACTACATACATTTTTAAAAGCCTTTAAAAGCCTTTACATGATACCACATTAGATTCACGGAGGAGGTCTACTGCTAAAATTACTGCCCTCGATCTGACCTTCGCGGTGATACCTCACATGCATGGTGCAATTGCTGTTTACATATGACGCCAGACCAACGCTTGTGTACGCCTTTGCGCAAGAGAAGGGGGGGCAGGGGTGCTTTTTTTTTTTTTTTTGTTTTTTTTTTTATTTATTTAGCTTTTTTATTTTATTTTTAAACTGTTCCTTCCATTTTTTTTCTTTGTTATGATTTTTATTGTTATCTCAGGGAATGTAAATATCCCCTATGATAGCAATAGGCAGTGACAGGTACTCTTTTTTTGAAAAAATTGGGGTCTATTAGACCCTAGATCTTTCCTCTGCCCTCAAAGCATCTGACCACACCAAGATTGGTGTGATAAAATGCTTTCCCAATTTCCCAATGGCGCGGTTTATATCCGGGAGGGGGGACATTCCCTCCCACTGCTTGTAAAAGCAGTCTAGAGGCTAATTACCCGCTAGAATTGCTTTTACATGAAAGCCGATCACTGGCTGAAAAGAATGATACCAAGATGATACCTAAACCTGCAGGCATCATTCTGGTATAACCATTCAAAGTCCAGCAACATACTGGACATATATTGTAATCTTTTTTTTTTCATGCAGCCTCTTGGCTGAACGAAAAAAAGAGATTGATTGGTGGGTATGCCCACCATTAGAATACCTCCCTTCATCCACCCACTTCTAATGATGGGCATACATGCACCATTTATATATGCCGATGCATGGGGGCATCCTCCCGCAAAAGTTATGCCGTGTACACACGGTCGGAATTTCGACCGTATGTACGTGGCATTAGGAGCCAATCGCTCCTCCGCCCCCCCTGCTGCCCCCATGCTTCGGCATATATGCTCTTTTTTTTAACTGTGGTGGTGAAATCACCTCCTACAGCGTTGGAGTCGCGGCTTTATGTATCGTGGGAGCAAACGCTGTTGCTGTCAAGATAAATAAATCCGCGTTGCAACTGAATGGCGCACCTGAAAACAAAAAAATGCTTAACACTAAAACACAGTAAACAAAATTACATACCTGAAAAGCAAGCATGATAAAACATGATAAAACATAATAAAACATTGCAGAATAGAATGGAGTAAAAAAAGAGCAACAATAGAGAGAGAGAGAGAACAATAAAACGACAACTATTTTTATTTTTTTTTTTTTTTTTGAGATTCACAGGTAAAAAAGCTCCTGACTGAAGCGACTGAATCAAAACGCTACCACAAAAAAAATGTTAGCGATCGCAGGGATCAGGCCTGACTCTGCGAACGCTGCAGTTATGTGTGCTTAGTGTTTTGTAAGTGACAGTGATCGATCGATACTGCACTTGGCTGGGCTGGGCTGGGCGGAGGGGGAAAACGCAGGTGCTAGCAGGTATCTGGGCTGATCCCGCTAACAATGCGGTTTTTTTTGGAACCCTAAACTGCTGGGACGCTAGTATAGATCTGATCAGATCAGATATTGATCTGTTCAGATACTGTGCCACTAAGGGAGGTGTATGCTTTGCGCGTGGGTGTTTGCGGTACTGGCACTAACCTGGGGCGACGCAGACCTTATTTGACCCTAAAACCTAATTGATATCACCCGCCGGGCGATCAGGGGGTTAAACCGTTATTGGGTAATAAATGGCGGGTGCCCTGACAGTATAAAAAAATAAAGCTAACTAACCAGCGTCACCCGTAACAGTAATACAAAAAAAAAACTGGTTACCTAGCGACACTAATGCAGCGATCAGAAAAACGATCGCTTAGTGACACTGGCAAAAGGGGGTGAAAGGGTTAACTAGGGGCAATCAGGGGGTTAAAACCTTTATTAGGTAATATATGGGGGTACCTGACGCTATATAAAAACCTGACGGGGAACCTAAATAACGAAATAACTAACTGGCTAACCAGCGTCACCAGTGACAGTTATACAGTGATCACTGGTGAAAGGGTTAACTCTAGGGGCAATCAGGGGGTTAAAAACCTTTATTTAGGTTGTAATATGGGGGTACCTGACCTATAAACCTATTTATGAACCTATATAAACATGGCGGTTACCTAAAAAAAAAAAAATGGTTACCTAGCGACACTAATGCAGCGATCAGAAAAACGATCGCTTAGTGACACTGGCAAAAGGGGGTGAAAGGGTTACCTGGGGGCAATCAAGGGGTTAAACCTTTATTAGGGGGGGGGGGGGGTAGTAGGGGGCTACCTTGGACCTAAAACTAACTGCACCGACAGTTATTACAGTCACACTGACACTAAATGCAGTGATCAGTAAAAAAATGATCACTGCAATTAGTGACACTGTGACTGGGGGGGGAGGGGGGGTGATCTGGGGGGTGATCTGGGGGTGACAGGGGGGTGTTTTGTGTGCCTATGTGTACTGGTATCAGTGTACTGTTGGTGCACTAACCTTTAGATGTTCACAGCTCGGCGTTCCGGTCACATAGACCGGCGCACCGAGCGTGACATCACTTCCTCTGCCTGTGTTTTGATTGACACAGACAGAGGAAGCATCTGATTCGCCAGGAGCGATCGCGAGGGGGTGGCCAGAAACCACTGGCCGTCCCCTCATCCCGGATCGCTCCTGAAGCGATCCCGACCGTCCCCGCCGGCCGGGGGGGGTCCGATCGGACCCCCCACGCGCCTGAAGAATGGCACGTACAGGTACGTGGTTCTGCCTGTACGTGCCATTCTGCCGACGTATATGTACATGGGGCGGTCGGGAAGTGGTTAAAGAAGACATTCCAGGGCAGCAATAAAAAGACTCACACCCCTCCTGAATACAGGGACTCACCTCTGCGCACAGAGCCTGAATATTTTGCGAATCTCCACAGACTGCTTGGCCAGGTCTCCGCTGTCCAGCCGAACGCCAACTGCCTTGTACCCGAGCTGATGTAATGCCAGGGCCACTGCACAGAAGTTGGGTACACCGCTCCTGCCAAGCAACAAAAGGATGGGGGTGACATTACTTATGACCTTCCCAAAGCCTCAGCTATTCCTTTAACAGACAGAGTGTAAGCTCCTCAGATGCTGGTATAACCTCAGTGTTTTCTGTACAGCACTGCTGTATATGTCAGAGCTATAAATGTATAAAAAGAATAATAGTGTTTGACTGTGGAGGGACATTAGAGTGCAAGCTCATATGGTGCAGAAACTGATGCGAATGGCTCAGTGTTTTCTGTAAAGCAGAGGTCCTCATCACCCTGGGCCACGTGGAGGGTGGTGGGCGGCATTCGAGCGAGCCAGCACAACTTGCAATACCACCCTCCAACCACTAGAGTCCACTTCCTCTCCCAGCACCACTTTCCACCCGGAGAATTTATTCATAGTGCCCAAAACCGCCAAACCGTACCTGCTTGGCCCACCTACTACACCTGACAGCGCTCAGTCCCTGCCTAGTGCTGCTCACCCCACATTATGTAACAAAAAAAAAAAAAAGAGACAAAAAAACTCCCCGGGGCTCTTAGGCAACAAAAAAAAAAAAAAAAATTGTAAAAAAGGCAATTGAATATATAAAAAATATATATTTTATTGATACAAAATTACATAAAGGTTTCAAAAAAGTGCAATTTTAAAAACATGAGCTCTGGTATATGTACCCTCTATACTACACAGGATGTCCTAATGGCATAGATAAACAACATTATACACATAAAAAAAAAAATTCAAACTTGATATAATGCTCAAAAAAAAAATCCAACGTGTTTCGATTTATGGCAGTTCAAATCTTCCTCAGGGGGGATAAGGACATCTAAATCATGAAACATATAAAAGTTAAAATATGGTTTACATACAGAGAAACCAGCAACATATGTGTGTCCATACTTTATTGGATCAACATTTATGCAGTGACCATCAATGATCAAACCTTTAATGGAGAGGTTGCAGGTGACCAGAGCATACTAAAAAAACACCCAAGCAGGTGGGTTTCAGAACGGTCGCCAAACAAGGACACACACCGGGGCCTAAATTGAGCCTACAGTCACCTGTAACCTCTCCACTAAAGGTTTGATCATGGATGGTCATCACTGCATATATGTTGATCCAATATAGCATGGACACATACATGTTGTTGGCTTCTCTGTATGTAAACATATTTTAACTTTATATGTTTCATGATTTAGATGTCCTTATCCCCCTGAGGAAGTATTGAACTAGCATAAATCGAAACGCGTTGACGCTTTTTGAGCAGTAGATCAGGTTTGAAAAAAAATTCATGTATATCTATGCCATTAGGACATCCTGTGTAGTATAGAGGATACATACACCAGAGCTCATGATTTTATAATTGCACTTTTTTTTTTTAACTTTATGTAACTTTGGATCAATAAAATATATATTTTTTATATATTCAATTTACTTATTTTGGATTTGTTGCTGCCTAAGAGCCCCTGGGAGTTTTTTTTGTCAAGAATAATAATAATAATAATAATAATAATGTGGAAAAGAAAAAACTGCGCCAGGTAAATTAGCTAAATGCCTATAAAGTATTGAAGACAATCAAATTAAGAACTACTGATACATGACCAGTAGGTAAAATTATATGAAGATGTGTATGCACACAAACTCTTAATATAAACAATAATATCTGGAAGTAATAATAAAATGAATAACTGAGTGGTTAGCAATGGTACCATATGACAAGAAAGTCCTATATTATAATCACACACTGGACCGCATGTGAATAAACCTGTAAATAAAAACAGTTCAAGAGTTGAATGTCATCCTAGGATATGACTTCCTATTCTTAGAGACCAGGCACTCCAGGTTAGATTTCTTATCACACCGCTGTGCTCCACACCACACGAAAGTGCCGCCACCAGTATAAAATCTCCTTACCAGATGGTAGGCAAAATGAAGCCACTCAAACTGAGCCCATATAGGAATCCTAACTTCCAAGAGGGGACGGACGCCAGACAGACGATCTCCCAGAGCCTGCCACTCACAACGGACACAAGACCTCAGACCAGACCCAGTATGGAAATCAGATCCGGAAAGTAGCACTCGGCGGTGCATCCAAATATAGCCAGAGAAGAAAGAGGGCAGACCATAGCATAATATTGTTTTAAAACATATAATGAGTAGTTTATTGATGAAAAATTACTCACATTTAAATGAAATTAAAAGCGCATAAAGAAACTCCAAGTGGAATAAACACGGACGCCGGCCGGCATCTACAAACGAACCCTTCCTCCTTCCAGAGACGCTGGACGTGATGACGTCACTGCACGCCTTCCCAGACGCGTTTCGTCATACAAGACATTTTCATTGAAAATGTCTTGTATGACGAAACGCGTCTGGGAAGGCGTGCAGTGACGTCATCACGTCCAGCGTCTCTGGAAGGAGGAAGGGTTCGTTTGTAGATGCCGGCCGGCGTCCGTGTTTATTCCACTTGGAGTTTCTTTATGCGCTTTTAATTTCATTTAAATGTGAGTAATTTTTCATCAATAAACTACTCATTATATGTTTTAAAACAATATTATGCTATGGTCTGCCCTCTTTCTTCTCTGGCTATATTTGGATGCACCGCCGAGTGCTACTTTCCGGATCTGATTTCCATACTGGGTCTGGTCTGAGGTCTTGTGTCCGTTGTGAGTGGCAGGCTCTGGGAGATCGTCTGTCTGGCGTCCGTCCCCTCTTGGAAGTTAGGATTCCTATATGGGCTCAGTTTGAGTGGCTTCATTTTGCCTACCATCTGGTAAGGAGATTTTATACTGGTGGCGGCACTTTCGTGTGGTGTGGAGCACAGCGGTGTGATAAGAAATCTAACCTGGAGTGCCTGGTCTCTAAGAATAGGAAGTCATATCCTAGGATGACATTCAACTCTTGAACTGTTTTTATTTACAGGTTTATTCACATGCGGTCCAGTGTGTGATTATAATATAGGACTTTCTTGTCATATGGTACCATTGCTAACCACTCAGTTATTCATTTTATTATTACTTCCAGATATTATTGTTTATATTAAGAGTTTGTGTGCATACACATCTTCATATAATTTTACCTACTGGTCATGTATCAGTAGTTCTTAATTTGATTGTCTTCAATACTTTATAGGCATTTAGCTAATTCACCTGGCGCAGTTTTTTCTTTTCCATATTGCACTGTGTTTATCCCACTATTCTGCAGCCGGGTTAGATATATATATATTTTTTCATTTGTTACTTTTTATTGTGTTATCTACTTTTCCCATTTGTGTTCCCCACCCCTATCCCTCCCCTCCTACCCCACTGGGTTAGCGCAGTTTTTCCTGTTTACAAATAATAATAATGTGACTGGTGTGGGGGGGACATTAGAGTGTAAGCTCCTCTGGTACAGAGACTGATATAGTGATCTCTGTACAGCACTGCGGTATATGTCAGAGCTATATAAATGTATAATATTATATAGCTCTGACATATACCGTAGTGCTGTACAGAGATCACCGAGCCAGTTACATCAGTCTCTGTACCAGAGGAGCTTACACTCTAATGTCCCCCCCCCCCCCACAGTCACACACTATTATTAATAATAATGTGTAACGGGGGGGGGGGGGGGGGGGACATTAGAGTGTAAGCTCCTCTGGTACAGAGACTGATGTAACTGGCTCGGTGTTCTCTGTACAGCACTGCTGTATATGTTAGAGCTATACAATATTATTATTAATAGTGTGCGACTGTGGGGGGACATTAGAGTGTAAGCTCCTCTGGTGCAGATGTGAATGGCTCAGTGCTCTTGAATGGGAGAAGTACGGCAAGGCATAAAGTGCACAATGCCTGCGTCCCATTCACCTCTTACATCATGACGCTGTAGGTATCCACCAATACCAGGAAGCTGAGAGGGAAAGCAATGGCGTACGATATGAACGCTGCCAGTTCGCCTGCATGCGTGCTGCGCGGAGGCATCTTCAGGAGCCGGCACACTTTCTCCAACCACGTCTGAGAGAGCTTCAGGAAGTCCACCTCCTCTCCCTGGCCGCCTGCTGGCCGCAGAGCCTTGAAGAAAGAAAAGGGGGTCAGCAAAAAAATAAAAATGGCCAACCCTACCGTTACTAGAGAGGAAAGAAGAAGAAGTGTTTACCGGGCGCTGCACTTCATCTATAGAGGAGAAAGAAGTCACATAAGAGTGAGCCACGGAACCGGCCACGGGGATGCCGAAACGCTTTCCTGCCAAGACATTGCTGGTGCAATCAAAGCCTGGAGAGGGACAGAAAAGATGATCAGAAAGGGACAACATGCGGCGTGGGTCTCAATTAAAACATTATTCAAGTGCATGTCTGGACAAAAAAAAGAAAAACAAATGTTCAATATATTTCCCCACTACATGCACATCCCCCCCCCCCCCCCCCCCATGAGATTTCCAGTAAGCTCCTAACTTTATGCAGTGAGCTAGCAAATGCCTCTGCTGCACCGATACCCCAAGCAGTGTTGTCACCCAGAGAGCTCTCCTCTGCTGGACTACAGAAGACATCCCACTTATAATATGGAGGTTGCGATTGCAGATTCGCCGGGGGGGGGGGGGGTTGCGAATGCTGGTCCAATCTGGAAAGCTGGCCGAGACGGACCCGAAGTTACTGTGTGTACGCCGGAGTCTGTCCGTCTCGGCCAGCGAGACGTCACTTCCTGGAGAGGAGAGACCGCGCGGAAGTGACGTCCCGTCGCCGCCATCTTGGTACTCTCGTCCGCAGTAAGGCTACAGTTAGAAGTCGGCAAGCGGACATCTTTGTTTACACGCACCGAAGTCTTGCATTTCACACGTATTTTTACCAGTGAACTGAGCTTATATACTATACAAGGCTTATTATAGTATACAAGCTCAGTTCACTGGTAAAAATTTGTGTAAAATGAAAGACTTCGGTGGGTGTAAAAAGATGTCCGCTTGCCGACTTCTAACTTTAGCCTTACCGAGGACGAGAGTACCAAGATGGCGGCGACGGAACGTCACTTCCGGTTAACACATTAGACGGGTTGCCGATTCTGACAGAACACCTGAGTGAGTTTGGTAAGTCAGAGACACTAATTAATAAAAGCATTTTTGTACATCAAACGCAACCGCTGTGCCATATCAAAAACACGACAATTTTGAAAAAAGTGCAATATTTTTTACTTTTTGCTATAATAAATATCCCCAAAAAATATATATAAAATTTTTTTTTTTCCTCAGTTTAGGCCGATACGTATTCTTCTACATATTTTTGGTAAGAAAAAAAAAATAAATAAATAAAAAAATCGCAATTAGCGATTATTGATTGGTTTGTGCAAAAGTTATAGCGTTTACAAAATAGGGGATAGTTTTATAGAATTTTTATTAATATTTTTTTTTTTTTACTAGTAATGGCGGCGATCAGCGATTTTTATTGTGACTGCGACATTATGGCGGACACATCGGACATTTTTGACACATTTTTGGGACCATTGTCATTTATACAGCAATCAATGCTATTTAAATGCACTGATTTCTGTATAAATGACACTGGCAGTGAAAGAGTTAACCACTAGGGGGAGGGGAGGGGTTATGGTCTGTGACATATTTACATTAGGGGGCGTGGCTGACGTCTGACGTCACTGATCAGCGTTCCCGATGACAGGGAACAGCCGATCAGTGACAGGCAGAGTAGGAAGAGGTTTGTTTTCACAGACCTCTCCCCGTTCTTCAGCTCTGTGACCCGATTGCGGGACACCAGCGGCGATTGGGTCCGCTGATCCCGCGGCCACGGAGCTCCCGACCATGGCTAGGCTTTTAAAGGGCCACGTACCTGTATGTGGTTTTGCCTAGCCGTGCCATTCTGCCGACGTACATCGGCGTGAGGCGGTCGGGAAGCGGTTAAAGAGGGAGTCCGGCGAAAAAAAAAAATTTTTTTCTAAAGTCAGCAGCTACAAAATACTGCAGCTGCTGACTTTTAAAATAAGGACACTTACCTGTCACAGGGTCGAGCGATGTCGGCATCCAAGGCCGAACCGTCCCTCGGTCCTCGGATGCTGCCGCCGCCATCTTGGGTGTGGTAATCAGGAAACTAAGCC
Organism: Lithobates sylvaticus; assembly: GCA_028564925.1. NCBI lineage: Eukaryota > Metazoa > Chordata > Amphibia > Anura > Ranidae > Lithobates > Lithobates sylvaticus. The sequence goes on from CM053030.1 coordinate 526,343,303, forward strand.
TTGCAGGCTTCACTTCCCGGTTCCCTACTGCGCATGCGCGAGTCATGCAATGCAATAGGAATGCTCCGCGCTGTCTCTGGGACCCGTGTGTGTCCCAGCAGACAGCGCGGACGGGACAGGAGGAGGCATAGACTCCCGTGGTACAGGTATCTGCACCCCCCTGAAAAGGTGCCAAATGTGACACCGGAGAGGGGGAAGGGTTTCCGATGAGCGGAAGTTCCACTTTAGGGTGGATTACCGCTTTAACAGCAATGGGCGGAAGTGACGTTTTGACGTCACTTCCGCCCTGCAATGTTATGGAGACGGGTGGGGGCCATCTTCCCCCTCACTCTTCTCCATGTCAAGCAAAGGGAAAAAATCCGATACCGGAGGCAGTGGCGGAGGCTAAGCAGCGGAGGGCACCGAAGCATGGCAGGAGGGGCCCCAGAGATCACTCTTATCAGAAAGCGGACCGCCAGCCGATGAAGTGGATACTGGGGGTTATGCCAGCTAGCTGCTGCCATAACAACGATATTTCTCTTCAAGGTTAGGATGTATATCGGCGTGCGGCGGTCCATAAGTGGTTAAAGCGCGACACGTTTGGTATCCATTTACGCGGCGTAGCATCTTTTATATTTTTCCAGAAAAATTGGGTTATGAACTGTGTCTTTTTGCATTAAAATAAGTGTATTCCCCCCCCCCCCCCCAAAAAAAAAAAAAAATTGCGTTTGAAAAACCGCTGCACGAATACTGCGCGACATTGCAAAACCCACCAATTTATTCTATAGGGCCTATAAGGTTTTGGGGGGGTTCTAAGAAAATTTCTAGCAAAATAAATACAGATTGATAACAGCCCTACACTTTTTTATTGCTGAACCTCTGACCACAGACTGGAGCTTTGGTGGCAGGAGGAGGGCGATGTAGCGTGGAGTCAGGTAAGTAATGCAGCCTCTTCAACCCCTTAGGATTAACCAAAGCATTCCCGAGAGCCCTGCAGAACATCCACCATCTGTGCGCACGTGGGGTTTCCGTGCAAAGACTGGCCAACAGGGAAGTACTAAAACCTTCCCTGTCTTTGCGTATGCACGGAAACCCCCCCTGCGCATGCGCAGATGCGTCCGCAGGCTGTGCAAGGGCCCTGCGGGTGCACCTTCACTAATATGGCGGCACGGAGCCTGGCCAAAAGCATTGCTGGAGATCCGCTTTTCAGAGCGCAAAGAACAAATCAAACAGCGAGGCCCACCTCCCACGTAGGAATACTTCGAGGCGGACAGCCCTCCGTCTGGTCCCTGCGCCCTCCTAAGACCCATTTCCAGCAGTATTTTCTCAGGGCCGACAGCCAATCGGAAGCGGGCAGCATTTGTGGCAACAAGGCTGAAATGACAAAACAAAGAATGTAAAAAGAAAAAAAAAAACATGATGATGTGATCTCTTAGCGAAAGGCCAGGGTCTCCTACAGGGGCGGATTGACCATTCGGCCACTCGGGCACTGCCCGAGGGCCCCGGGCCCATCAGGGTTGCCAGCTTCAGTACAATCAGGGACAGTATGCAAAAATCTGTGTTTTTTTTTTTTTACATCTGTCTCTGAAATGTCCCTTACCGACATCCTTTTGGTTAATAAATCCAGAGATTATAGCTGCCCCGCCTCTTCAGTACCTTCTCAGCCAATAGAAACATGTCTGTGTATACTGTGTGTGCGTGTGTACTGTGGGGCCCCATAATCTCCTATTGCCCGGGGGGGGGCCCCATGAGTTATCAGTCCGCCCCTGGTCTCGTATTATATTCTGTGCAGGGGGTGCCCCGTCCTCTTCCTGCTGCTGAAGTTCAGAGACAGGAAGAGGATGGGGCATGTCTGCACAGAAGATTTCTACAGGAACAAGCTGCCTGCACAACACGAGGCATCCTTCATTACAGGTTATGTACATCACTAAAGCTGTACAGAATGTGTTTTAAATTTTTTTTATTATGCCTAAACTTCAGCTTTAAGTCACCCCCCCAGATGTGATCCCGCCATTACTGAGCACTCAGTACTGTTTTAGGGTTACATTTAAGATTTATTTCCTACATTTATAAAAGAGCTGAATATTAGGCAGCTCTCAGATGGCCATTCCCATCAGTCCCTTCAGTAGAGCTTCTTGCAAGACATTAGGGCATCGGGATCTCCAAAATACGGCCCTCCTGCTGGTGCAGGACTACATGTCCCCAAGAGGCACTGGACATTGACAGACATCACTAGGCATGATGGGAATTGTCGTTCCTGAACAACTGGGAGGGCCGTAGTCTGGAGACCCCTTGCATTAGGGCAACTTCAATTCTGGGCACTTTCACCCCCTTCCTGCCCAGGCCAAATTTTCAGCTTTCAGCGCTGTCGCATTTTGAATGACAATTGCGCGGTCATGCTACACTGTACTCATAACATTTTTATAATTTATTTTTTATGACAATTTTTTTTTTTTTTTTTTTTATTGCATTTTAGTGTAAATATGAGATGTGAGGTCTGTTTGACCCCCCCTCTCATATATAAGAGGACCTGTCATGCTTTTTTTCTATTACAAGGGATGTTTACATTCCTTGTAATAGGAATAAAAGTGACAATTATTTTTTTTTTTTAAAAGAACAGTATGAAAATTAAAAAAAAAATAAATAAAAAAATAAAAAAAAAAATAAAAAAAAGTTAAAATAAATAACAATTTTTTTTTTTTTTTTTAAAAGGGGTTGTAAAGGAAATTTTTTTTTTTTTTAAATAACAAACATGTTATACTTACCTCCACTGTGCAGCTCGTTTTGCACAGAGTGGCCCCGAACCTCCTCTTCTGGGGTCCCTCGGCGGCTGTCTCTGCCCCCCCCCCCCCCGCAAGTACTTCTCACCTAAATGCGAGCTCCCCTTGCATGGTGTGGAGTGCTTGCAGGCACGCTCCCGTGATACAGCGAGCGGCTATAGCCACCGGCTGTATCACTCGGCCCCGCCCCTCCCAGCGCGCCGCGTCATTGGATGCGATTGACAGCAGCGCGAGCCAATGGCTGGGGGGGGCTGTTATAGTCAGATGTTTTTTTTACCTTAATGCATAGAATGTTTTTTTACCTTCACAACCCCTTTAAAATGCGCTCCGTCCCGCCGAGCTCGTGTGCAGAAGTGAACGCGCATACGTGAGTAGCGCCCGCATATGAAAAACGCTGTACAAACTACACATAGGAGGTATCGCCACGATCGGTCGAGCGAGAGCAATAATTCTAGTCCTGGACCTCCTCTGAAACTCAAAACATGGAGCCTGTAGAATTTTTTAAACATCGCCTATGGAGAAAGTTTGTCGCCATTCCACGAGCGGGGTGCAATTTTGAAGAGTGACATGTTGGGTATCAATTTACTCGGCGCAACATTATCTTTCACAATATAAAAAATTTGGGCTAACTTTACTGTTTTCCAAAAAAAAAAGCACGCTTGTAAGACCGCTGCGCAAATACAGTGTGACAGAAAGTATTTCAAAGACCGCCATTTTATTCTCTAGGGTGTTAGAAAAAAAAAATGTATAATGTTTGGGGGTTCCAAGTAATTTTCTAGCAAAAAAAAAACAGTTTTTACCTTGCAAACAACAAATCTCAAAAAGAGGCTCGGCCCTTAAGTGGTTAAATGTGATTGGACACAGCTGACCACATGGTAAAGGGTCGCTATGATTGGCCCTGTACCGCGATCACAGAACGCACCCGATGCACGCCCCAGGGGTGCGATTCTAGGAGGACATCCACTGATGCCCTCCCGGAACAATAGGAGGTGCGCTGTAGCCGTCTTTCAGCTATAGAGCAGGTATGAAGTGGTTACACCTGTAATTGGAGGCGTGTTAAAAAAAAAAAAACCAACGCGCTTGAACCGCGTTTTTATCGTGTTCCTCCAACTTCTCACCCATAAAAGTATAACTAAAGGCGAAACTTTTTTTTTGTTAGTTTTGGATGTTGTGTCCGAAGGACGCAGATCACACAGGATGCACGCCCCAGGGGGTGGGATTCTGGGGAAGACATCCATGGACGCCATCCTGGAACAACAGAGGCGCGCTGGAGCGGGTCTGACGTGGTTACACCTGCCATTGGGGAAGGTGTGTTATCATCAGTGTTGGTCATCTTACTTTAAAAAAGTAATTAGTTAAGTTACAAATGACTTCTCCCAAAAAGTAATTGCGTTAGTAACTCGGTTACTACATTGGAAAAGTAATTAGTTACGCAGCAAAGTAACTGTGACTTTTTTTTTTCTATTCTATACGTGTAACTAAGGGGCGGGTCTAGTATTACTGTAACCAAGGGGCGCATTTATTATTATTATTATTATATATCGTGTAACCAAGGGGCTGCTCTATTATTACTCTAACCAAGGGGCAGATCTGTTATAGCGTGTAAGCAAGGGGCGGGTCTATTATTATTATATTGTGTAAGGGGCGGGTCTATTATTATTATATCGTGTAAGGGGCAGGTGGCTACAGAAGAGGGCGAATGTTAAATTAATTGGCAGAGCTCGATATATAACAATAATAATAAATGCGCCCCTTGGTTACAGTAATACTAGACCCGCCCCTTAGTTACACGATAGACGCCCCTTGCAGAGTAGCACGAGCATCAGGAGTGTGCGGCATCGCCTCGTACAATTGCATGTTAACTGCGCCTGCGCGGTGTAGAGTTCACTCAGAGCTGTTTAGGTTCGGCAATTTTCAGAAGCTCCGTAGTCCTTCGTACTGCGCAGTACAGGGGGGGTCCTTATACGGCGGGGAACTTTTTCGGCAGGACACCGGAATTACACTACTTCCATCTAGTGGCCGTAGATGTAATTGCGGTAACGCCGCCCAAGTAATGGGAACGGCGTTGCCATGAGGGGAAAAGTAATCAGTTAGATTACTCGTTACCCTCTTAAGTAACTCCGTTAAGTAACTCCGTTTATTTTAACTCAGTTACTTACATCACTGGTCATCACACGGTTGAGCCGCATTTTTTTGGAGTCCCCCCCCCCCCCCCCCCCCCAACTGCTCATCCATGCATGTAGAGTGTCCGAAGGACACAGCGATCACAGAGAGCGCTGGATGCGCTCTCCAGGGGACGTACGGGGGAGCATGGTTTTTTGGAGGAAGCCCATGGGTGCCCTACCAGAACTGGAAGGAGGTTAACCGCTTCCCGACCGCCCACTGCACATATACGTCAGCAGAATGGCACGGGCAGGCAAAATCGCGTACCTGTACGTGATTCTTTAAATGCCTGCCCGTGGGTCGCGTGGGCGCCGCCAGCGGCGCGCTCGCAACCAGGTCGGGAGCTCCGTGACCACGGCTGCGGGACCAGCGGACCCCGATCGCCGCTGGTGTCCCATGATCGGGTCACGGAGCTGAAGAACGGTGTCAGGGCTCTAGCCGCCCTGGGCACCCTAGCCGGAGGGTGCGCGGGCACCTGGGCAGCCCTGGTCCCTCTGAACGCCGGCGCGCGCGTCGGCGCGTGCACGCGCCCGCGGGACTCGTGCGCGCGCTCCCGTGCGCGAATAGCGGGCGCGCGCGCCCCCGTGCGCGTGCACGTGCGCGATCGGCGCCGCTTTGGCGCCAGTGGCCTTATTTAAAGGGGACAGCTGCCTGCATGCGGCGCTGTCCGTCTCAGCTCCCACCTGTGACCCCAACCTGAACCTGTCTGAGCTCCCTACCTGTGACCCGGCTTGTTTGACTCCGCTACTTTCTCCGTTCCTTGACCCCGGCTTGTTTGACCCTGCTCTGGACTGTGTTACTGTTGCTGAACCCCCGGCTTGCCTCCTGACCATCCTCCTGCCTGCCGTCCTTACCTGTCTGCCTTACCTGTTGTGACCCGGCTTGCCTGACCATCCCTGCTCCAGTGTCCCTGCACAGGTCTTCGCTGCTGCCGTCATCTGCTGATCTCCTGCCGTTGCTGTCAGCTACTTCAGCCGTCTGCTGCTGCTCCTGTTGTCGGTTTACCTCCTGCCTCCTGGTTTTTCTGCCGAACCTTCATCTGCAGACCTACCCTCTGAGCAAGTCCTGCATCTACCCTGCATCAGCCTGCTGCATCCACACGGACACTCCTACCCGCTGAGTTCACGGCTACGCTGTCCCCAATCCAGCAGGCCCTGAACCAGAGTTGTAAGAGAGGTCTCCAACCATCAAGTCAGGCTCAGCACTACCAGGTACCTAACAAACGGGGAGAGGTCTGTGTAAACAAACCTCTCCCCGCGCTTCCTACTTCTAATGTAGCCACGCCCCCTAATGTAAAAAAACGCAACACACGTCACAGCCCATAACCCCTCCCCTCCCCCTAGTGGTTAACTCTTTCACTACAACTGTCATTTATACAGGAATCAGTGCATTTAAATAGCATTGATTGCTATATAAATGACAATGGTCCCAAAAATGTGTCAAAAATGTCCGATGTGTCCGCCGTAATGTCGCAGTCAAAAAAAAAAAAAAAAAAAAAAAAAAAAAAATCGCTGATCGCCGCCATTACTAGTAAAAAATAAAATATTAATAAAAATGCTATAAAACTATCCCCTATTTTGTAAACGCTATAACTTTTGCGCAAACCAATCAATAATCGCTAATTGCAATTTTTTTACCAAAAATATGTAGAAGAATACGTATCGGCCTAAACTGAGGAAAAAAAAAAGTGTTTTTTTATATATTTTTGGGGGATATTTATTATAGCAAAAAATATTGCATTTTTTTTTTCAAAATTGTCGCTCTATTTTTGTTTATAGCGAAAAAAATAAAAACCGCAGGGGCGTTCAAATACCAAAAAAAAGCTCTATTTGTGGGAAAAAAAGGACGCCAATTTTGTTTGGGAGCCACGTCGCACGACCGCGCAATTGTCAGTTAAAACGACGCAGTGCCGAATCGCAAAAAGGGGCCTGGTCCTTTGGCTGCCAATTGGTCCGGGGCTGAAGTGGTTAATAATGGTTCGAACTGGAATGTAGACACGCACACCCAGAGGAGACAAGACAACAATAAAACCATAATAGGGGTTCTAGCCCCTCGCTGAAAATGTTGCCGTTACCTACAAAATAAATTAAACCGAAAACAGTTCTATTTTCCCTTTAATCCACAAGTCCGCTCTTGGGTGTTGGGAAGGAATCCAAAATGCCCAGAGGAAACACAGACATACTTGGAGTAAAGAGCACACAGTGTTCTGGTGGGATCTGAGCCCAGAGCCCAGCACAGCAAACCCTGGTGGTGACCACCTAGGTGCTGTTGGTCACATGGTGCCGTGTCTTTCATATAGTGATGCGTCTTTCTGTGGGTTTTCAGTGAGCTGTGCGGTACCTACCTGGCATAATTCACCAAGCAGAGCAGCGTGGTCTCCAGCAGCTGGACCACCAGGAGAGGACCCCTCACCTTCATCAGTGGCTCCTGCCAGATACAAAAATGCCTTTGTAAAACACGGTTGTCTAGTCATTTGAAATAATGTAGGAGAAAGGTGTCGATGTCGACCATTAACATAAGCAAAAAAAGGGTGGAATTCAAAGAGTCTGTCTCGAGAAAAAAACAAAAAACAAAAAATAAAACAAACGAACACAAATATAAAACTACAGACACATAGAACCACATACCTGTAGCAGCTTCAAACAATGAAAAACATTGGATATGGCCCCTGCATGGACAGCAACCTTCTGGCATGGAGCCTGCAGGGGCAGAAACCCTTTCAGTACGGCCCTAGCAGGGGCAGAAAACCCTTTTGGGACGGCCCCTGCAGGGGCAGGAAACCCCTTTGGGAACGGCCCCCGCAGGGGCAGGAAACCCCTTTGGGAACGGCCCCCGCAGGGGCAGGAAACCCCTTTGGGAACGGCCCCCGCAGGGGCAGGAAACCCCTTTGGGAACGGCCCCCGCAGGGGCAGGAAACCCCTTTGGGAACGGCCCCCGCAGGGGCAGGAAACCCCTTTGGGAACGGCCCCCGCAGGGGCAGGAAACCCCTTTGGGAACGGCCCCCGCAGGGGCAGGAAACCCCTTTGGGAACGGCCCCCGCAGGGGCAGGAAACCCCTTTGGGAACGGCCCCCGCAGGGGCAGAAAACCTCTTTGGGAACGGCCCCCGCAGGGGCAGAAAACCTCCACACATATATGGCCCCTGCACAAGGCTGTCTTTTCGCATAGACACGCTGGGCAGTTGCCCGGGGGCCCCACCTGCCCAGCGACCCCAGCCAAGGCCGGATTGGGCTACCGGGATACCAAGGAATTTCCCAGTAGGCCGCCTGCCCTGGGGCTGTTTTGAGTTGCGGCTGCAGCGCTCCGCTCTTTCCCTCTCTCCTCCTGTGTATCACGGACCTGGCTGGGTCTGTGTTCGGCGGCCGCGCTGTAACAAGGTCCCCCCCCCCCCCCCCTAGACCGGCTCGTGTAATAGTAGATTGAATCAGTGTTCCGCATATCACACGAGCCATTCTAGGGGGGCGGGACCTTGTTACAGCGCGGCCGCCGAACACAGACCCAGCCAGCTCCATGATACACAGGAGGAGATGCCCGCTGTGTGTGTGCACGCGTGCGTGTTACCAGGCGATGGTGAGCCTGTATTAATTGGCACAGTGAGAGTGCAATTGTGGGCACAGTGAAGCTGCATTTGATGGGCAATCGTGCGTGATAGTGTAGACAGGGCCCCAGTGCACTGTATTGCCCGGGTGCCTATAATGCTCTTAAGATGGCACTACCCCTGCATGGACTAAAACCTTCACATATGGCCCCTGCGTGGACCACAACCTTCACATATGGCCCCTGCATGGACCACAACCTTCACATATGACCCCTGCATGGACCACAACCTTCACATATGACCCCTGCATGGACCACAACCTTCACATATGGCCCCTGCATGGACCACAACCTTCACATATGGCCCCTGCATGGACCACAACCTTCACATATGGCCCCTGCATGGACCACAACCTTCACATATGGCCCCTGCATGGACCACAACCTTCACATATGGCCCCTGCATGGACCAAAACCTTCACATATGGCCCCTGCATGGACCAAAACCTTCACATATGGCCCTTGCATGGACCAAAACCTTCACATATGGCCCTTGCATGGACCAAAACCTTCACATATGGCCCCTGCATGGACCAAAACCTTCACATATGGCCCCTGCATGGACCAAAACCTTCACATATGGCCCCTGCATGGACCAAAACCTTCACATATGGCCCCTGCATGGACCAAAACCTTCACATATGGCCCCTGCATGGACTAAAACCGTCACATATGGGCCCTGCATGTCCTTTGATTTTCCTCTAACCAGAAGCTTCAAGCAAACCATACCTACTCTAGGAAATACAACTGATCCCTCCGGGAACGATGTCACCGTCACCTCTGCAGCGTCTACGGTCTCCAGATAATGGAAGAATTCATCCTCCACTGTACTGGGCATCACTGACTTCAGGTACTTCGAATCTGGAAGGAGAAGAAGAGGAAATTAGAACCATCCCCCGCACTTGCCTGCAAAACCTCTATGGCTGGTTGGGTGAGATCAGAAAGAGAGACGTGTACCGAGTATTCCAGTTAGCGGTGGAGCAGGCGGTCATTCCGGGTCAGGGATTCTAAAATTACTCAAACCAGAAACAGCCAGGAAAATAGGGACGAGTCGCCCGGCGAAGAGATGGGCAGGTGGACGAGGGAGGAGCCGCCGCCCAGCGAGGGACAGTGGCATCGGGAGGGGGAGCTGAAGCCCCAAGTGGGTCCCCAAAAAGCCCGGGAGGGGGGGGGGGGGTCTTGGGCATGCACAATTCTGTTATTAGCCCCAAGCCGAGCGCCGCCGGCCAAGCGGGGGACCGATCTGGCCCCAAACGTGGCCGAGTGACATAGCAGGTCCCGCCTTCTGGAGCCTGCAGCGCCTATGTTGGACGTCCCACTGGTCCAATACCAGGACCGGGGAACGTGCGACGTCCATCATAGGCGCTGCAGGCTACAGAAGGCTGGAATTATAATGCGGCCACCGCGCTGCGTCAATTTGAGAAGATTCCCCACTCGGCGCTTGGGCGGGCGGCTCTCCTCTCCCGTCATGGCTCTGGCTGCCTGGAGTGCATGCGGTCTACTCTACTGTGATGGGCGCGCCACGCACTACGGCTGAGCTGCAGGGGGAGGTTACGTCACCTGAAGTCTGGTCAGGTAGGTCAGTAGGGGTCAGTGTGGGTCTGTGTGTGGGTCAGGTAGGTGTCAGTGTACGTTGGTCAGTGCGGGTCAGGTAGGTCAGTGCGGGTCGTGCATGTCAGGTAGAGAACATTCCCTTCCCAGGTGCCGGGCTCGGACTTTGGGCTGAAGTCCTTGGTCTTTTTTCCACCTAGCAACGCCCCTGGGAGGGGGGTCACCAGGTGAGAAGACAGGCCGGGGAGGGGGGGGGGGTCACCAGGTGAGAAGACAGGCCAGGGAGAGGGGGGGGGGGTCACCAGGTGAGAAGACAGGCCAGGGAGAGGGGGGGTGTCACCAGGTGAGAAGACAGGCCAGGGAGAGGGGGGGTGTCACCAGGTGAGAAGACAGGCCAGGGAGAGGGGGGGGTGTCACCAGGTGAGAAGACAGGCCAGGGAGAGGGGGGGGGTGTCACCAGGTGAGAAGACAGGCCAGGGAGAGGGGGGGGGGTGTCACCAGGTGAGAAGACAGGCCAGGGAGAGGGGGGGGGGGGTCACCAGGTGAGAAGACAGGCCAGGGAGAGGGGGGGGGGGTCACCAGGTGAGAAGACAGGCCAGGGAGAGGGGGGGGGGGGGGGGGGGGGGTCACCAGGTGAGAAGACAGGCCAGGGAGAGGGGGGGGGGGGGGGTCACCAGGTGAGAAGACAGGCCAGGGAGAGGGGGGGGGTCACCAGGTGAGAAGACAGGCCAGGGAGAGGGGGGGGGGTCACCAGGTGAGAAGACAGGCCAGGGAGAGGGGGGGGGGGGGGGGGTCACCAGGTGAGAAGACAGGCCAGGGAGAGGGGGGGGGGTCACCAGGTGAGAAGACAGGCCAGGGAGAGGGGGGGGGTCACCAGGTGAGAAGACGGGCCGGGGGGGGGGGGATCACCAGGTGAGAAGACAGGCCAGGGAGAGGGGGGGATCACCAGGTGAGAAGACAGGCCAGGGAGAGGGGGGGGGGGGGGGGGGGTCACCAGGTGAGAAGACAGGCCAGGGAGAGGGGGGGGGGTCACCAGGTGAGAAGACAGGCCAGGGAGAGGGGGGGGGGGTCACCAGGTGAGAAGACAGGCCAGAAGACAGGCCAGGGAGAGGGGGGGGTCACCAGGTGAGAAGACAGGCCAGAAGACAGGCCAGGGAGAGGGGGGGGTCACCAGGTGAGAAGACAGGCCAGGGAGAGGGGGGGGGGGGTCACCAGGTGAGAAGACAGGCCAGGGAGAGGGGGGGGGGTCACCAGGTGAGAAGACAGGCCAGGGAGAGGGGGGGGGGGTCACCAGGTGAGAAGACAGGCCAGGGAGGGGGGGGGGGTCACCAGGTGAGAAGACAGGCCAGAAGACAGGCCAGGGAGAGGGGGGGGGTCACCAGGTGAGAAGACAGGCCAGGGAGAGGGGGGGGGTCACCAGGTGAGAAGACAGGCCAGGGAGAGGGGGGGGGTCACCAGGTGAGAAGACAGGCCAGGGAGAGGGGGGGGTCACCAGGTGAGAAGACAGGCCAGGGAGAGGGGGGGGGGGGTCACCAGGTGAGAAGACAGGCCAGGGAGAGGGGGGGGGGGGGGGGGGGGGGGGTCACCAGGTGAGAAGACAGGCCAGGGAGAGGGGGGGGGGGGGTCACCAGGTGAGAAGACAGGCCAGGGAGGGGGGGGGGGGGGTCACCAGGTGAGAAGACAGGCCAGGGAGGGGGGGGGGGGTCACCAGGTGAGAAGACAGGCCAGGGAGAGGGGGGGGGGTCACCAGGTGAGAAGACAGGCCAGAAGACAGGCCAGGGAGAGGGGGGGGGGGGTCACCAGGTGAGAAGACAGGCCAGAAGACAGGCCAGGGAGAGGGGGGGGGGGGGTCACCAGGTGAGAAGACAGGCCAGGGAGAGGGGGGGGGGGGGGGGGGGGGTCACCAGGTGAGAAGACAGGCCAGGGAGAGGGGGGGGGGTCACCAGGTGAGAAGACGGGCCGGGGGGGGGGGATCACCAGGTGAGAAGACAGGCCAGGGAGAGGGGGGGATCACCAGGTGAGAAGACAGGCCAGGGAGAGGGGGGGGGGGGGGGGGGGGGGGGGGGGGGGGGGGGATCACCAGGTGAGAAGACGGGCCAGGGAGAGGGGGGGGGGGGTCACCAGGTGAGAAGACGGGCCAGGGAGAGGGGGGGGGGGGTCACCAGGTGAGAAGACGGGCCAGGGAGGGGGGGGGAATCACCAGGTGAGAAGACGAGCCAGGGAGGGGGGGGGATCACCAGGTGAGAAGACGGGCCGGGGGGGGGGGATCACCAGGTGAGAAGACGGGCCGGGGGGGGGGGGGGTCACCAGGTGAGAAGACGGCCCGGGGGGCGGGGGTCACCAGGTGACAAAAGGAGGGGCCGAGTCTAGTGGGAGGGGTGAGCAGATGGGGAGGGGGCAGAAAGACTAAATGCTGTCCATACACTATAGTGACTAAATAATCTGAAATGTAAAATCAACTTTAAAGTTACAAAAGCGATATAAGAGGAGGAGGAGACACCAATATAATAATAATAGTTCCAGGAGAAGGTGATGTCACAGTGTATACAGTGAAAAGGTTCATAATAGGAGGAGTCTCAAGGTGGGCGGGGAAAATGGAGGTGGGTGGGGTCGAATACTAATAGAGCGCTAATAATAGGCGGGGTCACCAGGTGAGAAGACAGGCCAGAAGACAGGCCAGGGAGAGGGGGGGGTCACCAGGTGAGAAGACAGGCCAGGGAGAGGGGGGGGTCACCAGGTGAGAAGACAGGCCAGGGGGAGGGGGGGGGGGGGGGGTCACCAGGTGAGAAGACAGGCCAGAAGACAGGCCAGGGAGAGGGGGGGGGGGGTCACCAGGTGAGAAGACAGGCCAGGGAGAGGGGGGGGGTCAGCAGGTGAGAAGACAGGCCAGGGAGAGGGGGTCACCAGGTGAGAAGACAGGCCAGAAGACAGGCCAGGGAGAGGGGGGGGGGGGGGGTCACCAGGTGAGAAGACAGGCCAGGGAGAGGGGGGGGGGTCACCAGGTGAGAAGACAGGCCAGGGAGAGGGGGGGGTCACCAGGTGAGAAGACAGGCCAGGGAGAGGGGGGGGTCACCAGGTGAGAAGACAGGCCAGGGAGAGGGGGGGGGTCACCAGGTGAGAAGACAGGCCAGGGAGAGGGGGGGGGGTCACCAGGTGAGAAGACGGGCCAGGGAGAGGGGGGGGGTCACCAGGTGAGAAGACGGGCCAGGGAGAGGGGGGGGGTCACCAGGTGAGAAGACGGGCCAGGGAGAGGGGGGGGGGGGGGGTCACCAGGTGAGAAGACGGGCCAGGGAGAGGGGGGGGGGTCACCAGGTGAGAAGACGGGCCAGGGAGGGGGGGGGGAATCACCAGGTGAGAAGACGAGCCAGGGAGGGGGGGGGATCACCAGGTGAGAAGACGAGCCAGGGAGGGGGGGGGATCACCAGGTGAGAAGACGAGCCAGGGAGGGGGGGGATCACCAGGTGAGAAGACGGGCCGGGGGGGGGGGATCACCAGGTGAGAAGACGGGCCGGGGGGGGGGGGTCACCAGGTGAGAAGACGGCCCGGGGGGAGGGGGTCACCAGGTGACAAAAGGAGGGGCCGAGTCTAGTGGGAGGGGTGAGCAGATGGGGAGGGGGCAGAAAGACTAAATGCTGTCCATACACTATAGTGACTAAATAATCTGAAATGTAAAATCAACTTTAAAGTTACAAAAGCGATATAAGAGGAGGAGGAGACACCAATATAATAATAATAGTTCCAGGAGAAGGTGATGTCACAGTGTATACAGTGAAAAGGTTCATAATAGGAGGAGTCTCAAGGTGGGCGGGGAAAATGGAGGTGGGTGGGGTCGAATACTAATAGAGCGCTAATAATAGGCGGGGTCACCAGGTGAGAAGACAGGCCAGAAGACAGGCCAGGGAGAGGGGGGGTCACCAGGTGAGAAGACAGGCCAGAAGACAGGCCAGGGAGAGGGGGGGTCACCAGGTGAGAAGACAGGCCAGAAGACAGGCCAGGGAGAGGGGGGGTCACCAGGTGAGAAGACAGGCCAGGGAGAGGGGGGGGGTCACCAGGTGAGAAGACAGGCCAGAAGACAGGCCAGGGAGAGGGGGGGGGGTCACCAGGTGAGAAGACAGGCCAGGGAGGGGGGGGGGGTCAGCAGGTGAGAAGACAGGCCAGGGAGAGGGGGTCACCAGGTGAGAAGACAGGCCAGAAGACAGGCCAGGGAGAGGGGGGGGGGCACCAGGTGAGAAGACAGGCCAGGGAGGGGGGGGGGGGGTCACCAGAGGGGGGGGGGGGGGGGGTCACCAGGTGAGAAGACAGGCCAGGGAGAGGGGGGGGGGTCACCAGGTGAGAAGACAGGCCAGGGAGAGGGGGGGGGGGTCACCAGGTGAGAAGACAGGCCAGGGAGAGGGGGGGGGGGGTCACCAGGTGAGAAGACAGGCCAGGGAGAGGGGGGGGGGTCACCAGGTGAGAAGACAGGCCAGGGAGAGGGGGGGGGGGGTCACCAGGTGAGAAGACAGGCCAGGGAGAGGGGGGGGGGTCACCAGGTGAGAAGACAGGCCAGGGAGAGGGGGGGGGGGGGGTCACCAGGTGAGAAGACAGGCCAGGGAGAGGGGGGGGGGGGGGGGTCACCAGGTGAGAAGACAGGCCAGGGAGAGGGGGGGGGGGGGTCACCAGGTGAGAAGACAGGCCAGGGAGAGGGGGGTCACCAGGTGAGAAGACAGGCCAGGGAGAGGGGGGGGGGTCACCAGGTGAGAAGACAGGCCAGGGAGAGGGGGGGGGGTCACCAGGTGAGAAGACAGGCCAGGGAGAGGGGGGGGGGGGGGTCACCAGGTGAGAAGACAGGCCAGGGAGAGGGGGGGGGGGGTCACCAGGTGAGAAGACAGGCCAGGGAGAGGGGGGGGGGTCACCAGGTGAGAAGACAGGCCAGGGAGAGGGGGGGGGGGATCACCAGGTGAGAAGACAGGCCAGGGAGAGGGGGGGGGGGGGGGTCACCAGGTGAGAAGACGGGCCGGGGGGGGGGGGGGGGGGGGGGGGGGGTCACCAGGTGAGAAGACGGCCAGGGTGGAGGGGGTCACCAGATGACAAAAGGAGGGGCCGAGTCTAGTGGGAGGGGTGAGCAGATGGGGAGGGGGCAGAAAGACTAAATGCTGTCCATACACTATAGTGACTAAATAATCTGAAATGTAAAATCAACTTTAAAGTTACAAAAGCGATATAAGAGGAGGAGGAGACACCAATATAATAATAATAGTTCCAGGAGAAGGTGATGTCACAGTGTATACAGTGAAAAGGTTCATAATAGGAGGAGTCTCAAGGTGGGCGGGGAAAATGGAGGTGGGTGGGGTCGAATACTAATAGAGCGCTAATAATAGGCGGGGTCACGAGGTGAGCGGTGAGATGACAGTGGGAGGAGTCACCCTTCGCGGTGGGGCGGGGTTACCTGAGCGGGAAAAGCCGAAGTCCTTGAGGTAGCGGAGACTTTCCTCCAGGCCGCAGTAGATGGTGAACTCCCCGTGGAAGGGCGCCTTTCGGAAGAAGAGCTCGAACTCCGCCGCCTCCCTGTGCCGCCCGCTCCTCCAGTAGCCGTACGCCATGGTGAAGTGGTACAGGTCGGTGAGCATTGAGAGCTCCATGCTGGGAGAACATGACACTGCGGCCAATGTACAATCTACTTCCGGCGCAGAGGCTGCTGGGAAACGTAGTCCCAGCGAGGAGGGGGGGGCGGAGCGCCCTCAGCAAATGAGTGTTGTTGACCGATACATTATCACCATGTGCAGCCCGGCTCCGCCCACTTCACTTTCATTACCAGGAACGCCCCGCCCACCCTATTCTAGGAAAAGCCCATCCTATTCTAGGAACCTCCCACACTCCAAAAACCGCCTTAATACCAGGTTCTGTAGGCTTTCGCTTTTCTTCCAGCAGGGGACACTCTCCTCAGCCTCTTTTTACATGCATTTTTTTTACAGTAGTCCATGTTGGCTTTCTGCAGGTGCTGCCTGATCCCCCACAACCCAGCCTTCTCCTATATTTATATCACCGGTGGGTAGGCTGGATCCAAAAAAAACCCGGTAGGGCAGGCATTAACTCTTTCCCTCCCAGCCTGGGGCAGCCGCTAACTAAAACCACGCTCCTGTAGGCAACCTGCTGCCTACATTCTAGCCGCTTCAGGGCGCAGGTTTCACGGCACGTCAGCTCTGTGGCTTCTCGCTGGCTTCGGCAGTCCGCATTCGTGCTTCCCGTGCCGTCCCCCAGCCTGGGGAGCGCGGCGGAATGTGTTGGCGCAAGGGCGACTAAAGAGCAGGAGTGATAGAGCCAAGACGGCTGAGGAGAGCGCTGGAAAAAGGCTGGGCTGCGGAGCCAAAGCGGGATGTAGGATGGGGGCTAGCTAGGTGGTTACATAGTTAGTTAGGTTGAAGTCCATCCAGTTCAACCACAAATAAAAAAATGTATATATCATACAATCCCATATACCCCATTCTATACCCACAGTTGCTTCAGAGGAAGGCAAAAAAAAAAAAAAACAGCAGATCATGCTCCAATCTGCTACAGCAGGGGAAAAAATCCCTTCCCGATCCCCCGAGTGGCAATCGGATTTTCCCCGGATCAACTTTACCTATAAATGTCAGTACCCAGTTATATTATGTACATTTAAGGAAAGTATCCAGGCCTTTCTTAAAGCAATCTACTGAGTTAGCCAGAACCACCTCTGCAGGGAGTCTATTCCACATTTTCACAGCTCTTACTGTGAAGAAACCTTTCCGTATTTGTAGATGAAATCTCTTTTTCTCCAGACGTAAAGAGTGCCCCCTTGTCCTCTGTGTTGACTGTAAAGTGAATAACTCAACACCAAGTTGGACCCCTTATATATTTATACATGTTGATCATATCCCCTCTTAATCTCCTCTTCTCAAGAGAGAATAAATTCAGTTCCTCTAATCTTTCCTCATAGCTGAGCTCCTCCATGCCTCTTATCAGTTTGGTTGCCCTTCTCTGCACTTTCTCCAGTTCCCCGATATCCTCTTTGAGAACTGGTGCCCAAAACTGAACTGCATATTCCAGATGAGGTCTTACTAATGATTTGTACAGATGATATCTCTCTCTCTGGAGTCCAGACCTCTCTTATACAAGAAAGGACTTTGCTCGCTTTGGAAATCACAGCTTGACATTGCATGTTATTATTGAGCTTATGATCCACCAAAACCCCCAGATCCTTCTCCACTACGGATCTCCCCAGATTCTTCTCCACTATGGATCCCCCCAGATCCTTCTCCAATATGGATCCCCCCCCAGATCCTTCTCCACTACGGATCCCCCAGATCCTTCTCCACTACGGATCTCCCCAGATTCTTCTCCACTATGGTTCCCCCCAGATCCTTCTCCACTACGGATCCCCCCAGATCCTTCTCCAATATGGATCCCCCCAGATCCTTCTCCACTACGGATTCCCCCAGATCCTTCTCCACTACGGATCCCCCCAGATCCTTCTCCACTACGGATCCCCCCTAGATCCTTCTCTCCTATGGATCCCCCCAGATCCTTCTCCACTACGGATTCCCCCAGATCCTTCTCCACTACGGATCCCCCCAGATCCTTCTCCACTACGGATTCCCCCAGTTGTACTCCCCCTAGTATGTATGATGCATATTCTTAGCCCCCAAGTGCATAACTTTACATTTATCAACATTAAACCTCATCTGCCACATAGTCGCATTAACCACGACTCTCTGAATTCTGTCTTTTAGCCAGTTTTCTATCCATTTACAAACTGATATTTCCAAACCTGTAGACCTTACCTTACACATGAGCCGTGTGTGGGGAACTGTATCGAACGCTTTAGCAAAATCCAAGTATACCACGTCCACAGCCACCCCTTTGTCCAAGTATACCACGTCCACAGCCACCCCTGTGTCCAAGTATACCACGTCCACCGCCACCCCCTCTGTCCAAGTATACCACGTCCACCGCCACCCCTGTGAACAAGTATACCACGTCCACAGCCACCCCTGTGTCCAAGTATACCACATCCACCGCCACCCCTCTGTCCAAGTATACCACGTCCACCGCCACCCCTCTGTCCAAGGTTTTACTTACCTCCTCATAAAAAGAAATCGGGTTTGTCTGACGACTTCTGTCTTTCATGAACCCATGCTGTCTGTTGCTTAAAATATATTTTTCCAGCAAGAACTCGTCTATGTGGTCTTTTATTAATCTCTCCAGTATCTTCCCAACTATAGAAGTTAAACTAACAGGTCTATAGTTACTTGGTAAAGACTTTGTTCCCTTTTTAAATATAGGCAACACGTTGGCCTTGCGCCAATCCAGTGGTACTATTCCCGTCATTAATGAGTCCCTAAACATTAGATACAATGGCTTTGAAATTGCAGAGCTCAATTCTTTTAGGATCCGTGGGTGGATGCCATCAGGTCCAGGCGCTTTATCCACCTTTATTCTGTCTACATATTTCTGGACCATATCACTTTTGAGCCATTGTGGATTTGGGGCTGTGTCACTACCACCCCCATTATGGACATGAGCTCCCCCATGCTCCTTTGTATACACAGAACTCAAGAAAGTATTTAATAAATTAGCCTTCTCTTTGTCCCCAGTCACCCACTCTAGATTATTTTGTAAAGGGCCTACATGCTCAGACCTGACCTTTTTACTATTAATATATTTGAAGAATTTTTTGGGGTTTGTCCTACTATATCTTTTGCAATCTGTCTTTCGTTTTGAATTTTTGCATCCTTGATTTCCTTTTTACATATTCTGTTATATTCTTTGTAACATTTAAATGACACTAGTGATCTTTCATTTTTATATTTTTTAAAAGCTTTTTTCTTATAGTTTATAGCTTTTGTAACTTTGGCCGTGAGCCACATTTAGGTTTTATTTTTAGCCTTTTAAACTTATTGCCAATGGGAATATACTTTGCAGTGAGTTCACTAACAGTCTTTTTGAAGAATTCCCATTTCTGTTCTGTGCCCATTGATGCCAATATTATCTCCCAGTCTATGTCCTGGAGAGCAGCCCTCATCCTTGGAAAATTTGCTCTCTTGAAATTAAGTGTTTTTATCTTTCCCCTATGTGAATTTTTGCTTACAGCTAAAATCAAATGAAATCATGTTATGGTCACTGCTACCCAGATGTTCCTTTATCTGAACATTAGTAATATGCTCTGCATGGTTTGAGATTACCAGATCCAACAGAGCATAATTCCTAGTTGGGGCCTCAATAAACTGGACCATAAAATTGTCCTGTAATAGGTTTATACATTTTTGCCCTTTAACTGTCCCAGCAGTGCCATTACTCCAGTAAATTTCTGGGTAGTTAAAATCCCCCATTATTATCACTGTCCCATCCCTTGCAGCCCTTTCCATCTGTGCAAGGAGCTGAGTCTCCACCTCCTCATTAACATTGGGTGGTCTATAACAAACTCCAACGATTAACTTTGAACTACGCACATCTGTATGCAGTTCCACCCATAATGCTTCAGACTCATCACACTCTCAAT
This sequence comes from Lithobates sylvaticus, assembly GCA_028564925.1. Taxonomy (NCBI): domain Eukaryota; kingdom Metazoa; phylum Chordata; class Amphibia; order Anura; family Ranidae; genus Lithobates; species Lithobates sylvaticus. The sequence continues at coordinate 526,362,867 of CM053030.1, forward strand.
CCACCAGATCCTCTTTCACACTCGCTTTAAGATCACTTCTCACATACAGACAGACCCCCTCCACCTTTCCTTTTAACTCTGTCTTTCCAAAAGAGTGCATAGCCAGGAATATTTATAGCCCAGTCATGTGAGGAATGAAGCCAAGTTTCAGCAATACCAATGACATCATAGCTCTCCTGATGCACCAGAGCTTCCAACTCACCTATTTTGCTTCTGGCATTGGTGAACAAACACTTTAATGCATTACTATATTTTGACAGGTCACATACTATCCTCTTGGGTGTTCCGAGATTGCAACTAGGACTTCCTACTATACTTACCTTGGGATGATGTGCTTTGGTTACCCTACCACTAATGCCCCTAATATTACCCTCTGGAATATGTTCCACGCTGACTTTTTCTATCTCTGGACCCACCCTGGAAGTGGTGGTTGCATGTGGCCATTGCTTTGCTGCGGTAGGGGACTGGATGCGTGGCAAGCTCCTGAGGGAGAGAGAGAGAGAAAGAAAGAAAGAAAGAAAGAAAGAGAGTGTATTTTTGAGAAAAGGTAAGCGTTGTGCGAAAAAGTGTGGGCTGGGCAGGGGTGATTTTGTAAGAGCTTGCAGAGGGCTTTGGGTAAAAAGTTGTGTAAAAAAAAGGCATAGAGGAGAGTGACCCCTGGTGGAAGAAAAGCAAAAGCCTACAGCACCTGGTATTCCCAGGCGGTCTCCCATCCAAGTACTAACCAGGCCCGACCCTGCTTAGCTTCCGAGATCAGACGAGAGCGGGCGCATTCAGGGTGGTGTGGCCGTAGGCAAAGCTCATGGTCTCTTTCAAGCCTCTTGTACTTGTCACCGGCAGCCTGGCTCCGCCTTTCCTTGTCTTTACTACAATCAGCTGTGCCTTTTCACGAGCACCACAGCACACCCCACTTTGTTGTCTCTCCTCTCTCTCGCTCTCCCTCTCCTCAACCGCCCTGCCTCCTGCTGCTTTTCTCCCTCTTTAAACTCTTCCTGCCTGCACCTTCTCACACACACACACACACATATATATATATAAATACTCAGCCTGGCTTCAAAGGCTCCTATCTGGCTTCCCCTGGTCTGACTTTAACCCCCCCCTTTTCCCTGACAAGGCTTTGCACCACAGGAAGAGGAGCAGCAGGGTGCACGTAGTGTGGGGCCTCATGCCTGCACTTGTTAGCAGCTTTCGTACCAGGTGGCCAGCCCATGGATCTCCGGAACCTGGCTTCCGCTAGCTACTGGAAGCCTACCGCTGGGGAGGGAGCCAGTACATCCACCCCCCCTGGCTACCAGAGGACCTCTCACCTAAGGTTGCCACCACATCCCTTTAAACCCAAACACATATTAATTCCGCCGGTTCTGAGGCTGATTAAGGTGGTAATTCAACTCACTTGTTGCCCTTAGAAACCCAGCCTTCTCCTATATTTATATCACCGGTGGGTAGGCTGGATCCAAAAAAAAACCGGTAGGGCAGGCATTAACTCTTTCCCTCCCAGCCTGGGGCAGCCGCTAACTAAAACCATGCTCCTGTAGGCAACCTGCTGCCTACTATCTAGCCGCTTCAGGGCGCAGGTTTCACGGCACGTCAGCTCTGTGGCTTCTTGCTGACTTCGGCAGTCCGCATTCGTGCTTCCCGCGCTGTCCCCCAGCCTGGGGAGCGCGGCGGAATGTGTTGGCACAAGGGCGACTAAAGAACAGGAGTGATAGAGCCAAGACGGCTGAGGAGAGCGCTGGAAAAAGGCTGGGCTGTGGAGCCAAAGCGGGATGTAGGATGGGGGCTAGCTAGGTGGTGGTTGCATGTGGCCATTGCTTTGCTGTGGTAGGGGACTGGATGCGTGGCAAGCTCCTGAGAGAGAGAAAGAAGAAAGAAAGTGTATTTTTGAAAGAAGGGGTGAGAAAAGGTAAGCGTTGTGCGAAAAAGTGTGGGCTGGGCAGGGGTGACTTTGTAGGAGCTTGCAGAGGGCTTTGGGTAAAAAGTTGTGTAAAAAAAGGCATAGAGGAGAGTGACCCCTGGTGGAAGAAAAGCAAAAGCCTACAGCACCTGGTATTCCCAGGCGGTCTCCCATCCAAGTACTAACCAGGCCCGACCCTGCTTAGCTTCCGAGATCAGACGAGAGCGGGCGCATTCAGGGTGGTGTGGCCGTAGGCAAAGTTCAGGGTCTCTTTCAAGCCTCTTGTACTTGTCACCGGCAGCCTGGCTCCGCCTTTCCTTGACTTTACTACAATCAGCTGTGTCTTTTCACAAGTACCACAGCACACCCCACTTTGTTGTCTCTCCTCTCTCTCGCTCTCCCGCTCTCTCTCTCTCTCTCTCTCTCTCTCCTCAACCCCCCTGCCTCCTGCTGCTTTTTTCCCTCTTTAACCTCTTCCTGCCTGCACCTTCTCACACACTCACACATATATATATATATGCTCAGCCTGGCTTCAAAGGCTCCTTACTGGCTTCCCCTGGCCTGACTTTAACCCCCCTTTTCCCTGACAAGGCTTTGCACCACAGGAAGAGGAGCAGCAGGGTGCACGTAGTGTGGGGCCTCATGCCTGCACTTGTTAACAGCTTTCCTACCAGGTGGCCAGCCCATGGATCTGCGGAACCTGGCTTGCGCTAGCTACTGGAAGCCGACCGCTGGGGAGGGAGCCAGTACATCCACCCCCCCTGGCTACCAGAGGACCTCTCACCTAAGGTTGCCACCTCATCCCTTTAAACCCAAACACAGATTAATTCCGCAGGTTCTGAGGCTGATTAAGGTGGTAATTAAACACACTTGTTGCCCTTAGAAACCCAGCCTTCTCCTATATTTATATCACCGGTGGGTAGGCTGGATCCAAAAAAAAAAAACGGTAGGGCAGACATTAACCACTATTATATATACGTCGGCAGAATGGCACGTAAAACACCCCCCTGTCACCCCCTGATCACCCCCAGATCACCCCCTCCCCCCCCAGTCACAGTGTCACTAATTGCAGTGATCATTTTTTTACTGATCACTGCATTTAGTGTCAGTGTGACTGTAATAACTGTCAGGGCAGTTAGTTTTAGGTCCAAGGTAGCCCCCCACCCCCCCCTAATAAAGGTTTAACCCCTTGATTGCCCCCCAGGTAACCCTTTCACCCCCTTTTGCCAGTGTCACTAAGCGATCGTTTTTCTGATCGCTGTATTAGTGTCACTGCTGTCGCTAGGTAACCATTTTTTTTTTTTAGGTAACCGCCATGTTTATATAGGTTCATAAATAGGTTTATAGGTCAGGTACCCCCATATTACAACCTAAATAAAGGTTTTAACCCCCTGATTGCCCCTAGAGTTAACCCTTTCACCAGTGATCACAGTATAACTGTCACTGGTGACGCTGGTTAGCCAGTTAGTTATTTCGTTATTTAGGTTCCCCGTCAGGTTTTTATATAGCGTCAGGTACCCCCATATATTACCTAATAAAGGTTTTAACCCCCTGATTGCCCCTAGTTAACCCTTTCACCCCCTTTTGCCAGTGTCACTAAGCGATCGTTTTTCTGATCGCTGCATTAGTGTCGCTAGGTAACCATTTTTTTTTTTTAGGTAACCGCCATGTTTATATAGGTTCATAAATAGGTTTATAGGTCAGGTACCCCCATATTACAACCTAAATAAAGGTTTTAACCCCCTGATTGCCCCTAGAGTTAACCCTTTCACCAGTGATCACTGTATAACTGTCACTGGTGACGCTGGTTAGCCAGTTAGTTATTTCGTTATTTAGGTTCCCCGTCAGGTTTTTATATAGCGTCAGGTACCCCCATATATTACCTAATAAAGGTTTAACCCCCTGATTGCCCCTAGTTAACCCTTTCACCCCCTTTTGCCAGTGTCACTAAGCGATCGTTTTTCTGATCGCTGCATTAGTGTCGCTAGGTAACCAGTTTTTTTTTGTATTACTGTTACGGGTGACGCTGGTTAGTTAGCTTGTTTTTTATACTGTCAGGGCACCCGCCATTTATTACCCAATAACGGTTTAACCCCCTGATCGCCCGGCGGGTGATATCAATTAGGTTTTAGGGTCAAATAAGGTCTGCGTCGCCCCAGGTTAGTGCCAGTACCGCAAACACCCACGCACAAAGCATACACCTCCCTTAGTGGCACAGTATCTGAACAGATCAATATCTGATCTGATCAGATCTATACTAGCGTCCCAGCAGTTTAGGGTTCCAAAAAAAAAACGCATTGTTAGCGGGATCAGCCCAGATACCTGCTAGCACCTGCGTTTTCCCCCTCCGCCCAGCCCAGCCCACCCAAGTGCAGTATCGATCGATCACTGTCACTTACAAAACACTAAGCACACATAACTGCAGCGTTCGCAGAGTCAGGCCTGATCCCTGCGATCGCTAACATTTTTTTTGTGGTAGCGTTTTGATTCAGTCGCTTCAGTCAGGAGCTTTTTTACCTGTGAATCTCAAAAAAATAAAAAAAAAAATAAAAAATAGTTGTCGTTTTATTGTTCTCTCTCTCACTCTATTCTCTCTCTATTGTTGCTCTTTTTTTACTCCATTCTATTCTGCAATGTTTTATTATGTTTTATTATGTTTTATTATGTTTTATCATGCTTGCTTTTCAGGTATGTAATTTTGTTTACTGTGTGTTTTAGTGTTGAGCATTTTTTTGTTTTCAGGTGCGCCATTCAGTTGCAACGCGGATTTATTTATCTTGACAGCAACAGCGTTTGCTCCCACGATACATAAAGCCGCGACTCCAACGCTGTAGGAGGTGATTTCACCACCACAGTTAAAAAAAAAGAGCATATATGCCGAAGCATGGGGGCAGCAGGGGGGGGAGCGATTGGCTCCTAATGCCACGTACATACGGTCGAAATTCCGACCGTGTGTACACGGCATAACTTTTGCGGGAGGATGCCCCCATGCATCGGCATATATAAATGGTGCATGTATGCCCATCATTAGAAGTGGGTGGATGAAGGGAGGTATTCTAATGGTGGGCATACCCACCAATCAATCTCTTTTTTTCGTTCAGCCAAGAGGCTGCATGAAAAAAAAAAAGATTACAATATATGTCCAGTATGTTGCTGGACTTTGAATGGTTATACCAGAATGATGCCTGCAGGTTTAGGTATCATCTTGGTATCATTCTTTTCAGCCAGTGATCGGCTTTCATGTAAAAGCAATTCTAGCGGGTAATTAGCCTCTAGACTGCTTTTACAAGCAGTGGGAGGGAATGTCCCCCCTCCCGGATATAAACCGCGCCATTGGGAAATTGGGAAAGCATTTTATCACACCAATCTTGGTGTGGTCAGATGCTTTGAGGGCAGAGGAAAGATCTAGGGTCTAATAGACCCCAATTTTTTCAAAAAAAGAGTACCTGTCACTGCCTATTGCTATCATAGGGGATATTTACATTCCCTGAGATAACAATAAAAATCATAACAAAGAAAAAAAATGGAAGGAACAGTTTAAAAATAAAATAAAAAAGCTAAATAAATAAAAAAAAAAAAAAAAAAAAAAAAAAAAAAGCACCCCTGCCCCCCTTCTCGTGCGCAAAGGCGTACACAAGCGTTGGTCTGGCGTCATATGTAAACAGCAATTGCACCATGCATGTGAGGTATCACCGCGAAGGTCAGATCGAGGGCAGTAATTTTAGCAGTAGACCTCCTCCGTGAATCTAATGTGGTATCATGTAAAGGCTTTTAAAGGCTTTTAAAAATGTATGTAGTTTGTCGCCACTGCGTGTTTGTGCGCAATTTTAAAGCATGTCGTGTTTGGTATCCATGTACTCGGCCTAAGATCATATTTTTTATTTCATCAAAAATTTGAGCAATATAGTGTGTTTTAGTGCATTAAAATAAAAAAAAGTGTATTTTTTCCACAAAAAATGCGTTTGAAAAATCGCTGCGCAAATACTGTGTGGAAAAAAAAAAATGCAACACCCACCATTTTAATCTGTAGGGCCTTTGCTTTAACAATATATATAGTGTTTGGGGGTTCAACGTAATTTTCTTGCAAAAAAAAAATATGTTTTCATGTAAACAAAAAGTGTCAGAAAGGGCTTTGTCTACAAGTGGTTAGAAGAGTGGGTGACGTGTGACATAGGCTTCTAAATGTTGTGCATAAAATGCCAGGACAGTTCAAACCCCCCCCAAATGACCCCATTTTGGAAAGTAGACACCCCAAGCTATTTGCTGAGAGCAATGTTGAGCCCATTAAATATTTTTTTTTTTTGTCCCAAGAGATTGAATAATGAAAAAAAAAAAATATATATATTTTTTTTACAAAAAGTTGTCACTAAATGATATATTGCTCAAACATGTCATGGGCATATGTGGAAATACACCCCAAATACATTCTGTTGCTTCTCCTGAGTACGGGGATACCACATGTGTGGGACTTTTTGGGAGCCTAGCTGCGTACGGAACCCCAAAAACCAATCACCGCCTTCAGGCTTTCTAAGGGTGTAATTTTTTTATTTCACTTCTCACTGCCAATCACAGTTTCGGAGGCCATGGAATGCCCAGATGGCATAAAACCCCCCAAAATGACCCCATTTTGGAAAGTAGACACCCCAAGCTATTTGCTGAGAGGTATTGTGAGTATTTTGCAGATCTCGCTTTTTGTCACAAAGTTTTGAAAATTGAAAAAGAAAAAATTTTTTTTTTTTCTTTACTTTCTTCATTTTCAAAAACAAATGAGAGCTGTAAAATACTCACCATGCCTCTCAACAAATAGCTTGGGGTGTCTACTTTCCAAAATGGGGTCATTTGGGGGGGTTTTGTGCTATTTTGGCATTTTATGGCCTTCGAAACGGTGATAGGTAGTGAGGAGTGAAATCAAAAATTTGCACCCTTAGAAATCCTGAAGGCGGTGCTTGGGTTCGGGGCCCCGTACGCGGCTAGGCTCCCAAAAAGTCCCACACATGTGGTATCCCCATACTCAGGAGAAGCAGCAAAATGTATTTTGGGGTGCAATTCCACATATAACTATGGCATGTGTGAGCAATATATCATTTAGTGACAACTTTTTGAAAAAAAAAAAATCTTTTTTATTTTTGTCTTTATTCAATCACTTGGGACTAAAAAAAAAAAATATTCAATGGGCTCAACATGCCTCTCAGCAAATAGCTTGGGGTGTCTACTTTCCAAAATGGGGTCATTTGGGGGGGGTTTTGTACTTCTCTGCCATTTTAGCACCTCAAGAAATGAAATAGGCAGTCATAAATTAAAAGCGGTGTAAATTCCAGAAAATGTACTCTAGTTTGTAGACGCTATAACTTTTGCGCAAACCAATAAATATACGCTTATTGGCATTTTTTTTTACTAAAGACATGTGGCTGAATACATTTTGGCCCAAATGTTTGACTAAAATTGAGTTTATTAGATTTTTTTTATAACAAAAAGTAGAAAATCTCTTTTTTTTTTTAACTCTTTCCCTCCCAGCCTGGGGCAGCCGCTAACTAAAACCACGCTCCTGTAGGCAACCTGCTGCCTACACTCTAGCCGCTTCAGGGCGCAGGTTTCGCGGCCCGTCAGCTCTGTGGCTTCTCGCTGGCTTCGGCAGTCCGCATTCATTCTTCCCGCGCCGTCCCCCAGCCTGGGGAGCGCGGCGGAATGTGTTGGCGCAAGGGCGACTAAAGAGCAGGAGTGATAGAGCCAAGACGGCTGAGGAGAGCGCTGGAAAAAGGCTGGGCTGTGGAGCCAAACGGGATGTAGGATGGGGGCTAGCTAGGTGGTGGTTGCATCTGGCCGTTGCTTTACTGTGGTAGGGGACTGGATGCGTGGCAAGCTCCTGAGGGAAAGAGAGAGAGAGAGAAAGAAGAAAGAAAGTACGTGTATTTTTGAAAGAAGGAAGGGGTGAGAAAAGGTAAGCGTTGTGCGAAAAAGTGTGGGCTGGGCAGGGGTGACTTTGTAGGAGCTTGCAGAGGGCTTTGGGTAAAAAGTTGTGTAAAAAAAGGCATAGAGGAGAGTGACCCCTGGTGGAAGAAAAGCAAAAGCCTACAGCACCTGGTATTCCCAGGCGGTCTCCCATCCAAGTACTAACCAGGCCCGACCCTGCTTAGCTTCCGAGATCAGACGAGAGCGGGCGCATTCAGGGTGGTGTGGCCGTAGGCAAAGTTCAGGGTCTCTTTCAAGCCTCTTGTACTTGTCACCGGCAGCCTGGCTCCGCCTTTCCTTGACTTTACTACAATCAGCTGTGTCTTTTCACAAGTACCACAGCACACCCCACTTTGTTGTCTCTCCTCTCTCTCGCTCTCTCTCTCCTCAACCCCCCTGCCTCCTGCTGCTTTTCTCCCTCTTTAACCTCTTCCTGCCTGCACCTTCTCACACATATATATATATATGCTCAGCCTGGCTTCAAAGGCTCCTTACTGGCTTCCCCTGGCCTGACTTTAACCCCCCTTTAACCTGACAAGGCTTTGCACCACAGGAAGAGGAGCAGCAGGGTGCACGTAGTGTGGGGCCTCATGCCTGCACTTGTTAGCAGCTTTCGTAGCAGGTGGCCAGCCCATGGATCTGCGGAACCTGGCTTCCGCTAGCTACTGGAAGCCGACCGCTGGGGAGGGAGCCAGTACATCCACCCCCCCCTGGCTACCAGAGGACCTCTCACCTAAGGTTGCCACCTCATCCCTTTAAACCCAAACACAGATTAATTCCGCAGGTTCTGAGGCTGATTAAGGTGGTAATTAAACACACTTGTTGCCCTTAGAAACCCAGCCTTCTCCTATATTTATATCACCGGTGGGTAGGCTGGATCCAAAAAAAAAAACGGTAGGGCAGACATTAACTCTTTCCCTCCCAGCCTGGGGCAGCCGCTAACTAAAACCACGCTCCTGTAGGCAACCTGCTGCCTACACTCTAGCCGCTTCAGGGCGCAGGTTTCACGGCCCGTCAGCTCTGTGGCTTCTCGCTGGCTTCGGCAGTCCGCATTCGTTCTTCCCGCGCCGTCCCCCAGCCTGGGGAGCGCGGCGGAATGTGTTGGCGCAAGGGCGACTAAAGAGCAGGAGTGATAGAGCCAAGACGGCTGAGGAGAGCGCTGGAAAAAGGCTGGGCTGTGGAGCCAAACGGGATGTAGGATGGGGGCTAGCTAGGTGGTGGTTGCATCTGGCCGTTGCTTTACTGTGGTAGGGGACTGGATGCGTGGCAAGCTCCTGAGGGAAAGAGAGAGAGAGAGAGAGAGAGAGAAAGAAGAAAGAAAGTACGTGTATTTTTGAAAGAAGGGGGGTGAGAAAAGGTAAGCGTTGTGCGAAAAAGTGTGGGCTGGGCAGGGGTGACTTTGTAGGAGCTTGCAGAGGGCTTTGGGTAAAAAGTTGTGTAAAAAAAGGCATAGAGGAGAGTGACCCCTGGTGGAAGAAAAGCAAAAGCCTACAGCACCTGGTATTCCCAGGCGGTCTCCCATCCAAGTACTAACCAGGCCCGACCCTGCTTAGCTTCCGAGATCAGACGAGAGCGGGCGCATTCAGGGTGGTGTGGCCGTAGGCAAAGTTCAGGGTCTCTTTCAAGCCTCTTGTACTTGTCACCGGCAGCCTGGCTCCGCCTTTCCTTGACTTTACTACAATCAGCTGTGTCTTTTCACAAGTACCACAGCACACCCCACTTTGTTGTCTCTCCTCTCTCTCGCTCTCCCGCTCTCTCTCTCTCTCTCCTCAACCCCCCTGCCTCCTGCTGCTTTTTTCCCTCTTTAACCTCTTCCTGCCTGCACCTTCTCACACACTCACACATATATATATATGCTCAGCCTGGCTTCAAAGGCTCCTTACTGGCTTCCCCTGGCCTGACTTTAACCCCCCTTTTCCCTGACAAGGCTTTGCACCACAGGAAGAGGAGCAGCAGGGTGCACGTAGTGTGGGGCCTCATGCCTGCACTTGTTAGCAGCTTTCGTAGCAGGTGGCCAGCCCATGGATCTGCGGAACCTGGCTTCCGCTAGCTACTGGAAGCCGACCGCTGGGGAGGGAGCCAGTACATCCACCCCCCCCTGGCTACCAGAGGACCTCTCACCTAAGGTTGCCACCTCATCCCTTTAAACCCAAACACAGATTAATTCCGCAGGTTCTGAGGCTGATTAAGGTGGTAATTAAACACACTTGTTGCCCTTAGAAACCCAGCCTTCTCCTATATTTATATCACCGGTGGGTAGGCTGGATCCAAAAAAAAAAACGGTAGGGCAGACATTAACTCTTTCCCTCCCAGCCTGGGGCAGCCGCTAACTAAAACCACGCTCCTGTAGGCAACCTGCTGCCTACACTCTAGCCGCTTCAGGGCGCAGGTTTCACGGCCCGTCAGCTCTGTGGCTTCTCGCTGGCTTCGGCAGTCCGCATTCGTTCTTCCCGCGCCGTCCCCCAGCCTGGGGAGCGCGGCGGAATGTGTTGGCGCAAGGGCGACTAAAGAGCAGGAGTGATAGAGCCAAGACGGCTGAGGAGAGCGCTGGAAAAAGGCTGGGCTGTGGAGCCAAACGGGATGTAGGATGGGGGCTAGCTAGGTGGTGGTTGCATCTGGCCGTTGCTTTACTGTGGTAGGGGACTGGATGCGTGGCAAGCTCCTGAGGGAGAGAGAGAGAGAGAGAAAGAAGAAAGAAAGTACGTGTATTTTTGAAAGAAGGAAGGGGTGAGAAAAGGTAAGCGTTGTGCGAAAAAGTGTGGGCTGGGCAGGGGTGACTTTGTAGGAGCTTGCAGAGGGCTTTGGGTAAAAAGTTGTGTAAAAAAAGGCATAGAGGAGAGTGACCCCTGGTGGAAGAAAAGCAAAAGCCTACAGCACCTGGTATTCCCAGGCGGTCTCCCATCCAAGTACTAACCAGGCCCGACCCTGCTTAGCTTCCGAGATCAGACGAGAGCGGGCGCATTCAGGGTGGTGTGGCCGTAGGCAAAGTTCATGGTCTCTTTCAAGCCTCTTGTACTTGTCACCGGCAGCCTGGCTCCGCCTTTCCTTGACTTTACTACAATCAGCTGTGTCTTTTCACAAGTACCACAGCACACCCCACTTTGTTGTCTCTCCTCTCTCTCGCTCTCCCTCTCTCTCTCTCCTCAACCCCCCTGCCTCCTGCTGCTTTTTTCCCTCTTTAACCTCTTCCTGCCTGCACCTTCTCACACACTCACACATATATATATATGCTCAGCCTGGCTTCAAAGGCTCCTTACTGGCTTCCCCTGGTCTGACTTTAACCCCCCTTTTCCCTGACAAGGCTTTGCACCACAGGAAGAGGAGCAGCAGGGTGCACGTAGTGTGGGGCCTCATGCCTGCACTTGTTAACAGCTTTCCTACCAGGTGGCCAGCCCATGGATCTGCGGAACCTGGCTTCCGCTAGCTACTGGAAGCCGACCGCTGGGGAGGGAGCCAGTACATCCACCCCCCCCTGGCTACCAGAGGACCTCTCACCTAAGGTTGCCACCTCATCCCTTTAAACCCAAACACAGATTAATTCCGCAGGTTCTGAGGCTGATTAAGGTGGTAATTAAACACACTTGTTGCCCTTAGAAACCCAGCCTTCTCCTATATTTATATCACCGGTGGGTAGGCTGGATCCAAAAAAAAAAACGGTAGGGCAGACATTAACTCTTTCCCTCCCAGCCTGGGGCAGCCGCTAACTAAAACCACGCTCCTGTAGGCAACCTGCTGCCTACACTCTAGCCGCTTCAGGGCGCAGGTTTCACGGCCCGTCAGCTCTGTGGCTTCTCGCTGGCTTCGGCAGTCCGCATTCGTTCTTCCCGCGCCGTCCCCCAGCCTGGGGAGCGCGGCGGAATGTGTTGGCGCAAGGGCGACTAAAGAGCAGGAGTGATAGAGCCAAGACGGCTGAGGAGAGCGCTGGAAAAAGGCTGGGCTGTGGAGCCAAACGGGATGTAGGATGGGGGCTAGCTAGGTGGTGGTTGCATCTGGCCGTTGCTTTACTGTGGTAGGGGACTGGATGCGTGGCAAGCTCCTGAGGGAGAGAGAGAGAGAGAGAGAGAAAGAAGAAAGAAAGTACGTGTATTTTTGAAAGAAGGAAGGGGTGAGAAAAGGTAAGCGTTGTGCGAAAAAGTGTGGGCTGGGCAGGGGTGACTTTGTAGGAGCTTGCAGAGGGCTTTGGGTAAAAAGTTGTGTAAAAAAAGGCATAGAGGAGAGTGACCCCTGGTGGAAGAAAAGCAAAAGCCTACAGCACCTGGTATTCCCAGGCGGTCTCCCATCCAAGTACTAACCAGGCCCGACCCTGCTTAGCTTCCGAGATCAGACGAGAGCGGGCGCATTCAGGGTGGTGTGGCCGTAGGCAAAGTTCATGGTCTCTTTCAAGCCTCTTGTACTTGTCACCGGCAGCCTGGCTCCGCCTTTCCTTGACTTTACTACAATCAGCTGTGTCTTTTCACAAGTACCACAGCACACCCCACTTTGTTGTCTCTCCTCTCTCTCGCTCTCCCTCTCTCTCTCTCCTCAACCCCCCTGCCTCCTGCTGCTTTTCTCCCTCTTTAACCTCTTCCTGCCTGCACCTTCTCACACACTCACACATATATATATATATACTCAGCCTGGCTTCAAAGGCTCCTTACTGGCTTCCCCTGGCCTGACTTTAACCCCCCTTTTCCCTGACAAGGCTTTGCACCACAGGAAGAGGAGCAGCATGGTGCACGTAGTGTGGGGCCTCATGCCTGCACTTGTTAACAGCTTTCGTACCAGGTGGCCAGCCCATGGATCTGCGGAACCTGGCTTCCGCTAGCTACTGGAAGCCGACCGCTGGGGAGGGAGCCAGTACATCCACCCCCCCCTGGCTACCAGAGGACCTCTCACCTAAGGTTGCCACCTCATCCCTTTAAACCCAAACCCAGATTAATTCCGCAGGTTCTGAGGCTGATTAAGGTGGTAATTAAACACACTTGTTGCCCTTAGAAACCCAGCCTTCTCCTATATTTATATCACCGGTGGGTAGGCTGGATCCAAAAAAAAAAACGGTAGGGCAGACATTAACTCTTTCCCTCCCAGCCTGGGGCAGCCGCTAACTAAAACCACGCTCCTGTAGGCAACCTGCTGCCTACACTCTAGCCGCTTCAGGGCGCAGGTTTCACGGCCCGTCAGCTCTGTGGCTTCTCGCTGGCTTCGGCAGTCCGCATTCGTTCTTCCCGCGCCGTCCCCCAGCCTGGGGAGCGCGGCGGAATGTGTTGGCGCAAGGGCGACTAAAGAGCAGGAGTGATAGAGCCAAGACGGCTGAGGAGAGCGCTGGAAAAAGGCTGGGCTGTGGAGCCAAACGGGATGTAGGATGGGGGCTAGCTAGGTGGTGGTTGCATCTGGCCGTTGCTTTACTGTGGTAGGGGACTGGATGCGTGGCAAGCTCCTGAGGGAGAGAGAGAGAGAGAGAGAGAGAGAAAGAAGAAAGAAAGTACGTGTATTTTTGAAAGAAGGAAGGGGTGAGAAAAGGTAAGCGTTGTGCGAAAAAGTGTGGGCTGGGCAGGGGTGACTTTGTAGGAGCTTGCAGAGGGCTTTGGGTAAAAAGTTGTGTAAAAAAAGGCATAGAGGAGAGTGACCCCTGGTGGAAGAAAAGCAAAAGCCTACAGCACCTGGTATTCCCAGGCGGTCTCCCATCCAAGTACTAACCAGGCCCGACCCTGCTTAGCTTCCGAGATCAGACGAGAGCGGGCGCATTCAGGGTGGTGTGGCCGTAGGCAAAGTTCATGGTCTCTTTCAAGCCTCTTGTACTTGTCACCGGCAGCCTGGCTCCGCCTTTCCTTGACTTTACTACAATCAGCTGTGTCTTTTCACAAGTACCACAGCACACCCCACTTTGTTGTCTCTCCTCTCTCTCGCTCTCCCGCTCTCTGTCTCTCCTCAACCCCCCTGCCTCCTGCTGCTTTTCTCCCTCTTTAACCTCTTCCTGCCTGCACCTTCTCACACACTCACACATATATATATATATACTCAGCCTGGCTTCAAAGGCTCCTTACTGGCTTCCCCTGGCCTGACTTTAACCCCCCTTTTCCCTGACAAGGCTTTGCACCACAGGAAGAGGAGCAGCATGGTGCACGTAGTGTGGGGCCTCATGCCTGCACTTGTTAACAGCTTTCGTACCAGGTGGCCAGCCCATGGATCTGCGGAACCTGGCTTGCGCTAGCTACTGGAAGCCGACCGCTGGGGAGGGAGCCAGTACATCCACCCCCCCCTGGCTACCAGAGGACCTCTCACCTAAGGTTGCCACCTCATCCCTTTAAACCCAAACACAGATTAATTCCGCAGGTTCTGAGGCTGATTAAGGTGGTAATTAAACACACTTGTTGCCCTTAGAAACCCAGCCTTCTCCTATATTTATATCACCGGTGGGTAGGCTGGATCCAAAAAAAAAAACGGTAGGGCAGACATTAACTCTTTCCCTCCCAGCCTGGGGCAGCCGCTAACTAAAACCACGCTCCTGTAGGCAACCTGCTGCCTACACTCTAGCCGCTTCAGGGCGCAGGTTTCACGGCCCGTCAGCTCTGTGGCTTCTCGCTGGCTTCGGCAGTCCGCATTCGTTCTTCCCGCGCCGTCCCCCAGCCTGGGGAGCGCGGCGGAATGTGTTGGCGCAAGGGCGACTAAAGAGCAGGAGTGATAGAGCCAAGACGGCTGAGGAGAGCGCTGGAAAAAGGCTGGGCTGCGGAGCCAAAGCGGGATGTAGGATGGGGGCTAGCTAGGTGGTGGTTGCATCTGGCCGTTGCTTTTCTGTGGTAGGGGACTGGATGCGTGGCAAGCTCCTGAGGGAAAGAGAGAGAGAGAGAGAGAGAGAAAGAAGAAAGAAAGTACGTGTATTTTTGAAAGAAGGAAGGGGTGAGAAAAGGTAAGCGTTGTGCGAAAAAGTGTGGGCTGGGCAGGGGTGACTTTGTAGGAGCTTGCAGAGGGCTTTGGGTAAAAAGTTGTGTAAAAAAAGGCATAGAGGAGAGTGACCCCTGGTGGAAGAAAAGCAAAAGCCTACAGCACCTGGTATTCCCAGGCGGTCTCCCATCCAAGTACTAACCAGGCCCGACCCTGCTTAGCTTCCGAGATCAGACGAGAGCGGGCGCATTCAGGGTGGTGTGGCCGTAGGCAAAGTTCATGGTCTCTTTCAAGCCTCTTGTACTTGTCACCGGCAGCCTGGCTCCGCCTTTCCTTGACTTTACTACAATCAGCTGTGTCTTTTCACAAGTACCACAGCACACCCCACTTTGTTGTCTCTCCTCTCTCTCGCTCTCCCTCTCTCTCTCTCCTCAACCCCCCTGCCTCCTGCTGCTTTTTTCCCTCTTTAACCTCTTCCTGCCTGCACCTTCTCACACACTCACACATATATATATATGCTCAGCCTGGCTTCAAAGGCTCCTTACTGGCTTCCCCTGGTCTGACTTTAACCCCCCTTTTCCCTGACAAGGCTTTGCACCACAGGAAGAGGAGCAGCAGGGTGCACGTAGTGTGGGGCCTCATGCCTGCACTTGTTAACAGCTTTCCTACCAGGTGGCCAGCCCATGGATCTGCGGAACCTGGCTTCCGCTAGCTACTGGAAGCCGACCGCTGGGGAGGGAGCCAGTACATCCACCCCCCCCTGGCTACCAGAGGACCTCTCACCTAAGGTTGCCACCTCATCCCTTTAAACCCAAACACAGATTAATTCCGCAGGTTCTGAGGCTGATTAAGGTGGTAATTAAACACACTTGTTGCCCTTAGAAACCCAGCCTTCTCCTATATTTATATCACCGGTGGGTAGGCTGGATCCAAAAAAAAAAACGGTAGGGCAGACATTAACTCTTTCCCTCCCAGCCTGGGGCAGCCGCTAACTAAAACCACGCTCCTGTAGGCAACCTGCTGCCTACACTCTAGCCGCTTCAGGGCGCAGGTTTCACGGCCCGTCAGCTCTGTGGCTTCTCGCTGGCTTCGGCAGTCCGCATTCGTTCTTCCCGCGCCGTCCCCCAGCCTGGGGAGCGCGGCGGAATGTGTTGGCGCAAGGGCGACTAAAGAGCAGGAGTGATAGAGCCAAGACGGCTGAGGAGAGCGCTGGAAAAAGGCTGGGCTGTGGAGCCAAACGGGATGTAGGATGGGGGCTAGCTAGGTGGTGGTTGCATCTGGCCGTTGCTTTACTGTGGTAGGGGACTGGATGCGTGGCAAGCTCCTGAGAGAGAGAGAGAGAGAGAGAGAGAGAAAGAAGAAAGAAAGTACGTGTATTTTTGAAAGAAGGGGTGAGAAAAGGTAAGCGTTGTGCGAAAAAGTGTGGGCTGGGCAGGGGTGACTTTGTAGGAGCTTGCAGAGGGCTTTGGGTAAAAAGTTGTGTAAAAAAAGGCATAGAGGAGAGTGACCCCTGGTGGAAGAAAAGCAAAAGCCTACAGCACCTGGTATTCCCAGGCGGTCTCCCATCCAAGTACTAACCAGGCCCGACCCTGCTTAGCTTCCGAGATCAGACGAGAGCGGGCGCATTCAGGGTGGTGTGGCCGTAGGCAAAGTTCATGGTCTCTTTCAAGCCTCTTGTACTTGTCACCGGCAGCCTGGCTCCGCCTTTCCTTGACTTTACTACAATCAGCTGTGTCTTTTCACAAGTACCACAGCACACCCCACTTTGTTGTCTCTCCTCTCTCTCGCTCTCCCGCTCTCTGTCTCTCCTCAACCCCCCTGCCTCCTGCTGCTTTTCTCCCTCTTTAACCTCTTCCTGCCTGCACCTTCTCACACACTCACACATATATATATATATACTCAGCCTGGCTTCAAAGGCTCCTTACTGGCTTCCCCTGGCCTGACTTTAACCCCCCTTTTCCCTGACAAGGCTTTGCACCACAGGAAGAGGAGCAGCAGGGTGCACGTAGTGTGGGGCCTCATGCCTGCACTTGTTAACAGCTTTCGTACCAGGTGGCCAGCCCATGGATCTGCGGAACCTGGCTTCCGCTAGCTACTGGAAGCCGACCGCTGGGGAGGGAGCCAGTACATCCACCCCCCCCTGGCTACCAGAGGACCTCTCACCTAAGGTTGCCACCTCATCCCTTTAAACCCAAACACAGATTAATTCCGCAGGTTCTGAGGCTGATTAAGGTGGTAATTAAACACACTTGTTGCCCTTAGAAACCCAGCCTTCTCCTATATTTATATCACCGGTGGGTAGGCTGGATCCAAAAAAAAAAACGGTAGGGCAGACATTAACTCTTTCCCTCCCAGCCTGGGGCAGCCGCTAACTAAAACCACGCTCCTGTAGGCAACCTGCTGCCTACACTCTAGCCGCTTCAGGGCGCAGGTTTCACGGCCCGTCAGCTCTGTGGCTTCTCGCTGGCTTCGGCAGTCCGCATTCGTTCTTCCCGCGCCGTCCCCCAGCCTGGGGAGCGCGGCGGAATGTGTTGGCGCAAGGGCGACTAAAGAGCAGGAGTGATAGAGCCAAGACGGCTGAGGAGAGCGCTGGAAAAAGGCTGGGCTGTGGAGCCAAACGGGATGTAGGATGGGGGCTAGCTAGGTGGTGGTTGCATCTGGCCGTTGCTTTTCTGTGGTAGGGGACTGGATGCGTGGCAAGCTCCTGAGGGAAAGAGAGAGAGAGAGAGAGAGAAAGAAGAAAGAAAGTACGTGTATTTTTGAAAGAAGGAAGGGGTGAGAAAAGGTAAGCGTTGTGCGAAAAAGTGTGGGCTGGGCAGGGGTGACTTTGTAGGAGCTTGCAGAGGGCTTTGGGTAAAAAGTTGTGTAAAAAAAGGCATAGAGGAGAGTGACCCCTGGTGGAAGAAAAGCAAAAGCCTACAGCACCTGGTATTCCCAGGCGGTCTCCCATCCAAGTACTAACCAGGCCCGACCCTGCTTAGCTTCCGAGATCAGACGAGAGCGGGCGCATTCAGGGTGGTGTGGCCGTAGGCAAAGTTCATGGTCTCTTTCAAGCCTCTTGTACTTGTCACCGGCAGCCTGGCTCCGCCTTTCCTTGACTTTACTACAATCAGCTGTGTCTTTTCACAAGTACCACAGCACACCCCACTTTGTTGTCTCTCCTCTCTCTCGCTCTCCCGCTCTCTGTCTCTCCTCAACCCCCCTGCCTCCTGCTGCTTTTCTCCCTCTTTAACCTCTTCCTGCCTGCACCTTCTCACACACTCACACATATATATATATACTCAGCCTGGCTTCAAAGGCTCCTTACTGGCTTCCCCTGGCCTGACTTTAACCCCCCTTTTCCCTGACAAGGCTTTGCACCACAGGAAGAGGAGCAGCAGGGTGCACGTAGTGTGGGGCCTCATGCCTGCACTTGTTAACAGCTTTCGTACCAGGTGGCCAGCCCATGGATCTGCGGAACCTGGCTTGCGCTAGCTACTGGAAGCCGACCGCTGGGGAGGGAGCCAGTACATCCACCCCCCCCTGGCTACCAGAGGACCTCTCACCTAAGGTTGCCACCTCATCCCTTTAAACCCAAACACAGATTAATTCCGCAGGTTCTGAGGCTGATTAAGGTGGTAATTAAACACACTTGTTGCCCTTAGAAACCCAGCCTTCTCCTATATTTATATCACCGGTGGGTAGGCTGGATCCAAAAAAAAAAACGGTAGGGCAGACATTAACTCTTTCCCTCCCAGCCTGGGGCAGCCGCTAACTAAAACCACGCTCCTGTAGGCAACCTGCTGCCTACACTCTAGCCGCTTCAGGGCGCAGGTTTCACGGCCCGTCAGCTCTGTGGCTTCTCGCTGGCTTCGGCAGTCCGCATTCGTTCTTCCCGCGCCGTCCCCCAGCCTGGGGAGCGCGGCGGAATGTGTTGGCGCAAGGGCGACTAAAGAGCAGGAGTGATAGAGCCAAGACGGCTGAGGAGAGCGCTGGAAAAAGGCTGGGCTGTGGAGCCAAACGGGATGTAGGATGGGGGCTAGCTAGGTGGTGGTTGCATCTGGCCGTTGCTTTTCTGTGGTAGGGGACTGGATGCGTGGCAAGCTCCTGAGAGAGAGAGAGAGAGAGAGAGAGAAAGAAGAAAGAAAGTACGTGTATTTTTGAAAGAAGGAAGGGGTGAGAAAAGGTAAGCGTTGTGCGAAAAAGTGTGGGCTGGGCAGGGGTGACTTTGTAGGAGCTTGCAGAGGGCTTTGGGTAAAAAGTTGTGTAAAAAAAGGCATAGAGGAGAGTGACCCCTGGTGGAAGAAAAGCAAAAGCCTACAGCACCTGGTATTCCCAGGCGGTCTCCCATCCAAGTACTAACCAGGCCCGACCCTGCTTAGCTTCCGAGATCAGACGAGAGCGGGCGCATTCAGGGTGGTGTGGCCGTAGGCAAAGTTCATGGTCTCTTTCAAGCCTCTTGTACTTGTCACCGGCAGCCTGGCTCCGCCTTTCCTTGACTTTACTACAATCAGCTGTGTCTTTTCACAAGTACCACAGCACACCCCACTTTGTTGTCTCTCCTCTCTCTCGCTCTCCCTCTCTCTCTCTCCTCAACCCCCCTGCCTCCTGCTGCTTTTTTCCCTCTTTAACCTCTTCCTGCCTGCACCTTCTCACACACTCACACATATATATATATGCTCAGCCTGGCTTCAAAGGCTCCTTACTGGCTTCCCCTGGTCTGACTTTAACCCCCCTTTTCCCTGACAAGGCTTTGCACCACAGGAAGAGGAGCAGCAGGGTGCACGTAGTGTGGGGCCTCATGCCTGCACTTGTTAACAGCTTTCGTAGCAGGTGGCCAGCCCATGGATCTGCGGAACCTGGCTTCCGCTAGCTACTGGAAGCCGACCGCTGGGGAGGGAGCCAGTACATCCACCCCCCCCTGGCTACCAGAGGACCTCTCACCTAAGGTTGCCACCTCATCCCTTTAAACCCAAACACAGATTAATTCCGCAGGTTCTGAGGCTGATTAAGGTGGTAATTAAACACACTTGTTGCCCTTAGAAACCCAGCCTTCTCCTATATTTATATCACCGGTGGGTAGGCTGGATCCAAAAAAAAAAACGGTAGGGCAGACATTAACTCTTTCCCTCCCAGCCTGGGGCAGCCGCTAACTAAAACCACGCTCCTGTAGGCAACCTGCTGCCTACACTCTAGCCGCTTCAGGGCGCAGGTTTCACGGCCCGTCAGCTCTGTGGCTTCTCGCTGGCTTCGGCAGTCCGCATTCGTTCTTCCCGCGCCGTCCCCCAGCCTGGGGAGCGCGGCGGAATGTGTTGGCGCAAGGGCGACTAAAGAGCAGGAGTGATAGAGCCAAGACGGCTGAGGAGAGCGCTGGAAAAAGGCTGGGCTGTGGAGCCAAACGGGATGTAGGATGGGGGCTAGCTAGGTGGTGGTTGCATCTGGCCGTTGCTTTACTGTGGTAGGGGACTGGATGCGTGGCAAGCTCCTGAGGGAAAGAGAGAGAGAGAGAAAGAAGAAAGAAAGTACGTGTATTTTTGAAAGAAGGGGTGAGAAAAGGTAAGCGTTGTGCGAAAAAGTGTGGGCTGGGCAGGGGTGACTTTGTAGGAGCTTGCAGAGGGCTTTGGGTAAAAAGTTGTGTAAAAAAAGGCATAGAGGAGAGTGACCCCTGGTGGAAGAAAAGCAAAAGCCTACAGCACCTGGTATTCCCAGGCGGTCTCCCATCCAAGTACTAACCAGGCCCGACCCTGCTTAGCTTCCGAGATCAGACGAGAGCGGGCGCATTCAGGGTGGTGTGGCCGTAGGCAAAGTTCATGGTCTCTTTCAAGCCTCTTGTACTTGTCACCGGCAGCCTGGCTCCGCCTTTCCTTGACTTTACTACAATCAGCTGTGTCTTTTCACAAGTACCACAGCACACCCCACTTTGTTGTCTCTCCTCTCTCTCGCTCTCCCGCTCTCTCTCTCTCTCTCCTCAACCCCCCTGCCTCCTGCTGCTTTTTTCCCTCTTTAACCTCTTCCTGCCTGCACCTTCTCACACACTCACACATATATATATATGCTCAGCCTGGCTTCAAAGGCTCCTTACTGGCTTCCCCTGGCCTGACTTTAACCCCCCTTTTCCCTGACAAGGCTTTGCACCACAGGAAGAGGAGCAGCATGGTGCACGTAGTGTGGGGCCTCATGCCTGCACTTGTTAACAGCTTTCGTAGCAGGTGGCCAGCCCATGGATCTCCGGAACCTGGCTTCCGCTAGCTACTGGAAGCCGACCGCTGGGGAGGGAGCCAGTACATCCACCCCCCCCTGGCTACCAGAGGACCTCTCACCTAAGGTTGCCACCTCATCCCTTTAAACCCAAACACAGATTAATTCCGCAGGTTCTGAGGCTGATTAAGGTGGTAATTAAACACACTTGTTGCCCTTAGAAACCCAGCCTTCTCCTATATTTATATCACCGGTGGGTAGGCTGGATCCAAAAAAAAAAACGGTAGGGCAGACATTAACTCTTTCCCTCCCAGCCTGGGGCAGCCGCTAACTAAAACCACGCTCCTGTAGGCAACCTGCTGCCTACACTCTAGCCGCTTCAGGGCGCAGGTTTCACGGCCCGTCAGCTCTGTGGCTTCTCGCTGGCTTCGGCAGTCCGCATTCGTTCTTCCCGCGCCGTCCCCCAGCCTGGGGAGCGCGGCGGAATGTGTTGGCGCAAGGGCGACTAAAGAGCAGGAGTGATAGAGCCAAGACGGCTGAGGAGAGCGCTGGAAAAAGGCTGGGCTGTGGAGCCAAACGGGATGTAGGATGGGGGCTAGCTAGGTGGTGGTTGCATCTGGCCGTTGCTTTACTGTGGTAGGGGACTGGATGCGTGGCAAGCTCCTGAGGGAAAGAGAGAGAGAGAGAGAGAGAAAGAAGAAAGAAAGTACGTGTATTTTTGAAAGAAGGAAGGGGTGAGAAAAGGTAAGCGTTGTGCGAAAAAGTGTGGGCTGGGCAGGGGTGACTTTGTAGGAGCTTGCAGAGGGCTTTGGGTAAAAAGTTGTGTAAAAAAAGGCATAGAGGAGAGTGACCCCTGGTGGAAGAAAAGCAAAAGCCTACAGCACCTGGTATTCCCAGGCGGTCTCCCATCCAAGTACTAACCAGGCCCGACCCTGCTTAGCTTCCGAGATCAGACGAGAGCGGGCGCATTCAGGGTGGTGTGGCCGTAGGCAAAGTTCATGGTCTCTTTCAAGCCTCTTGTACTTGTCACCGGCAGCCTGGCTCCGCCTTTCCTTGACTTTACTACAATCAGCTGTGTCTTTTCACAAGTACCACAGCACACCCCACTTTGTTGTCTCTCCTCTCTCTCGCTCTCCCGCTCTCTGTCTCTCCTCAACCCCCCTGCCTCCTGCTGCTTTTCTCCCTCTTTAACCTCTTCCTGCCTGCACCTTCTCACACACTCACACATATATATATATATACTCAGCCTGGCTTCAAAGGCTCCTTACTGGCTTCCCCTGGTCTGACTTTAACCCCCCTTTTCCCTGACAAGGCTTTGCACCACAGGAAGAGGAGCAGCAGGGTGCACGTAGTGTGGGGCCTCATGCCTGCACTTGTTAACAGCTTTCGTAGCAGGTGGCCAGCCCATGGATCTGCGGAACCTGGCTTGCGCTAGCTACTGGAAGCCGACCGCTGGGGAGGGAGCCAGTACATCCACCCCCCCCTGGCTACCAGAGGACCTCTCACCTAAGGTTGCCACCTCATCCCTTTAAACCCAAACACAGATTAATTCCGCAGGTTCTGAGGCTGATTAAGGTGGTAATTAAACACACTTGTTGCCCTTAGAAACCCAGCCTTCTCCTATATTTATATCACCGGTGGGTAGGCTGGATCCAAAAAAAAAAACGGTAGGGCAGACATTAACTCTTTCCCTCCCAGCCTGGGGCAGCCGCTAACTAAAACCACGCTCCTGTAGGCAACCTGCTGCCTACACTCTAGCCGCTTCAGGGCGCAGGTTTCACGGCCCGTCAGCTCTGTGGCTTCTCGCTGGCTTCGGCAGTCCGCATTCGTTCTTCCCGCGCCGTCCCCCAGCCTGGGGAGCGCGGCGGAATGTGTTGGCGCAAGGGCGACTAAAGAGCAGGAGTGATAGAGCCAAGACGGCTGAGGAGAGCGCTGGAAAAAGGCTGGGCTGTGGAGCCAAACGGGATGTAGGATGGGGGCTAGCTAGGTGGTGGTTGCATCTGGCCGTTGCTTTTCTGTGGTAGGGGACTGGATGCGTGGCAAGCTCCTGAGGGAAAGAGAGAGAGAGAGAGAGAGAGAAAGAAGAAAGAAAGTACGTGTATTTTTGAAAGAAGGAAGGGGTGAGAAAAGGTAAGCGTTGTGCGAAAAAGTGTGGGCTGGGCAGGGGTGACTTTGTAGGAGCTTGCAGAGGGCTTTGGGTAAAAAGTTGTGTAAAAAAAGGCATAGAGGAGAGTGACCCCTGGTGGAAGAAAAGCAAAAGCCTACAGCACCTGGTATTCCCAGGCGGTCTCCCATCCAAGTACTAACCAGGCCCGACCCTGCTTAGCTTCCGAGATCAGACGAGAGCGGGCGCATTCAGGGTGGTGTGGCCGTAGGCAAAGTTCATGGTCTCTTTCAAGCCTCTTGTACTTGTCACCGGCAGCCTGGCTCCGCCTTTCCTTGACTTTACTACAATCAGCTGTGTCTTTTCACAAGTACCACAGCACACCCCACTTTGTTGTCTCTCCTCTCTCTCGCTCTCCCGCTCTCTGTCTCTCCTCAACCCCCCTGCCTCCTGCTGCTTTTCTCCCTCTTTAACCTCTTCCTGCCTGCACCTTCTCACACACTCACACATATATATATATGCTCAGCCTGGCTTCAAAGGCTCCTTACTGGCTTCCCCTGGCCTGACTTTAACCCCCCTTTTCCCTGACAAGGCTTTGCACCACAGGAAGAGGAGCAGCAGGGTGCACGTAGTGTGGGGCCTCATGCCTGCACTTGTTAACAGCTTTCGTAGCAGGTGGCCAGCCCATGGATCTGCGGAACCTGGCTTGCGCTAGCTACTGGAAGCCGACCGCTGGGGAGGGAGCCAGTACATCCACCCCCCCCTGGCTACCAGAGGACCTCTCACCTAAGGTTGCCACCTCATCCCTTTAAACCCAAACACAGATTAATTCCGCAGGTTCTGAGGCTGATTAAGGTGGTAATTAAACACACTTGTTGCCCTTAGAAACCCAGCCTTCTCCTATATTTATATCACCGGTGGGTAGGCTGGATCCAAAAAAAAAAACGGTAGGGCAGACATTAACTCTTTCCCTCCCAGCCTGGGGCAGCCGCTAACTAAAACCACGCTCCTGTAGGCAACCTGCTGCCTACACTCTAGCCGCTTCAGGGCGCAGGTTTCACGGCCCGTCAGCTCTGTGGCTTCTCGCTGGCTTCGGCAGTCCGCATTCGTTCTTCCCGCGCCGTCCCCCAGCCTGGGGAGCGCGGCGGAATGTGTTGGCGCAAGGGCGACTAAAGAGCAGGAGTGATAGAGCCAAGACGGCTGAGGAGAGCGCTGGAAAAAGGCTGGGCTGTGGAGCCAAACGGGATGTAGGATGGGGGCTAGCTAGGTGGTGGTTGCATCTGGCCGTTGCTTTTCTGTGGTAGGGGACTGGATGCGTGGCAAGCTCCTGAGGGAGAGAGAGAGAGAGAGAAGAAGAAAGAAGTAAGAAAGTACGTGTATTTTTGAAAGAAGGAAGGGGTGAGAAAAGGTAAGCGTTGTGCGAAAAAGTGTGGGCTGGGCAGGGGTGACTTTGTAGGAGCTTGCAGAGGGCTTTGGGTAAAAAGTTGTGTAAAAAAAGGCATAGAGGAGAGTGACCCCTGGTGGAAGAAAAGCAAAAGCC
The DNA here is from genome assembly GCA_028564925.1 of Lithobates sylvaticus. NCBI lineage: Eukaryota > Metazoa > Chordata > Amphibia > Anura > Ranidae > Lithobates > Lithobates sylvaticus. The sequence goes on from CM053030.1 coordinate 526,387,392, forward strand.
TACAGCACCTGGTATTCCCAGGCGGTCTCCCATCCAAGTACTAACCAGGCCCGACCCTGCTTAGCTTCCGAGATCAGACGAGAGCGGGCGCATTCAGGGTGGTGTGGCCGTAGGCAAAGTTCATGGTCTCTTTCAAGCCTCTTGTACTTGTCACCGGCAGCCTGGCTCCGCCTTTCCTTGACTTTACTACAATCAGCTGTGTCTTTTCACAAGTACCACAGCACACCCCACTTTGTTGTCTCTCCTCTCTCTCGCTCTCCCGCTCTCTGTCTCTCCTCAACCCCCCTGCCTCCTGCTGCTTTTCTCCCTCTTTAACCTCTTCCTGCCTGCACCTTCTCACACACTCACACATATATATATACTCAGCCTGGCTTCAAAGGCTCCTTTCTGGCTTCCCCTGGCCTGACTTTAACCCCCCTTTTCCCTGACAAGGCTTTGCACCACAGGAAGAGGAGCAGCAGGGTGCACGTAGTGTGGGGCCTCATGCCTGCACTTGTTAACAGCTTTCGTACCAGGTGGCCAGCCCATGGATCTGCGGAACCTGGCTTGCGCTAGCTACTGGAAGCCGACCGCTGGGGAGGGAGCCAGTACATCCACCCCCCCCTGGCTACCAGAGGACCTCTCACCTAAGGTTGCCACCTCATCCCTTTAAACCCAAACACAGATTAATTCCGCAGGTTCTGAGGCTGATTAAGGTGGTAATTAAACACACTTGTTGCCCTTAGAAACCCAGCCTTCTCCTATATTTATATCACCGGTGGGTAGGCTGGATCCAAAAAAAAAACGGTAGGGCAGACATTAACTCTTTCCCTCCCAGCCTGGGGCAGCCGCTAACTAAAACCACGCTCCTGTAGGCAACCTGCTGCCTACACTCTAGCCGCTTCAGGGCGCAGGTTTCACGGCCCGTCAGCTCTGTGGCTTCTCGCTGGCTTCGGCAGTCCGCATTCGTTCTTCCCGCGCCGTCCCCCAGCCTGGGGAGCGCGGCGGAATGTGTTGGCGCAAGGGCGACTAAAGAGCAGGAGTGATAGAGCCAAGACGGCTGAGGAGAGCGCTGGAAAAAGGCTGGGCTGTGGAGCCAAACGGGATGTAGGATGGGGGCTAGCTAGGTGGTGGTTGCATCTGGCCGTTGCTTTTCTGTGGTAGGGGACTGGATGCGTGGCAAGCTCCTGAGGGAAAGAGAGAGAGAGAGAGAGAGAGAGTAAGAAAGTACGTGTATTTTTGAAAGAAGGAAGGGGTGAGAAAAGGTAAGCGTTGTGCGAAAAAGTGTGGGCTGGGCAGGGGTGACTTTGTAGGAGCTTGCAGAGGGCTTTGGGTAAAAAGTTGTGTAAAAAAAGGCATAGAGGAGAGTGACCCCTGGTGGAAGAAAAGCAAAAGCCTACAGCACCTGGTATTCCCAGGCGGTCTCCCATCCAAGTACTAACCAGGCCCGACCCTGCTTAGCTTCCGAGATCAGACGAGAGCGGGCGCATTCAGGGTGGTGTGGCCGTAGGCAAAGTTCATGGTCTCTTTCAAGCCTCTTGTACTTGTCACCGGCAGCCTGGCTCCGCCTTTCCTTGACTTTACTACAATCAGCTGTGTCTTTTCACAAGTACCACAGCACACCCCACTTTGTTGTCTCTCCTCTCTCTCGCTCTCCCGCTCTCTGTCTCTCCTCAACCCCCCTGCCTCCTGCTGCTTTTCTCCCTCTTTAACCTCTTCCTGCCTGCACCTTCTCACACACTCACACATATATATATGCTCAGCCTGGCTTCAAAGGCTCCTTACTGGCTTCCCCTGGCCTGACTTTAACCCCCCTTTTCCCTGACAAGGCTTTGCACCACAGGAACAGGAGCAGCAGGGTGCACGTAGTGTGGGGCCTCATGCCTGCACTTGTTAACAGCTTTCGTAGCAGGTGGCCAGCCCATGGATCTGCGGAACCTGGCTTCCGCTAGCTACTGGAAGCCGACCGCTGGGGAGGGAGCCAGTACATCCACCCCCCCCTGGCTACCAGAGGACCTCTCACCTAAGGTTGCCACCTCATCCCTTTAAACCCAAACACAGATTAATTCCGCAGGTTCTGAGGCTGATTAAGGTGGTAATTAAACACACTTGTTGCCCTTAGAAACCCAGCCTTCTCCTATATTTATATCACCGGTGGGTAGGCTGGATCCAAAAAAAAAAACGGTAGGGCAGACATTAACTCTTTCCCTCCCAGCCTGGGGCAGCCGCTAACTAAAACCACGCTCCTGTAGGCAACCTGCTGCCTACACTCTAGCCGCTTCAGGGCGCAGGTTTCACGGCCCGTCAGCTCTGTGGCTTCTCGCTGGCTTCGGCAGTCCGCATTCGTTCTTCCCGCGCCGTCCCCCAGCCTGGGGAGCGCGGCGGAATGTGTTGGCGCAAGGGCGACTAAAGAGCAGGAGTGATAGAGCCAAGACGGCTGAGGAGAGCGCTGGAAAAAGGCTGGGCTGTGGAGCCAAACGGGATGTAGGATGGGGGCTAGCTAGGTGGTGGTTGCATCTGGCCGTTGCTTTTCTGTGGTAGGGGACTGGATGCGTGGCAAGCTCCTGAGGGAGAGAGAGAGAGAGAGAGAGAAAGAAGAAAGAAAGTACGTGTATTTTTGAAAGAAGGAAGGGGTGAGAAAAGGTAAGCGTTGTGCGAAAAAGTGTGGGCTGGGCAGGGGTGACTTTGTAGGAGCTTGCAGAGGGCTTTGGGTAAAAAGTTGTGTAAAAAAAGGCATAGAGGAGAGTGACCCCTGGTGGAAGAAAAGCAAAAGCCTACAGCACCTGGTATTCCCAGGCGGTCTCCCATCCAAGTACTAACCAGGCCCGACCCTGCTTAGCTTCCGAGATCAGACGAGAGCGGGCGCATTCAGGGTGGTGTGGCCGTAGGCAAAGTTCATGGTCTCTTTCAAGCCTCTTGTACTTGTCACCGGCAGCCTGGCTCCGCCTTTCCTTGACTTTACTACAATCAGCTGTGTCTTTTCACAAGTACCACAGCACACCCCACTTTGTTGTCTCTCCTCTCTCTCGCTCTCCCGCTCTCTGTCTCTCCTCAACCCCCCTGCCTCCTGCTGCTTTTCTCCCTCTTTAACCTCTTCCTGCCTGCACCTTCTCACACACTCACACATATATATATGCTCAGCCTGGCTTCAAAGGCTCCTTACTGGCTTCCCCTGGCCTGACTTTAACCCCCCTTTTCCCTGACAAGGCTTTGCACCACAGGAAGAGGAGCAGCAGGGTGCACGTAGTGTGGGGCCTCATGCCTGCACTTGTTAACAGCTTTCGTAGCAGGTGGCCAGCCCATGGATCTGCGGAACCTGGCTTGCGCTAGCTACTGGAAGCCGACCGCTGGGGAGGGAGCCAGTACATCCACCCCCCCCTGGCTACCAGAGGACCTCTCACCTAAGGTTGCCACCTCATCCCTTTAAACCCAAACACAGATTAATTCCGCAGGTTCTGAGGCTGATTAAGGTGGTAATTAAACACACTTGTTGCCCTTAGAAACCCAGCCTTCTCCTATATTTATATCACCGGTGGGTAGGCTGGATCCAAAAAAAAAAACGGTAGGGCAGACATTAACTCTTTCCCTCCCAGCCTGGGGCAGCCGCTAACTAAAACCACGCTCCTGTAGGCAACCTGCTGCCTACACTCTAGCCGCTTCAGGGCGCAGGTTTCACGGCCCGTCAGCTCTGTGGCTTCTCGCTGGCTTCGGCAGTCCGCATTCGTTCTTCCCGCGCCGTCCCCCAGCCTGGGGAGCGCGGCGGAATGTGTTGGCGCAAGGGCGACTAAAGAGCAGGAGTGATAGAGCCAAGACGGCTGAGGAGAGCGCTGGAAAAAGGCTGGGCTGTGGAGCCAAACGGGATGTAGGATGGGGGCTAGCTAGGTGGTGGTTGCATCTGGCCGTTGCTTTTCTGTGGTAGGGGACTGGATGCGTGGCAAGCTCCTGAGGGAGAGAGAGAGAGAGAAAGAAGAAAGAAAGTACGTGTATTTTTGAAAGAAGGAAGGGGTGAGAAAAGGTAAGCGTTGTGCGAAAAAGTGTGGGCTGGGCAGGGGTGACTTTGTAGGAGCTTGCAGAGGGCTTTGGGTAAAAAGTTGTGTAAAAAAAGGCATAGAGGAGAGTGACCCCTGGTGGAAGAAAAGCAAAAGCCTACAGCACCTGGTATTCCCAGGCGGTCTCCCATCCAAGTACTAACCAGGCCCGACCCTGCTTAGCTTCCGAGATCAGACGAGAGCGGGCGCATTCAGGGTGGTGTGGCCGTAGGCAAAGTTCATGGTCTCTTTCAAGCCTCTTGTACTTGTCACCGGCAGCCTGGCTCCGCCTTTCCTTGACTTTACTACAATCAGCTGTGTCTTTTCACAAGTACCACAGCACACCCCACTTTGTTGTCTCTCCTCTCTCTCGCTCTCCCGCTCTCTGTCTCTCCTCAACCCCCCTGCCTCCTGCTGCTTTTCTCCCTCTTTAACCTCTTCCTGCCTGCACCTTCTCACACACTCACACATATATATATGCTCAGCCTGGCTTCAAAGGCTCCTTACTGGCTTCCCCTGGCCTGACTTTAACCCCCCTTTTCCCTGACAAGGCTTTGCACCACAGGAAGAGGAGCAGCAGGGTGCACGTAGTGTGGGGCCTCATGCCTGCACTTGTTAACAGCTTTCGTAGCAGGTGGCCAGCCCATGGATCTGCGGAACCTGGCTTGCGCTAGCTACTGGAAGCCGACCGCTGGGGAGGGAGCCAGTACATCCACCCCCCCCTGGCTACCAGAGGACCTCTCACCTAAGGTTGCCACCTCATCCCTTTAAACCCAAACACAGATTAATTCCGCAGGTTCTGAGGCTGATTAAGGTGGTAATTAAACACACTTGTTGCCCTTAGAAACCCAGCCTTCTCCTATATTTATATCACCGGTGGGTAGGCTGGATCCAAAAAAAAAAACGGTAGGGCAGACATTAACTCTTTCCCTCCCAGCCTGGGGCAGCCGCTAACTAAAACCACGCTCCTGTAGGCAACCTGCTGCCTACACTCTAGCCGCTTCAGGGCGCAGGTTTCACGGCCCGTCAGCTCTGTGGCTTCTCGCTGGCTTCGGCAGTCCGCATTCGTTCTTCCCGCGCCGTCCCCCAGCCTGGGGAGCGCGGCGGAATGTGTTGGCGCAAGGGCGACTAAAGAGCAGGAGTGATAGAGCCAAGACGGCTGAGGAGAGCGCTGGAAAAAGGCTGGGCTGTGGAGCCAAACGGGATGTAGGATGGGGGCTAGCTAGGTGGTGGTTGCATCTGGCCGTTGCTTTTCTGTGGTAGGGGACTGGATGCGTGGCAAGCTCCTGAGGGAAAGAGAGAGAGAGAGAGAGAAAGAAGAAAGAAAGTGTATTTTTGAAAGAAGGAAGGGGTGAGAAAAGGTAAGCGTTGTGCGAAAAAGTGTGGGCTGGGCAGGGGTGACTTTGTAGGAGCTTGCAGAGGGCTTTGGGTAAAAAGTTGTGTAAAAAAAGGCATAGAGGAGAGTGACCCCTGGTGGAAGAAAAGCAAAAGCCTACAGCACCTGGTATTCCCAGGCGGTCTCCCATCCAAGTACTAACCAGGCCCGACCCTGCTTAGCTTCCGAGATCAGACGAGAGCGGGCGCATTCAGGGTGGTGTGGCCGTAGGCAAAGTTCATGGTCTCTTTCAAGCCTCTTGTACTTGTCACCGGCAGCCTGGCTCCGCCTTTCCTTGACTTTACTACAATCAGCTGTGTCTTTTCACAAGTACCACAGCACACCCCACTTTGTTGTCTCTCCTCTCTCTCGCTCTCCCGCTCTCTGTCTCTCCTCAACCCCCCTGCCTCCTGCTGCTTTTCTCCCTCTTTAACCTCTTCCTGCCTGCACCTTCTCACACACTCACACATATATATATATACTCAGCCTGGCTTCAAAGGCTCCTTACTGGCTTCCCCTGGCCTGACTTTAACCCCCCTTTTCCCTGACAAGGCTTTGCACCACAGGAAGAGGAGCAGCATGGTGCACGTAGTGTGGGGCCTCATGCCTGCACTTGTTAGCAGCTTTCGTAGCAGGTGGCCAGCCCATGGATCTGCGGAACCTGGCTTGCGCTAGCTACTGGAAGCCGACCGCTGGGGAGGGAGCCAGTACATCCACCCCCCCCTGGCTACCAGAGGACCTCTCACCTAAGGTTGCCACCTCATCCCTTTAAACCCAAACACAGATTAATTCCGCAGGTTCTGAGGCTGATTAAGGTGGTAATTAAACACACTTGTTGCCCTTAGAAACCCAGCCTTCTCCTATATTTATATCACCGGTGGGTAGGCTGGATCCAAAAAAAAAAACGGTAGGGCAGACATTAACTCTTTCCCTCCCAGCCTGGGGCAGCCGCTAACTAAAACCACGCTCCTGTAGGCAACCTGCTGCCTACACTCTAGCCGCTTCAGGGCGCAGGTTTCACGGCCCGTCAGCTCTGTGGCTTCTCGCTGGCTTCGGCAGTCCGCATTCGTTCTTCCCGCGCCGTCCCCCAGCCTGGGGAGCGCGGCGGAATGTGTTGGCGCAAGGGCGACTAAAGAGCAGGAGTGATAGAGCCAAGACGGCTGAGGAGAGCGCTGGAAAAAGGCTGGGCTGTGGAGCCAAACGGGATGTAGGATGGGGGCTAGCTAGGTGGTGGTTGCATCTGGCCGTTGCTTTTCTGTAGTAGGGGACTGGATGCGTGGCAAGCTCCTGAGGGAAAGAGAGAGAGAGAAGAGAAAGAAAGAAGAAAGTAAGTGTATTTTTGAAAGAAGGAAGGGGTGAGAAAAGGTAAGCGTTGTGCGAAAAAGTGGGGGCTGGGCAGGGGTGATTTTGTAGGAGCTTGCAGAGGGCTTTGGGTAAAAAGTTGTGTAAAAAAAGGCATAGAGGAGAGTGACCCCTGGTGGAAGAAAAGCAAAAGCCTACAGCACCTGGTATTCCCAGGCGGTCTCCCATCCAAGTACTAACCAGGCCCGACCCTGCTTAGCTTCCGAGATCAGACGAGAGCGGGCGCATTCAGGGTGGTGTGGCCGTAGGCAAAGCTCATGGTCTCTTTCAAGCCTCTTGTACTTGTCACCGGCAGCCTGGCTCCGCCTTTCCTTGACTTTACTACAATCAGCTGTGCCTTTTCACGAGCACCACAGCACACCCCACTTTGTTGTCTCTCCTCTCTCTCGCTCTCCCTCTCTCTCTCCTCAACCCCCCATCCTCCTGCTGCTTTTCTCCCTCTTTAACCTCTTCCTGCCTGCACCTTCTCTCACACACACATATATATATACTCAGCCCCCCCTTTTCCCTGACAAGGCTTTGCACCACAGGCTCCTTACTGGCTTCCCCTGGTCTGACTTTAACCCCCCTTTTCCCTGACAAGGCTTTGCACCACAGGAAGAGGAGCAGCAGGGTGCACGTAGTGTGGGGCCTCATGCCTGCACTTGTTAGCAGCTTTCGTAGCAGGTGGCCAGCCCATGGATCTCCGGAACCTGGCTTCCGCTAGCTACTGGAAGCCGACCGCTGGGGAGGGAGCCAGTACATCCACCCCCCCCTGGCTACCAGAGGACCTCTCACCTAAGGTTGCCACCTCATCCCTTTAAACCCAAACACAGATTAATTCCGCAGGTTCTGAGGCTGATTAAGGTGGTAATTAAACACACTTGTTGCCCTTAGAAACCCAGCCTTCTCCTATATTTATATCACCGGTGGGTAGGCTGGATCCAAAAAAAAAAAACGGTAGGGCAGACATTAACTCTTTCCCTCCCAGCCTGGGGCAGCCGCTAACTAAAACCACGCTCCTGTAGGCAACCTGCTGCCTACACTCTAGCCGCTTCAGGGCGCAGGTTTCACGGCCCGTCAGCTCTGTGGCTTCTCGCTGGCTTCGGCAGTCCGCATTCGTTCTTCCCGCGCCGTCCCCCAGCCTGGGGAGCGCGGCGGAATGTGTTGGCGCAAGGGCGACTAAAGAGCAGGAGTGATAGAGCCAAGACGGCTGAGGAGAGCGCTGGAAAAAGGCTGGGCTGTGGAGCCAAACGGGATGTAGGATGGGGGCTAGCTAGGTGGTGGTTGCATCTGGCCGTTGCTTTTCTGTAGTAGGGGACTGGATGCGTGGCAAGCTCCTGAGGGAAAGAGAGAGAGAGAGAGAAAGAAGAAAGAAAGTACGTGTATTTTTGAAAGAAGGAAGGGGTGAGAAAAGGTAAGCGTTGTGCGAAAAAGTGTGGGCTGGGCAGGGGTGACTTTGTAGGAGCTTGCAGAGGGCTTTGGGTAAAAAGTTGTGTAAAAAAAGGCATAGAGGAGAGTGACCCCTGGTGGAAGAAAAGCAAAAGCCTACAGCACCTGGTATTCCCAGGCGGTCTCCCATCCAAGTACTAACCAGGCCCGACCCTGCTTAGCTTCCGAGATCAGACGAGAGCGGGCGCATTCAGGGTGGTGTGGCCGTAGGCAAAGTTCATGGTCTCTTTCAAGCCTCTTGTACTTGTCACCGGCAGCCTGGCTCCGCCTTTCCTTGACTTTACTACAATCAGCTGTGTCTTTTCACAAGTACCACAGCACACCCCACTTTGTTGTCTCTCCTCTCTCTCGCTCTCTCTCTCTCTCTCCTCAACCCCCCTGCCTCCTGCTGCTTTTTTCCCTCTTTAACCTCTTCCTGCCTGCACCTTCTCACACACTCACACATATATATATATGCTCAGCCTGGCTTCAAAGGCTCCTTACTGGCTTCCCCTGGCCTGACTTTAACCCCCCTTTTCCCTGACAAGGCTTTGCACCACAGGAAGAGGAGCAGCATGGTGCACGTAGTGTGGGGCCTCATGCCTGCACTTGTTAACAGCTTTCGTACCAGGTGGCCAGCCCATGGATCTGCGGAACCTGGCTTGCGCTAGCTACTGGAAGCCGACCGCTGGGGAGGGAGCCAGTACATCCACCCCCCCCTGGCTACCAGAGGACCTCTCACCTAAGGTTGCCACCTCATCCCTTTAAACCCAAACACAGATTAATTCCGCAGGTTCTGAGGCTGATTAAGGTGGTAATTAAACACACTTGTTGCCCTTAGAAAGCCAGCCTTCTCCTATATTTATATCACCGGTGGGTAGGCTGGATCGAAAAAAAACCCGGCAGGGCAGGCATTAACTCTTTCCCTCCCAGCCTGGGGCAGCCGCTAACTAAAACCATGCTCCTGTAGGCAACCTGCTGCCTACTATCTAGCCGCTTCAGGGCGCAGGTTTCACGGCACGTCAGCTCTGTGGCTTCTTGCTGACTTCGGCAGTACGCATTCGTGCTTCCCGCGCTGTCCCCCAGCCTGGGGAGCGCGGCGGAATGTGTTGGCACAAGGGCGACTAAAGAACAGGAGTGATAGAGCCAAGACGGCTGAGGAGAGCGCTGGAAAAAAGGCTGGGCTGTGGAGCCAAAGCGGGATGTAGGATGGGGGCTAGCTAGGTGGTGGTTGCATGTGGCCATTGCTTTGCTGTGGTAGGGGACTGGATGCGTGGCAAGCTCCTGAGAGAGAGAAAGAAGAAAGAAAGTAAGTGTATTTTTGACAGAAGGGGTGAGAAAAGGTAAGCGTTGTGCGAAAAAGTGGGGGCTGGGCAGGGGTGATTTTGTAGGAGCTTGCAGAGGGCTTTGGGTAAAAAGTTGTGTAAAAAAAGGCATAGAGGAGAGTGACCCCTGGTGGAAGAAAAGCAAAAGCCTACAGCACCTGGTATTCCCAGGCGGTCTCCCATCCAAGTACTAACCAGGCCCGACCCTGCTTAGCTTCCGAGATCAGACGAGAGCGGGCGCATTCAGGGTGGTGTGGCCGTAGGCAAAGCTCATGGTCTCTTTCAAGCCTCTTGTACTTGTCACCGGCAGCCTGGCTCCGCCTTTCCTTGACTTTACTACAATCAGCTGTGCCTTTTCACGAGCACCACAGCACACCCCACTTTGTTGTCTCTCCTCTCTCTCGCTCTCCCTCTCTCTCTCCTCAACCCCCCATCCTCCTGCTGCTTTTCTCCCTCTTTAACCTCTTCCTGCCTGCACCTTCTCTCACACACACATATATATACTCAGCCTGGCTTCAAAGGCTCCTATCTGGCTTCCCCTGGTCTGACTTTAACCCCCCTTTTCCCTGACAAGGCTTTGCACCACAGGAAGAGGAGCAGCAGGGTGCACGTAGTGTGGGGCCTCATGCCTGCACTTGTTAGCAGCTTTCGTAGCAGGTGGCCAGCCCATGGATCTCCGGAACCTGGCTTCCGCTAGCTACTGGAAGCCGACCACTGGGGAGGGAGCCAGTACATCCACCCCCCCTGGCTACCAGAGGACCTCTCACCTAAGGTTGCCACCTCATCCCTTTAAACCCAAACACCTATTAATTCCGCAGGTTCTGAGGCTGATTAAGGTGGTAATTAAACTCACTTGTTGCCCTTAGAAAGCCAGCCTTCTCCTATATTTATATCACCGGTGGGTAGGCTGGATCCAAAAAAAAACCGGCAGGGCAGGCATTAACTCTTTCCCTCCCAGCCTGGGGCAGCCGCTAACTAAAACCATGCTCCTGTAGGCAACCTGCTGCCTACTATCTAGCCGCTTCAGGGCGCAGGTTTCACGGCACGTCAGCTCTGTGGCTTCTTGCTGACTTCGGCAGTACGCATTCGTGCTTCCCGCGCTGTCCCCCAGCCTGGGGAGCGCGGCGGAATGTGTTGGCACAAGGGCGACTAAAGAACAGGAGTGATAGAGCCAAGACGGCTGAGGAGAGCGCTGGAAAAAAGGCTGGGCTGTGGAGCCAAAGCGGGATGTAGGATGGGGGCTAGCTAGGTGGTGGTTGCATGTGGCCATTGCTTTGCTGTGGTAGGGGACTGGATGCGTGGCAAGCTCCTGAGAGAGAGAAAGAAGAAAGAAAGTAAGTGTATTTTTGAAAGAAGGGGTGAGAAAAGGTAAGCGTTGTGCGAAAAAGTGGGGGCTGGGCAGGGGTGATTATGTAGGAGCTTGCAGAGGGCTTTGGGTAAAAAGTTGTGTAAACAAAGGCATAGAGGAGAGTGACCCCTGGTGGAAGAAAAGCAAAAGCCTACAGCACCTGGTATTCCCAGGCGGTCTCCCATCCAAGTACTAACCAGGCCCGACCCTGCTTAGCTTCCGAGATCAGACGAGAGCGGGCGCATTCAGGGTGGTGTGGCCGTAGGCAAAGCTCATGGTCTCTTTCAAGCCTCTTGTACTTGTCACCGGCAGCCTGGCTCCGCCTTTCCTTGACTTTACTACAATCAGCTGTGCCTTTTCACGAGCACCACAGCACACCCCACTTTGTTGTCTCTCCTCTCTCTCGCTCTCCCTCTCTCTCTCCTCAACCCCCCATCCTCCTGCTGCTTTTCTCCCTCTTTAACCTCTTCCTGCCTGCACCTTCTCTCACACACACATATATATACTCAGCCTGGCTTCAAAGGCTCCTATCTGGCTTCCCCTGGTCTGACTTTAACCCCCCTTTTCCCTGACAAGGCTTTGCACCACAGGAAGAGGAGCAGCAGGGTGCACGTAGTGTGGGGCCTCATGCCTGCACTTGTTAGCAGCTTTCGTAGCAGGTGGCCAGCCCATGGATCTCCGGAACCTGGCTTCCGCTAGCTACTGGAAGCCGACCGCTGGGGAGGGAGCCAGTACATCCACCCCCCCCTGGCTACCAGAGGACCTCTCACCTAAGGTTGCCACCTCATCCCTTTAAACCCAAACACAGATTAATTCCGCAGGTTCTGAGGCTGATTAAGGTGGTAATTAAACACACTTGTTGCCCTTAGAAACCCAGCCTTCTCCTATATTTATATCACCGGTGGGTAGGCTGGATCCAAAAAAAAAAACGGTAGGGCAGGCATTAACTCTTTCCCTCCCAGCCTGGGGCAGCCGCTAACTAAAACCACGCTCCTGTAGGCAACCTGCTGCCTACACTCTAGCCGCTTCAGGGCGCAGGTTTCACGGCACGTCAGCTCTGTGGCTTCTTGCTGACTTCGGCAGTACGCATTCGTGCTTCCCGCGCTGTCCCCCAGCCTGGGGAGCGCGGCGGAATGTGTTGGCACAAGGGCGACTAAAGAACAGGAGTGATAGAGCCAAGACGGCTGAGGAGAGCGCTGGAAAAAAGGCTGGGCTGTGGAGCCAAAGCGGGATGTAGGATGGGGGCTAGCTAGGTGGTGGTTGCATGTGGCCATTGCTTTGCTGTGGTAGGGGACTGGATGCGTGGCAAGCTCCTGAGAGAGAGAAAGAAGAAAGAAAGTAAGTGTATTTTTGACAGAAGGGGTGAGAAAAGGTAAGCGTTGTGCGAAAAAGTGGGGGCTGGGCAGGGGTGATTTTGTAGGAGCTTGCAGAGGGCTTTGGGTAAAAAGTTGTGTAAAAAAAGGCATAGAGGAGAGTGACCCCTGGTGGAAGAAAAGCAAAAGCCTACAGCACCTGGTATTCCCAGGCGGTCTCCCATCCAAGTACTAACCAGGCCCGACCCTGCTTAGCTTCCGAGATCAGACGAGAGCGGGCGCATTCAGGGTGGTGTGGCCGTAGGCAAAGCTCATGGTCTCTTTCAAGGCTCTTGTACTTGTCACCGGCAGCCTGGCTCCGCCTTTCCTTGACTTTACTACAATCAGCTGTGCCTTTTCACGAGCACCACAGCACACCCCACTTTGTTGTCTCTCCTCTCTCTCGCTCTCCCTCTCTCTCTCCTCAACCCCCCTGCCTCCTGCTGCTTTTCTCCCTCTTTAACCTCTTCCTGCCTGCACCTTCTCTCACACACACATATATATACTCAGCCTGGCTTCAAAGGCTCCTATCTGGCTTCCCCTGGTCTGACTTTAACCCCCCTTTTCCCTGACAAGGCTTTGCACCACAGGAAGAGGAGCAGCAGGGTGCACGTAGTGTGGGGCCTCATGCCTGCACTTGTTAGCAGCTTTCGTAGCAGGTGGCCAGCCCATGGATCTCCGGAACCTGGCTTCCGCTAGCTACTGGAAGCCGACCACTGGGGAGGGAGCCAGTACATCCACCCCCCCTGGCTACCAGAGGACCTCTCACCTAAGGTTGCCACCTCATCCCTTTAAACCCAAACACCTATTAATTCCGCAGGTTCTGAGGCTGATTAAGGTGGTAATTAAACTCACTTGTTGCCCTTAGAAAGCCAGCCTTCTCCTATATTTATATCACCGGTGGGTAGGCTGGATCGAAAAAAAACCCGGCAGGGCAGGCATTAACTCTTTCCCTCCCAGCCTGGGGCAGCCGCTAACTAAAACCATGCTCCTGTAGGCAACCTGCTGCCTACTATCTAGCCGCTTCAGGGCGCAGGTTTCACGGCACGTCAGCTCTGTGGCTTCTTGCTGACTTCGGCAGTACGCATTCGTGCTTCCCGCGCTGTCCCCCAGCCTGGGGAGCGCGGCGGAATGTGTTGGCACAAGGGCGACTAAAGAACAGGAGTGATAGAGCCAAGACGGCTGAGGAGAGCGCTGGAAAAAAGGCTGGGCTGTGGAGCCAAAGCGGGATGTAGGATGGGGGCTAGCTAGGTGGTGGTTGCATGTGGCCATTGCTTTGCTGTGGTAGGGGACTGGATGCGTGGCAAGCTCCTGAGAGAGAGAAAGAAGAAAGAAAGTAAGTGTATTTTTGACAGAAGGGGTGAGAAAAGGTAAGCGTTGTGCGAAAAAGTGGGGGCTGGGCAGGGGTGATTTTGTAGGAGCTTGCAGAGGGCTTTGGGTAAAAAGTTGTGTAAAAAAAGGCATAGAGGAGAGTGACCCCTGGTGGAAGAAAAGCAAAAGCCTACAGCACCTGGTATTCCCAGGCGGTCTCCCATCCAAGTACTAACCAGGCCCGACCCTGCTTAGCTTCCGAGATCAGACGAGAGCGGGCGCATTCAGGGTGGTGTGGCCGTAGGCAAAGCTCATGGTCTCTTTCAAGCCTCTTGTACTTGTCACCGGCAGCCTGGCTCCGCCTTTCCTTGACTTTACTACAATCAGCTGTGCCTTTTCACGAGCACCACAGCACACCCCACTTTGTTGTCTCTCCTCTCTCTCGCTCTCCCTCTCTCTCTCCTCAACCCCCCATCCTCCTGCTGCTTTTCTCCCTCTTTAACCTCTTCCTGCCTGCACCTTCTCTCACACACACATATATATACTCAGCCTGGCTTCAAAGGCTCCTATCTGGCTTCCCCTGGTCTGACTTTAACCCCCCTTTTCCCTGACAAGGCTTTGCACCACAGGAAGAGGAGCAGCAGGGTGCACGTAGTGTGGGGCCTCATGCCTGCACTTGTTAGCAGCTTTCGTAGCAGGTGGCCAGCCCATGGATCTCCGGAACCTGGCTTCCGCTAGCTACTGGAAGCCGACCACTGGGGAGGGAGCCAGTACATCCACCCCCCCCTGGCTACCAGAGGACCTCTCACCTAAGGTTGCCACCTCATCCCTTTAAACCCAAACACCTATTAATTCCGCAGGTTCTGAGGCTGATTAAGGTGGTAATTAAACTCACTTGTTGCCCTTAGAAAGCCAGCCTTCTCCTATATTTATATCACCGGTGGGTAGGCTGGATCCAAAAAAAAACCGGCAGGGCAGGCATTAACTCTTTCCCTCCCAGCCTGGGGCAGCCGCTAACTAAAACCATGCTCCTGTAGGCAACCTGCTGCCTACTATCTAGCCGCTTCAGGGCGCAGGTTTCACGGCACGTCAGCTCTGTGGCTTCTTGCTGACTTCGGCAGTACGCATTCGTGCTTCCCGCGCTGTCCCCCAGCCTGGGGAGCGCGGCGGAATGTGTTGGCACAAGGGCGACTAAAGAACAGGAGTGATAGAGCCAAGACGGCTGAGGAGAGCGCTGGAAAAAAGGCTGGGCTGTGGAGCCAAAGCGGGATGTAGGATGGGGGCTAGCTAGGTGGTGGTTGCATGTGGCCATTGCTTTGCTGTGGTAGGGGACTGGATGCGTGGCAAGCTCCTGAGAGAGAGAAAGAAGAAAGAAAGTAAGTGTATTTTTGACAGAAGGGGTGAGAAAAGGTAAGCGTTGTGCGAAAAAGTGGGGGCTGGGCAGGGGTGATTTTGTAGGAGCTTGCAGAGGGCTTTGGGTAAAAAGTTGTGTAAAAAAAGGCATAGAGGAGAGTGACCCCTGGTGGAAGAAAAGCAAAAGCCTACAGCACCTGGTATTCCCAGGCGGTCTCCCATCCAAGTACTAACCAGGCCCGACCCTGCTTAGCTTCCGAGATCAGACGAGAGCGGGCGCATTCAGGGTGGTGTGGCCGTAGGCAAAGCTCATGGTCTCTTTCAAGCCTCTTGTACTTGTCACCGGCAGCCTGGCTCCGCCTTTCCTTGACTTTACTACAATCAGCTGTGCCTTTTCACGAGCACCACAGCACACCCCACTTTGTTGTCTCTCCTCTCTCTCGCTCTCCCTCTCTCTCTCCTCAACCCCCCATCCTCCTGCTGCTTTTCTCCCTCTTTAACCTCTTCCTGCCTGCACCTTCTCTCACACACACATATATATACTCAGCCTGGCTTCAAAGGCTCCTATCTGGCTTCCCCTGGTCTGACTTTAACCCCCCTTTTCCCTGACAAGGCTTTGCACCACAGGAAGAGGAGCAGCAGGGTGCACGTAGTGTGGGGCCTCATGCCTGCACTTGTTAGCAGCTTTCGTAGCAGGTGGCCAGCCCATGGATCTCCGGAACCTGGCTTCCGCTAGCTACTGGAAGCCGACCACTGGGGAGGGAGCCAGTACATCCACCCCCCCTGGCTACCAGAGGACCTCTCACCTAAGGTTGCCACCTCATCCCTTTAAACCCAAACACCTATTAATTCCGCAGGTTCTGAGGCTGATTAAGGTGGTAATTAAACTCACTTGTTGCCCTTAGAAAGCCAGCCTTCTCCTATATTTATATCACCGGTGGGTAGGCTGGATCCAAAAAAAAACCCGGCAGGGCAGGCATTAACTCTTTCCCTCCCAGCCTGGGGCAGCCGCTAACTAAAACCATGCTCCTGTAGGCAACCTGCTGCCTACTATCTAGCCGCTTCAGGGCGCAGGTTTCACGGCACGTCAGCTCTGTGGCTTCTTGCTGACTTCGGCAGTACGCATTCGTGCTTCCCGCGCTGTCCCCCAGCCTGGGGAGCGCGGCGGAATGTGTTGGCACAAGGGCGACTAAAGAACAGGAGTGATAGAGCCAAGACGGCTGAGGAGAGCGCTGGAAAAAAGGCTGGGCTGTGGAGCCAAAGCGGGATGTAGGATGGGGGCTAGCTAGGTGGTGGTTGCATGTGGCCATTGCTTTGCTGTGGTAGGGGACTGGATGCGTGGCAAGCTCCTGAGAGAGAGAAAGAAGAAAGAAAGTAAGTGTATTTTTGAAAGAAGGGGTGAGAAAAGGTAAGCGTTGTGCGAAAAAGTGGGGGCTGGGCAGGGGTGATTATGTAGGAGCTTGCAGAGGGCTTTGGGTAAAAAGTTGTGTAAAAAAAAGGCATAGAGGAGAGTGACCCCTGGTGGAAGAAAAGCAAAAGCCTACAGCACCTGGTATTCCCAGGCGGTCTCCCATCCAAGTACTAACCAGGCCCGACCCTGCTTAGCTTCCGAGATCAGACGAGAGCGGGCGCATTCAGGGTGGTGTGGCCGTAGGCAAAGCTCATGGTCTCTTTCAAGCCTCTTGTACTTGTCACCGGCAGCCTGGCTCCGCCTTTCCTTGACTTTACTACAATCAGCTGTGCCTTTTCACGAGCACCACAGCACACCCCACTTTGTTGTCTCTCCTCTCTCTCGCTCTCCCTCTCTCTCTCCTCAACCCCCCATCCTCCTGC
Organism: Lithobates sylvaticus; assembly: GCA_028564925.1. NCBI lineage: Eukaryota > Metazoa > Chordata > Amphibia > Anura > Ranidae > Lithobates > Lithobates sylvaticus. The sequence continues at coordinate 526,404,068 of CM053030.1, forward strand.
TGCTTTTCTCCCTCTTTAACCTCTTCCTGCCTGCACCTTCTCTCACACACACATATATATACTCAGCCTGGCTTCAAAGGCTCCTATCTGGCTTCCCCTGGTCTGACTTTAACCCCCCTTTTCCCTGACAAGGCTTTGCACCACAGGAAGAGGAGCAGCAGGGTGCACGTAGTGTGGGGCCTCATGCCTGCACTTGTTAGCAGCTTTCGTAGCAGGTGGCCAGCCCATGGATCTCCGGAACCTGGCTTCCGCTAGCTACTGGAAGCCGACCACTGGGGAGGGAGCCAGTACATCCACCCCCCCTGGCTACCAGAGGACCTCTCACCTAAGGTTGCCACCTCATCCCTTTAAACCCAAACACCTATTAATTCCGCAGGTTCTGAGGCTGATTAAGGTGGTAATTAAACTCACTTGTTGCCCTTAGAAAGCCAGCCTTCTCCTATATTTATATCACCGGTGGGTAGGCTGGATCCAAAAAAAAACCCGGCAGGGCAGGCATTAACTCTTTCCCTCCCAGCCTGGGGCAGCCGCTAACTAAAACCATGCTCCTGTAGGCAACCTGCTGCCTACTATCTAGCCGCTTCAGGGCGCAGGTTTCACGGCACGTCAGCTCTGTGGCTTCTTGCTGACTTCGGCAGTACGCATTCGTGCTTCCCGCGCTGTCCCCCAGCCTGGGGAGCGCGGCGGAATGTGTTGGCACAAGGGCGACTAAAGAACAGGAGTGATAGAGCCAAGACGGCTGAGGAGAGCGCTGGAAAAAAGGCTGGGCTGTGGAGCCAAAGCGGGATGTAGGATGGGGGCTAGCTAGGTGGTGGTTGCATGTGGCCATTGCTTTGCTGTGGTAGGGGACTGGATGCGTGGCAAGCTCCTGAGAGAGAGAAAGAAGAAAGAAAGTAAGTGTATTTTTGACAGAAGGGGTGAGAAAAGGTAAGCGTTGTGCGAAAAAGTGGGGGCTGGGCAGGGGTGATTTTGTAGGAGCTTGCAGAGGGCTTTGGGTAAAAAGTTGTGTAAAAAAAGGCATAGAGGAGAGTGACCCCTGGTGGAAGAAAAGCAAAAGCCTACAGCACCTGGTATTCCCAGGCGGTCTCCCATCCAAGTACTAACCAGGCCCGACCCTGCTTAGCTTCCGAGATCAGACGAGAGCGGGCGCATTCAGGGTGGTGTGGCCGTAGGCAAAGCTCATGGTCTCTTTCAAGGCTCTTGTACTTGTCACCGGCAGCCTGGCTCCGCCTTTCCTTGACTTTACTACAATCAGCTGTGCCTTTTCACGAGCACCACAGCACACCCCACTTTGTTGTCTCTCCTCTCTCTCGCTCTCCCTCTCTCTCTCCTCAACCCCCCATCCTCCTGCTGCTTTTCTCCCTCTTTAACCTCTTCCTGCCTGCACCTTCTCTCACACACACATATATATACTCAGCCTGGCTTCAAAGGCTCCTATCTGGCTTCCCCTGGTCTGACTTTAACCCCCCTTTTCCCTGACAAGGCTTTGCACCACAGGAAGAGGAGCAGCAGGGTGCACGTAGTGTGGGGCCTCATGCCTGCACTTGTTAGCAGCTTTCGTAGCAGGTGGCCAGCCCATGGATCTCCGGAACCTGGCTTCCGCTAGCTACTGGAAGCCGACCACTGGGGAGGGAGCCAGTACATCCACCCCCCCTGGCTACCAGAGGACCTCTCACCTAAGGTTGCCACCTCATCCCTTTAAACCCAAACACCTATTAATTCCGCAGGTTCTGAGGCTGATTAAGGTGGTAATTAAACTCACTTGTTGCCCTTAGAAAGCCAGCCTTCTCCTATATTTATATCACCGGTGGGTAGGCTGGATCCAAAAAAAACCCGGCAGGGCAGGCATTAACTCTTTCCCTCCCAGCCTGGGGCAGCCGCTAACTAAAACCATGCTCCTGTAGGCAACCTGCTGCCTACTATCTAGCCGCTTCAGGGCGCAGGTTTCACGGCACGTCAGCTCTGTGGCTTCTTGCTGACTTCGGCAGTACGCATTCGTGCTTCCCGCGCTGTCCCCCAGCCTGGGGAGCGCGGCGGAATGTGTTGGCACAAGGGCGACTAAAGAACAGGAGTGATAGAGCCAAGACGGCTGAGGAGAGCGCTGGAAAAAAGGCTGGGCTGTGGAGCCAAAGCGGGATGTAGGATGGGGGCTAGCTAGGTGGTGGTTGCATGTGGCCATTGCTTTGCTGTGGTAGGGGACTGGATGCGTGGCAAGCTCCTGAGAGAGAGAAAGAAGAAAGAAAGTAAGTGTATTTTTGAAAGAAGGGGTGAGAAAAGGTAAGCGTTGTGCGAAAAAGTGGGGGCTGGGCAGGGGTGATTTTGTAGGAGCTTGCAGAGGGCTTTGGGTAAAAAGTTGTGTAAAAAAAGGCATAGAGGAGAGTGACCCCTGGTGGAAGAAAAGCAAAAGCCTACAGCACCTGGTATTCCCAGGCGGTCTCCCATCCAAGTACTAACCAGGCCCGACCCTGCTTAGCTTCCGAGATCAGACGAGAGCGGGCGCATTCAGGGTGGTGTGGCCGTAGGCAAAGCTCATGGTCTCTTTCAAGGCTCTTGTACTTGTCACCGGCAGCCTGGCTCCGCCTTTCCTTGACTTTACTACAATCAGCTGTGCCTTTTCACGAGCACCACAGCACACCCCACTTTGTTGTCTCTCCTCTCTCTCGCTCTCCCTCTCTCTCTCCTCAACCCCCCTGCCTCCTGCTGCTTTTCTCCCTCTTTAACCTCTTCCTGCCTGCACCTTCTCACACACTCACACATATGAATATGCTCAGCCTGGCTTCAAAGGCTCCTTACTGGCTTCCCCTGGCCTGACTTTAACCCCCCTTTTCCCTGACAAGGCTTTGCACCACAGGAAGAGGAGCAGCAGGGTGCACGTAGTGTGGGGCCTCATGCCTGCACTTGTTAGCAGCTTTCGTAGCAGGTGGCCAGCCCATGGATCTCCGGAACCTGGCTTCCGCTAGCTACTGGAAGCCGACCGCTGGGGAGGGAGCCAGTACATCCACCCCCCCTGGCTACCAGAGGACCTCTCACCTAAGGTTGCCACCTCATCCCTTTAAACCCAAACACAGATTAATTCCGCAGGTTCTGAGGCTGATTAAGGTGGTAATTAAACACACTTGTTGCCCTTAGAAACCCAGCCTTCTCCTATATTTATATCACCGGTGGGTAGGCTGGATCCAAAAAAAACCCGGTAGGGCAGGCATTAACTCTTTCCCTCCCAGCCTGGGGCAGCCGCTAACTAAAACCATGCTCCTGTAGGCAACCTGCTGCCTACACTCTAGCCGCTTCAGGGCGCAGGTTTCACGGCCCGTCAGCTCTGTGGCTTCTCGCTGGCTTCGGCAGTCCGCATTCGTTCTTCCCGCGCCGTCCCCCAGCCTGGGGAGCGCGGCGGAATGTGTTGGCGCAAGGGCGACTAAAGAGCAGGAGTGATAGAGCCAAGACGGCTGAGGAGAGCGCTGGAAAAAGGCTGGGCTGCGGAGCCAAAGCGGGATGTAGGATGGGGGCTAGCTAGGTGGTGGTTGCATCTGGCCGTTGCTTTTCTGTGGTAGGGGACTGGATGCGTGGCAAGCTCCTGAGAGAGAGAGAGAGAAAGAAGAAAGAAAGTACGTGTATTTTTGAAAGAAGGAAGGGGTGAGAAAAGGTAAGCGTTGTAAGAAAAAGTGTGGGCTGGGCAGGGGTGACTTTGTAGGAGCTTGCAGAGGGCTTTGGGTAAAAAGTTGTGTAAAAAAAGGCATAGAGGAGAGTGACCCCTGGTGGAAGAAAAGCAAAAGCCTACAGCACCTGGTATTCCCAGGCGGTCTCCCATCCAAGTACTAACCAGGCCCGCCCCTGCTTAGCTTCCGAGACCAGACGAGAGCGGGCGCATTCAGGGTGGTGTGGCCGTAGGCAAAGCTCATGGTCTCTTTCATGCCTCTTGTACTTGTCACCGGCAGCCTCGCTCCGCCTTTCCTTGACTTTACTACAATGAGCTGTGCCTTTTCACGAGCACAGCACAGCACACCCCACTTTGTTGTCTCTCCTCTCTCTCTCTCTCTCTCTCTCTCTACTCCCTCTCACTCTCTCCCTCTCTCTCTATTTCCTTCCCCCTCTCTCTCCCTTTCCCCCCTCTCTCTCACCTTCCATCCCTCTTTCTTTCTCTTTCTCTCTCTCTATCTCTCTCTCTCTCTCTCTTTCTCCTTCCTTCCATCTCTCTCTCTACTTCCTTCCTTTTTCCTTCTCTCTCTCTCTCTCGCTCGCTCTCTCCTTTCACTCTCTTTCTTTCCATCTTCTCTGAGCTCTATTGGAAATCATTGACTTTCCCCCGCTTCTCTCTCTCTTTCCTTCTCTTTTTCCTTCTCCCTCTCTCTCTCTCTTTCCTTCTCCCTCTCTTTCTCTCTCATCCCCTCTCTCTCTCTCTTTCCTTCTCCCTTTCTCTCTCGCTATTTCCTTCTCCCTCTCTTTCCTATATCTCTCTCTCTTTCCTTTTCCCTCTCTCTCTCTCCCTCTCTCTTTCACTTTCTTTCTTTCCATCTTCTCAGAGCTCTATTGGACATCACTGACTTACTCCGCTCAGCGGGGGGGCGGGCCTTATAGATCAGAGGCCGTATATGGGCAGCACAGAGGCTTAGTGGTTAGCCATGCAGCACTGGGGTCCTTGGTTCACATCCTGACCAGGACACTATCTGCATGTTCTCCCTGTGCTTGCGTGGGTTTCCTCCGGGTTCTCCGGTTTCCTCCCACACTATAAAAGACATGCTACTTTGCGTTGGTGGTGCAGTGGTGAGCATAGCTGCTTTCTTAGCAGATGACCCGGGTTCGATTCCCGGCCAACGCCGTCTCCAAGATATCTGCCTCCCCTTCTCCGTGTATTGAGTCCCCAGGGGGGAAAGTGCTTTACAAGTGAAGTGTTGAGTATATATGAAAAAGGAAAGAGATTGTGGGACTTTATATGAAGCACACTACTAAATGAAACCAACCAATGAGTGTAAGAATTGTTTCATTACAAAGTACATATATACATATAAATTGGTAGAGAAGGTATAAATAATGTAATATAATAAAAAAGGTCTCGATGGATATCATCAAAACAATTGATAGTACTCAATTATTCCAACATAATAATGGATCTTTTTTGCTAGAAAATTACTTAGAAAAAAATATATATAATGTTTGGGGGTTCTATCACCCTAGAGAATAAAATGGCCGTCGTTGCAATATTTTTTGTCACATTGTGTTTGCGCAGCGGTCTTAAAAGCACATTTTTTTGGAAAAAAAAAACACACTTCAGTAAAGTTAGCCCAATTTATTTTTATATTGTAAAAGATAATGTTACGCCGAGTAAATTGATACCTAACATGTCATGCTTCAAAATTGCATTCGATGGTGGAATGGCGACAAACTTTTACCCTTAAAAATCTCCATAGGCGATGTTTAAAAAATTCTACCGGTTGCATGTTTTGCGTTAAAGAGGATGTCTAGGGCTAGAATTATTGCTCTCGCTCTACCGATCGCGGCGATACCTCACATGTGTGGTTTGAACACCGTTTTCATATGCGAGCGCTACTCCCATATGCTTTCGCTTCTGCACGCGAGCTCGTCAGGACGGGCGTTTTTTTTTTTTTTAATTTTTACTTATTTATTCTTCTTTATTTTGACACAGTTTTTTTTTTTTTTTTTTTTTTTTTTTTAAAACAAAACTTTGTGTCACTTTTATTCCTATTACAAGGAATGTAAACATCCCTTGTAATAGAAAAAAAATCATGACAGGACCTCTTATAATATGAGATCTGGGGGGTCAAAAAGACCTCAAATCTCATATTTACACTAAAATGCAATAAAAAAATTAAAATAAATCGATCCCGGTTCTTTCAGGGGAGAAATGACTGATGGTGTGTTGTGTGTTCATACAAAGTATGAACAGCGATCTGTCATTTCCCCTAGTAAGTGCCACCCCACCCCCCCTTGAGTTAGAACACGTAGTAAGGAACACAGTTAACCCCTTGATCGCTCCCTTAGTGTTAACCCCTTCCTTGCCAGTGACATTTATACAGTAACCAGTGTATTATTATAGCACCGATCGCTGTAAAAATTGTCAGTGGTCCCAAAAACATGTCTGAGGTGTCCGCCGCAATGTCACAGTTCCGCCGCAATTACTAGTAAAAAAAATAATAATAATAATAATAAAAATGCTATAAATCTATCCCCTATTTTGTAGTTGATAGTGGAGGGGGGGGGATGAAAGAGAGCGAGCGCGGGGGGGGGATGAAAGAGAGCGAGCGCGAGGGGGGGGGTGAAAGAGAGCGAGCGCGAGGGGGGGGGGGGGGTGAAAGAGAGCGAGCGCGAGGGGGGGGGGTGAAAGAGAGCGAGCGCGAGGGGGGGGGGGGAAAGAGAGCGAGCGCGAGGGGGGGGTGAAAGAGAGCGAGGGGGGGAATGAAAGAGAGCGAGCGCGAGGGGGGGGGATGAAAGAGAGCGAGCGCGAGGGGGGGGGGGGGGATGAAAGAGAGCGAGCGCGAGGGGGGGGGATGAAAGAGAGCGAGCGCGAGGGGGGGGGGGGGATGAAAGAGAGCGAGCGCGGGGGGGGAGAAAGAGAGGGCGGGGGGGGGGATGAAAGAGAGCGAGCGCGAGGGGGGGGGGGGGGGAGAAAGAGAGCGAGCGCGAGGGGGGGGGATGAAAGAGAGCAAGCGCGAGGGGGGGGGGGATGGAAAGAGAGCGAGCGCGAGGGGGGGGGGATGAAAGAGAGCGAGCGCGAGGGGGGGGGGATGAAAGAGAGCGAGCGCGAGGGGGGGGGGGATGAAAGAGAGCGAGGGGGGGGGGGGAGCGAGCGCGAGGGGGGGGGGGAGGAAGCGAGGGGGGGGGGAGAGAGAGCGCGAGGGGGGGGGATGAAAGAGGGGGGGGGGGGGAGCGAGCGCGAGGGGGGGGGGGATGAAAGAGAGCGAGCGCGAGGGGAGGGGGGGGATGAAAGAGAGCGCGAGGGGGGGGGGGGGGATGAAAGAGAGCGAGCGCGAGGGGGGGGGGGATGAAAGAGAGCGAGCGCGAGGGGGGGGGGATGAAAGAGAGCGAGCGCGAGGGGGGGGGATGAAAGAGAGCGATCGCGAGGGGGGGGGATGAAAGAGAGCGAGCGCGAGGGGGGGGGATGAAAGAGAGCGAGCGCGAGGGGGGGGGGATGAAAGAGAGCGAGCGCGAGGGGGGGGGGATGAAAGAGAGCGAGCGCGAGGGGGGGTGAAAGAGAGCGAGCGCGAGGGGGGGGTGAAAGAGAGCGAGCGTGAGGGGGGGGGGATGAAAGAGAGCGAGCGCGAGGGGGGGGATGAAAGAGAGCGAGCGCGAGGGGGGGGGGTGAAAGAGAGCGAGCGCGAGGGGGGGATGCCTCTCTCTCTTTCATCCCCCCCCTCGCGCTCTCTCTCTTTCACCCCCCCCTCGCGCTCTCTTTCATCCCCCCGCCTAGGTAGAGAGGGGGCAGGTGGGTGGTAGAGAGGGGGCAGGTGGGTGGTAGAGAGCGGGGCAGGTGGGTGGTAGAGAGCGGGGCAGGTGGGTGGTAGAGAGCGGGGCAGGTGAGGGGGCAGGTGGGTGGTAGTGTGTGTGGAGGTGGGTGGTAGTGTGTGTGGAGGTGGGTGGTAGAGAGGGGGGCAGGTGGGTGGTAGAGAGGCTGGCAGGTGGGTGGTAGAGAGGGGGGCAGGTGGGTGGTAGAGAGGCTGGCAGGTGGGTGGTAGAGAGGGGGGCAGGTGGGTGGTAGAGAGGGGGCAGGTGGGTGGTAGAGAGGGGGCAGGTGGGTGGTAGAGAGGGGGGCAGGTGGGTGGTAGAGAGGGGGGCAGGTGGGTGGTAGTGTGTGTGGAGGTGGGTGGTAGAAGGGGGGCGGTAGAGAGGGGGCAGGTGGGTGGTGTAATATATATATATATATATAGATATATATATATAGACTGGGTGAACCTGCTCATAGGGCTCTTTCTCCACACAGCTGGGAGCAATGCTGCCGGAAGTCGCTCCAGACCTGCAGCAGCGGCTCCATCTCCATCCGGGCACTCAGCGCAGGACAGTCCGGGGATCTGTAGCGAAGCTGTAGGCCGCGTCTCTATGGAAACAGCTTCTCCACCGCATCCTCGGGGTCCTTTCGCCGGCTGTCCAGCGCTCTGCCTGTCCGGAGGTCGGTCTGTACCGAACACAGACAAGACGCTGTCGGTCCTCCTTATAGCGGGAGGTGATAGGAGAGAGGACTAGCAGATGTCGGTGACTTCTTCTGTCCAGGACGGCGGACACCCGGGGGGAGGGGTATTGTGGGGGAACTTCCTGGCGTCCGAGGGCAGCACACGAAATTCGGGAGACTTGAGGTGAGTCTGACTGTTATGCTCTATCATTGGACCCTTCCCAGACCCCGATCAGCCAATCAGATTGAAGCAGCTGCAAGTGAACGAGCCCAGCTGTTTGCTCAGCGCTGGTCACGTGAACTGCAGTCTAAAAATAGCCGCAAACGGTCAAGCACTATGACGTCAGCACCTGCAGCTTGTAAATAGCCGCGCAGAGGGGGAATTTGTCAGTTGACAATCTCGTCTTCAACGTAGTAGCATCTACTGCAGAGCTCTCCTGACTGATAGATTTCTATTTGTTCAGATTATCTTGTTATTGGATTTGTGAGTGAATTTATTGATTGGCATCAATAGTTTATTCTTCTATTAATAGTAATTGGCATTTTATAGTCAGTTACTTTCTCTTAAAAAAAAAAATGAGAAGCAGAATTCTCGCCGTGATTCTTTTTCTGTTGGTTCCTTGGGGACTAAACATAAATCCCGTCGTACAACCCCCAGAGGTCCACATGGGTCAGGGGGAGGGCATTGTGGAAATACAGCAGCCAGCGGATATACCGCAGATTTTTGTACCCGGAGAAGTCATCGGAGGGTCCCCACAGACCCCCATTGAGGAGGAGGAGATGAAGAGGACGGGGCAGCCAGTGGAGAGAACAGGAAGAGGAATTGAAAATGACCCCACAGAACCAATCAGCTGGTTTTCATTCCTGACCCGCCCTCCATTCTGGTTCAGCTCGGCAGTCCTGATAAGCTTTCTGATTGTGAAGCACATCCTGCGCCAAAATTACCTGGCCAGAATATTAGGACGCTATTTGATGTTCCTGGAGCTGTGTGGATTAATATTTCTAATGATCGATGTCTGGAACAGACGGGGGCCAGCCTTCGAGTACATTATCCTACCCCTGTATCTAAATGCTGGTGAGTGGTACCATAGGGTGGTCGCCAGGCTCTGGTCAGTCTGGTTCACTGGGTGGGTGACATTAGAGAACACAGTCCCACCCCTGCTTATAAATGCCAGTGATTGGTCTTATAGGATGGTCGCCAGGCTCTGGTCAGTCTACTCCAATGGGTGTGTGGCATTAGCGAACACAGTCCCACCCGTACTTGTAGGACTTGTTACTGAGCACCAGTTAGAATGCTTTCTGGGGCTTATCACCATGCTGGTGGTACTGCTCCTAATATATTTCAAGCCATTCTACCGACCAAAAAGTAGCAACATGACCCCACCACCAAGTGAGACCATTCTACCAGCATCTGAGGAGACCATTCTCCCAGCATCCGAGGAGACCATTCTCCCAGCATCCGAGGAGACCATTCTCCCATCATCCGAGGAGACCATTCTCCCAGCATCCGAGGAGACCATTCTCCCAGCATCCGAGGAGACCATTCTCCCAGCGTCCGAGGAGACCATTCTCCCAGCATCCGAGGAGACCATTCTCCCAGCATCCGAGGAGACCATTCTCCCAGCATCCGAGGAGACCATTCTCCCATCATCCGAGGAGACCATTCTCCCATCATCCGAGGAGACCATTCTCCCATCATCCGAGGAGACCATTCTCCCAGCATCCGAGGAGACCATTCTCCCAGCATCCGAGGAGACCATTCTCCCAGCATCCGAGGAGACCATTCTCCCAGCATCCGAGGAGACCATTCTCCCAGCATCCGAGGAGACCATTCTCCCAGCATCCGAGGAGACCATTCTCCCAGCATCCGAGGAGACCATTCTCCCAGCATCCGAGGAGACCATTCTCCCAGCATCCGAGGAGACCATTCTCCCAGCATCCGAGGAGACCATTCTCCCAGCATCCGAGGAGACCATTCTCCCAGCATCCGAGGAGACCATTCTCCCATCATCCGAGGAGACCATTCTCCCATCATCCGAGGAGACCATTCTCCCATCATCCGAGGAGACCATTCTCCCATCATCCGAGGAGACCATTCTCCCATCATCCGAGGAGACCATTCTCCCATCATCCGAGGAGACCATTCTCCCAGCAAGTGAAAATGTAAAGAGCAGCATGGAGGAGTCTGCCTTTCCCATTCCCAGCGTCGCACCTACCAGGAATAACACTAAGCCTTGGAGTAATGAGGTTCTTCCAACCAAATACATGACCCCAGAAATGGGATACGGCCTTGGGCCACGATGGAGTACATTTACTGTCCATCCCAGCGTCGCATGTCGTAGGAAAAATGTGAACAGAGCTTTGGACAAGACTGACGTTCCCATTGCCAGCTTCACACCTACCATGAATAACACTAGGCCTCGGAGTAAAGAGATCCCTCCAACCAAATACAGTACCCCAGCAATGGGTTCCGGCCTTGGGCCACTATTGAGTACATTTATTGTCCATCGCAGCATGGTACGTCGTAGGACAAATGTGAACAGAGCTTTGGAAGGGACTGACGCTCCCGTTCCCAACGTCACACCTCCTCAAGCTTCCCTTCTTGATAGGCTAAGCCAGCGTATAAAGAAGCTCAAATCAGAAATGGTGGTCGGGCACAGCAATATCTTCCCACAAAAAAGTGACATCACCCCACCGAGTGATGTCATCATTCCACCAACAAGCAAAAATGCAGCGAGCGCCATGGAGGAGACTGCCTTTCCCATTCCCAGCATCGCACCTACCAGGAATAACGCTAGGCCTCAGAGTGATGAGATCCTTCCAACCAAATCCATGACCCCAGCAATGGGTTCTTGCCTTAGGCCGCGATCGAGTACATTTACTGTCCATCCCAGCGTGGTACGTCGTGGGAAAAATGTGAACAGAGCTTTGGACAAGACTGACGTTCCCATTGCCAGCGTCACACCTACCATGAATAACGCTAGGCCTCGGAGTAATGACATTCCTCCAACCAAATCAATGACCCCAGACACCAGAAATTGGTTCCGGCCTTGGGCCACGAGTGCCATGGAGGAGACTGCAGTTCCCATTCCCAGCGTCGCACCTACCAGGAATAACACTAGGCCTTGGGGTGATGAGATCCTTCCAACCAAATCAATGACCCCAGACCCCAGAAATTGGTTCCGGCCTTGGGTCACGTTGGAGTACATTTACTGTCCATCCCAGCATGGTACGTCGTAGGAAAAATGTAAACAGAGCTTTGGACAAGACTGACGATCACATTCCCAGCGCCACGCCTGAGGGAGAGGTGGTATCCTCTCATCACAAGTTTCTTTAGGTCACCAGTGACGGATGACATCAATGCACAATTGGATTCCTGCATTAGTCAACAAAGGGCAACACTGGCTGTTGATCCCAATGTTGAAACTCGTAATAATCAGACCCGTCTTCACCTACGGGATTTAGCCCAGGTAGTGAAGAAGCGCAGGGCAATCAAGGAGGACTGACAGGAGTCTTAAACCGGATCTTTACTTTTCATGGCGCTCCAGCGCTATGGTGTCCCGGAGCCACTGCCAGCTTTGGCCAGGTGGCTTCCAGGTACCAATCTCCGCCCGATTTTAACTGGCCGGGCCAACATGACGTCACTCCCGCGCAGGCGTGGGAGTTCGGGTATCGCGGCATTGCCGGAGTTGTGTGTTAAGCTGCGCGGGCGCAGTTATTTAGTTATTATATCATAAATAGTGCAGTGTTAGTAGACTGTTTTTTGTAGTGCAGTGTTTTATTATAGTGTGTTATTGTAGTGCAGTGTTAGTATAGTGTGTTATTGTAGTGCAGTGTTTTATTATAGTGTGTTATTGTAGTGCAGTGTTAGTATAGTGTGTTATTGTAGTGCAGTGTTTTATTATAGTGTGTTATTGTAGTGCAGTGTTAGTATAGTGTGTTATTGTAGGACAGGAGCAGAGGGGGGGGGGGGGTCAGAGATGGGTACAGAGGTGGGGCAGAATACCAGGGGGGGTACAGAGGTAGGGCATAAGATCAGGGGGGGTACAGAGGTGAGGCATAATAGCAGGGGGGTACAGCGGTAGGGCAATGGTTTAGGGGGTACAGAGGTAGGGCAGAAGTGCAGGGGGTACAGAGGTAGGGCATAAGAGCAAGGGGGTACAGAGGTAGGGCATAAGAGCAGGGGGTACAGAGGTAGGGCAGAAGTGCAGGGGGTCCACCTGCCCCGCTCACTACCACCCACCTGCCCCGCTCACTACCACCCACCTCCCCGCTCACTAGCTCCCCCCTCTCTACCACCCACCTCCCCCCTCTCTACCACCTGCCCCTCTCACTAGCTCCCCCCTCTCTACCACCCACCTCCCTGCGCACTACCACCCACCTGCCCCCCTCTCTACCACCCGCCTCTCTCTCTCTCTCTCTCTCTCTTTCTCTCTCTCTCTCTCTTTCTCTTTCTTTCTTTCTTTCTTTCTTTCTTTCTTTCTTTCTTTCTTTCTTTCTTTCTTTCTTTCTTTCTTTCTTTCTTTCTTTCTTTCTTTCCATCTTCTCTGAGCTCTATTGGACATCACTGACTTGCTCAGCGGGGGCGGGCCGTATATGGGCAGCACAGAGGCTTAGTGGTTAGCCATACAGCATGGAGTTTGCATGTTCTCCCTGTGCTTGCGTGGGTTTGCTCCGGGTTCTCCGGTTTCCTCCCACACTATAAAAGACATGCTACTTTGCGTTGGTGGTGTAGTGGTGAGCATAGCTGCTTTCTTAGCAGATGACCCGGGTTCGATTCCCGGCCAACGCCGTCTCCAAGATATCTGCCTCCCCTTCTCAATGTATTGAGTCCCCAGGGGGGAAAGTGCTTTACAAATGAAGTGTTGAGTATATATGAAAAAGGAAAGAGATTGTGGGACTTTATATGAAGCGCACTACTAAATGAAACCAACCAATGAGTGTAAGAATTGTTTCATTACAAAGGACATATATACATATAAATTGGTAGAGAAGGTATATATAATGTAATATAATAAAAAAGGTCTCGAAGGATATCATCGAAACAATTGATAGTACTCAATTATTCCAACATACACATAATAATGGATCCTTCTTTGCTAGGAAAAAATATATATAATGTTTGGGGGTTCTAACACCCTAGAGAATAAAATGGCGGTCGTTGCAATACTTTTTGTCACACTGTGTTTGCGCAGCGGTCTTAAAAGCGCACTTTTTTTGGAAAAAAAAAAAAAAACTTTTTTTAATTAAAAAAAGTAAGACAACAGTAAAGTTAGCCCAATTTATTTTTATATTGTAAAAGATAATGTTACGCCGAGTAAATTGATACCCGACATGTCACGCTTCAATAAAAAATACAACAAAAGGGGGTACCGGCGCCGACTCTTATACTAGTATGCGTTTTATGAAGGCTGCACTCTGAAAGGTAAAAGGGACCAGATGTCCGATTACTTGTTATAATTAGGGTTTTAGGAGAGATGCGCCAATCAAAGAAAGGTCTATGTATCCTTAAGCACCTTACAAAGCTATGTTTAACCACTTCAGCCCCGGACCAATTGGCAGCCAAAGGACCAGGCCCCTTTTTGCGATTCGGCCCTGCGTCGCCTAGGGCGCCCTGCTGGCTAGGGCGCCCAGCCACTGGTTTTCCTACTCTCTTCTCTCTGCAGCAAGCAACTTAGTCTCAGCATGAGCAGGCAGCAGCCTCTCCGTTCACACATAGTGTCAGAAGCATAGCAGTGGTGGAGGACTGTGTCTGTGTCCTGACTCCCGCAGCAAGCAAACATTCATTGATGGGCACTGGTAGGCTGCATTGAAGGGCGCTGGTAAGGCTGCATTTGGGCGCTGGGGAGGCTGCATTTGATGGGCGCTGGTGAGGCTACATTTTATTGGGCGCTGGTGAGGCTACATTTGATGGGCGCTGGTGAGGCTGCATTTGATGGGCGCTGGTGAAGCTGCATTTGATGGGCGCTGGTGAGGCTACATTTGATGGGCGCTGGTGAAGCTGCATTTGATGGGCGCTGGTGAAGCTGCATTTGATGGGCGCTGGTGAGGCTACATTTGATGGGCGCTGGTGAGGCTGCATTTGATAGGCGCTGGTGAGGCTGCATTTGATGGGCTCTGGTGAGGCTGCATTGGTGAGGCTGCATTTGGGCGCTGGTGAGGCTGCATTTGCTGGGCGCTGGTGAGGCTGCATTTGATGGGCGCTGGTGAGGCTGCATTTGATGGGCGCTGGTGAGGCTGCATTTGATGGGCGCTGGTGAGGCTGCATTTGATGGGCGCTGGTGAGGCTGCATTTGATGGGCGCTGGTGAGGCTGCATTTGATGGGCGCTGGTGAGGCTGCATTTGATGGGCGCTGGTGAGGCTGCATTTGATGGGTGCTGGTGAGGCTGCATTTGATGGGTGCTTTATTAACCACTTCAGCCCCGGACCAATTGGCAGCTAAAGGACCAGGCCCCTTTTTGCAATTCGGCACTGCGTCGCTTTAACTAACAATTGCGCGGTCATGCGACGTGGCTCCAAAACAAAATTGGCGTCCTTTTTTTCCCACAAATAGAGCTTTCTTTTGGTGGTATTTGATCGCCCCTGCGGTTTTTATTTTTTGCGCTATAAACAAAAATAGAGCGACAATTTTGAAAAAAAATGCAATATTTTTTACTTTTTGCTATAATAAATATCCCCAAAAAATATATAAAAAAACATGTTTTTTCCTCAGTTTAGGCCGATACGTATTCTTCTACTTATTTTTGGTAAAAAAAATCGCAATTAGCGATTATTGATTAGTTTGCGCAGAAGTTATAGCGTTTACAAAATAGGGGATAGTTTTATAGCATTTTTATTAATATTTTTTTTTTATTAGTAATGGCGGCGATCAGCGATTTTTATTGTGACTGCGACATTTTGGCGGACACATCGGACATTTTTGACACATTTTTGGGACATTTGTCATTTATACAGCAATCACTGCTATTTAAATAGCACTGATTCCTATGTAAATGACAGTTGTAGTTAGGGGGTTAACCACTAGGGGGCAGGGAGGAGTCAGTGTGACGTGTTGTGTTTTTTTTTACAGTAGGGGGGCGTGGCTGTACGTCTGACGTCATTGATCGGCGTTCCCGATGACAGGGAACCGCCGATCACTGACAGTCAGTGTAGGAAGCGCGGGGAGAGGTGTGTTTACAGGATCAAATCAGTCCTGTGGTGGACAGGCAGGGCCGGTGCTACCACTAGGCAAACTAGGCGGCCGCCTAGGGCGCCCTGCTGGCTAGGGCGCCCAGCCACTGGTTTTCCTACTCTCTTCTCTCTGCAGCAAGCAACTTAGTCTCAGCATGAGCAGGCAGCAGCCTCTCCGTTCACACATAGTGTCAGAAGCATAGCAGTGGTGGAGGACTGTGTCTGTGTCCTGACTCCCGCAGCAAGCAAACATTCATTGATGGGCACTGGTAGGCTGCATTGAAGGGCGCTGGTAAGGCTGCATTTGGGCGCTGGGGAGGCTGCATTTGATGGGCGCTGGTGAGGCTACATTTTATTGGGCGCTGGTGAGGCTGCATTTGATGGGCGCTGGTGAAGCTGCATTTGATGGGCGCTGGTGAGGCTACATTTGATGGGCGCTGGTGAGGTTACATTTGATGGGCGCTGGTGAAGCTGCATTTGATGGGCGCTGGTGAAGCTGCATTTGATGGGCGCTGGTGAAGCTGCATTTGATGGGCGCTGGTGAAGCTGCATTTGATGGGCACTGGTGAGGCTACATTTGATGGGCGCTGGTGAAGCTGCATTTGATGGGCACTGGTGAGGCTACATTTGATGGGCGCTGGTGAGGCTGCATTTGATAGGCGCTGGTGAGGCTGCACTTGATGGGCGCTGGTGAGGCTGCACTTGATGGGCGCTGGTGAGGCTGCATTTGATGGGTGCTTTATTAACCACTTCAGCCCCGGACCAATTGGCAGCTAAAGGACCAGGCCCCTTTTTGCAATTCGGCACTGCGTCGCTTTAACTGACAAGTGCGCGGTCGTGCGACGTGGCTCCAAAACAAAATTGGCGTCCTTTTTTTCCCACAAATAGAGCTTTCTTTTGGTGGTATTTGATCGCCCCTGCGGTTTTTATTTTTTGCGCTATAAACAAAAATAGAGCGACAATTTTGAAAAAAATGCAATATTTTTTACTTTTTGCTATAATAAATATCCCCAAAAAATATATAAAAAATTTTTTTTTCCTCAGTTTAGGCCGATACGTATTCTTCTACTTATTTTTGGTAAAAAAAATCGCAATTAGCGATTATTGATTAGTTTGCGCAAAAGTTATAGCGTTTACAAAATAGGGGATAGTTTTATAGCATTTTTATTAATATTTTTTTTTTTTTATTAGTAATGGCGGCGATCAGCGATTTTTATTGTGACTGCGACATTTTGGCGGACACATCGGACATTTTTGACACATTTTTGGGACATTTGTCATTTATACAGCAATCACTGCTATTTAAATAGCACCGATTCCTATGTAAATGACAGTTGTAGTTAGGGAGTTAACCACTAGGGGGCCGGGAGGAGTCAGTGTGACGTGTTGTGTTTTTTTTTACAGTAGGGGGGCGTGGCTGTACGTCTGACGTCATTGATCGGCGTTCCCGATGACAGGGAACCGCCGATCACTGACAGTCAATGTAGGAAGCGCGGGGAGAGGTTTGTTTACATAGACCTCTCCCCGTTCTTCAGCTCCGTAACCCGATCGCGGGATACCAGCGGCGATCGGGTCCGCTGGTCCCGCGGCCCGTGGTCACGGAGCTCCCGACCGGGTCGCTGGCGGCGCGCGCGCGCCCCCCGGGCAGGCAAATTAAAGGGGACGTACAGGTACGTGCTTTTGCCTGCCCGTGCCATTTTGTTGACGTATATCTACATGAGGCGGTCGGGAAGCGGTTAAAAAGGTGGGATTTACATGGGCAGGGAAAAGGGGGCGGAGCCAGCCAGGGGTGGGGGGCAGCAAAATGAGGTTTCGCCTAGGGTGTCAAAAATCCTTGCACCAGCCCTGTGGACAGGGTAAAATAAGGTGACAATTAACATCAAATAAAGTGACTTTAGTTTCTATACAATAGTGCTGGATACTCCTATGCAGACGAGTGGATATCCTTATACAATCCTGAAAAAGAATTTCTTACAAGGGAGTTTTTGCAGCACAATCCCAATTCTGTGAAAGAAAACCAAAACCTCCTAATCATACAAAACCCAATCCTGTGAGGAAAGAAATCTCACAAAATATATATACGTGTATATCTATAGTCCTGTAAAGGAAAATCTGTATAGCCAAACCACACTTTTATCAAAGAAAAAGGCAAAACAAACCAGCACACAAAAATCCTAAATTTCGTGAAGTGACACAATTCCCCCCTCCACTTCTGTGGTCCCACCCCTGCAAAGGAAAATTCAAAAAATCTCCATATTCTCAAATCCCATGTGCCACAGAAAATTATTTATAATATATAACATAAAAAATGTGAAAAATATAAAGAAAAAAATATATAAAAAAAGTCCATGTGTTGACACCACTGTCATTTAACCGCTTCAGCACCGGGCCATTTTACCCCCTTCCTTACCAGAGCACTTTTTGCGATTCGGCACTGCGTCGCTTTAACTGACAATTGCGCGGTCGTGCGACGTTACACCCAAACAAAATTGACGTCCTTTTTTCCCCACAAATAGAGCTTTCTTTTGGTGGTATTTGATCGCCCCTGCGGTTTTTATTTTTTGCGCTATAAACAAAAGAAGAGCAACAATTTTGAAGAAAAACACAATATTTTTTACTTTTTGATATAATAAATATACCATTTTTAAAAAAAAAAACTATTTTTTTACTCAGTTTAGGCCGATACTTATTCTTCTACATATTTTTGGTAAAAAAAATCGCAATAAGCGTATATTGATCGGTTTGCGCAAAAGTTATAGCGTCTACAAAATAGGGGATAGATTTATTGCATTTTTTTTTTTTTACTAGTAATGGCGGCGATCTGCGATTTTTTTTTTTTCATGACTGCGACATTGCGGCGGACACTTCGGACACTTTTGACACATTTTTGGGACCATTCACATTTACACAGCGATCGTTGCTATAAAATTGCATTAATTACTGTGTAAATGTGACTGGCAGGGAAGGGGTTAACACTAGGGGGCGCTGCAGGGGTTAATGTGTTCCCTATATGTGTGATTCTAACTGTGGGGGGAGGGGACTCAAGGGGAGGAGACCGATCATGTGTTCCTCCGTACTGGGATCACATGATCGGTCTCCTCTCCGCTGACAGGACGTGGAGCTGTGTGTTTACACACACAGCTCCACGTTCCTGCGTGGTCCCGTTGTTTTAAACGGGACATCGCGGCCGCCGGGCACTCGCACCGGGTCCCGAGCGACGCTGCGGGCGCGCACGTGCCCCCCAGGCGGCCGGGAATGGGAGGACATCATATGACGCCCACCCAGGATGGGAGATCCACCTTGTGGGCGTCATATGACTATGGGCGGGTAGTGAAGGGGTTAAATCAATCCGTGACGGGTTAATTCCACTTGAATACACCACTAGTGATTGACACCTTCGCAGATTATGTATATCACCCCTGTGTGAACCACCACCACTAAGAAATGGGCACTCACCAGATTTAGGTGAGTTTTTGGCGTTTGGTTAATTATCTGGATAACCACTCCTTTTACTCTGATTTGCCCTCACTCAGGGGTCCGAATTGCGTTTATTGCAGGGAATGTCCTCCATGCTCAAGGGAAATAATAAGAAATGCTCCCATAGCGTAATACATTCAAAAAAATGTATTTAGCAAAACAAAAAGATAAAAGACAAGAGAACCTTTGCCCTCACATTTGCCTGTGCCCTCAAAGCCGGCACTGAGCCTCTCCAGCCGTGTAAAGGGGGACCTGGAATCACAGAAAGACCGCAGTACTGTGTCGCCTATCCCCTCATGTACCTGCCAGCTGACCAGTTGTAGGATTACCCAGCAGCCTCTACGCGTTTCGCACGTGAATATGCGTCATCAGGAAGCTCACGCTTCAAAATTGCATCCGATGGTGGAATGGCGACAAACTTTTACCCTTAAAAATCTCCATAGGCGATGTTTGAAAAATTCTACCGGTTGCATGTTTTGCATTAAAGAGGATGTCTAGGGCTAGAATTATTGCTCTCGCTCTACCGATCGCGGCGATACCTCACATGTGTGGTTTGAACACCGTTTTCATATGCGGGTGCTACTCTCGTATGCGTTCGCTTCTGTGCGCGAGCTCGTCGGGAGGGGGCGTTTTTTTTTTTTTTTTTTACTTATTTATTCTTCTTTATTTTGACAGTTTTTTTTTTGTTTTTTTTTAAACAAAACTTTGTGTCACTTTTATTCCTATTACAAGGAATGTAAACATCCCTTGTAATAGAAAAAAAAATCATGACAGGACCTCTTATAATATGAGATCTGGGGGGTCAAAAAGACCTCAAATCTCATATTTACACTAAAATGCAATAAAAAAAAAAAAAAATGTAAATCTAAAAAAAAAAACAAAACCTCAGATCTCATTTACACAAAAATGCAATAATAATAAAATAAAAAAATAAAAAAATAATCGATCCCGGTTCTTTCAGGGGAGAAATGACTGATCGTGTGTTGTGTGTTCATACAAAGTATGAACAGCGATCTGTCATTTCCCCTAGTAAGTGCCACCACCCCCCCCCCCCTTGAGTTAGAACACGTAGTAGGGAACACAGTTAACCCCTTGATCGCCCCCCTTAGTGTTAACCCCTTCCTTGCCAGTGACATTTATACAGTAACCAGTGTATTATTATAGCACCGATCGATGTAAAAATTGTCAGTGGTCCCAAAAATGTGTCAAAAGTGTCTGAGGTGTCCGCCGCAATGTCACAGAAAAAGAATCGCAGATCGCCACAATTACTAGTAAAAAAAATAAAATAAATAATAATAAAAATGCCATAAATCTATCCCCTATTTTGTAGTCGCTATAACTTTTGCGCAAATCAATATACGCTTATGCCCCGTACACACGAGCCGAATTTCCGTCCAAAAAGTCTTGGATGGTTTTTCCGACGGAATTCCGCTCAAGCTTGGCTTGCACACACACGGTCACACAAAAGTTGGGTGGGAGTGAGCGGGCTGGTTGGGTGAGAGGGAGTGAGCGGGCTTGATGGGTGAGTGGGAGTGAGCAGGCTGGATGGATGAGTGAGCAGGCTGGATGGGTGAGTCGGAGTGAGCAGGCTGGATGGGTGAGTGGGAGTGAGCAGGCTGGATGGGTGAGTGGGAGTGAGCAGGCTGGTTGGGTGAGTGGGAGTGAGCAGGCTGGTTGGTTGGGTGGGAGTGAGCAGGCTGGTTGGGTGGGAGTGAGCGGGCTGGTTGGGTGGGAGTGAGCGAGCTGGATGGGTGAGTGGGAGTGAGCAGGCTGGATGGGTGAGTGGGAGTGAGCGGGCTGGTTGGGTGAGTGGGAGTGAGCGGGCTTGATGGGTGAGTGGGAGTGAGCAGGCTGGATGGATGAGTGAGCAGGCTGGATGGGTGAGTCGGAGTGAGCAGGCTGGTTGGGTGAGTGGGAGTGAGCAGGCTGGATGGGTGAGTGGGAGTGAGCAGGCTGGATGGGTGAGTGGGAGTGAGCAGGCTGGTTGGGTGAGTGGGAGTGAGCAGGCTGGTTGGGTGAGAGGGAGTGAGCAGGCTGGATGGGTGAGAGGGAGTGAGCAGGCTGGATGGATGAGAGGGAGTGAGTAGGCTGGTTGGGTGAGTGGGAGTGAGCGGGCTGGTTGGGTGGGAGTGAGCGGGCTGGTTGGGTGGGAGTGAGCGAGCTGGATGGGTGAATGGGAGTGAGCAGGCTGGATGGGTGAGTGGGAGTGAGCAGGCTGGTTGGGTGAGTGGGAGTGAGCAGGCTGGTTGGGTGAGTGGGAGTGAGCAGGCTGGATGGGTGAGTGGGAGTGAGCAGGCTGGATGGGTGAGTGGGAGTGAGCAGGCTGGTTGGGTGAGTGGGAGTGAGCAGGCTGGATGGGTGAGTGGGAGTGAGCAGGCTGGATGGGTGAGTGGGAGTGAGCAGGCTGGTTGGGTGAGAGGGAGTGAGCAGGCTGGTTGGGTGAGAGGGAGTGAGCGGGCTGCTTGGGTGAGAGGGAGTGAGCGGGCTGCTTGGGTGAGAGGGAGTGAGCGGGCTGGTTGGGTGAGAGGGAGTGAGCAGGTTGGTTGGGTGAGTGGGAGTGAGCAGGCTGGTTGGGTGAGTGGAAGTGAGCAGGTTGGTTGGGTGAGTGGGAGTGAGCAGGCTGGTTGGGTGAGTGGGAGTGAGCAGGCTGGTTGGGTGAGTGGGAGTGAGCAGGCTGGTTGGGTGAGTGGGAGTGAGCAGGCTGCTTGGGTGAGTGGGAGTGAGCAGGCTGCTTGGGTGAGTGGGAGTGAGCAGGCTGCTTGGGTGAGTGGGAGTGAGCAGGCTGCTTGGGTGAGAGGGAGTAGGCGGGGCTGAGAGAGAGGGAGAGAGAGGGAGGGGGGAACAGAGATGGAGGGGAGGGGCTGAGAGAGAGAGAGAGAGAGAAAAAAAACCCTGATTTAAACATGTAAACACCTAAATTCTAAAACGAGGCTGGTCCTTTTTGAGCATGAGCACACCCCACTTTGTTGTCTCTCCTCAACCCCCCTGCCTCCTGCTGCTTTTCGCCCTCTTTAACCTCTTCCCGCCTGCACCTTCTCACTCACACATATATATATATATATATACTCAGCCTGGCTTCAAAGGCTCCTTTCTGGCTTCCCCTGGCCTGACTTTAACCCCCCTTTTCCCTGACAAGGCTTTGCACCACAGGAAGAGGAGCAGCAGGGTGCACGTAGTGTGGGGCCTCATGCCTGCACTTGTTAACAGCTTTCGTAGCAGGTGGCCAGCCCATGGATCTCCGGAACCTGGCTTGCGCTAGCTACTGGAAGCCGACCGCTGGGGAGGGAGCCAGTACATCCACCCCCCCTGGCTACCAGAGGACCTCTCACCTAAGGTTGCCACCTCATCCCTTTAAACAAAAACACATATTAATTCCGCAGGTTCTGAGGCTGATTAAGGTGGTAATTAAACACACTTGTTGCCCTTAGAAACCCAGCCTTCTCCTATATTTATATCACCGGTGGGTAGGCTGGATCCAAAAAAAACCCGGTAGGGCAGGCATTAACTCTTTCCCTCCCAGCCTGGGGCAGCCGCTAACTAAAACCATGCTCCTGTAGGCAACCTGCTGCTTACATTCTAGCCGCTTCAGGGCACAGGTTTCACGGCCCGTCAGCTCTGTGGCTTCTCGCTGGCTTCGGCAGTCCGCATTCGTGCTTCCCGCGCCGTCCCCCAGCCTGGGGAGCGCGGCGGAATGTGTTGGCGCAAGGGAGACTAAAGAGCAGGAGTGATAGAGCCAAGACGGCTGAGGAGAGCGCTGGAAAAAGGCTGGGCTGCGGAGCCAAAGCGGGAGGTAGGATGGGGGCTAGCTAGGTGGTGGTTGCATCTGGCCGTTGCTTTGCTGTGGTAGGGGACTGGATGCGTGGCAAGCTCCTGAGGGAAAAGAGAGAGAGAGAGAGAGAGAGAGAGAGAGAGAAAGAAGAAAGAAAGTAAGTAAGTGTATTTTTGAAAGAAGGGGTGAGAAAAGGTAAGCGTTGTAATAAAAAGTGTGGGCTGGGCTGGGCAGGGGTGATTTTGTAGGAGCTTGCAGAGAGCTTTGGGTAAAAAGTTGTGTAAAAAAAGGCATCGAGGAGAGTGACCCCTGGTGGAAGAAAAGCAAAAGCCTACAGCACCTGGTATTCCCAGGCGGTCTCCCATCCAAGTACTAACCAGGCCCGACCCTGCTTAGCTTCCGAGATCAGACGAGAGCAGGCGCATTCAGGGTGGTGTGGCCGTAGGCAAAGCTCATGGTCTCTTTCAAGCCTCTTGTACTTGTCACCGGCAGCCTGGCTCCGCCTTTCCTTGACTTTACTACAATCAGCTGTGCCTTTTCATAAGCACCACAGCACACCCCACTTTGTCGTCTCTCTCTCTCTCTCTCTCTCCTCAACCCCCTCCCTGCCTCCAGGTTTCACGATCGGTTGGCTCTGTGGCTTCTCGCTGGCTCTGGCAGTCCGCGTGCATGCTTCCTGCGCTGTCCCCGGCCTGGAGAGCGCGGCGGAATGTGTT
Source organism: Lithobates sylvaticus (assembly GCA_028564925.1). NCBI lineage: Eukaryota > Metazoa > Chordata > Amphibia > Anura > Ranidae > Lithobates > Lithobates sylvaticus. Next base: position 526,427,317 of record CM053030.1, read on the forward strand.
GGCGCAAGGGCGACTAAAAAGCAGGAGTAATAGCACCAATACAACTCTGGAGAGCGCTGTAAAAAGGCTGGGCCGTGGAGCCTAAGTAGGATGTAGGATGGGGGCTAGCTAGGTGGTGGTTTCAACTGGCCGTTGGTTTGCTATGGTTTGCTGCCCAGAACTACCTCTACAAGGTAGTAGTTCATGTTGGCCTTTGAGTTGCCCTCTCCTCCCTTTCAATCCAAACACATATTAATTACCGTATATATTTGAGTATAAGCCAACCCGAATATAAGCCGTTGCACCTAATTTTACCACAAAAAAACTGGGGAAACGTATTGACTTGAAAATAAGCCTAGGGTGGGAAATGCAGCAGCTACTGGTAATCAATGCCCATTTTCAGCCTCACTGTGCCCATTTGCAGCCTCACTGTGCCCATTTGCAGCCTCACTGTGCCCATTTGCAGCCTCACTGTGCCCATCTGCAGCCTCTCTGTGGCCATTTGCAGCCTCACTGTGCCCATCTGCAGCCTCCCTGTGCCCATCTGCAGCCTCACTGTGCCCACCTTTACCTTTGATTAAAAACAGTGGGTGTCTCCCGCTGTGTCATGCAACTCCAGTCTTAACTAGGAAAAGGCAAATTAGGACAATCTGCCTAGCAACAGGCATTTCTGGTAAGTTAAAAAAATAATTATTTTTTTATTTTTCCCTCCAAATTTTTATGAACATTTTTATGCAATTTTTTTTTTTTTTAGGGTGGCCCTCCAATTTAAGTGGACCCCTATAACAGAATTAAGAAAGTCCCCCCCCCCCCCCAAAATTCATACCAGGCCCTTAGGGTCTGGCATAGATTTTAAGGGGAACCCCACGCCAAAAATGTAAAAAGAAATTGGCGTGGGGTCCTACCCAAAATCCATACCAGACCCTTATGCGAGCAAGAAGCCTGGGAGGCCAGGAAAGGGGGGGAGACGAGTGAGCACCCCCCCTCCTGAACCATACCAGGCTGCTTGCCCTCAACATGGAGAGGGCGCTTTTGGGGTCCCTCCCCAAAGCATCTTGTCCCCATGTTGATGGGGACAAGAGCCTCTTCCGGACAATCCTGGCCGTAGGTTGTCGGGGTTTGCGGGCGGGGGCTTATCGGGAATCTGGAAGCCCCCCAATGTGAATGGGTATCGGGTGCATTGTACCCCTACCCATTCACCAAAAAAGTGTCAAAAAGTAAAAACCACAACAGACAGTTTTTGACAATTCCTTTATTAAAAAAGAAAAAAAAAGTGTCCCGCGATGTCCATCCATCTTTAATCACGCGCCCAATGGACTGCTGTCTCTTGGCTGTGACAGCTGTTATATAGGCAAGGGCGGGGCCACCCGGTGACGTAACCGAGTGAACCTGCTCCCTTCTGATGTCATGTGGTGTCAGAGGGGGCGGGGTCATCCGGCTACGTCAGTTAGTGGCCCTGCCCTTGCCTATATTAGAGCTGACAAAGCCAAGAGACAGCAGTCTCTTTTTTCATAAAGCAGTCTTTTTTTTTCTTTTTTAATAAAAGAGTTGTCAAAAACTGTTTTGGTGAATGGGTAGGGGTACAATGTACCCGATACCCATTCACACGGGGGGGGGGCGGGATCTGGGGCTCCCCTATTAAAGGGGGCTTCCAGATTCCGATAACCCCCCCTTCCTGTCCTTCCGGCTGCATGCTCGGATAAGGGTCTGGTATGGATTTTGGGAGTACCCCCACCCCAATTTAAAAAAAAATGTTGGTGTAGAGTTCCCCTTAAAACCCCTACCAGACCCGAATGGCCTGGTATAGAGCGGGGAGCACACACCACTTTTTTCCTTTATTTTTTTATCTATATTGCCGGTAGCCAGCAATATATTACAGCCGCGAGCAAGCTTAAATTACATTTTTTCCTTTAGAAATGTAGTTTTGCTGCGGCATGTTCTATACATTTCACAGATGCACTACTTTACAGGCAGACTAAGGGGACCCCCCCCCCCCCTCCTTCCCAGGCATGATATTTAACAGGAAAATTTAATTTTTTATTGTTTCACTTTAGGCATTATTAAAATCATTTCTCCTAAAAAAACGATTGTTTTAAAAACGTTTTTTGCATTGATACATGTCCTCTGGGGCAGGCCCCGGGTCCCCAAACACTTTTTATGGCAATAACTTGCATATAAGCCTTTTAAAATTAGAACTTTTGATTTTTCATGTTTGTGTCCCATAGACTTTAATAGGGTTTGCATGTTCGCTAGAACTTTTTGCCTGTTTGCATGTTCTTGCAAACCAAACTGGGGGGGGGGGGGGTGTTCGGCCCATCCCTAGTCCTGACACGCCCCTGCTGCACAGCCATTCACTTGGAATCTCAGTGTGCTGCTGCTTCTCCTCCCCCCAGCACTTATGCAGCTGAGAACTGGGGAAATGTGATCACTTATTAAAAAGGGAAAAAAATATATTTATAATGGTTTTAGTTTTTTTCTATACAAATATGTTTTTGCTTTTCATTTCTATTTTAAACTGAATGGGTTGTTTTACAAGGTGATCGTTTACAAACACTTTAAGCATCCCAGGAGATATAGTATTAGGAGCAACTGCAGTATGCTAAATTGCCACTAGATTTCAGTGTTGCCAAGATTGAAAGACAGCATGTGATTTTGGCAAAAAAAAAAAAAGTATAATTGAAAACGAATATCAGAATTGCTTGACCACTCCAGCTCTGAAAATGTTATACCCCCTATGGACCAGATACATTTTCCCTTTTCTACCAGGGGCCTGCTTATTCCGTAATAACGTTGTCATTGCTTAACCACTTCAGTCCCGAAAGAATTTACCCCCTTCCTGACCAGAGCACTTTTTGCGATTCGGCACTGCGCCGCTTTAACTGACAATTGCGCGGTCGTGTGACGTTATACCCAAACAAAATGTCCTTTTTTTCCCCACAAATAGAACTTTCTTTTGGTGGTATTTGATCGCCTCTGCGGTTTTTATTTTTTGCGCTATAAACAAAAAAAGAGCGACAATTTTGAAAAAAAAAAACACATTATTTTTTACTTTTTGCTATAATAAATATCCCCCAAATATATAAAAAAAAAAACTTTTTTTTTCCTCAGTTTAGACCGATATGTATTCTACATATTTTTGGTAGAATTATTTTGTTTCGGAATTTCGTTTTTGTCCGAAAATTAAATTTATTTAGTTACTCCCAAAATTTGTTTTCCCCCTACTTGCAGCTAAACTATACAGAGTCTTACAGTTTAGCTGCTCCGTCGAATCTTCTTTGAACATTTGACAGACACCATAAGCCTTCAGTGACAGATTCGACCTTAATTCATTTGGATTTTCGGACGAATGCAATTTTTAACGAAAAAACTAAATGAATAAAAACAAATTTCGGGAGTAACTAAATAAATTTCTTTTTCGGACGAAAACGAAATTCCGAAACGAAATATTTCAGTGTGCACATGTCTATTAAAGGTAAATTGGGGAAAAACCGCGCTAATCAATAAGGACCATGCAAAAGCTGCCAACAAACAAAACAAACAAAGTCAAAATACGTGTAGATCCAAAATTGTAGCGCTAGTACATGGGCAAGAGTGTATGTGTATCACAGCACTCAAAAAAAACAATATATAAACATGCCCCTGTGGAAGACTTTAGTCGAAACGCGTCGGGCCAGCTATCCCACGCCCCTCATATTGCCGAAATTTTCATTTATATTGTCTCGAGATTTTTATTCTTTTATTTTCACATGCATATGTGAATAAATCGTTGCTCTTTTGACCTGCACCATTGGAGTGGTCTCCATTTTTTATTCCCTTCCCCGGTCTCCATCATCATTTCTGTGACCCACCCTGCTGACTGTTCGAGTATACAGCACCGGAAATTGTTGGAGTTCCAGTCCGAGGCGGTTTTCCACAGATGCAAGACTATCCATCTTTAAGCCTGTCTGATGTGTATGCCGTATGGTACCCACATCCAACATTTCCGGTAAGCGTACCCACGCCTTATTTTGACATCAGTCAAGCATATATTCCATCTGCTTTCATTGAGTTGACCAGAAGGACTCACATTTCAATGTTATCACTATATGGACTATAGTATATATTTTTTGTCTATACTGGAGTCAATTCCAGCACCATTATTTTGTTACACAGTTTATATATTGTTTTTTTTGAGTGCTGTGATACACATACACTCTTGCCCATGTACTAGCGCTACAATTTTGGATCTATATGCACATGTCTATTAACCACTTCCCGACCGGCGCACACAGATATACGTCGGCAGAATGGCACGCACAGGCAGGAGGGCATATATATAAGTCCCTCCGTAATGCCTGCCGCGCCATGGGGAGCGTGCCGGGAGCGGCGCGCTCCGCGCCGGTCGGGACCCCCGTGAGGCCGGTCGCGGCTATTGGGATTTCCTTTCAAATTTGGCTGTCTGTTAGTGAATGTAACAAATTCAAATTTATCCGAAGTTACAAATTTATTTGAAATAACGACTATCCATCATAACGAACGATCCGAAAAACAAAACAAAAAACGAGATTAAACGAAAAAGAAAACAATGAATTTTTTGGCAGTGCACATGTCTATTAACCACTTAAGGACTGAGCCTCTTTCTGAGATTTGTTGTTTACAAGTTAAAATTTTTTATTTTGCTAGAAAATTACTTAGAACCCCCAAACATTGTACATTTTTTTCTAACACCCTAGAGAATAAAATGGCGGTCGTCGCAATACTTTCTGTCACACTGTATTTGCGCAGCGTTCTTACAAGCGCACTTTTTTTGGAAAAAATACACTTTTTTGAATTAAAAAAATAAGACAACAGTAAAGGAGAGCCCAATTTTTTTTTTTTTTTTAGATTGTGAAAGTAAATTGATACCCAACATGTCACGCTTCAAAATTTGCTCGGTTTCAACAATGGATCATTATGTCATAATGTAGAGAATAAGACTTCCTTTCATTTGAGCCCAGTCTTGCCACACAGATTTACTCGAGGCCGGAGCAATCCTCTTTTATTGTTCAGTTACAGAAATCTGAAATCTTATTAAAGTCTTGAAAACTTTGTCAAAAACGCCCCCTTGCTGTGAGTGACAGGTGATTTACATATCTCATGCACTAATCTGAGACAGGTTATCATCAGATCACTGGATGTTCTACTCCGCCCAGCTCTGACTACATACATGTCCCCTAAATTACTTGTCTGTCTATAGTCTGCTGACTGTTCACTGCATCCCATGATGAGAAACGTCCAGTCAAAACACAGTAAAGGCAGGCAATCCTGGGAGAGCTGGAGGGGAGGGGGAGGTGAATTGTGAACTTTTTACACAGGATGTGCCTGTCTCAGGCTAGTGCATGATATGTAAACCACCTGTCACTCACAGCAAGGGGGGCGTTTTTGACAAAGTTTTCAAGACTTTGTCAAGATTTCTCTAACTGAACAATAAAAGAGATTTGCTCAGGCCTCGAGTAATTCTGTGTGGCAAGACTGGGCTCAAATGAAAGGAAATCTTATTCTCTACATTATGACATAAAACAAAAATTTTTGGGTTTACATGCACTTTAACCTCCACAGCACAAGGGGCACTTCTCATTACTTCTCATACCCTTCCATACACACCAGTGTTCCTAATTTTTACGAACATTCTACTGACTGGAATGGTACCAGCAGATTGAAGAAAAGCCAATGCAGCACCAATATTTAAAAAAGGGCCAAGATATATCCCTGGGAATTACAGACCAGCTAGCCTAACATCAATAGTATGCAAGCTCTTGGAGGAAATGATAAGGAAATATATGGACATACCCCACTTTTAAGTACACAATGGGACCAGAGCATGTATGTAAATCGAAAATGTACTTAAATTGAAGCAATACCTTTTTGCACTTATTGGGGGGTCAGGGGCTGTAGTGGGGGGTCCGTGGCTGTAGTGGGGGGGATCAGGGCCTATAGTGGAGGGCCATGGGCTGTAGTGGGGGGGGGGGGGGGGGTCAGGGAGTGAAGTTTATAGTACTGTACAGTACTGTACAGTAATCCACTTACGTTTAGGCAGCAACTCTGGGCTGGCTGGCGGGCAACTCTGGGCTGGCTGGCGGGCAACTCTGGGCTGGCTGGCTGGCACCATGGGATGGCTGGCAGGCAACTCTGGGCTGGCTGGTGGGTTTTTGTCTCTTTACTTGCGGTCTCTTTACTAATGACAAGTCCAGGCGGCAGCTCCGCCTCTTCCAGGCCATACTGTGGCTGTGCGGAGCAGGATGTCTGTACTTGTGAGGTACTTTTACATACGCTCGCGGCTATATCTGTACTCGCAAGTGTACGTAAAGTGAGTGCACTTAAAGCGGGGTATGCCTGTATACAAGATTTAAGTAATGACAACGGTATCATTAGCAGGATTCATGAAGATGCCTAACCAATCTATTAACCTTCTACGAGGTTAGACCACAAATGTATAAAAGAGATAGATTATAAAGTACAAAATAATTGGATCATAGTATACAAGAAATACATTATTAAGTACAAAATAATTGGATCATAGAATGCACCAATATAAACATTACCCAAAATTGACCATCTGTATGTGAAACAGGCTGCTCTGACAACTAAAGATGGGCTAGCAGGATCACATACTGGAGAAGAACAGGTTTCAGACCTCAACGGGCCTTCTTCAGAGGTTTTGATGTCAATTTGGGTGAAAATTGGTTTCTATAATGTGGCTATATAGTATATAAATTTGTACAAGTACATAGTATATAAATGATTACAATTAATGAAAAAAAGTATAAGCATTTAGATAAATGAACACAAAAAATATACGGTATATACATACACTCGATATACAATACAGTGGTATAACAGCCAGAGGTAAGATGTTCTTGTAATAAACTACTAAAATCCTGAGGGGTAAAGCCATGTAGGCACCAGGTTCTCTTTTTGTTGTTGTTCTATTTGGATTAGACAGACTACTTCTATACACAGCTATCAATACTCTTTTATTTTATGTTTATTGAATCTGCAATATTTTGAAAAATTTCAGGATCTGTAAGTAAAGCTGGCTTAAGTCTCCATTTAAAAAATTGTTTTCAGTTTGCTCCAAAAGGGTTACATTTAGTGAGATTGGAGTGTGATCTGAAAGGGATTGGATTCTAATCTGGATCTCCTGTAAACTAGGGAGATCACTTTGGGTGATAAAAAGGTAATCGATACAATTGATACAGAAGTATCTTTTATGTGGTTTAAAATAGCAAGTGTAGTCTTTTCCAGTAAGGTTTAGGGTTCTCCAAGAGTCAACCAATAATAACGTAACAGAGTTTTAATTTTTTCTCAAAACCCTGTTGTCAGGGCTGGGCTCAGCCCTTCCTTCTCTGAGCTGGCCGCTCAGCTGTCAGCTAATTGCCAGCTCCTATCTCTCCACAGTTACTCAGTTGTTGTTGATATCCTGCTCGTCAGTCCTGCCTACTTAAGCAGTCCAGTCCAGAGGAGATCTGCCTTCGCCTTGGTCAACATCACAAGAAACATCTCCTGCGTTCCTGTTTAACTTTACATGGAAAAAGCATTGTAGAGCTAAACACTACGAGACATTTTGGAATGAATACTATTTTAACATTGTTCTAAGAATAAAAGGGATTTGCCTATGGTCATAAACTGTTGTTGCTGCGTCAATCACACCGGAACACAAAAGTCAGAGAACACGCAAAACCAGTTCTGACGGGAACTGGAAATATATATTTTTTTATGAAAGCACCTAAATCATTCTGCCCTTTTTCTGCTTTCGATTCTGCCCCATTCTGTCAGAGCAGCGCTGTAGATTTCTGCAAACTTTCCAATATGTTTGTCCTAGTTGTTGAAACACAACAAAAGATAGCCTCTATGTCCCCCTCTTTCTATATCCTCAAAAAGCAGTGATCGTATATTTGGTTCCATACTCTGCCTCTCAACCCCAAGAACAGCCCCTCTGGCACACCTGCCAATAATATTGGTGCGACCAGGGCCGGAGCTCACCCGGCCTCTCCTCTCTGGCACACCTAGCATAGTCAATGGCTCCGTCTGCAGCCAGCCACACTCAGCACTGTGCCCTCCCCTCTCTGCCTCTGCACTGCCTCACTAATTTCCATGTGCCCGGCCCCTAATCTCCATGCAGGATGCCAGATTCATGGATTTCTATGTGGTTTTTTTTTGTTTTTTTAGAAGCACATGTTTAGAGCCTGAGGCTCTAATTGGCTTTAAAAAGGGTGGCAGCCCACCCACTTGTGGGACATTAGCAAATTAATATTCACTATTATCTTCCTGCTTCTCCTCCCGGCCAATCAGGAAGCAGGTCTTAAGACGACCTCCCTCACACGTTATACTAAAAAGCTTGTTAATGCATATATGCGCTGGATAATGGTATGTCAAGTGAGCACATAGCTCGCACATGCAAATCCTATTATAGGTCAATGTAGAAGCGTGGACCAGAGGAGGACTCCAACCATAGAAATGTTCTATATCTCCCTCACACGCCTTTGTAAGTCACCACATATACATCAGTGGCCCACAGAGTCTGTTGTGTGCACTACAGGTGTCCTCATGTTATTTAAACACCCACTGAGAGATAGTCAGTCCCCTTGGGACTCAAAGACTGGGCATCACCAAACAAAAACAATCCTGGGCTGATGTCCATATCGGACATTCATTGACAGATGCAAAGATTACAACCAGACCCATGAGCCAGTAGGACCCTCTGATCTTGCCATTAGCACCAATGACGGCTGGTGAAGTTTTAGGATGGGGGGGCACCAGCCCTTCCTTTTTGACCCCTCCTACTTATTGAAAATCTGTGTGGTTTCCACAGAATATTGGGTGTGGCCTAAAGGATGTGGCCCTAAGGGGGTGTGGTTAGCGTTTGAGATGAACGAGGGATGGAGGGAGAGGGTGGGAGAGAGGGAGGGATAGCAGGCCCAGATCCTACACAACAATATAAATATGTGTATTCTAGAAAGTTTAACAATCCGAAGATAAAGATACTCCAAACACCTGTGTTAGTACTTCAATTATCCCGGCACCATGGTTGTTATGGTGTCAGGATGATTGAAGCGCATTATTTCTATTATTACACCTTCTTCTCCCCTGTTCACGGGATGTACTCAAGGCTGGACTACATAATGGTGGACCATATGTTGTTGGATCAGGTGAGGTAAACTAATATAGAAATATCTACATTGTCTGACCATTCCCCGGTATCAATGAGGATGAGGGACCCAAAGACAGCCATGTACATGGCGATTAAATTAAGCCCTAGCTTTCTAGCTAATAACACAGGGGAAACTTTGGGTGCTACCCTATGGAAGGCACATACAGCGTACATCAGGGGTGTCCTTATCTCCATTGGTGCAGGGGGAAAAAAAGAGAGAATAAAAAAATGAATATCTTAATAGAAGAGATTCACAGATTAGAACAAGGACATAAAAAACACAAGGGACAACACCAGGAAATATTCCACTGACTAGAGAGATGAACTCAAGGATATAATGGAACAGGAGTCAAAAAGGGCATTCAATAAAATAGCAAAAGAAAGACACCAATGGGGAAACAAAGTGAGTAAACATTTGGAAAGAATGTTGAAAAAGAAAAGGGAAATTAATTATATCAAGAAAATCCAAAATAAGAACAGGGAAATGGTATATACAACTAATGAGATAGCAAATGTGTTTAGGAGCTACTATGGGACCCTATACTCCATAGGCCAGAAGGGACAACAGGAAATAGAGAAAACTGTGAAAAGTAAAGAATTTTTGAAAAAGGCCAGATTGCCTCTTCTGTCAGTAAGTGATAGGTCCTTATTGGACAGACCCATAACAGAGGAGGAAATCCATAAAGCAATAAAAGATTCTGCCCTGGGCAAAAGCTTAGGACCAGATGGGTTCACAACCTACTATTTCAAACCAGACCGGGACAGCGGTGTGAGAATGTTGCTCCTCCTTCAGTCTATTAAAACTAGTGGGTCCCCAGGTCTATTCCTGTCGATAGATGCTGAAAAGGCATTTGACAGGGTAGACTGGGGACTCATGATAAAAACGTTGGAAGTCATGGGCGTGGGTCCAAGAATGATCCAATGGATTGAAGTATTGTATAACCATCCTACTGCCTTGGTAAAGGTGAATGGCGTGTCGCCCCCCCTTTTGTCATGGAAAATGGAAATAGGCAGGGGTGTCCGCTGTCACCACTTTTGTTTGTGTTGACTTTGAAGCCCCTGCTGGCTTCAATTGAAAATAACCCAGATATTAAAGGGATTAAGACAGATGAAGAAGAGCATAAACTGTCAGCGTTTGCTGATGACACGCTGTTCTATATCTCAAACCCAAGGATTACGATCCCAAACTTGCTAGGGATATTGAAACTGTATGGAGAAATCTCAAACTTTAAAATACACCTTAGTAAGTCTGAGATCTTAAATATAAACCTAAGCAGACAGTGCAAAAAGAATTCCATTTTCCATGGAGGAAGGACATAAAATATTTAGGAATCAGATTAACTACCTCTCTAAGGAAAATATACTTAATAAATGATATCCCCTTGTTAGATGAAATCAAGAAGGAAATAAAAAAAATATCAACTCAACCTCTTTCCTGGATAGGGCGTAGGGATGAGCTTTATGTTCGAGTCAAACTCATGTTCGTCTCGAACATTGGCTGTTCGCCAGTTCGCCGAACAGCGAACAATTTTGGGTGTTCGCGGCAAAGTCGAAAGCCAAGGAACACCCTTTAAAAGTCTATGGGAGAAGTTAAAAGTGCGGGCGGAGCGAAGAAGAATGAGTATGTGTGAGGTGAATGGCGCTCCCTCCAATCAAGCCAATATGACCTTAATTTATGCAACCAATATGTGCTTAACCGTGTACAATACATGCTAAATACTCCACTATATATCCAATATGACCTTAATTGATATAATACGTGCTGGTAGATGTGTGCACTCTGTGTTTATAGTTCTGTACCTTAGTAACCATATAATTAATTACCACAGGTTGTGGACCATTAAAGTAAAGTTTAAATACCAAAGATATGGCAGATGTGCAAAAGTGTACCTCCCACCATGCAATACTGCAATGTATTAACCAAACATAAAAATTAAAATGAGGATAATTCAGTTATCCACACAACAGAAATCCAGAAACATGAAAAATTGAGAATCACAAATAAAAAATAATAAGTCCAATACAGTGTATAAGAGATTACGTGAGAAAAAAAAAATCCTCTCACAGGTGAAACCATATGGAAAAGAGACATGTATACCATAGTGTAATACCGTAAAAGGGGGGGGTTTATTAAAATAATTAAAAATAATTAAAACCAACAAAACACACCCTCCCACCTAGTGGGTAAAGATATACACTATGACACAAGACAGGTAACGAGGGGCCGGTTCACAGCGTGCGCTCCATCTGCGCTCCAGACACCGTCCTCGTATACCGGAAGTGACGTAAGTTCATAGCGGAGAAGAAGCCGGAGCAAGATGCTGGACGAGAAGAGCAGAGGAAGAAGAAGCTGGAGAAGAAGTTGGAAGAACAAGTAGAACACCGAAGGAAGACCAGAAGAAAGAAGATGGAAGAAGAAGAAATTAATAAAGGACTTGTCAAAAACTGCCGGTTTTTTAACCATTTTGTCACTTTTTTTGTGAAATGGTAGGGGTACATTTGTACCCCATTACCATTTCACACAGGGGGGGCGGGATCTGGGGGTCCCCTTGTTAAAGGTAGCTTCCAGATTCTGATAAACCCTCCGACCGCAGACCCCCACAACCACCGTGCAAGGGTTGTGGGGATGAGGCCCTTCTCCCCATCAACATGGGGACAAGGTGCTTTGAGGGGCTACCTCGAAGCACCCTCCCAAAGTTGAGGGCATGTGGCCTGGTACAGTTCAGGAGGGGGGGTGCTCTCTCATCCCCCCTCTTTTCCTGCAGCCTGCCAGGTTGCATGCTCGGATAAGGGTCTGGTATGGATATTTTGGGGGACCCCACGCCATTTTTTTTTTTACATTTTGGTGTGGGGTCCCCCTAAAATCCACACCAGACCTGAAGGGTCTGGTATGGATTTTGAGGGGGACCCCCACTCCATTTTTTTTTTAATTTTGGCACGGGGTTCCCCTAATATCCATACCAGACCTTAAGGGCCTGGTATGGAATTTAGGTGGACCCCCAAGCTTTTTTTTTTTAAATTTTGGTTCGGGGTTCCCCTGTGGGGAAATCCCCATGCCGTTTTTATCAATGAACTGTTATGTGTATTGTCGGACCCGACAATTCATTGTAGCCGCGAGTAGTTTTAAATTAGTTTTTTCCTTTAGAAATTTAATTTTGCTGTCAGACTGTTCTAAACGCGGGAAACATGCGCCCGTTTACAGGCATACAATACACACCCCCCAGGTACGAAATTTAAAGGAATATTACACTTTTATTGTTTCACTTTAAGCATTATTAAATCACTGCTCCCGAAAAAACTGACGCTTTTAAAACTTTTTTTGCATTGATACATGTCCCTTGGGGCAGGACCCGGGTCCCAAAACACTTTTTATGACAATACCATGCATATAAGCCTTTAAACTTAGCACTTTTGATTATTCATGTTCATGTCCCATAGACTTTAACGGTGTTCGCGTGTTCGAACTAATTTTTTGCCTGTTCGCATGTTCTGGTGCGTACCGAATGGGGGGTTGTTTTCGGCTTATCCCTAATAGGGCATATTAACACGGTCAAGATGGTGTTGGTTCTGAAAATTTTTATATAAGTTTCAAATGTTGCCTCTATCACTTTCACAATATTTTAAAACTCTAAAAAGTATAATATCAAAGTTGGGGGGGGTAAGAGAAATGTCATGTAAAATTTAAGATGTAAGAAAACAGGTGTTTTGTATCACTGTATGATGCCATTTTTATAAAATATAATAAAGAATAAAAAAAAATGACATTGTAATATAAAGTAACCAGTAGACGAGTCCCTGCGCGGACATGACTTCACTTAACCCATGTCAAGCTCGATAGAAAGGAGAAGAAAACGAATGCACTTGGCTCATCAGAGTTTGGGGACCTCCAACAATGCATGGGCCCTGGGCAAATGCCCCATTTGCCCTGCATTATAGATGGCCCTGAATCCGAGCCCAGCACTAGAGGAACACAGAGACAGTCTAAAGCCCCATACACACGGTCGGATTTTCCGACAACTTTGTCCGACCGTGTGTACGCAAAACCAACATCGGACAAAGTACGACGGACATGATCCGACGGACCTGGTCCACGGATAATCCGAGCGTGTGTATGGGGCTTTAGAGGGAGAGAGTAAGTTAGCAGTGCCAGATAACAGCAGTCCGCTGTTGGCTACACAGGTAACCAGCAGGGATGAATGTACAGTGCCTTGCGAAAGTATTTGGCCCCCTTGAACTTTTCAACCTTTTGCCACATTTCAGGCTTCAAACATAAAGATATAAAATTTAAATTTTTTGTGAAGAATCACCAACAAGTGGGACACAATTGTGAAGTGGAACGAAATCTATTGGATTTTTGAAACTTTTTTAACTAATAAAAAATTGAAAAGTGGGGCGTGCAAAATTATTCGGCCCCCTTGCATTAATACTTTGTAGAGCCACCTTTTGCTGCGATTACAGCTGCAAGTAGCTTGGGGTATGTGTTATACCTGAAGGGTTCCACATGTACTGTCACTTTAAGGCTGGCTCCACCCAGGAGTGATGACAAGGGTCAAGGGGCATGGTAGCCATCTTAGAGCACATGTAAGGAAGCATAATGAGATGTACTGTCCTGAGATGCATGTTGCAGTGTACAGTGAGTACTGAAATAAACATCCATTGTCCCAGACCAGAGTCTTGTGTCTCTCACAACTCAGAGGATATAACAGTGGCGACGAGGATGGGATTTACAAAGTGTCTATCAGTCTGAGAGAGAGACAGACAGTGTGGATTGTCACCTGGATAAAAGCAATCACAGATCCCAGCAGGACAATGGCATTAATCGGGACATTAAGTGAATTTGATAGAGAACAGACATTCTGGAGTTCCTGGGTTGAGAGACTGGAACAGTATTTCAGTGCAAATGCCATCCCAGATTACAGGCAAGTAGCAGTATTTCTGACAGTGGTTGGTGCCAAGACATATGACACTCTTAGAGATCTGCTTTCCCCTGTAAAACCAGCAACTAAGACATTGGCAGAGCTCCTGACACTGTTAGAGGATCACTTCCAGCCTAAACCACTAGAGATTGCAGAAAGATTTCGGTTTTATCAGAGGCAGCAGCAGCCAGGTGAAGAAATTAAAGCTTATGTGCTCGCCCTTCGCAGACTAGCCTCTACCTGTTCTTTTGGGGAGTACCTACCTACTGCACTGAGAGATAAGTTTGTCATGGGACTGAACAGTGAGTCTAGCCAAAAGAGACTGCTAACAGAGAAAGACCTTACCCTTACAAAGGCAATTGAAATAGCTTCAGTGATGGAAATGGCTGTGAAAGATACAGAGGAATTGAACCCCCAGGGCAGAAGGGAAGAGGTGAAACAGGAAGTTTTCAGAACAGCAGTCAGGCCCACAGTCGCAAACTGGAAAAATAGACCCCCACCAAGTCGGGAGTCAGCTTGCTACCGTTGTGGGAATACAGACCATGATCATAAAGTCTGCCGGTTTAAGGATCAGACTTGTCATAATTGTGGTAAAACAGGCCATCTGAAACGAGTTTGCCGTAGCGGAAAGGTGCGAGATAAACAACCTCTGAACCCCAAGACAAAGACATATCTGGTGGGAAGATATACATCTGAGTCAGAGGATGAGGAAGTGCTCCACAGATTAGACATACATCATATGCATTCAGCACCCTCCGCAATGACTGTAGAGGTAACCATTGAGGGAAAGAAACTCAAGATGGATGTAGACACAGGAGCAGCAGTTTCAGTTATCACTCAGAAACAATGGAGACAACTTCAGACCCGAACAACTGTCCGCCCAACACCAATCAAACTACAGACATACTCAAAGCAGATACTCCACCCACTGGGTTACGCGAAAGTACAGGTATTGTACAAGGGTCAGACAAAGAGACTGCCATTATATATCCTAGAAAATGGGGGACCCCCTCTCTTTGGGAGAGACTGGATTGCTCACTTTGGTATGCCAGACATCGCCATAAATCCCTGTAACACTGTTACAATTCCATTAGGAGATAATGAGAGATGGGTGGTGTCCCTGAAGCAGCGGTTCCCAAAGATCTTTGATGACCAGTTGGGGAAAATAAAGCATGACTGTGTGAGACTCAAGCTGAAACCCAACGCTCAGCCTAAGTTCTTCAAAGCTCGGACAGTACCTTTCGCACTCCGAGCAGGAGTGGAAGCAGAACTAAGTCGGCTGGAGGAACAAGGTGTCATCTCAAAGGTAGAGCACAGCGAGTGGGCATCACCGGTTTTACCAGTAAAGAAAGCGAATGGGGACTTACGCATTTGTGGCGATTTCCGCATGGCACTGAACTCCCAACTGGAAATAGACCAGTATCCTCTACCCAGAGTAGATGACATTTTTGCCTCTCTTGCAGGGGGTCAAAAGTTCACCAAGCTTGATCTCAAACAAGCATATTTACAGTTTGAGGTACATCCTTCTTCCCGCAAGTTTCTGACCATCAACACCCACAAGGGGCTGTATGAGTACAATCGGATGGTGTTTGGTGTAGCCTCTGCCTCAGCCATTTGGCAACGAAAAATGGATGAGATTTTGGCGGACATTCCTTTCACGCAGTGCCTGCTAGATGACATGCTCATCACGGGACGGACGGACCAGGAACACAAGCGGAACGTGGAGCTTGTGTTGGCGAGACTCCAAGAGCAGGGTCTGAAAGTGAACTTGGCGAAATGCCAATTCATGGTGCCTAAATTGGAGTTTTGTGGCCACCTTGTGGATGCAGAGGGTATACACACCACGGAAGCCATGGTTGATGCTTTAGTCAAAGCTCCTGCCCCAACCAACGTCCAGCAGCTGCGATCATACCTTGGCTTGCTGAACTATTACCACAAATTCCTGCCAGATCTGGCACACACCTTGTTTCCGTTGAACAAGCTTTTGGAGAAACACTCCAGATGGGACTGGTCAGCTGCATGCCAACGTGCTTTCGAAGTCTCTAAGCGGAAGCTGTTGGCGTCACGCATGCTCGTGCACTATGACCTCCAGAAGCCTCTCACCTTGGCTTGTGATGCCTCACCCTATGGTCTGGGAGCTGTACTATCTCACATCTTACCAGATGGGTCAGAAAAACCAGTGGCATTTGCCTCCAGGTCTTTGACAAAAGCAGAAAGCAATTACTCACACATTGACAAAGAGGCTCTTGCACTGATATGGGCAATTAAGAAGTTTCATCTTTACCTGTATGGTAGGGAATTCACCATACTGACAGACCATAAACCACTCCTTCAGATCTTTAGCCCTGACAAAGGCATCTCTCAGACTACTGCGGCCCGCCTCCAACGCAATGCCCTATTCTTGGGAGCATACAGCTACAAAATCCAGTATCGTGGTCATGATGCCAATGCTAATGCGGACGCAATGTCCCGACTGACAGGGAGGTCGATGGACTCTTCTCCACCGGTCAAGAGTTGTCGTTACACCAACCTGTCCTTCTTCTCTTCTGGGGAGATAGCAGCCCATACAGCCAAGGATACCTTTCTGAAAACAATACTCTCCTGGGTACGGTCCGGTTGGCCTGCAACCGTCACACAGGATTACGAACCTTATTTCCGTAGGCGTATGGAATTAACTGTAGCTGGCAACTGTGTTTTATGGGGAGACCGAGTGATCATTCCACAGACCCTCCGGAGACACATTCTGGACTTGCTACATACTGGTCATCCCGGGGGCACACGTATGAAACAAAAGGCCCGAGGCTATGTGTGGTGGCCAAACCTAGACTCAGATATCACGACATATGTGAATGCTTGTGCTGGATGTGCACAAACGGCAAAAGACCCTCCTCGAGGGTGCGTCCAGCCCTGGACTTGGCCCACGGTTCCTTGGTTTCGCCTACACTTGGACTTTGCAGGCCCGATCAGAGGACATACCTTCTTGATCATAGTGGACGCCCATTCAAAGTGGCCTGAGGTAATTCCTGTTACTCAGCCAACGACTAAGGCAACGGTTTCCATACTGTTACATCTTGCTGCTACGTTTGGATACCCCAGAGAAATCGTTACAGACAACGGTGCACAATTCACCAGTCAGGAGTTTCAGCGTTTCCTGACTGCCCACAACATCAAGCACAAGTTGACCGCACCTTACCACCCGGCTACAAATGGTCAAGCAGAACGGTTTGTGCAGACTTTTAAACGCTATTTCAAAGCTACAGTGGCTGCAAGTAAACAACAGTCCCTGTCACCCCAGCAGCTGGACTCCTTCCTTTCTGCTTACAGAAACACACCACATGCAACCACCGGGAAAACTCCAGCAGAACTCCTTCTGGGTCGGCAGCCATGGACTGTTTTGGACATGCTCCGCCCTCAAACAGTCCAGGAACATGTACTGCAGTCCCAAGACAAGATGGTCAAACACCATGAGCTCCCCGATTCACAGCCCAACAAACGGTATGGGCCCGATCTTATGGGGCTTACAACACCCGTTGGCTTCCTGCTGTCATTGCAGAGACTTTGGGACCCAAGATGTATAGGGTCTGCCTGGAAGATGGTTCCTTTTGTAGACGGCATGCGGACCAACTGCGTCCTCGGTTTCAACTGCCCGAATCCCTGACGCCGGCAGAACCACCAGTGTCGCAAGGAACTGCTCCCAGCGGATCAGAATGCACGGGGACTGATGATTGGGGGGACTCTGAACTTTTGCACTCGGCTCCAACAGAGCCCTCCAGCCCTGGTCCGGAGGTCTGTTCACCCACTGAGCTGGTGGATCCGTTCTTGGCCCCGCCGGGGCCGATTCCGGCCAGCCCTGTTTCTCCGGTCCCGAGTCGCTGGGTGCCCGCCCTCAACGACACTGTCGCCCTCCTGACCGGTTTCAGCTTCAAGACCCGTTACGAGACTTTCGACGGGGTCGCCGAAAGTGATCCGATGACATTGTATCCCCGCAACTGTCCCCGGTTCACATCTGGATGCAGGAATCTCCTGTGTTTGGAGGACTGTTATTGGACAGTTATTAGTTAATGTTTTGTGCCTTTTCTTGTTTTGTTGTAATTTGTTTTTTTTTAGGGATGGATGGAAGGTGTTATACCTGAAGGGTTCCACATGTACTGTCACTTTAAGGCTGGCTCCACCCAGGAGTGATGACAAGGGTCAAGGGGCATGGTAGCCATCTTAGAGCACATGTAAGGAAGCATAATGAGATGTACTGTCCTGAGATGCATGTTGCAGTGTACAGTGAGTACTGAAATAAACATCCATTGTCCCAGACCAGAGTCTTGTGTCTCTCACAACTCAGAGGATATAACAGTATGTCTCTATCAGTTTTGCACATCGAGAGACTGAAATTCTTGCCCATTCTTCCTTGCAAAACAGCTCGAGCTCAGTGAGGTTGGATGGAGAGCGTTTGTGAACAGCAGTTTTCAGCTCTTTCCACAGATTCTCGATTGAATTCAGGTCTGGACTTTGACTTGGCCATTCTAACACCTGGATACGTTTATTTGTGAACCATTCCTTTGTAGATTTTGCTGTATGTTTGGGATCATTGTCTTGTTGGAAGATAAATCTCCGTCCCAGTCTCAGGTCTTTTGCAGATTCCAACAGGTTTTCATTCAGAATGGTCCTGTATTTGGCTGCATCCATCTTCCCCTCAATTTTAACCATCTTCCCTGTCCCTGCTGAAGAAAAGCAGGCCCAAACCATGATGATGCCACCACCATGTTTGACAGTGGGGATGGTGTGTTGAGGGTGATGAGCTGTGTTGCTTTTACGCCAAACATATCGTTTTGCATTGTGGCCAAAAAGTTCGATTTTGGTTTCATCGGACCAGAGCACCTTCTTTCACATGTTTGGTTGTCTCCCAGGTGGCTTGTGGCAAACTTTAGACGAGACTTTTTATGGATATCTTTGAGAAATGGCTTTCTTCTTGCCACTCTTCCATAAAGGCCAGATTTGTGCAGTGTACGACTGATTGTTGTCCTATGGACAGACTCTCCCACCTCAGCTGTAGTTCTCTGCAGTTCATCCAGAGTGAATATGGGCCTCTTGGCTGCATCTCTGATCAGTCTTCTCCTTGTCTGAGCTGATAGTTTAGAGGGACAGCCATGTCTTGGTAGATTTGCAGTGGTCTGATACTCCTTCCATTTCAAAATGATCGCTTGCACAGTGCTCCTTGGGATGTTTAAAGCTTGGGAAATCTTTTTGTATCCAAATCCGGCTTTAAACTTCTCCACAACAGTATTACGGACCTGCCTGGTGTGTTCCTTGGTCTTCATGATGCTCTCTGCGCTTTCAACAGAACCCTGAGACTATCACAGAGCAGGTGCATTTATACAGAGACTCTATTTATCACCATCAGTCACTTAGGACAACATTGGATCATTCAGAGATCCTCGCTGAACTTCTGGAGTGAGTTTGCTGCACTGAAAGTAAAGGGGCCGAATAATTTTGCACGCACCACTTTTCAGTTTTTTATTTGCTAAAAAAGTTTAAAATATCCAATAGATTTTGTTTCACTTCACAATTGTGTCCCACTTGTTGGTGATTCTTCACAGAAAATTAAAATTTTATATCTTTATGTTTGAAGCCTGAAATGTGGCAAAAGGTTGAAAAGTTCAAGGGGGCTGAATACTTTCGCAAGGCACTGTAGCTGTATAAAGCTGAGTATGATTAAAAACAGTTTAACAATGCACACAACACCAATCCCACACCAACACACCTTAGGCATAGTAGCCCATTATGCTTTCCAGCGAAATAAAGAGAAAGCTAAACCCTAAATAAGGACATCTGTGTTCCAGTGCATTTGTGGTGCGTTTAGGTGCATTTCAGTGTGTTTTTGATGGGTTTCACAGCATTCCAGTACAGTCCAGTGCAGGAAAAATGCAGCATATTCTACTTTTTTTATGGAACTGGAACACACTGGAACTGCAAGCTCTGGTATGAACTATGCCATTGAAAACCATATAACTTACTTTCCATGCGTTTTTGATGCATAAAAATACACACTGGACTGCATGTGGTGTGAACTGGCCCTAATAAGTCTTATCTATTTGCCGTCACACCTGGACCTTTGAATGTAGCATTACAAAGCCGCATGACCTTTATAGAGACACGCTGGCTTATTAACTGGTGTCCACCTATTTACCTGCCCCCTGAAGACTAAAGGGGAATCTTATTATAATGTGTAGTATTTGGCTTTCACATATTTATAAAGGCAAAAACAGGAAAACCTTTATTCTCTTGAGAGACAGTTGGTCTTGTAAATAAACAACCAGTTCACGGCATACATAAATCCATACTTTTGCCCATATCTTATATTAATTCCTGTTGGAGGGCAACATGATTTAATATCATATTTATGGAGTTTCTTTCTGGTTGATACAACCAAGCATTTGCTCTCCTGGGGGGCGGTCTGGAATGTCTTTGAACAGCTCTTGGCTCCGGACCGTCTGTTGTTATAACGCAAACTTGAAAGGGGCCATATCTGACAAGATGATTGATGAATGTCCTGCTACAGAAGATCGAAAGATCAAAGGCATTGAAGAGTGACCAGGGTACATAGACATGGACAATGCTGCCCCTAGAGGCCAATACAGTAGGACGGACAGTAATATAATCCCCATAAGTACTGTGATTCGTGAAAAGTCTAGATGGGATGGCAATGGGGTTGGGTCTGAATGGTGTATGATAGAAGTATAAAAGGACTGAACGAGTCAGAGAGATTCTCTGTCTCTACCCTTTTTCTCTCTTGGCTTGTGCCTGCCCTCGCTTTGCCATCTGAGCCCAGGCATATAAAGCCTTGAGGAAAGCATTGTGATAAGTGTCTTTGATATTCTGATATTATGTGTTTTGTTGGTATATGTTTGTAATATCTTTCTTTAGTAATTCCATGTAAGCGTTTCCAATTTTCTTGGGCAATAAATAAGACATTGTTTTATTAAGCAGCATGCTTGATTTTATAGCTAACCTTGTATTATTGTGATATCAACAGTAACATGTGATCAGAGTTTTAATAAACTTGCTAACTATAGGAATAGACAAGTTAATACATAGGTGCAATAAATAGAGTAGATCTGTAACCACCTTTGAATAATATTTATTGTACCAATTACTTCAATTCTAGACATGTGCACTGCCAAAAAATTTGTTCATTTTCATTTTCGTTTCATTCGTTTTCATTTTTTTTGTTTTTCCGGTCATTCGTTATGATCGCAATTAGTAAATTCGTACATTCGTAAATTCGTACATTTGTACATTCATAAATTCGTACATTCGCACATTCGTAAATTCATACATTCGTAAATTCGTGCATTAGTAAATTAGAAAATTCATATATTCGTAAATTTGTACATTCGTACATTCCTAAATTCTGAAATTTGGAAATTTGAGATAATTTGTAACTTAAGATAAATTTGTATTTGTTACGTTCACTAACAGCCAAATTTAAAAAGGAAATTACAATACCTATAATTTAATAGTTAGTAATAGTTAAGTTATTATTAGTTAATTATAAATTCAGATTTTTGAATTTCCGAATTTATGAATGTACAAATTTGCGAATGTACGAATTTACGAATGTGTAAATATACGAATTTACGAATGTGCAAATGTACGAATTTACAAATGTACGAATTTATGAAAGTGCAAATGTACGAATGTACGAATTTACAAAAGTGCAAATGTATGAATTTACGAATGTACGAATTTACAAATTTTCGAATATTCGAATTTACGAATATTCGGAAAGATTAGTAAAACGGATTTTTGTTAATTCGGATATTTCCGAATTAACGAATTTGTCGAAATGAATTCAGAACGAATTCAGAACGAAACGAATTGCACATGTCTATTCAATTCCCATGTAAACATATTAATTGCATATATTCCCTGCAAATATATACTTTATTAGGCATTGTCATTTCTAACACAATGAATGAAAGGGGTGGGCCAAGGACAGTTAAGCTGGGAAGGAAAGGGCTGTAGGCTGCTGTTTGTCCTCCGGCCAAATGGGCTGTATCTGACTTGCTACAGCTTACAATGCACTTTGTGAAATGCTCACAGTGTGCAATCAAATCGGATTAAACATTTTCTGTACAGGAGAGGAGCCTGTACAACTGGGCAAGACTAAAGGAGTTAAGAAGTTTAGCTTTAAATAAAAAAAAATAAAAAAAGAAGAAGAAGAAAGACGTGTATGGACCACTTGTTATGTTAATGCTAGTGATAGACATACAACATATATGTCATTTCTCTGGAAGGCGTGTATCAGGACAGGTGTGTCTTTCTCGGAATATATCACAGTTATTTCTGGTCAGTAACTTGCTGTTTCACATTCTTGTGTATAATTATCATCAGGTCCAGGTGTGGCTTTGTCATGCAGCTAATCTACGTGGCCAACATTTTGGCTTTTCGGTTTGTCCCATCTTTCTGTGTGGTTTAGGGTTCCAATCACACTGCGTTTAATCATGGCTGTATTTCTGCCTTTTTCTTCCTTTGGCCAGCTAACTGTCTCCTCCCCAACAACTACCTTGGCCATGGTTTCCCCCGACAGCACTTGGGCAGTTCAACCTAGACATAATCACATCACACAAGGTTTTAGCGGATTGAAAAATTATAAAAATTAAACTATCGTGAATAAATAAGCATGCAATGATTTACATAAATGTTCATAAATTACAATTACATATATTACAATTCATTTAAACTTTTTCCCCACCCAAGAAAAAGTTGATTGACATTTGTATCAGACTATAAGCAAAAGTTCATTAGCTGTATTAAAATATTATTACCACTACACTAGCTATGACCAGGATATCATCCTGTCTCCAGACTTTTACAGAAAAATGAGCCATAGAGCTGGGAGTCTAAATTACAGATGCAGCGTGTCCAGTGCCCAATGCAGCATGACCTGTGCCCAATGCAGCCTCACCTGTGCCCAATGCAGCGTGGCCTGCTGGTGCCCCATACAGCTTCACCTGTGCCCAATACTGCCTGTACCCTGTGCCTGTACCCACCTGTGCCCAATGCAGCCTCACCTGTGCCCAATGCAGCCTCACCTGTGCCCAATGCAGCGTGACCTGCCTGTGCCCAATGCAGCATGTCCAGTGCCCAATGCAGCCTCACCTGTGCCCAATGTGGCCTGCCTGTCCAATGCAGCGTGGCCTGCCTGTGCCCAATACAGCCCCACCTGTGCCCAATACAGCCTCACCTGTGCCCACCTGTGCCCAATGCAGCCTCACCTGTGCCCAATACTGCCTCACCTGTGCCCAATGCAGCCTTACCTGTGCCCACCTGTGCCCAATACAGCCTCACCTGTGCCCACCTGTGCCCAATGCAGCCTCACCTGTGCCCAATACTGCCTCACCTGTGCTCACCTGTGCCCAATGCAGCCTCACCTGTGCCCACCTGTGCCCAATGCAGCGTGACCCATGCACAATGCAGCCTCACCTGTGCAGAGGAAGAGGCAGGCCAGTGGTGGAACTACCGGGGAGGATGAGGAATGCATACTGCAACCCTCAAATGGCTGTTGGCGAGCATGGGGCTGCCTCAGAGTGGGGGGGCGAGCACCGCCCGCACGGTCCCCCAGCCAGGGGAAGTGAGGAGAGGAAGAGACAAGCTGTCCGTACGAGCAGAGAGCTGTAATAGCTTTCATTTGAGTTTCCTGTGTTCCCGAGGCTCACCGTCACATAGCCCCACCTCTTGGCCCGTCACCTTGGATGACGTCACATGTCCCGCATTGGACCAGTGTTCTGTCTATCAAAGGCACCGGGCCAAGAGGTGGGGCGGTGAGCCCCGGGAACACAGGCAATTCTAATGAAAGCTATTACAGTGGACCATCTCGCTCTCTGCTCGTAGACAGCTTGCCTTTTCCTCTCCTCACTTCCCCTGGCTGGGGGACCGTGCGTGCGGTGCTCGGCCCCCGCAGTATGCATTCCTCATCCTCCCCACGGGCCCCACTCAGCTGCGGGCCCCATAGCACCCATGTGGGTCGCTATGGCGGGAGTTTCCACCACTGTCATGTAGGATTTAAGAACAAAACTTCAAAATTCTACCAAAATGCTCTTCACAGGCGAGAGTCCACTATTCTGGCGTTAAATCGGCTCCTTCTAATATCGCTAGAGGAACAAGGCAAGGATGTCCCTTTTCTCCCTTATTATCTGCTCTGATCATTGGACCATTGACGCATCTTATCAAATCTGACCCTGACATCTCAGGGATCCCGTTTTCCAATATGAACCACAAACTCAGCCTTTTTTTCTGACAATGTGATCTAACCCCACTGTCTCCCACCCACGCATACTGTCCACATTAACCACCTTTGCCAAGTTATTGGGTCTATATGTTAACGAGAACAAATCCAAGGCTCTGATTTTTACATTATCTTCTCCTTCTTCGTCCTCCATATACAACAAAACTTTCATTTTCAGTGGCACTGCCTGTCCTTCCCTAACTTAAGGATCCATCTAACTGCTTACTATGATTATAATCCACCAACTGTTCTTCGCTTATAAGGAAACTGACATCCCTTTTATCTGAATAAGAAAAACATCCCATATCTTGGCTTGACAGAATTGAGCCATCAAAATGACCTTCCTCCCAAAAATTCTATATTATTTTCAGGTCCTACCCAATTCGATATTTTCTCATATCCTGAGAATGTTCCAACTTTGTATCCTTAACTGTATGGCATCACACTGGCAACACTAAACCATTGCCTACTCTTCCTTAGGCAAGATGTCACTTATCATTTCACACAATGTTAGGGGTCTAAATATGCCTGAAAAAAAATCTCAAATGTTTAGAGAAGTCAAAAGAGTTAAACCTCACCACAACCGAAATATTGGCTACTATTAATTCCCTACCTACAGGCAAAAGCCCTGGACCTGACAGTTTCACTAGGGCCTACTACCTGAAGTTCTTTGACAGACTGCAAACTCCCCTTTGCAGTCTTCTCAACTCCCTCACAACCAACAGATCATTGCCACAAGAGACCTTGCTGGCACATATTACAGTACTCCCAAAAGACAGAAAAGACCCCACCCAACCGCAAAGCTATCGCCCAATTTCTCTTTTAAATACAGGCCTCAAAATTTTCTCCAAGATCATAGCTAATCGCATGAAACACTTACTACCCGACTTGATTCATGCTGACCAGACAGGTTTTATTACGGGTAGGGAAGCTAGGGACAACTCCAACAGAGCCCTTCAGCTTATACACTGGGCACATACAGGCGGTCGGATGCCTCCATACCTAATTCTGTCCACAGATGCAGAGAAGGCATTCGACCGCGTGGACTGGGACTTCCTGAGCGCAGTGCTACGGGGCACAGGCCTGGGCCCTCACATGCTGAAATGGATCTCAGCCCTATATGTGTCCCCTACTGCCTAGGTTAAGGTGAATGGTAGCCTCTCCTCACCGTTCCCTATTCAAAACGGCACGAGACAGGGTTGCCCACTCTCGCCACTTCTGTTCGCACTGGTCCTCGAACCTCTGCTGCAGAAGGTCAGAGATAATCCAAATGGTAAAGGGGTGCTGGAGGGCTCGCATGAGCACAAACTCTCCTCTTACGTGGATGATATATTGTTCCATGTAATAGGCCCTCAAGTCTCGCTGCCAAATTTGATGGGAGAATTAGTGACATATGGAGAGGTATCCAATTTTCGTATAAATAACACCAAGTCTGAAATACTGCCAGTCACCATCCCTCCATCCCTCCGACCATGACGGATTCCCTAAAAAACTCATTCCCATTCACATGGGCTACTCCCTCCATGAAATACTTAGCTCACAGACAGACCAGACTCTCTGTATATGCACAATTATATACCCTTACTTAAGAAGATAACAAATGACTTAACGACATGGGACCAAACACACTTTACTTGGGTAGGGCGAACAAATATTTTGAAAATGACCATACTGCCCTGTATCCTGTTCCTCCTACAGATGATTCCGATTCACATACCGAAACGTTTTTTTACTGACTTACGCAGCCTTTTTATTAAATTCGTGTGGGGCGGCAAGAAACCACGCTTAGCCATGGCAACACTCCAAAGAACAAAGCTGAAAGGGGGCCTAGGTGTACCCAACATACACCAATATTACCAAGCAATTGCGCTGCAGCGCATCCTAAACTGGAAGTCCCATACGCACCTTAAATTGTGGGTCCCCCTGGAGAAAACTATGGCGGGCAGAGACTTATCCTACGCACACTGGATCCCTGTGGGAGACAGGGGGCTCTCGGAATGGGTCTCCCCACTAACAGTTCACGCCCCGAAAACATGGGACAGAGTGAACGCACGCTTAACCATAGCACCGCAATTATATCCCCACTGACACCAGTGAGTGGGTACCCGTGGTTTCCTCCGGGGGAACAGATGACCTCGTTAGGCACATGGACGAGAGACGGGAAGGTCCACCTGTCTAGATTTATAGAGGGGGTTCGGTGGTGCCGCTTTCCACCTTGAGGGAGCGATATGGTAGCTTCCCCTTTCACTTCTGGAGACACCGCCAACTAGAGACTTTCATAGCCAAATGCCACAGGCAGATACAATATAGAACTGCACTGACGGAATTCGAAAATATGTGAACATCCTCAGAGTTACTGAGCCACATGATTTCGACATTATATGGACTACTTGAATCCGCCACACCCAACCCCAAACCCCTTTATATTAAGGAATGGGAAAGAGACCTCCAACAAGAACTAACAGAAGACCAACTTCACCACTTGTGACTCAAAGACTCAAGAAAACAATTACAAAGTTCTATCACGGTGGTACAGAATCTTCCCCACTGCCTCCAACGTATACTGGAGGGGATGAAAGGCACATTCCTCCACATTTGGTGGGAATGCCCTGTTTTAAAGCCATTTTGGGATATGGTCAGCAAACACATCTCAGATAGTCTGGGTATAGACATCCCAGCCCTGCCAAAGCACTTCTTACTCCACATCCCCCCCATGCCTATATCACGGTACAAAAGGAGTGCTCTCCCCCACCTCCTCAACGCAGCTAAACATCTAATACCAATACACTGGAAAAGCTTGCAGATTCCTAGCAAGCAGGATTGGTTGGGGAAGGTGGGGGAGATCATGGAAGCAGAGAGTTGGCTAGCCACCTGTAGAGATACCAGGGAAAATTTTTAGCTCACATGGGCAGCATGGAAAACCCACGTACAGGACACGACAATGACAACTTCCAGCCTAGATATTGCACTACTTGCCTTAGCCGATCCATCCTTCAGAAGACTCGTCCAGGCGAACCTTCCTTCAACGTCTGCAGGCTCTACTTGAGGTAGACATTCAGCGAATCCGGTGAGACCTATTAATACGCCTCCTCCCCCCTCTTTAAGACCTTATTTCTCTTCTATCTACCTTTTCATTATTCCCTCATCTTATTGGTTGTATGTTTTGTTTAATTTATCAAGTCCTAAACTTGGGGATACCCATTATCTGCTTTTTTGAACCACCTGGTTGGTCACCAGTTTTTTGACCAACTGGGGTGGCTCCGAGTTCATCAATGTTAAACATGGGAGAGGCATTTGCACAGGAGCTTTTTAATTGAGAAAGCAGTACACCCCACCCCCTTATTTAGGAGAGGAGCCTGTCCACGTGGACCGAATGTCTGGGACAGGAGGGGTGCCATATTGGGCGAAACAAATGGAAATGCCTCCCTAAGGTTACAGGTGTTTGTCTATACTTGGACCAAGTTGAATGTACACCTTTTGCCTTTGTCCCCCCTCCCTAATGCTCTCCTTACCCCCCTCCCCTACCCCTTCCTTTATGTTATCTTACTGCAATGTTACTGTGTTTAAACTTGCAAATGGAAAAAAAAATTATACAAAAAAAAAAAGAGTTAAACCATGGATAGTATTTTTACACATTTTAAAACCCATCATATTCCTACCCTATCAAACAGTTGTTTCACCATAATGTACCACTCCACTAATGCTCTAGCCAAGACAAAAGATATTTCCATCTTACTAAGTAAAGATGCGAACATCTCAATATCGGATCATTTGACAGACACTGATGGCAGATACGTGTTTTTGAAATGTTCCTGGGCAGGCAAACCCATCACTTTAGCTAATATTCACTTCCCAAACAAGGTCCACATTACCTTTTGCCAACATCTCATAGACGAATTGAAAGGTTTTGCATCTGGATGTTTGATTCTGGGAGGGGGATTTCGAAATCCCACTTAATCCTCTTAATGATACCTCCAATGGAAGGACATGTTCCGCCTACAGGTGTCAGAAACCCTGAAATCAGACCGAGATAGAAGTACAGTTAAATCACACTTGTTTAACCGCTTCCCGACCGCCTCATGTAGATATACGTCAACAGAATGGCACGGGCAGGCAAAAGCACGTACCTGTACGTCCCCTTTAATTTGCCTGCCCGGGGCGCGCGCGCGACCCGGTCGGGAGCTCCGTGACCACGGCCGCGGGACCAGCGGACCCGATCGCCGCTGGTATCCCGCGATCGGGTTACGGAGCTGAAGAACGGGGAGAGGTCTATGTAAACAAACCTCTCCCCGCGCTTCCTACACTGACTGTCAGTGATCGGCGGTTCCCTGTCATCGGGAACGCCGATCAATGACGTCAGACGTACAGCCACGCCCCCCTACTGTAAAAAAAAACACAACACGTCACACTGACTCCTCCCCGCCCCCTAGTGGTTAACCCCCTAACTACAACTGTCATTTACATAGGAATCAGTGCTATTTAAATAGCAGTGATTGCTGTATAAATGACAAATGTCCCAAAAATGTGTCAAAAATGTCCGATGTGTCCGCCAAAATTTCGCAGTCACAATAAAAATCGCTGATCGCCGCCATTACTAATAAAAAAAAAAAAAATATTAACAAAAATGCTATAAAACTATCCCCTATTTTGTAAACGCTATAACTTTTGCGCAAACTAATCAATAATCGCTAATTGCGATTTTTTTTACCAAAAATATGTAGAAGAATACGTATCGGCTTAAACTGAGGAAAAAATTTTTTTTATATATTTTTTGGGGATATTTATTATAGCAAAAAGTAAAAAATATTGCATTTTTTTCAAAATTTTCGCTCTATTTTTGTTTATAGCGCAAAAAATAAAAACCGCAGGGGCGATCAAATACCACCAAAAGAAAGCTCTATTTGTGGGGAAAAAAGGACGCCAATTTTGTTTTGGAGCCACGTCGCATGACCGCGCAATTGTTAGTTAAAGCGACGCAGTGCCGAATTGCAAAAAGGGGCCTGGTCCTTTGGCTGCCAATTGGTCCGGGGCTGAAGTGGTTAATAATAAAAGTAAAAAGAACAAACGTAGTCAAAACATAGCCAGAGTTCAGTAACCGGAACGCATAGTCAGCCAAGCCAGAAGTCAGGGATCAAAGTAGTGGAACAGCAAGCAGGATCTGGAGCCAGTAGGGATGTCAGCAAAGCCAGTCTTTAAGCCAGCATAACAAGGTGTCACAAGGGCAGGGCCCATTGGTATGCCGATATGAGGGAGGGGTGGGCAGAATATATATATATTTAAGGCATGGGTCTTGGAATGCCAGATTCACAAGCCTCCTCCAGCTTACAATGGCGCCACACGCAAGCATCCTACTGCTGGCAGCTCTCTGTGTAGGATCAGGTAAGGGACATCATTAATATTCAGATTTTTGTTTCTGGGGAATTTTACCATTTTATAATACATTAAACAATTTTTTTTAGCAACAAGCAATTTATATAGATACTAGATACTTGCAATTCCCTTTGAGGTGACTGCAGTACAGTACCATTGCATTAGTATCCTGCTCAATGGCTGCATGCATGCTGTAGACTGGGGTTGAAAGAGAGAGCCCTTAGGTCCCCTTCTCCATTTATTTCTTTTGCCTCTACCCCAGGCATTACTAACATCCCCCAGTTACATCCCATTGCCTCTCAGGATCTCTCCCAAGCCTACCACCTCAATGCCCTTTTCCTTTCCATCCGCTCTGGACCCCTATATCCCTACCTACCCCAACTTGCCCCTCTCCTACTTAGTTGCATTGGAATATGATTTTCCTCCACACACCACCTTCACACTTGCAGCTGATTGTCTTTTGTGCTAAAAAAAATGGCCTTACACCTGTGGAATTTTGTTAGAAAATAGTCCTATTTAGAACGTTTGTTCAGTTAGAGCAGCCTTTCTCAACCAGGGTTCCAAGGAACTCTAGGGTTCCTCCAGAGGTTGCTAGGGGTTCCTTGAGCAATGAGCAATTTCTGCCTCTCAGGTATGTTCTCACTGACACCATTGATCTTTTTCACTATCTGTAAAGGGGTAATTCTTCCCAATGACCACAAGTGTAAAGGACATTCTTCCTATTGACCATCACACTAACATATCATGAGTTGCAGATATAGTAATTTTCAGCAGGCGTTCCCTAAGACCAGAAAGTTATTTCAAGGGTTCCTCTGTGTTGAAAGGTTGAGAAAGGCTGAGTTAGAGGGACGATTCGACAATTGGTTTTCGACCAAGCAAGCAAAACAAATCAAAGGTTAAGGATGGAAAATGTTTGTAGAATCTAATGGGAACACATTTCTAATTGTTGAATTCACTCACGCCGATAACATTTTTTATTAGCCGGACAGTCCTTGGTCCCTCCTTACTTCCTTGTTTCTCCCTTTCCTTTCCACCTTCTCCCTTGTCTAACCCCTTCTTTCCTTTCTCTTCTTACCTTCTCTTTTTTTCAGCCAGTTTCTCTTTTCCATGGGTCTATCCTATTAGTATAGGCCTGCCGGTATGGACTGACTCGACAGGATGCCAACCACATCTGTTCCAAAAGACCGAAGGATTCTACCTACACACGGTAGTCGCTCCCATTTTCCCATTCCTTTTTGTTTTTAGGGTCCCTAGTCCCCAAATTTTTGCTTTTCACCAGGTCTGTTTTCCTTTGAGTCTCATACCATAGGGCCAGGGCTATCTTTAATATTGATTGGACCCTGGGCAAACATTTTCTTGGACCCCCGCTTTGAGACATACAGTAATTAGCAGCTAGACTCATAATGAGTTTACTGCAGCAGACCAGGTAGCGATTGTGATTGGTTGCCAGAGGTTACAGCATATCATTACTGAAAGGAAATAAATCAAGATTAGGGGTAACTGCTTTGTTATGCTGTGTATTTTTTTGCTGTGTATTTTTTTCCAGGAGCCCCATCGTCTAAACAGAGAGCTTCCCCAGTTTCTTTCTTTGCAGCCTCAGCTGCACTTGAAGGGGAACTGCTCTTTGCTGAGCGGTCTCCTGTTCATTCACAAACAGAAACATAGTAAACTAGTTTTAAAAGGTGCCAATATTTTTCAAATTAAATATAAAACATCAAAAGATTTTTTTTATTGTACCTATTAAAATTCATCAAACATGGTTTTCCAGAGTTACAGATCACATTATACATATGTACATGTCAGAACATAGTGTGCATGCACCACCTGCAATACCCAGCCAATACCTTGCAATACCCAGCCAATACCCTGACAATACTCTGCAATACCTTGCCAATACTCTGCAACACCCTGCCAATACTCTGCAATACTCTGCAATACCCTGACAATACTCTGCAATACCTTGCCAATACTCTGCAATACCCTGACAATACTCTGCAATACCTTGCCAATACTCTGCAATACCCTGCCAATACCCAGCCAGTACTCTGCCAATACTCTGCAATACCCTGACAATACTCTGCAATACCCTGACAATACTCTGCAATACCCTGACAATACTCTGCAATACCTTGCCAATACCTTGCCAATACTCTGCAATACCCTGCCAATACTCTGCAATACGCTGCCAATACTCTGCAACACCATGCCAATACTCTGCAATACCCTGCCAATACTCTGCAACACCCTGCCAATACTCTGCAACACCCTGCCAATACTCTACCATACCCAGCCATACTCTGCCATACTCTTCCATACTCTGCAATACACGGTAATACCCAGCCATACTCGGCGATACCCAGCCGTACCCAGCCATGCTCAGCCGTACCCATCCATACTCAGCCAATATTACAGTTGGGGAGATGACGTGGATATTACAGTGGGTGAGATTGTGGATATTACAGTGGGGGCTCTATGGTGGTGGAATTTTCAAAGTTTTTTGCAAATTCAATTATTATTTGCTAATCTGAAAAATGATCCGATCCGTGACTCTGATCCGAGCAACGATCCGATCCGTGAGTTTGGGGGGGAAAGATGTACAGAGGGGGAACAGATATATGTGTGTGGGGGAGGACAGACGTGTAGTGGGGTACAGAGGGGGAACAGATATATGTGTGTGGGGGGGGGACAGATGTGTAGTGGGGTACAAAGGGGAAACAGATATATGTGTTGGGGGGGAACAGACGTGCAGGGGGGTACAGAGGGGAAATAGACATGCAGGGGGGAACGCGCCCCTTGCTTACAGTAATACTAGACCCGCCCCTAAGAATATTAAAAAATAAAGTCACAGTTACTTTGCTGAGTAACTAATTACTTTTCCAATGTAGTAACTGAGTTACTAACTCAATTACTTTTTGGGGAGAAGTAATTTGTAACTAAACATCTCTCTTACTTTTTTGTAAATATTTTATTATATCTTTTCATGTGACAACACTGAAGAAGTGGCACTTTGCTACAATGTAAAGTAGTGAGTGTACAGCTTGTATAACAGTGTAAATTTGATGTCCCCTCAAAATAACTCAACACACAGCCATTAATGTGTAAACCGCTGGCAACAAAAGTGAGTACACCCCTAAGTGAAAATGTTCAAATTGGGCCAAACGTGTCAATATTTTGTGTGGCCACCATTATTTTCCAGCACGGCCTTAACCCTTTTGGGCATGAAGTTCACCAGAACTTCACAGGTTGCCGCTGGAGACCTTTTCCACTCCTCCATGACGACATCACAGAGCTGGTGGATGTTGGAGACCTTGCGCTCCTCCACCTTCCGTTTGAGGATGCCCCACATATGATCAATAGGGTTTAGGTCTAGAGACATGCTTGACCAGTCCATCACCTTTACCTTCAGCTTCTTTAGCACGGCAGTGGTCATCTTGGAGGTGTGTTTGGGGTCGTTATCATGTTGGAATACTGCCCTGCGGCCCAGTCTCTGAAGGGAGGGGATCATGCTCTGCTTCAGTAGGTCACAGTACATGTTGGCATTCATGGTTCCCTCAATGATCTGTAGCTCCCCAGTGCCAGCAGCACTCATGCAGCCCCAGACCATGACACTCCCATCACCATGACCCTCCCCCCACCATGCCTGACTGTAGGCAAGACACACTTGTCTTTGTCCTCCTCTCCTGGTTGCCCCCACATACGCTTGACACCATCTGAACCAAATTCGTTTATCTTGGTCTCATCAGACCACAGGACGTGGTTCCAGTAATCCATGTCCTTAGTCTGCTTGTCTTCAGCAAACTGTTTGCGGGCTTTCTTGTACATCATCTTTAGAAGAGGCTTCCTTCTGTCATGACAGCCATGCAGACCGATTTGATGCAGTGTGTGGCGTATGGTCTGAGCACTGACAGGCTGACCCCCCACCCCTACAACCTCTGCAGCAATGCTGGCAGCACTCATACATCTATTTCCCATAGACAACCTCTGGATATGACGCTGAGCACGTGACCTCAACTTCTTTGGTCGACCATGGCGAGGCCTGTTCTGAGTGGAACCTGTCCTGGTCTTGGCCACCGTGCCGCAGCTCAGTTTCAGGGTTTTGGCAATCTTATAGCCTAGGCCATCTTTATGTAGAACACCAATTCTTTTTTTCAGATCCTCAGAGAGTTCTTTGCCATGAGGTGCCATGTTGAACTTTCAGTGTCCAGTATGAGAGAGTGAAGCCCCATACACACGCTCGGACAATCCGCGGACAAGGTCGGTCGGACTTTGTCCGACGTACTTTGTCCGATGTTGTCGTTGCGTACACACGGTCGGACTACGTTGTCGGAATATCCGGTCCGGAAGAACGTCGTGACGTAAGTCGTCGTCCACGAGATTACAAAAGGGAAGTTCAGCACCACGTCAGGCACCCGTTGGGCTCCTTCTGCTGATCCCGTGTTTATCGAGAGTTAGTGGAAGTTTGGTGACTTAAGATTCGCGCTTCTCAGTTTTCTGACTCAGATCGTTACTGCTCTTCAGTTTGTGCTTGTCGTGCGTATCTGTTTATTAGTGCGTGTAGTCAGTTCGCATTTGTTGGTCATTGCGGCCTATATCTTGATATAGGACGCTTTGATTTGCACTGCTTATTGTCTGCTCGTTGCTGGTATTCACTTCGTTCTTTCAGGCCTTGCTGTTTATCGGTGCTTTCTGTTTGTCCGTTCTGACCAGCCGACCTTTTGTGACCTTCTGAGCGATGTTTCCCGTGCGTACTCGTCGCCGAGTTCGTGCTGTACGCGGAATTGGTGTCGGGCTTTTAGCTTTGACCCAAGACCCGTCCATGAACAGAGTGATGAGGAGTATGTGGACCAAGAATTGGTTGCTTCAGCGTGACCAGTTCTCGCACATGCCTTTGCTTCGTGAGATCCGGGAGAATAATCCTGATGATTTCAGGAACTTTCTCAGGATGACGGACCCCGATTTTCACCGTCTTTTGGCTTTGCTGACCCCCTTTATCAGCCGGCAGGATACCTGCATGAGACAAGCCATTACTCCGGAGCAGAGGCTTGTTGCCACGTTGAGGTACTTGGCGACAGGGAGAAGTCTTCAGGATTTGAAGTTCTCTTCAGGTATCTCTCCCCAGGCCCTGGGAATCATTATTCCAGAGACCTGTTCTGCCATCATTCAGGTCCTGCAGGAGGACTATATTAAGGTAACATTTCTACTTTACTATTCCCTTCTATGTATGCTCTGTTTGCTAATGACTTGTATTTTTGACCTCCTTCCCTAATTACCATGATTGCAATATGTTCTAATATGCTGTGCCCCTTTTCTCCTTCATGCATTTTTCCCTTCACTTACCTCACCAGCATGCTCTTCTGCCCCAATAGACACCTATGGCCTACTCACTTAAGCAATGTCTTTTGTCTGCTGCATAGTATTGTTTGCCCCAAAACACCCCCTAAAATATGCACAAATGTTTGCTGTGTGGTTTACTTCATGTAGAGCCCCCTTTTTTTGTTCTTTTTTGGGGGGGGGGGGGCAAACTCATTAGGAACCCCCTCCCCCAACTGCTCTGTCAGATGGTACCAATCCTTTATCTGCTGGCTTTCCCAAGGTCCATACACACTATATACCTACCTCTTTATAGTGCGCATCTTTAGGGATGAATTCAGCAAAGCATGTAGTGCAAGGGACTGCCTCCATACATTCCATTTCCTATTTTTTTGTCTTCTTTCCCTCCTATTAGCTTGCTTGGTAATTTAATAATGTCACACTGTGCCTGCCTTTTTTGGGGGGGGGGGGGAAATGTTATTTGATCTTTCCTGTGGCCTGCCAATAGTGTTAAGTACAGAGGGTCTGGCCAAACTAGGCCACATTATTGAGCCATTTGCCAATCAATGAAGTGCAGAGGGTTACCTGTCCACCACCCCCCCCCCCCCCAAAACCATAGTTATTGCCAATGTCCCATCAGAAGTGGGGGGATTGATGGGGGGGTGAGTAATCTGTGAAGGGGAGCCTCTACTTTTCTGTGTAAATACTTTCCAGCCTCCAATTTTATACAATGCTCTTGTTCCAAGATGTTGATTGTCTAATCTGCTTGCAATGTTTAGGTGCAAAGTGACTAATTTTTTTTTCTTGTTTCACTCCACAGTTCCCTTCCACGCCACAGGAATGGCAGACTGTGGCCTCCCACTTTGCCAGCCGTTGGGACTTTCCTAACTGCGGAGGGGCAATTGATGGGAAACACGTCCGCATCGCCCCACCGCCCAACTCGGGGTCCTACTATTATAATTATAAAGGGTTTAATAGTGTAGTGATGTTGGCGGTGGTGTCGGCAACATACGAGTTTATGTATGTGGACGTGGGGATGAACGGCCGGATATCGGATGGTGGGGCCATTACGCACACGGAGTTCTACTGGCGTCTCCAAAGTGGCAGTCTGTGCTTGCCACCTCCAGAGGAGAATGCCGAAGGACTCCCCTTCGTCTTTGTCGCAGATGAAGCGTTTGCGCTGACTCCCCATGTGATGAGGCCGTTCCCGATGAGGACCCTCACCCCGGACCAGAGGGTCTTCAACTACAGGCTGTCCAGAGCCAGAAGAGTGGTGGAGAACGCTTTTGGCATCCTGGCCAGCCGCTTCCGCCTGTTCCTGACGGCATTTAACTTGGCGGAATACAAACTGAACCACATAGTTCTTGCCTGTTGCATATTGCACAACTTCCTCAAAAGACATAACAGGAACTATGTGGTGCCCGTTGGCCCAGATGTGGAGGGCCCTCCAAATGCGGACCTCACAGCCCTTCGAGTGGCACGTCCAGGCTTGCCCCCTCTCAATGCCCGCGTGGTCCGGGACCAATATATGGAATACTTTGTGGGTAGGGGGGCCATTGCTCTGCCTGACGATGTGTGAGAGGCATTTTTTAATAAATCTGATATTTTAACCAACCTCTGATTTCTTGTCATTTCAGTCTTCTTTTTAGCTTATTTTACTTTGACATTTTTTCCCTTTGCCTTCGACAGTGGTAATGCACTTTCTGGGCAAAAGGAGGTAACAGTCTCTTCTTCCCAAAAAGATTATTCTCATGTGTGTTTGCTACCTAATCTTTGGTCTAGAGAAGGTTTGTCCTGCATAACTGACACCCAAAATACTCCTTTTCAGCACCAGGTGTGACATGTGTGTATTCTCCAAAATGCTGTGCTCCGTGTTTTCGTACAAAGCACTGTGGGTGTCATTTCCATAAGTCAAATCCGCTATGCTCTACAAGTGCATTGAAAAAGTTCCCTGGGAAAGGAAATTGCAGTGCAAAGTGGATTTGCCTTTAGTAAATAACACCCATTGCCCCCCATATCCTTTACATTTTACATACATAATGCATTGTTTTATTTAAATAAGGAAGCCACACATTTTGAAAAATAAAAAAGTTTACTTGGAAAACATTCACAAGTGCGTTTACAATCTTCACGCCAAAACTGACAACATCTTGGTTATTTACAACATTATTTACAAAGATTACGCAATTTGTAAAACCAGGCATGGAGCTAAGCAGAACCTATGAAGTAGGAAAGTTCAACTTTGTAAAGTGAAGACAAGATCAGACATGACTATATGTTCAAAGTGTGTTTGATCTTGCCTTCATCACATGGGGGGGGCACCCCCGAAAAGTGGAAATTTGGAACATGCACACAATTTGGTTCTGAAAATGGTCATTAGATGGTAAAACACATGCCTAGAAGCTTCAAAAGTGCCATTTTCCATCATGGGGATGAATGGACGTTTTTTGGGGGTGCAACCCCTTCACCACAACCACTTTCGTAGTTCGTAAAGTGTTTGCACCCCCAAAAAAACGTTGCCATTCATCCACCATGATGGGAGCTAGCACATGTGGACACAATGTGTGCATGTTCCAAATTTCACACAGTTTTTAAGTTGCAAATGTGTTCAGAAGCTGGCACAAATGTGTGTAAATTACTTGGTGCTTTTTCATATTTTTCCTAAAACATCAATGATGTTCTTCAATTTTTGTTGAACATCATTGATGTTTTGCTTTATGTAATCTAGATCTCGATTGCAGACCATTATCTCTCCGATGAGTACGTGGGCACTCTCTGTGGTAAAGTGCGATTTTTCTTCCACAACATCCACGTCACCTAAAAACCACAAACAAACAAAAATGGGGTGTTGGAAATGAGGCAGCCATACATGGATTAGCTTACCAGTAGCTGTGTTCTCCCACACTCACCTGTTGTGGTGACAATTTCTCCAAGTTCGATGATCTCTCCTTCCTCCTCCTCCTCCTCTGCTTCTGCTCTTTCCCCTTTTTTGGGAGGTGTTGGTTTGGGGGTTTCCTCAGACGGCCCAAGTTTTCGCTCCCCTATGAGAATGTCCAAAAGGAAGATTTAGCAACACAAACTATTGAGGGCAGAAATAGGAAATGACAAACATTGCTTGAAAGTGACGGACACTATTTTAGTTTGGCCAGTTACAAATGTCAACTACATGAATGTAGTCACTTTGTAAAGGTGCTAAACTGACTAGCTTTTTGGTAGAAGTTTGTGTGATGGAGACCCCCCTCTAGTATCCACTGGAGCACATGTGTGGAAAAGGCTAATAAAAAGGGGGTTTGGGTGTCCCAGCACTAGTGCTCTCGAGTCCAGATGGGTAAACACCTACTGGGTGACCTCTCCTTTACATTGAATAAATTGCCTTTACATTCTGGATGACATTTCTAGGGAGAACAAACTTCCTTTCCCCCAAAAAAACACCAAACATCGTATTATAAGTGGCCGCACGATCGAGGTTGCGTACGATCGAATGGACACACACACGACCATGACAGTGGCAGAAAGATCGAGGCTGAGTACGATCGAATGCACAGACGAACATGAAAGTGGCCATTTTGGAATGTACAACTTTGTAAAAATCAAACCACATGGAGCAGTATGCAAGCAAGAAATCAAACACAAAACACAACTACTTACTTTTTTGAAGAATTCTCTTGATCTTTCTGTACTGATCGGCCTCCCTCAGTTTCAGGTCTGACCAGCGTTTCCTCAGTTGCTCCTTGGATCGTTGTACCCCAAAATGATTGTACAGCCTCCTCACAACTTTAGACATGATCTTGGCCTTGCGGACATTGGGGTTGAGGTAAGGCCCATACTTCCCATCATAGTCGCTCCTCTTTAATATGTCCACCATCTCCAACATTTCTCCAAATGACATATTGGAGGCCTTGAATTTCAGGCTCCGGGATCGGGACGTTTCTGCCTCCGGCCTTTCCTCGTCCTCCTCCTCGTTGGGGGGATATTTGGGGCGCACCTGCTGTGTCCCCGCCATGTGCTCTCCCCACTGCGCCGTAAAGAGAAGGGGTGGGGAATAGACGAGAAAGATCGTCAGGGGCGGGCGGAGTTTGACGCATGCGCACTGTATATAAAACGTCACACGCCTGTGTCGTAGCCACGATCTGGGAGACGAGGGGAGAGAAAGCTCACGCACGAGACGATCGCTACAAACGAAGGTACAATTTGACGTTGGTACATAACTAGCCTAGACTGATTAGAACTTGAGGCTTCTTTATGGAGAAGATTAGGAGTGTTTAGGCTGACATTATTTATATTGTTTTGTGTGGCGTTGTGTCTTGCAGAGGTGATGGAGGCGTTCTACAACGTGAGCTTTCTCCCACACTTCATTGATAAATACCGGCAATTCCCCCTCTTATGGCAGGCAAAACACAGGGATTATAGCAACAGACCAAAGAGGTACGCAGCCCTGCTGAAACTGGTGGCATTTGTAAAGCCTACCCTGCCCATGGCAACCGTCGCAAACTTAAAAGTGAAGATAAACAACATGAAGACTACCTATTTCCGGGAGCGCAATAAGGTCCTGAAGTCACAAGCATCTGGAGCTGCAGCAGCTGATGTCCATGTCCCCACGCTCTGGTACTATGACAGGCTCCACTTTCTCAAAGACCAGGCTACTGTCAGGAAGTCACTCTCGACTCTTCCTTGCACGCGTCCTTCCACGCACGCCACCCCTGATGAGGCTTCCGAGGACCAACCTGGGCCTTCCAGTCAGGAATATGTGCAGGTGCCCAGCTTGTTCCAGGTATAGTAGTTTTGGAACCAGTTTGTTGAATAATGAATGATGTTCAGTTAATTCAGGATCCCCAATTGCTTATTTCCTAACGTGATTGACATATCAACAGACAGTGGTGTGGGAGACATTTTTGGGAAGAATCTAAACTGCAGGGCTGAGAATTGTATGGTTTTGTATTTGAAAACATTTTGCAACAGTCACTAGATGAGAATTGTGTGTGTTTGATGAACAAATAACTGAAACTATGTCCCTTTTTCAGACACAGGAAGACCTCAGCCAGGAGGTGGCTGTGGAAGGTGGCAGTCAGGAGGAGGCAGGGGGTAGTGGCAGCCAAGAGGGGGGTAGGCGTAGGAGCCTGACTGTCTCCCAAGTCTCTCCCCTCCGCCTTCCCTACAGAAGGGCGAAAAACATGGGGGAGGTGGGAGAGTCAGCGCTCCAGCTGATAAAAGATGCCTCAGCCTCCCTCTATGCCACACCCACCTACGAGGAGGCCTTTGCCTCCTTGGTTACAAGTAAATTTACGGGTATGGAGGCGGGGCAACGCAGCATGTGTGAGGAGGTCATCCTCAAAATCCTAAATGAGGGGATGGCTGGGGAGATGACTCCCCTCACACATGTTTGCGAGAGTGACCTTGCTCCGCCTCCTCCTCCTCCTTCTGCCACCCCACCAGCACCAGCACCACGGCGTGGAAGGAAGCGTACAAGGAAGACAAGAGAGTGACAACCTGGACTCAGTCTGGTCTGAGAGAAGATGGAGCCTCTCGTAGTACCAGAGCCTGGGGACCTAGATGGCATCTGCTGCAGTTCCGGATGTTTTGGACTTCAGGACCAGATTGCGCTCCCTTATTATTTAGATAGGTAGTCTTCATGCCCCCAATTGTTTAAGTCTGTAAAATGATGGTTGCCATGGGTGTCCAAGGCTTTGCAAATTCCCCAAGTTTCACCATGGCTGCGTTCCTCTTTGGTCTGTTGCTGAGACCTAAATAAAGGTTTTTTTGCTTTGAAATAATCATTGACTATTGTGTTTTACTTTTCTACAATGACAGTTTTTCTTTGAGTAGGCAGGTACATTTCACTAATCCTAGAATTAACAAGGGGCACCAACAACCAACAAACTCCTAGTAAATGTAAGCAAGAAATACAAATGTTAATAATGTGGTTTTGCTAAGTTGAGACATACAAACCCCCTCCAAAAAAAAAAAAAAACTACTTCAAATATGTATTCCCCCAAAAAAAAAAAATCTGGGTAAAAAAATAAGAAAGATTGTATTACGATCTGAGTAAAAATAAACATGTAGTGTATAAATGCTGCAAAGTAATAAAGAAGTAAATTTGTGAGAAGTGCGGGTGAATAGGAGCAGCTAAAAGATGTCATTCTTGTTGCATTTTAAAGAAAAAGAGAATGCGCTGCATTAAAGACATTTTAACATTGCAGCGTGACGAATGTGCTGTGTCGATTAGGAAAGGTAGTTTTACCTGACCGAGCGCTTCCGTCACAGAATTTCTTCTGAGCATGCGTAGCACTTTGTCCGTCGGACAAGCGTACACACGCTCGGATTTGGTGTGATCGGACCGGGTTGACGGGAAATCTTTCCAGCAGGAGATAAGACTTTGTCCGACGGACAAACCGACGAACACTGTCCGATGGTGCATACACACGGTCTGATTTTTCAACAACCTTGTCCGATCGGACCAAATTGATGAAAAAGTCCGACCGTGTGTATGGGGCTTGAGAGTGATAACACCAAATTTAACACACCTGATCCCCATTCACACCTGAGACCTTGTAACACTAACGAGTCACATGACACCGGGGAGGGAAAATGGCTAATTGGGCCCAATCTGGACATTTACACTTAGGGGTGTACTGACTTTTGTTGCCAGCGGTTTAGACATTAATGGCTGTGTGTTGAGTTATTTTGAGGGGACAGCAAATTTACACTGTTATACAAGCTGTACACTCACTACTTTACATTGTAGACAAGTGTAATTTCTTCAGTGTTGTCACATGAAAAGAGAGAATAACATATTTAAAAAAATGTGAGGGGTGTACTCACTTTTGTGAGATACTGTATATTATATATATATATATATATATATATATTATTTTTTTTTCTTTATACTCCTAAAGATATCAATAGTAATGTGGCATCAATTCAAAATCTACGTGATATAAAAAAAGCTTAACAAACTTCATTTGGTTGCATATTAGTGAAGATTGCACATAATTAAAGATATACTTGGAACAAATTGTTTCCGACTTAACACAATCTATTTGGTTGGTTACTTTCTGATAGGGATGTCACATAAATAAGAGTAATATAGATATCCCAGTAACAAATAAGCCAACAAACTGAGACTGAACAGCAAAATAAGATCCATACAATTAAGATTACTATCTACATAACAATATAAATAGTCCCAAGTAAAGGAACTTACCCTATTATCCCGTTTTGCGAGTCCTCACCGCCAGCAAAATATTCTGCCTTCCT
This sequence comes from Lithobates sylvaticus, assembly GCA_028564925.1. Lineage (NCBI taxonomy): Eukaryota > Metazoa > Chordata > Amphibia > Anura > Ranidae > Lithobates > Lithobates sylvaticus. The sequence goes on from CM053030.1 coordinate 526,469,597, forward strand.
CCAGCCGGATGACATATAGAGGGCATACCATTTTCATATTTTCCAGAATAGGTTTAGAATACCCCCCCCCCCCCCCCCCCCCCGTTAGCTAGATGTTTTGGTGGCAAAATGTCACCTGCATGATGACTTCACCATGCACGCATGCGCAATGACGTCACAACACCGCAACACAATGTGACAAAGGAAAGACATGTGGGAGATGGTGGAGCTTTTAAAGGAGGGAGAGGGAGAAGATGGGGGAAGTGTAAGTGTGGGGGGGGGGGGGTGCATGCAAAGGTCAGAGCTGAAGAGGGGTGAAAGTGAGATGTGGATGCAGAGGTAAGCAGCTGTGGAAGAATGCTGAACTCTGCTCTCTGTGTGCAGTGCTCCCCAAACTCTGCACCCTGTGTGTAACCCCCCCAACTTTACACTCGGCATGTAATACACGCCTGATATTTAATGCCTCTTTAACCACTTCAGCCCCGGACCAATTGGCAGCCAAAGGACCAGGCCCCTTTTTGCGATTCGGCACTGCGTCGCTTTAACTTACAATTACGCAGTCGTTGCGACGTGGCTCCCAAACAAAATTGGCATCCTTTTTTTCCCACAAATAGAGCTTTCTTTTGGTGGTATTTGATCGCCCCTGCGGTTTTTATTTTTTGCGCTATAAACAAAAATAGAGCGACAATTTTGAAAAAAACACAATTTTTTTTACTTTTTGCTATAATAAATATCCCCAAAAAATATATAAAAAAACATTATTTTTTTCCTCAGTTTAGGCCGATACGTATTCTTCTACATATTTTTGATAAAAAAAATCGCAATTAGCGATTATTGATTGGTTTGCGCAAAAGTTATAGCGTTTACAAAATAGGGATAGTTTTATAGCATTTTTATTAATATTTTTTTTTTTTTACTAGTAATGGCGGCGATCAGCGATTTTTATTGTGACTGCGACATTATGACGGACACATCGGACATTTTTGACACATTTTTGGGACCATTGTCATTTATACAGAAATCAGTGCTATTTAAAATGCACTGATTCCTATGTAAATGACAGTGGCAGTGAAGGAGTTAACCACTAGGGGGCGGGGAGGAGTTAGTGTGATATCTTGTGTTTTTTTTTACAGTAGGTGGCGTGGCTGACGTCTGATGTCACTGATCGGCTGTTCCCGATGACAAGGAACAGCCGATCAGTGACAGGCAGTGTAGGAAGCGCGGGGAGAGGTTTGTTTACACAGACCTCTCCCCGTTCTTCAGCTCTGTGACCCGATCGCGAGACACCAGCGGCGATCGGGTCCCCTGGTCCCGCGGCCGTGGTCACGGAGCTCCCCGACCGGGTCGCGAGCGCGCCGCCGGCGGATCGTGCGCGACCCCACGGCTAGGCAATTAAAGGGGACGTATATATATATATATACACGTGCTTTTGCCTAGCCATGCCATTTTGCCGACGTATATTTACATGCGGCGGTCAGGAATCGGTTAAGACCATCCCACTGTCATAGGAATGTGACCACACCCAGTATTTGATGCAGTTTGGAGGGTGTGTGTGGGGGGAGGTGGTTTTGGGGGGTCATGGCTGAGTTTTTACTGGAAAAAAGCCCTGACCAAGACACATTACACACTATTAGTGCCACCTTATTAGTGCAGCCTATCAGTGCTGCCAATCAGTGCCCATCAGTGCTGCCAATCAGAGCCCATCAGTGCCTATCAGTGCCACCTCATCAGTGCTCATCAATGCAGCCTATCAGTGCTGCCAATCAGTGCCCATCTGTACTGCCAATCAGTGCCCATCAGTGCTGCCAATCAGTGCTGCCAATCAGTGCCCATAACTACAGCTAATCAGTCTAGCCCATCAGTGCAGCCTATCAGTGCCCATCAGTGCAGCCTATCAGTGCCCATCAGTGCAGCCTATTAGTGCCTTTCAGTGCTGCCAATTAGTGCCCATCAGTGCTACCATTATATTGAGGAAAGCAGTGGTGTACTCATCATGTATGGCTTTTATTAGTACAAATGTAGAAGTTTTATCTGCTTTTATCTAAAGATGGAGTCACACTTTAAATTGTTCTTTTTCAGCCTATTCCCTGCAATGTTACACATGCACTGAACAAACCAGCAACAACAACTGCAAGACGGCGACTACCTGCCCCTCCGGAAATGGCTACTGCCAGACGGCTGTAGGAACTGCTTCAGCAAGTAAGGCTTCTTAACAAAACATTATTACTCATTTGGCCATTAAAGAGGTTATCTACATATATATTTCAGCCAAGCACCTTGTGAATCTCTAATGGTTAGATGGTAAATACAGGAAACCATACAGGATCTTGTTTTTCACAGTGTCACACACCATAACCCCCCCCCTCCTCCCAAGATTATCTGGAATTACGTGAAGAGCAAGCATCTTGGTCCCAATATCTCATGGATTGTACACCATGGTCATTCTGAATCCTGCATACTACGTGGGGAGGCCAATAACCCTCACCATGATCTAGATGTGCTAGGGCTCTGACATTTTGCTGGTTTATAGATGGATATCTTAGTAATATGCATAACAATGTTTGTTTTTAGACATGTGCACAACAAAAAATTCGTTTATTTTCATTTCGTTTTTTTCGTTTCCGTTGATTCGTAACGATTTGTACATTCGTAAGTCGTCGGTGTTCAGTATTTGTAACGATTCGTACATTCGTAAGAGTTATTTTTTCGTTGATTAGTTTTTTCGTTAGTTTAATTTTCGGACGCATTCGTATTTATTCGTACATTCGTAGATTGGTAATCGGAGCATAATTCATAATTTTATGTAATGTGTATGCTATTATTACATTTTAATAATTTACGAATCGAAAAAAAAAAGTTCCGAATCGAAAAAAAAAGTTCGGAATCGAAAAAAAAGTTCCGAATGTACGAATTTTTTTGTTAAATAGAGACACGGAAAATTACGAATCGAAAAAAAAAAATGTACAAATTTTTTTGTTCAATCCATTCAAAGCACGTTAAGCAGCACCATTGTAAGGGACACGAAAAATTACCAATTCAACAAAAAAAAAGTTACGAATGTACGAATTTTTTCGTTCGTTTTTCGGATTTTCTTCATTAGTACATTCGTTGTTTCTAAATTTTTTTTTTCGGATTTTCGTTATTTTTCGGATTTGTTAGATTCAAATGATTCGGACATTTCGGATTTTTGACATTGCGGAATTTTGGAATTTAGAAATTTAGAAATTTTGACATTTCGGAATTTCGACATTTCGGAAATTCAACATTTCGGAAATTCAACATTTCGGAAATTCAACATTTCGGAAATTCAACATTTCGGAAATTCAACATTTCGGAAATTCAACATTTCGGAAATTCAACATTTCGGAAATTTGGATTCGGAAGTTTGGAAGTTTGGAAATTCGAATATTCTAAATTTCAAAAAATTAATAAATTCTAAAATTTTGAAATTTGAAAATCCAAGAATAAGAATGAAAATCTAAAAATACAAAAGAATGAAAATCTGAAAATTCAAAAACCCGAAAATCTGAAATACTGTAATAACTAACTAATAAATATTAAATTATAGGTATTGGAATTTCCTTTCAAATTTGGCTGTTAGTGAACGTAACGAGTACGAATTTACAAATTATCTGAAACAACGAATGCCGCATCTAAACAAATGGAACGTAACGATCTAATAATAATAATAAATAACAATAATAATAATAAAACCATTTTATTATTATTATTTATTATTAATTTGTTCCATTCCATGTTTTCAGATTCTGCATTCGTTAGAGGCACACTTAAATGGCAAATGAAGCACAATATAACACTTTAAATCGCATTGGTTACCTTTACTCAGGTTGGCTCTTCGAGTCCAAGCAGGAGGAGAGCAGAGGAGTTTGTGTCAGGCCTCTCTCTTCTGCCTGACACCACAGGCCCAACTTTAAACACTTTATTCAAATCGACAAGTAGGGATGAGCCGAACACCCCCGGGTTCGGTTCACACCAGAACCCGCGAACGGACCTAAAGTCCGTGCGAACATAAGAACCCTATTAGTTACAATGGATGCGAATGTTCGAAATCAAAAGTGCTAATTTTAAAGGCTAATATGCATGTTATTGTCATAAAAAGTGTTTGGGGACCCGGGTCCTGCCCCAGGGGACATGTATCAATGCAAAAATGTTTTTTAAAAACGACAGTTTTTTCAGGAGCAGTGATTTTAATAAAGCTTAAAGTGAAAAAATAAAAGTGTAATATTCCTTTAAATTTCGTACCTGGGGGGTGTCTATAGTATGCCTGTGAAGGGGCGCATGTTTCCTGTGCTTAGAACTGTCCCTGAAAAAAGTGTAATTTTTGCAGGAAAAAAAGCTATTTCCATCATCTTCTTCCTCCGATCTGCTTCTTCTTGCTCTGGTCTTCTCGTCCGGCATCTTCTTCCATGGCGTCGGTGTCTATTCTGGGCCGCTCCGCGCAATAGGAGGCTCCCGCTGTGTGAGGCTTTGCTGTGTCTGACAGGTCTTTTATAACGGAGGGCCACCTGGTGACCCCGCCCCCTCTGACGTCATGGGGAAAGCCATAGGGAATTCCCCATGACGTCCCCGTGCGTCAGAGGGGGCGGGGTTACCAGGTGGCCCCGCCCTCCGTTATAAAAGACCTGTCAGCTGCAGCGAAGCCTCACACAGCGGGGGCCTCCCATTGCGCGGAGCGGCCCTATACAAGCGTATGAGAATGCAAATGCATCTAACGCAAATCAGAAGGTTAACTGCAGGTCCAATGCACATGTCAGTGAATTCTGAATGATCTCAGAAGCATCTCAAACTGATGTCGAAAGCGTCCTACATTTGCCCATGGAAGCTCTTTGACACAGGTCAGGAACCTATAGCGAGTCTTAGATGGTAGGGGGACTAGCTGGACTTACACAGTAAAAGTCAAGATTGAACATACATTCAGGTGCTGGATCTATTGATCATTGGAACATATGGATTTCACCAAAGGTTTCCTCATCATATGCTTAGCTTGAAGTGGCCTGGTTTGTGACATGCACACTTTAAAGCCCCATACACACGGTCGGACAATCCGCGGACCAGGTCGGTCGGATCCTGTCCGTCATACTTTGTCTGATGTTGGTTTTGCGTACACACGGTCGGACAAAGTTGTCGGAAAATCCGATCATTCTGAACGTGGTGACGTTTGTTGCCTACGACGGGACTACGTAGAGGCTAGTAGCCAATAGCTTTGGTCTTGTAATGTGATCTGAGCATGCGTAGCACTTTGTCCGGTCGGACAACCGTACACACGATCGGATTTGGTGTGATCGGACCGTGTTGTCGGCAAATCTTTCCAGCAGGAGATAAGACTTTGTCCGTCGGACAATCCGACGTACACTGTCCGATGGTGCATACACACGGTCTGATTTTTCAACAACATTGTCCGATCGGACAGAATCCATGAAAAAGTCCGACCGTGTGTATGGGGCTTTAGAGGTACAAAGTCTCTAAGTGATAAGAGGTTACATAGTCCTGGTATAGTTCCAGGTTTCATCCAGGGAAAATATTATATTACAGTTTAAAGAATGTTCCATATGTTTTCTCTCTGTAGATGGAGTAACTGCAACCGTGATCACCAAGACGTGTGAAACCAGCTGCACACCTGCCACTGTCACCGTTAGTGGGGCTGTAGGCACCGTGACCTGCTGCACCACTGACCTGTGCAACGTCAGCGGAGCCATCAGCATCAAGTCCGGCTATGCCGCCATTGTCCTGGTGATGGGAATCATCCTGATGTTCTTCAGTGACTCACTTCTCTAATGTATGATGTGAGATAACAGATTGCCCAACCTTCATCAATAAAACTGTTGTAATAAAAGTCTTGGTGTTGTGTGTCTGTATCTCGCCATGTCTACCATATTGGATATCAGAACATCTCCATATGGAGCCCATCTGATATTACATGATGCCTTATGCAAAAAATACCCATGGGGCCATTTCTTCCTCCCAAGGACTTTTTTCACTATTATCTGACAGCCAACAAGAAGCACTATACTTAAATGGTCAGTCCACCCATTAGTGATACATACAGTAAGTGGAACCCGATGGGATAACATTTTAAACCCTGATGAAGGGGGTCCTTTTGAATACTCAATGCACTGGACTGTTTTGTGCATTACAAGACAACAAGAGCAGACAAGTGCCTTGAGGCGATTCCGTACTATTCAGTTCGCATTTGCAGCGCTATACAAATCATTCATTCATTCATTATAATTAAGTCGGTTCGGAAAATGTCAAGCACTTTTCTGCAGCAGAGAATGACATTTTCCAACCCAACTTTGGGGCACCGTATCTCGGGGCCACTTGTTGCTAGGGACCCCTGTGTGCTAACACAGTGGACCTAGCACTACAACATATCCAAATTTGGGGTTCCTAGCACCAAGTGGCCCCGAGATATGGGGCCCTAAAGTCGGGTCAGAAAATGTTATTCTCTGCTGCAGAAAAGTGCTTGGCTCCAGTATAAGCTGAGGGGGGCACTTTCAGCACAAAAAAAATGTGCTGAAAAACTCGGCTTATACTCGAGTATATACGGTACTATGGGTGATTTTACTGGATTTTGGAACTGCACAGTGAGCAAAGGTCTGTCAATATCTCAAAAATATTTCAGGACAGATTTATGGAACAGATGGTGGAAGCCCAAAAGAGGGAAAATGCTCTCTTTGTGCTATTAAGTTCAAACAACACAGAGCTTATTACACATGTGCAGATTAAAGACAATTCTTGGGTAATAGTGATCATAGAGTAAACACATTTTCCATAAGTTACAGGATAGAGAAGCAAGTTGGTAGGGAAATAACTCTACATTTCACAAAAGCCATCTTCAATAAGCTGAGAGCCTTTACTGCACAATAGGGATGAGCCGAACACCCCGCGGTTCAGTTTGCGGCAGAACATGCGAACAGACAAAAAAATACACGAACACCATTAAAGTCTATGGGACACGAACGTGAAAAATCAAAAGTGCTAATTTTAAAGGATAATATGCAAATTGTTGTTATAAAAAGTGTTTGGGGACCGGCTCCTGCCCCAGGGGACATGTATCAATGCTAATTTTTTTTTAAAAACGTCAGTTTTTTTTTCAGGAGCAGTGATTTTAATAATGCTTAAAGTGAAACAATAAAAGTGAAATATTTCTTTAAATATCATGCCTGGGGGGTGACTTGAGTATGCCTGTAAAGTGGCGCATTTTTACCGTGTTTAGAACAGTCCGAGAGCAAAATGATATTTCTAAAGGAATAAAAGTCATTTAAAACTGCTAGCGACTGTAACGTAATGTCGGGTATTTCGGGCAATATGGATGGAAATCATTGAGAAAAACGGCATGGGTCACCCCCCCCCCCCCCCCCCCAGCCAACTACCAGGCCCTTTGGGTCTTTTATGGATATTAAGGGGAACCCCACACCCAAATTACAAAAAAAAGGCGTACGGCTCCCAGGCCCTATATACTCTGAACAGCAGTATACAGGCGGTCCCTGGGTTACAAACAAGACAGGCACTGTAGGTTTGTTCTTAAGTTGAATCTGTTTGTAATTTGGAACAGGTACATTTTGTAAGTGTAGCTCCAGCCAAAAAATCTATTTTTAAGCTTTTTGGAAAACATAGGGAAGGGTTATCACCCCTTTAACATTTGTTTTGCTGTCTGTGCCACTGTTCAGAAGATTTCACCTCACTTTCTGTCCCAATGACAATTGGATTTTGAAAATGTTGGGCTATTAGGGAAACAAGGATTAGTGATAAAGCATCAGTGGAGACACCTTTTTCCCATATTAACACTTACAGGAGAGAATTTCCCTTCCTAGGGGTAGATTTCCTCTCACTTCCTGTTGTCTCCCTTCGTTTGTAAGTAGGAGTCGTTTGTAAGTCGGATGTTTGAAAATAGGGGACCGCCTGTATATAATATATGAAAAAAAGGGGCCTCAGGGGTTGGTGGTACCAGAACACAGTAAGCCCTCACAGTTACTTTCAGTGGGCACTGGAATGGGCCCTGCTGTGAAATATTATATCAAGTATTTGGCCTCCTCCAAGCCTATAGCACACTTTCTGGTTTTGGCAGTGAGTCCTGCTTTACTAAGCGAATCTACTACTGTTTGCACCTGGGGCAAATGGGAATCCCAATCTGGGGTGTGGATGATAAGATCGTCCAAATAGAAGGCTGCGTATTGGCAATGTGGTCTCAATGTTTTGTCCATCATTCTCTGGAATGGAGCAGGAGCACCATGCAAACCAAAAGGCATCCGCTTATACTGGAAAGACCCCTCAGGAGTAGAAAAGGCCACCTTCTCTTATGCAGATTATGTTAGGGGTATCTGCCAATAACCTTTAATCAGATCTAAAGTAGTTATGTACTTGGCACTTCCTAATCTGTCAACAAGCTCGTCGACCCGAGGCATTGGGTACGCATTGAATTTGGACACGCTATTCAACTTCTTGAAATCATTGCAAAGCCTTATAGTTCCATCTGGTTTTGGGACCAACACTATGGGACTTGACCAGTCATTGTGGCACTCCTCTATCACCTCCAACTCTAACATGTTTTTTATTTCAATTTGCAACTGTTTCCTGCCTAGCCTCGGGTATTCTATAGGGCTTTACATTTACGTGGACACCTGGTTCTGTAAATTATGTCATATACTGTATAACTGTGGTCCGTCCGGGTAGGTAAGAGAAAAACAAATCTCTATTCTTAGTCACAAACTCTTTAACATCCTTATGTTGGGCCACTGACAAGGTTTCAGTTATGAGTACACCAGGGCTATTCTCTCCTTGGGTTTCTCTATACCCAGATGTCCACCCATTATATGACCATGGGCTAAATCTAATACCATCCAACGATAGGGTTTGGAAACCACTAGCTGCTCTACCTCCTCCTCCCCTTGCTTTACCAGCCGATAAAGTTATTTTTAAGGGCCATGTAGGGAAAAGACACCCTACATTGGGTTCAACATTTTAATGTTTTCTTTGGCTATATTGAGTGTGGGAGTCTTTTAGTAGACTTCTAAGTCAGGCACCACATTCTGTCCACTCTCACTATTAGAGTCAGAGATAATTTCTTGTTCATTAACCTCAAGCTGGGGGCTGGATTCTAGCACCTCCTGCTCCTCAGTCATTACTGAAAAAGGAAAAGGATCTACCCCTTCCTTGGACACACCAACCGTTTCCCTTTCAATTTTGCAATTAAAAGGGTCTGGAGTGAGTTCCAGTGTTTCCTCAGCAGGGGGAGCTCTGTCCTCCCAACTTCTTTTGTTTTCCCATAAACTCCAAAAGTGTGGAAAATCTCTCCCCACTAGGGCTTCATGAAGCAGTGAGGGCACCACCCCCACTGAATGTGTCACAGTGCCCCAAGGGAATCAAACTCAACCAGAGCAGTCTGGTAGTCACGCGTGTCACTATGTATGCAAATAACCCCAATAGTGCAAGGGTGTAACTTTGCAGGATTTACACAATCACCTTTGACTAATGTCACAACACTACCAGAATCAAGCAGAGCCGTGATTGGCTTTCCATCAACTGAAATCACACACATTTGTTTTTTTTTTCCATACGTCCCTGACATGATGCAGTACACGCCACCTGTGCAAAAAGAGACATGTTTTTTTTTCCAACAAGCATTATCAAATTACATTGGTTCATCAGTTAGAGAACAATTAGCAGCAATATGACCTAACACATGGCAGCAATAACATTTTATATGTTCTGTACCCAGTCCTCTAAACGATCTTAGAGACCTTCCTTCTTGTAATTTTTCCCCAGAGTCCTTGAACCCTGGAACAATCTTACCGGATCCAGGGCCATTTTTAAGGAAGGGCAAAAGGGGCAGCTGCCCTGGGACCTGTCATTGTTGTGGGGCCCAAAGCAGCTGCCTCATACTTGCCAACTATCCCAGTTTAAATTCCCTCGTCCCATGAGGTTTTAGTCCTGTGCTGTGTCCCAATATCTTAGTGCGAAGTGCTGCTACTAATGCTGCCCAGCTCTGCCCTATTGTTGTGTGTTGATTAGAGGTCGACCGATATGGGTTTTTCTCTGGCCGATGCCGATGCCGATATTTAGAAATCGCGGCGGCCGATGGCCGATATAGGATGCCGATTTTTTTGGGCCGATATGTTAGGCCGATTTTTTAAATTTTTTTTTATTTTTTCCCTTCATCTCATAAAATCTAATGAGATTTCACACTGGGTGTTTTTCAGGCGCTTTTGGGCTAAAAATAGTGCCTGTAAACTGCCTGCAAAACGGCTCCCCTGCAGTCTGTGTGAAAGCCCGAGTGCTTTTACACTGAAGCGATGCGCTGGCAGGACGTTAAAAAAAAAAAAGTCCTGCAAGCAGCATCTTTGGAGCGGTGTTAACTTCTCCTCCACCACTCCTGCCCATTGAAATGAATGGGCACCGCTGCTGAAGCGCCTGCAATGCGATTTGGCAGCGGCGATTCACGGGCGCATTTAACCCCTTCCTCGACCACTAGCTGGGCTATAAGTGCCCCACTAGCAGCCGAATAGCGTCGCTAAAATGACAGTAAAGCGTCGCTAAAACTAACAGCGTTTTACCGTCAACGCTGCCCGCTCCAGTGTGAAAGCAGCTTTAAGTAATAAGTGATACAAAAAATTTCCTACATTTAAACATTTATTAAACAAAACAAACCTCCAATCAGTTCACTTGTATGTATAATTTAAAAAAAACTATATATTAAATACACAAAAATAGGTAATCAAAACTTTAGTACTAAAAAAAAAAAAAAAAAAAAAAAAAAGGCAAACTTTACTGTTTTAGTTTTAAAATCATTAGTGTATTTTTTTTCAAAAAAAAATGCGTTTGAAAGACCGCTGCGCAAATACCGTGTGACATAAAATATTGCAACAACCGCTATTTTATTCCCTAGGGTCTCTGTTAAAAAAACATATATAATTGTTGGGGGTTCCAAGTGATTTTCTAGGAGAAAATGCAGGATTTTTACTTGTAAGCAACAAGTGTCAGAAAAGATTTAGTCTTTAAATGGTTAAACTGAGAACTTCTCCACACAGCCTTGAGTTTATTCATTAAGTGTAAACATTGTAATCATTGTAACACTTTGGTCTTTTTTTGGCAGAATGCCCAGAGAGGAGAAGGGGAAGACTGAGGCGACTTGCATTGACTTCTATTACAGAAGTCTTTTGCAAGTCACGGCTGAAGTTATAATCGGCCTTTTTTATCAGCAGAATCGGCCGATGCCGATTAATTAAAAAACGCCAAATATCGGCCGATATATCGGTCGACCTCTAGTGTTGATTCACCTGCAGACCCTGTGTTTACATGTAAATTGCCGGCATTCATATGTAAATAGCCGCGGCCGGCAGCATTGATATGTATATCATACCCCCCTGAGGTCATAGTAATCTCTAGCAACCAATAAACAAGCAGAAATCATGTGCCGTAACTAATCAGTGAGCCGTAATGTGTGCTGTAACCTCTAGCAACCAGTCAGTGAGCGGTAATGATACACTGTAACCTCTGGCAACCAATCGCAATAGCTGCCTGATCTGCAATAGCAGGTGGAAAGCAGGTGGAGAGCAAAACTGCATGGGGGGGGGGGGGGGGGCCCAAGAAAAGTTTTGCCCAGGGTCCAATCAATATTAAAGACAGCCCTGACCGGATCCTCCAGGCGGTTTTTCAGCCCTAGAGACATTGGGGTGGGGCACAGATGGGTTCAACAAGTCCTCAGCAGCAGTATATCTCTCCACCAGGTCCACCAGCTGGTTTGCAGTCTTAGGGTCCCCATGGCTGACCCACTTCCTCTAAGTGTCAGGGAGCATGTGTAAATAACAGTCCATGACCACACACTCCACAATCTTAGGGCCTGACAAAGTCTCTGGCTGCAGACACTTCTTGGGGAAGTGTATCAAGTTAAACATCTGGGAGCGGGGTGGCTTGTCAGTACTGAATGAATGACTACAGATGCACCCATTGAGCCGGGACTGCAATGGTGACGCCAAGGCGCGTAAGTATTTCAGCCTTCAGCATCCCATAATCCTGGGCAGCATCTGGATCCAGGTCAAAATAGGCCTTTGGGGTTCTCCCGTTGAAAAGGGCGCTAGCAGTCCTGCCTGTTGCTCTTTTTGCCATCCTCCCCGAACAGCGTCTCTTTCAAAAATTGTGAGGTAAGCTTCCACATCATCTGCAGGTGTCATCTTCTGGAGGTAGTAGCTGACACGCATTTTCTGTTCCACTGGCAAAGGACCTGCAGACCCCTTCTTTAATTCCACCAGGGCCTCCGCAAACTGGCGATTGGCTAGCGCTTGGTTTCCTACTGGGTTGCAGTGGCCTAACACATCCTCCATCTTTCCACTTGTTCAGGAAGATGCCCGCCCGCATCCTCCACCATATGTAGGGGTTAGCTCAATGGGGATCACCTTCCCTGGGAAAAAGGTAGTCCAAACAGCAGGTATTCTTAAAATCTCAATTGTAGCCAGTTTTATTTTAAAAGGTTGCATTAAAATCAAACAAACAAAACAGAAAATAAATCCTCACCATCCAGGCACTAACTAAACATTTCAGGTTCCTAACTCACAGGTGAAACCCACAAAACAAAGATAATGCAAACCTTTTCTTTCTCTCACAAAGCAAAACTTCACATAAGCAGCTCTCTCAGGTTATGGCTTCCTGAGTCAAAGGCCAAGAGCAATCTCCTGCTCCAGTGCTGCTTTATTTCTACCACATGATGATGGACACAAGTGGACCACAAAATCTGGTCCGGAACCAACCCTGCTAAGGTGGCTGGTAAAACCCAGACCAGATTCCACCTTAGTTCCCTGCAAATTAACGCATGCGAGGTGAAACATAACGGCCATCAATCACTTCGCCTTTCATACTGTCACAATGTATACAGTATATATTGCATCCACTTGTTGTGTTTTTTGCTATTCTTATTGCCATAGGCTATTCATTTCATGATATGTGTCTATGTTATTGCACTTGACTGCTTTTATATTTCAGTAAAAACTGGATTTAATAGCTTTTACCATAACTTGTGTCTGTTTACTGGTGTGCTTACAATAACGTAGGTACTAGGTGTGGCAGAGGTGCTGAGACTGTTAGTTGGGGTTGAGAGTAGAGCTGCACGAATCTGGACAAAATGAGAATCACAATTTTTTTGCTTAGAATAAAGATCATGATTCTCTCACGATTCTTGTGGCGTAACATCATCTTTTTTTTATACTAAAGAATTGGGCTAACTTTACTGTTTAGTTTTTTTTTTTTTTTTTATTCAATAAAGTGTATTTTTTCCCCAAAAAATTGCATTTGAAAGACCGCTGCGCAAATACAGTGTGACATAAAATATTGGATCAACCAGCATTTTATTATCTAGGGCAGGGGTGTCAAACTCAATTTCATTGCGGGCTGCATCAGCAGTGCGGTTGCCCTCAAAGGGCTGGTTGTATCTAGGTCGCACTACGTACAGAGTGCAGAGTTCAGGATTACGTCAGGGTTATGCTACATACAGAGAGCGTACATACAGAGAGCATGGATTCAAGGGTGCGCTACATACACAGTGCATGGATTCACGTGTGCGCTATGTACAGTGTGCAGGGGTTCAGGTTTATGTCAGGATTATGCTACATACAGAGAGCAGGGTTCAGCGGTGAGTTATGTACAGAGTGCACAGATTCAGGGGTGCAATATGTACAGAGTGCACAGATCAAGGGGTGCGATACATACAGAGTGCAGGGGTTCAAAGGTGCGCTACGTATAGAGTGCAGGGGTTCAGAGGTGCGCTACATACAGAGTGCAGGGGTTCAGAGGTGCGCTATGTACAAAGTGGAGGGGTTCAGAGGTGCGCTAAGTACAGAGTGCAGGGGTTCAGAGGTGCGTTACGTACAGAGTGCAGGGGTTCAGAGGTGCGCTACGTACAGAGTGCAGGGGTTCAGAGGTGCGCTATGTACAAAGTGGATGGGTTTAGAGGTGCGCTAAGTACAGAGTGCACAGATCAAGGGGTGCGATACATACAGAGTGCAGGGGTTCAGAGGTGCGCTACGTATAGATTGGAGGGGTTCAGAGGTGCTCTACATACAGAGTGCAGGGGTTCAGAGTTGCGCTATGTACAAAGTGGAGGGGTTCAGAGGTGCGCTAAGTACAGAATGCAGGGGTTCAGAGGTGCGCTACGTACAGAGTGCAGGGGTTCAGAGGTGCACTACGTACAGAGTGCAGGGGTTCAGAGGTGCGCTACGTACAGAGTGCAGGGGTTCAGAGGTGCGCTACGTACAGAGTGCAGGGGTTCAGAGGTGCGCTACGTACAGAGTTCAGGGGTTCAGAGGTGCGCTACGTACAGAGTGCAGGGGTTCAGAGGTGCGCTACATACAGAGTGCAGGGGTTCAGAGGTGTGCTATGTACAAAGTGGAGGGGTTCAGAGGTGCGCTAAGTACAGAGTGCAGGGGTTCAGAGGTGCGTTACGTACAGAGTGCAGGGGTTCAGAGGTGCGCTACGTACAGAGTGCAGGGGTTCAGAGGTGCGCTATGTACAAAGTGGATGGGTTTAGAGGTGCGCTAAGTACAGAGTGCACAGATCAAGGGGTGCGATACATACAGAGTGCAGGGGTTCAGAGGTGCGCTACGTAGAGATTGGAGGGGTTCAGAGGTGCTCTACATACAGAGTGCAGGGGTTCAGAGGTGCGCTATGTACAAAGTGGAGGGGTTCAGAGGTGCGCTAAGTACAGAATGCAGGGGTTCAGAGGTGCGCTACGTACAGAGTGCAGGGGTTCAGAGGTGCACTACGTACAGAGTGCAGGGGTTCAGAGGTGCGCTACGTACAGAGTGCAGGGGTTCAGAGGTGCGCTACGTACAGAGTGCAGGGGTTCAGAGGTGCGCTACGTACAGAGTTCAGGGGTTCACAGGTGCGCTACATACAGAGTGCAGGGGTTCAGGGGCGTGCTACGTACAGAGTGCACAGATTCAGGGGTGCAATATGTACAGCGTGCACAGATCAAGGGGTGCGGTATGTACAGAGTGCAGGGGTTCAGGGGTGCAATATGTACAGAGTGCAGGGGTTCAGGGGTGCACTGTAACATCTCATTTCAACCCCTCCTTCTGGGTTCTGATCTCTGCACCCAGCACTTTGCCCCCATCCCCCCACCTCTAAACACATCTTCCTGCACACCTCCACAGCCCTCCTCCCCCCTTCCACCTTCCACAACAAAACTCACATCTGTACTCTCTCCTACCTGATGGCTTTTGCAAGATTTTTTCTTTCATGGCCACTAAGTCCTCAAAAGCCCACCCTCAAGATGCAGCCGCTGGATGTATATTAAAACACACAGCCACCGGAGCCATCAGGTAACTCTGCCACTGACAGGCTTTGCCAGACCAACAGCGCATGCGCTCAGCTACACGCACACACACAGCGCCACTGGGGAGACTGAGAAGGAGATCACAGGAGAGCATGTTTACTCCTGTTGCCAAGGAGACCTGTTCCGTGAGAGCGGAAAGCAGCTGGTGATTACAGGAGGTGGTGTCCGCCGGCCGCCGTGCGGGCCACATGACATAACCCGGCGGGCCAGATTCGGCCCGCGGGCCTTGTGTTTGCCACCTGTGCTCTAGGGTCTCTGCTAAAAAAATATATATAATGTTTGGGGTTCTAAGTAATTTTCTAGCAAAAAATGATTTTAACTTGAAACCAACAAGTGTCAGAAAAAGGTTTACTCTTTAAATGGTTAAACTGACCTCATTTACAGACCAAAGTTTGTTCCTTTGATCTAAAGAACAAAACGTTACAATGTTTTTAGTTAGCTCAGTTTTTTTTTTTTTTTGACAGCTTTTGGCTTGAGCAGAGAACTTGTTGTGGAAAATTTTATGATGTATTTTAATATGTATTGTCATAAGAGTACCCCAGTTTTCGTTCTATCCCAGCCCTCTCTAAAGAGCTGACTGGGGCAGACTGACGCTGGTTGAGACCTGTTAGGTAGTGGATAACTTCCTGGGATTGGAAAGAGGTGTTTCCGGAGTGGGGGTATGTCCGCCAGCATTGCACAGACGTTCGTCTGGGGGCATATGTTTGCTCTGCAAAGTGTCTGATCAGCACATGTTGGGATATTGGCAGCGTACATCTGCAGATAACCTTCCATCCACAGGGAGGGTAGCATAATCCAGGTATACATTGTTCTCTGGAACAATGTATATTAAGGATTTCTACCAACGGAAATGTAGTCATCATTCATTGGTTATTGTATAAATTAATTTATCCTGTGTCATGTTTTTATTTGGTCATGTCCTTATATGGTCATTCACATCCTCTTTTGCTCCTGTGAGGTCACAAGCTTTGTAGGAGGGGTTTAGCTGTTGGAGGCAAACCCTCCAGGGTGTGGCTTCCAGTTGATATGTAAATAAAAGGAAATGCTCGGGTCAGAAGATGAGTGATGCTGACCGATTTGAGAACTTAAGAATGATGGTGGTGTCTCTTTACTGGGGAACCAGAGGGGGCTGCTGAGAAGCAGCCAGGCCAGGCTGGCATGAGGATGTAGGAATGCTGATGATGTCTGTGGATGAGTGGGTTGATAAAGGGGAGACATACGATCTAAAGGTAAGTCATTATACCATTAAGACTGAAATGGGTGCTTATATGAGCACGATAGATGTGGCTGTGTGCTCTGCATACAGCCAAAATTCGACCACAAACTCTGCATAGAATCAGAAAAAATGCTTTGTTAATCGCGAGGGGGAAAAAATCGCGATGTTGATTCATAACGATTAACCGATTCCCGACCGCCTAACGCAGATATACTACTGCAAAATGGCACGGGCAGGCAAAATCACGTACCTGCACGTGATCCTTTAAATGCCTGCCCGTGGGTCACGCGCGCGCTGCCAGCGGCGCGCTCGCGACCCGGTCGGGAGCTCCGTGACCCCGGGCACGGGACCAGCGGACCCGATCGCCGCTGGTGTCCCGCGATCGGGTCACAGAGCTGAAGAACGGGGAGAGGTATGTGTAAACAAACCTCTCCCCGCGCTTCCTACACTGCCTGTCATTGATTGGCTGTTCCCGGTCATTGGGAAAGCCGATCAATGACGTCAGACGTCAGCCCCGCCCCTAATGTAAAAAAAAACACACACGTCACAGCCCATAACCCCTCCCCTCCCCCTAGTGGTTAACTCTTTTACTACAACTGTAATTTATACAGGAATCAATGCATTTAAATAGCATTGATTGCTGTATAAATGACAATGGTCCCAAAAATGTCCGATGTGTCCGCCATAATGTTGCAGTCACAATAAAAATCGCTGATCGCCGCCATTACTAGTAAAAAAAAAAAAAAATTAATAAAAATGCTATAAAACTATCCCCTATTTTGTAAACACTATAACTTTTGCGCAAACCAATCAATAATCGCTAATTGTGATTTTTTTTACCAAAAATATGTAGAAGAATACGTATCGGCCTAAACTGAGGGATAAAAATGTTTTTTTATATATTTTTTGGGGATCTGAGGGTGTCATTAGCTTTCTATTGACTCAGGTGCGATGCGGGAACCCGCACAGGATTCGCAAGGTTTCTCACATCACACCAGGGTGAACCCAGCCTTAATCATTTCCCTATATTTCTATTTTTTATTTGTTTATTTTTTTGACTTTTTCAGAATTTTTTTTAAAACAGTTTTTCAATGGATATTGAGCCCAGGTCCACACTGACAGGGGGAATTAAATTGTGCGAGTTCACCTGAACTCGCACGATTACATTCCCATAGGTCAGTCCCGACTTCAGAGGCGATTTCAGAGACATGTCTATGGAAATCGCACCCCGAAGTTGGCAAAAGTACAGAAACTACTTTTGGGATTCGGTGCAGCGCCGCAAATGGCGCAACGATTCGGACGGTGTCATTGCTGCCAATTTGACATGTCAAATCGCATGCCAAATTGCTCCAATGCGAACCTAGGCGGAATAATCATTAATCTGTGGGTGGGGGTGATCACCAAAACCAATCCCCCTAGATCAGCCATGATCATTCTCCCTGTCCAGGATCTAACCCCTCCCCCCAGCAGACTTAACCCCCCTGTACCCACTGCGGCTTCTACTCCGCTCTCTGCACATAGGGGGATAGTTTCAGGATTGGGTGAGGATTGGTAAATATGTCCTATTTACCAACCCCTTCCTTTCCTCTTTCTTCAGTGAACATAGTGAGTGATCAGTACCAATGACTGTGTTCAATTCATAACACTTCCTGTTCATTCATCTGTTCAACAGCATTATTAAAAATGTTTAAAAGTAGTTAAAAAAAAAAAAAATTGTAAAAAAAAAAAAAGGGGGCTCATGTGGATGAGTGGTTTGCTCATGTGGCCGGAGCCACCTGCTACTCTATGGGGACACAGCAGTTGTATGAACACAGCTGCAGGTTTTAATCTGGTAGGTGTGGGTGAGTGGCCCCAAATGTCCACTGTTTATGTTGTGGGGTGTGCACCTGCACCCACACACCTTTCAAATTAGGACCTGCAGATGCGTTCATACAGCCACATAGTGTAACACAGGCTGCCTGCGCACAACTCCAGGTGGCTCCAGTCACATAAACAACCCACTGATTCATATGCCCCGTACACACGGTCGGAATTTCAGACGGAAAATGTCCTATCGGACCATGTTGTTGGAAAATCCGCCCGTGTGGGCTCCATCTGACTTTTTCCGTCGGAATTTCCGACGGAAAAAATTTGAGATCCTGCTCTCAAATTTTCCGACAACAAAGTCCGATCGGACTTTTTCCGATGTGTGTAGCGAATTCCAACGGACAAAGTGCCACGCATGCTCAGATAAAATTACAAGACCAAAGCTATTGGCTACTAGCCTCTACGTAGTTCCGTCGTACGCAACGAACGTCACCACGTTCAGAATGATCGGATTTTCCGACAACTTTGTCCGACCGTGTGTATGCAACACCAGTGTCGGACAAAATCCGTCGGAAAAAATCAGACGGATTTTGTGGTCGGAATTTCCGACCGTGTGTACGGGGCAATACTGTACAGGCCACATGGCCCACATGAATGAGCCCCAAAACCTCATTCACTTAAAGAGCTTTAATTATTACCTTAATACAATTTTAAATTTTAGATGTGGCAGAAATGTTGTAAGTTATGTTGGGTTTGTGTCAGCTAATAATGCTAACGCACTCCTGAACCTTGTACTCTGTACGTATTGCATTCCTGAACCTTGCAGTCTGTACGTAATGCATTCCTGAACCTTACACTCTGTATGTAGCATCCTCCTGAGCCCTACACTCTGTGCCTAGCATCCTCCTGAACCCTACACTCTGTGCCTAGCATCCTCCTTAACCCTACACTCTGTGAATAGCATCCTCCTGAGCCCTACACTCTGTGCCTAGCATCCTCCTGAGCCCTACACTCTGTGCCTAGCATCCTCCGTAACCCTACACTCTGTGCCTAGCATCCTCCTGAGCCCTACACTCTGTGCCTAGCATCCTCCTGAGCCCTGCACTCTGTGCCTAGCATCCTCCTGAGCCCTACACTCTGCCTAGCATCCTCCTGATACTACACTCTGTGCCTAGCATCCTCCTGAGCCCTACACTCTGTGCCTAGCATCCTCATGAGCCCTGAACTCTGTGCCTAGCATCCTCCTGAGCCCTACACCCTGTGCCTAGCATCCTCCTGAGCCCTAAACTCTGTGCATAGCATCCTCCTGAGCCCTGCACTCTGTGCATAGCATCCTCCTGAATCCTGGACCCTGCACGTAGCATCCTCCTGCACGTAGCACCAGCATATATGAGGCACATTGACCACCAGCATACAGGGGGCACACTGACCACCAAAATGCTGGGCCAGTGTTTACCAGTTTACAGAGGACATAACAAATCAAGTAAAACAACTACCATACAAACCAAAAAAAAAATCTCAAAAGCAATAAGGGTGCTTTCACACTGAAGCGTTTTTTAGGAGCTACAGTGCTAAAAATAGCGCCTCTATAGCTCCTGAAAAAAGCGGGTCCTTTAACTCCAGTATGAAAGCCGGAGGGCTTTCACACTGGAGCGGTGCGCTAGCAGGACGGTAAAAAAAGTCCTGCTAGCAGCATCTTTGGAGCGGTGAAGGAGCGGTGTATTCATCGCTCCTATACCGCTCCTACCCATTGAAATCAATGGGATACCGCGGTTATACCGCCGGCAAAGCGCGCCGCTGTAGCGGCGCTTTGTGATGGTTTTTAACCCTTTTTCGGCCGCTAGCGGGGGTTAAAACCACCCCGCTAGCGGCCGAATACCGCGGCTAAAATGATGGTAAAGCAGCGCTAAATATAGCGTTGCTTTACCGCCGCCGCCCCCACCGCCCCAGTGTGAAACCAGCCTAAGAGAATCTTGATAGCTGGTTCCCTCATCTAACACGTCATCTATAAAATTGTACAAATGGACTTATAGCAATGGTATCTAATAAAATGTATTTAATAGCGGTAAAAAATGGACCCTTACATAAATAATAGATTAAAAAGCATTGAAAAGTGACAATATGGCGTTAACTCGCCGTTCTCACGTCACTTCTGGTATTAAGATCTGTCCACTTCCGGCCACTCCCTATGCGTTACGTCATCCACGTGACTTCATCAGCGTTACGTCATCCACGTAACTTCATCAGGTCAGTCCCCTGATGAAGTCATGTGGATGATGTAATGCGTAGGGAGTGGCCGGAAATGGACAGATCTTAACACCGAAAGTGACGTGAGAACGGCGAGTTAACGTCATATTGTCACTTTTCAATGCTTTTTAATCTATTATTTATGTAAGGGTCCATTTTTTTACCGCTATTAAATACATTTTATTAGCTATTTAAATGTACTACACCATTGGAGGCATTCTTTCCTCTTTTATCTCCTTTGTGAGTCCTTGTAATATTGGAGTATATAGATGTGGAGACGGAGGTTCCATTCAGTCTAAACCAGGTGCAGGGACGGAGGGCGCCCTAGTGGTGGACAGTGGAATGGGAGAAGAGGCTTTCCATTATAACCCTATGCTGATTTAACATGGAATAGAGGTGAGAGTTCTGTGAGCTAATTTTTGGATTCTTTATTTATACTTTGCCTATCCTAATAGAATCAGCGGGATTTTTCAACACTATATATGGGAGCCATTTATTTAAGGAACATCCACTCAGAGACTCTTTAACCACTTAAGGACTGCCTCCTGCACATATACGTCGGCAGAAGGGCACGGCTGGGCACAAGCATGTACAGGTACGTTGCTCTTTAAGAGCCCAGCCGTGACTGTGGCCGCGGGACCCGCGGACCCAATCAACGCCAGTGTCCCGCGATTGGGTCACAGAGCTGAAGAACGGGGAGAGGTAAGTGTAAACAAACCTCTCCCCGTGCTTCCTAGTGAGGCTATCACTGACCGTCTGTTCCCTGTCATAGGGAAAGACGATCAATGATGTCACACGCCAAGCCACGCCCCCTACAGTAAAAAAAAAACACATAGGTCACCCTTCCCCGCCCCCTAGCGGTTAACCCCTTTACTGCCAGTGACATTTTTACAGTAATCAATGCATTTTTAATCTCACTGATCGCTGTATTAATGCCAATGGTCCCAAAAATGTGTCAAAATTGTCCGTCGTGTCCGCCATAATGTCGCAGTCACAATAAAAATCGCTGATTACCGCCATTACTAGTAAAAAAAAAAAAAATTTATAAAAATGCCATAAAACTATCCCCTAGATTGTTAACGCTATAACTTTTGCGCAAACCAATCAATAAACGCTTATTGCGATTTTTTTTACCAAAAATACGTAGAAGAATACGTATCGGCCTAAACCGAGGAAAAAAAAATTTTCTTATATAATTTTTGGGGATATTTATTATAGTAAAAAATATTTAATTTTTTTTCTAAATTGTCGCTCTATTTTTGTTTATAGCGCAAAAAATAAAAACCGCAGAGGCGATCAAATACCACCAAAAGAAAGCTCTATTTGTGGAGAAAAAAAGGACGCCACGTCGCACGACCGCGCAATTGTCAGTTAAAGCGACGCAGTGCCGAATCGCAAAAAAGGGGCCTGGTCCTTTGGCTGCAAATTGGTCCGGGGCTGAAGTGGTTAAATACATTTTATTATTCATTATTATCTATAAAATAACCATTTGGACTCACTTATTTATTTATTTATTTATTTATTCATCTCCTACGGTTATATACTTAGTGTTTAGAAAACACTTCCCAGTTTTAAAGCGTTTTTTTGAAATCAGCTATATATACACATATATATATATATTGTCTTAGTTGCATTATTTATTGATCATAGGATATCTAGATCACACCATACTTTATTATTTAGGTGTTTGCTTTACACTGATGTGCAGGATCACTTTATTTTATAACGTATGTATCATACAATCATTTTATAAAGACATACCACATACACTGCATATATCATTGGAGGAAAATATGCTTATAAAATAGTTTTTATTGCAACAGGTTTATTGATGCAGGTTGGACAATCTGTTACCTTACATCATATATTAGAGAAGTGAGTCACCAAAGAACATCACAATTATTCCCATCACCAGGAAAATGGCGGCATAGCTGGACTTGAAGCTGATGGCTCCCCTATTGCACAGGTCCTTCTTGCAGCAGTACACTTTGGCTTTAATCCCTAAAAGGGTGACGGTTTGTTTTTCGCAGTTGGAGGCACATGATTTGGTGACCACGGTTGTAGTTTGTCCAACTAGAGAGAGAGAACAAATGAAACAATCTTTAAACTCTAATATATTATCTTTCATTGATTAAACCTGGAACCAAGTCAATGCTTGTACACGCGTACACACGATCGGAATTCTCGTCGGAAAAAGCTCCGATGGTTTTCCCAACGGAATTCCGCTCAAACTGTCTTGCCTACACACGGTCAAACCAAATTCCGACCGTCAAAAACGTGGTGACATACAAAACTATGACGACCTGAGAAAAAATGTTCAATGCTTCAGAGCATGCATCGAATTGTTTCGGAACATGCGTAGGAAAATTTCTCAGACCAAAAAATTGAGAACATGCTCTCAATCTTTTGCTGGCCAGCAAAATTCCGATGGAGCGTACACACGGTCGCATTTTCCGACGAAAAGCTCTCATCGGTCTTTTGCTGGCCGAAATTCCGGTCGTGTGTACGCGGCATTAAAGTGTGCATGTCACAAATCTGGCCAATTCAAGCTAAGTAGACATGTGCACTGACCAAAAATTCGTTCATTTTCGTTTTATTAGCTTTTTTGCTTTTTTCGGAAATTCGGAATTTCCGAATTTTGAATATTCGGATTTCCGAATATTTCCGAATTTCAAATTTTTGGATTTCCAAATTCCGAATTTTCCAATTTCCGAATTTCGAATTTTCGGATTTCCGAATTTCGAATTTTCGGATTTCCGAATTTTGAATTTTCGGATTTCCGAATTTCGAATTTTCGGATTTCCGAATTTCGAATTTTCGGATTTCCGAATTTCGAATTTTCGAATTCTCAAATTTTTCGGATTTCCGAATTATCGAATTTCCAAATTTTGGATTTTCGGAATTCCGAATTTTCAAAGATTTGAAAATCCCAAAATTGGAAATCTGAAAAAAAGAAAGAAAATCAGTTTAAAGTGGAAGTAAACCCCCTATCGTTTTCAGCCAAGGAAGCTGCCATCTTTGCCTCTGTTTAATCTTCAACTGCCACAGTGCTGCACATGTGATCCGTTATGACACCAGCCATTGGATGGTTTGACTGTTTGGTTGAGAGCACAGCCAATGTGCAGTTAGCATTCACGGCATGCCTTTTTTTTTTAGACTGTTAAATCGATGGGTTTACTTCCGCTTTAATTAATAACTATTAAATTAACGAGTATGAATTTATCCGAAGTTACGAATTATCTGAAATAACGAATGCCGCATATAAACAAATGGAACGGAACAAATTAATGATAAATAAATAATAATAAATAATTAATAATAATAAAAAGGTTTTATTATTATTATTATTTATTATTATTAGATCGTTACATTCCATTTGGTTAGATGCGGCATTCGTTATTTCAGATAATTCGTAACTTCGGATAAATTCGTACTTGTTACGTTCACTAACAGACAAATTTGAAAGGGAATTCCAATACCTATAATTTAATAGTTAGTTATTATTTAGAATTAAACTGATTTTCTTTCTTTTTTTCTGATTTTCGAATTTTCGAATTTTTGAATTTCCGAATTCTGAAAATTCGGAATTCCGAAAATCCGAAAATCCGAAATTTGGAAATTCGGAAATTCTAAAATTCGGAAATTCTAAAATTCGAAATTCGAAAATTCGGAAATCCGAAAATGTGAAATTCGGAAATTAGAAAATTCGGAAATTCGGAAATTTTGAAATTTCGGAAATTGAAAAATTCGGAAAATCGGAATTAACGAATTTGTCAAAATTCGTTAAAAAAACGAATTCGGAAACAAACGAATTGCACATGTCTAACTTAGCTAAGCAAATGATGAGGAAACCTTTGGTGAAACCCCAATGATTAGTAGATCCAGCACCTGAATGTATATTCAATCCTGACTATAATGCCCGTACAGGGCATTATAGTCAGGATTGAATATCCGACGGATGTTGGCTCAAACTTGTCTTGCATACACAAATCTTCCGAACGTCAAGAATGCGGTTACGTACAAGACGTACGACGAGCTGAGAAAAATTAAGTTCAATAGCATGCGCGGCACTTTGTGCGTTTGAATTGTGTACACACGATCAGAATTTACGCAAACGGATTTTGTTGTCGAAAAATTTGAGATCCAGATTTCAAATTTTGTAAATCCAGCTAGACCCCCCCCCCTTTTAAAACTCCCTATAGGAAGGGTGCTTTCAACATCAGTTTGAGATGCTTCTGAGATCATTCAGAATTAATTGACATGGGGAAATTGGACCTGCAGTTAACCTTCCTGCATTTGCATTCCCATTGGATTGCATAGGACAGCACTGATGTATAGGGTGGCACAGCAGGTGCTGTGGTGTACCTAACAAATCACCTCTAATGTTAGGTGTCCTACATGTGTAGATGCTGCTACTTAAAACTAATAGTTTAGGCCGATACGTATTCCTCTACATATTTTTGGAAAAAAAAATCGCAATAGTTTTATAGCATTTTTATTAATAATTTTTTTTTACTAGTAATGGCAGCGATCAGCGATTTTTATTGTGACTGCGACATTATGGCGGACACATCGGACATTTTTGACACATTTTTGGGACCATTGTCATTTATACAGCAATCAGTGCTATTTAAATGCATTGATTCCTGTATAAATGACACTGGCAGTGAAGGTGTTAACCACTAGGTGGCAGTGTAGGGGTCACATGTACCTAGAGGCGTGTTTGTAACTGTGGGGGGGCGTGGCTGTCAGCTAGTGAATGCTGATCTCTGCTCCAATCACAGGGAGCAGAGATCGGCGTCACTAGTTGCTGGGCAGAACGGGGAGATGCTGTTTATTTCCGCATCTCCCCGTTCAGCCTTCCCGTGAGACGATCGCGTCCGTGGGACCCGCGACCGGCGCCCGATGGCACGGCAGCATCTTAAAGGGGATGTACCTGTACGTCCTTATGCCTGTCTGTGCCATTCTGTCGACGTACATCGTCGTGCGCCGGTCACAAAGCGATTAATGTATGTTCCATCAGAATCGGCAACCCATCAGAATAGGTAACGTCACGACCATCTTGGTACACCCCACACTCGGCCTCAGTAAGCCTATAGTCTTAAGACGGCAAGTGGACATCTTTTTACACCCACTGAAGTCTTGCATTTCACACTTATTTTTACCAGTAAACTCAGCTTATATAGTGAAATACAATATTTAGAAGTCCATGGCACTGTTTTGATGTTGAATTTTAAAAGCAGCGGCAAGCCTGTTGATCTCACAGGTTTGCTTATCTGACAGAACACTGCTGCTTTTAAAATTCAATAAAAACAGCCTGACGGATTTGGAAAAAACTGTATTTGACCATATAAGCTCAGTTTACTGGTAAAAATAAGTG
This sequence comes from Lithobates sylvaticus, assembly GCA_028564925.1. Taxonomy (NCBI): domain Eukaryota; kingdom Metazoa; phylum Chordata; class Amphibia; order Anura; family Ranidae; genus Lithobates; species Lithobates sylvaticus. The sequence goes on from CM053030.1 coordinate 526,495,568, forward strand.
TCAAATGCAAGACTTCGGTGGGTGTAAAAAGATGTCCGCTTGCCAACTTCAGACTATAGGCTTACTGAGGCGGGGTGTACCAAGATGGTCATGATGGAAGGTCACTTCCGTTACCAAATCTGACAGAACACCAGATGAGTCATTTTTTGTTAAAGGAGAAGTATGGGAAAGCTTCTGTGACCCATTTGACAGGAAAAGGGGGGAGAGGAGGCACCATTTGAGTGTAGTATTAAATCATTAGTATTTATTCCATAGGATTAAAAACACTTACAAGATGTATGGCATATTCACGCTATTCAAACAGTCATCAGCCCACTGCCCTAAAGATTCCACTGGTGGTCCTGGTAGCTGGATGGAAGGTGTCAGGAGGCTTGGATGCCTAGATGTTCCAGGAAGTCTGTGATGACCAGCGTGGACCCGTGTGACAGCTGACGTCACAGAGCCGGTCCAGGCTCGGGAAAAGATTGCAACCATTTGGTCGGGATCTGCCCACACGCTGACAGCCGTTCCCACCTCCTCCACAGCCATGTGTTCCAGTGAGCGTGGGGGGGGGGGCTTGGGGCAGAGCAGAGTGACAGTCACCAGCTCTCTGCTCACGGAGCTCTGAGAACTGAGCGATCGGTGGTGCTTGATTGCTCGGTCCTCAATATTATTGCCGGCGGGGGACAGATGCTGCATCCACCTAGGTAAGTATGATTAAAAAAACAAACACACATTCCTATACTTCTCTTTTATGACTTACGTATTGTACCAGTTGCTACAGCCTTATTGCAGTAGTCCTCTCCGGGTTGGCAGGTCGTCTCTTGCATGCACTCGCTGCTGCTGCTTGCACTGAGGCATGTGTAACATTTCAGGGAATAGGCTGAAAGAGAACAATTTAAAGTGTTACTCCATCTTTCAATAAAAGCAGATAGAAATTTTACATTTACACTGATAAAAGCCGTACATGATGAGTGTGACGGAAACATTCCAGCACCCTGCTTGAATGCTTCCGTCGGTATACCGCTTCCTCCAGTCTGGACATAGATGCCAGATATTATAGCTGACCATACAAGACTAGCTGACAATAGCTTGTGTTAAACTGGAACGTTTATTGAACAAAACTCACACAGAATATATACCCCACAGGAGGACATCCCCTCCTGATTAAGGATGGGCCCGGTGCTCGAACCCACGTTCGCATCGAGCACCGGGCGTTCGCTCGCTCGGCGAGCCCAGAACTATTTTGGCCGCTCGCATCACGTTGGTGTGATGCGCGCGGCCCCGCAATGCATTGCGGCCGGCGCGGCCGACGCAGTGCATTGCTGGCTGATGATTGGCCAAGCATGCACTGTGACCCCGCATGCTTGGCCAATCACAGCCCCGGAAACTCGAAGAGCCATAATTGGCTACAGGCAGGACGCCTGTAGCCAATTACAGCTCAGGGGCTGTAGTACACGCCCCCCCCTATAAAACGCCGCCACGCCGTCTGCGCCGGTCACATGCTGTTCCGGCGCAGATTGAGCAGGCTGTTCCTGTGACACTCTGCTGCATTTAGATAGATAGAGAGAGAGATTCACTTGCAGAGATTGAGTTAGATAGATTCAGTTACAAAGATTGATTGACAAAGAGGGGCTTGTAGTGTGCTCGTGGCAGGCAGGCAGAGCTCCTATATTTTGTTACCAGAAGCACCTATAGGACTTGTAGTGTGTTCGTGGCAGGCAGGCAGAGCTCCTATATTTTGTTACCAGAAGCACCTATAGGACTTGTAGTGTGTTAGTGGCAGGCAGGCAGAGCTCCTATATTTTGTTACCAGAAGCACCTATAGGACTTGTAGTGTGTTAGTGACAGGCAGGCAGAGCTCCTATATTTTGTTACCAGAAGCACCTATAGGACTTGTAGTGTGTTAGTGACAGGCAGGCAGAGCTCCTATATTTTGTTACCAGAAGCACCTATAGGACTTGTAGTGTGTTAGTGGCAGGCAGGCAGAGCTCCTATATTTTGTTACCAGAAGCACCTATAGGACTTGTAGTGTGTTAGTGACAGGCAGGCAGAGCTCCTATATTTTGTTACCAGAAGCACCTATAGGACTTGTAGTGTGTTAGTGGCAGGCAGGCAGAGCTCCTATATTTTGTTACCAGAAGCACCTATAGGACTTGTAGTGTGTTCGTGGCAGGCAGGCAGAGCTCCTATATTTTGTTCCCAGAAGCACCTATAGGACTTGAAGTGTGTTAGTCCCATCACACACACAGAGCTATATTTTCTTCCCAGAAGCACCTATAGGACTTGAAGTGTGTTAGTCCCATTACACACAAAGAGCTATACTTTGTTCCCAGAAGCACCTATAGGACTTGAAGTGTGTTAGTCCCATTACACACACAGAGCTATATTTTCTTCCCAGAAGCACCTATAGGACTTGAAGTGTGTTAGTCCCATTACACACACAGAGCTATATTTTCTTCCCAGAAGCACCTATAGGACTTGAAGTGTGTTAGTCCCATTACACACACAGAGCTATATTTTCTTCCCAGAAGCACCTATAGGACTTGAAGTGTGTTAGTCCCATTACACACACAGAGCTATATTTTCTTCCCAGAAGCACCTATAGGACTTGAAGTGTGTTAGTCCCATTACACACACAGAGCTATATTTTCTTCCCAGAAGCACCTATAGGACTTGAAGTGTGTTAGTCCCATCACACACACAGAGCTATATTTTGTTCCCAGAAGCACCTATAGGACTTGAAGTGTGTTAGTCCCATTACACACACAGAGCTATATTTTGTTCCCAGAAGCACCTATAGGACTTGAAGTGTGTTAGTCCCATCACACACACAGAGCTATATTTTGTTCCCAGAAGCACCTATAGGACTTGAAGTGTGTTAGTCCCATTACACACACAGAGCTATATTTTGTTCCCAGAAGCACCTATAGGACTTGAAGTGTGTTAGTCCCATCACACACACAGAGCTATATTTTCTTCCCAGAAGCACCTATAGGACTTGAAGTGTGTTAGTCCCATTACACACACAGAGCTATATTTTCTTCCCAGAAGCACCTATAGGACTTGAAGTGTGTTAGTCCCATCACACACACAGAGCTATATTTTCTTCCCAGAAGCACCTATAGGACTTGAAGTGTGTTAGTCCCATTACACACACAGAGCTATATTTTCTTCCCAGAAGCACCTATAGGACTTGAAGTGTGTTAGTCCCATCACACACACAGAGCTATATTTTGTTCCCAGAAGCACCTATAGGACTTGAAGTGTGTTAGTCCCATTACACACACAGAGCTATATTTTCTTCCCAGAAGCACCTATAGGACTTGAAGTGTGTTAGTCCCATTACACACACAGAGCTATATTTTGTTCCCAGAAGCACCTATAGGACTTGAAGTGTGTTAGTCCCATCACACACACAGAGCTATATTTTCTTCCCAGAAGCACCTAGGACTTGAAGTGTGTTAGTCCCATTACACACACAGAGCTATATTTTCTTCCCAGAAGCACCTATAGGACTTGAAGTGTGTTAGTCCCATTACACACACAGAGCTATATTTTCTTCCCAGAAGCACCTATAGGACTTGAAGTGTTTGTCCCATTACACACACACCTATATTTTCTTCCCAGAAGCACCTATGACTTGAAGTGTGTTAGTCCCATTACACACACAGAGCTATATTTTCTTCCCAGAAGCACCTATAGGACTTGAAGTGTGTTAGTCCCATTACACACACACAGATATTTTCTTCCCAGAAGCACCTATAGGACTTGAAGTGTGTTAGTCCCATTACACACACAGAGCTATATTTTGTTCCAGAAGCACCTATAGGACTTGAAGTGTGTTAGTCCCATTACACACACAGAGCTATATTTTCTTCCCAGAAGCACCTATAGGACTTGAAGTGTGTTAGTCCCATTACACACAAAGAGCTATATTTTCTTCCCAGAAGCACCTATAGGACTTGAAGTGTGTTAGTCCCATTACACACACAGAGCTATATTTTCTTCCCAGAAGCACCTATAGGACATGAAGTGTGTTAGTCCCATTACACACACAGAGCTATATTTTCTTCCCAGAAGCACCTATAGGACTTGAAGTGTGTTAGTCCCATTACACACACAGAGCTATATTTTCTTCCCAGAAGCACCTATAGGACTTGAAGTGTGTTAGTCCCATTACACACACAGAGCTATATTTTGTTCCCAGAAGCACCTATAGGACTTGAAGTGTGTTAGTCCCATTACACACACAGAGCTATATTTTCTTCCCAGAAGCACCTATAGGACTTGAAGTGTGTTAGTCCCATTACACACACAGAGCTATTTTTCTTCCCAGAAGCACCTTAGGACTTGAAGTGTGTTAGTCCCATTACACACACAGAGCTATACTTTCTTCCCAGAAGCACCTATAGGACTTGAAGTGTGTTAGTCCCATTACACACACAGAGCTATATTTTCTTCCAGAAGCACCTATAGGACTTGAAGTGTGTTAGTCCCATTACACACACAGAGCTATAATTTTCTTCCCAGAAGCACCTATAGGACTTGAAGTGTGTTAGTCCCATTACACACACAGAGCTATATTTTGTTCCCAGAAGCACCTATAGGACTTGAAGTGTGTTAGTCCCATTACACACACAGAGCTATATTTTTTCCCAGAAGCACCTATAGGACTTGAAGTGTGTTAGTCCCATCACACACACAGAGCTATATTTTCTTCCCAGAAGCACCTATAGGACTTGAAGTGTGTTAGTCCCATTACACACACAGAGCTATATTTTCTTCCCAGAACACCTATAGGACTTGAAGTGTGTTAGTCCCATTACACACACAGAGCTATATTTTCTTCCCAGAAGCACCTATAGGACTTGAAGTGTGTTAGTCACATTACACACACAGAGCTATATTTTCTTCCCAGAAGCACCTATAGGACTTGAAGTGTGTTAGTCCCATTACACACACAGAGCTATATTTTCTTCCCAGAAGCACCTATAGGACTTGAAGTGTGTTAGTCCCATTACACACACAGAGCTATATTTTCTTCCCAGAAGCACCTATAGGACTTGAAGTGTGTTAGTCCCATTACACACACAGAGCTATATTTCTTCCCAGAAGCACCTATAGGACTTGAAGTGTGTTAGTCCCATTACACACACAGAGCTATATTTTGTTCCAGAAGCACCTATAGGACTTGAAGTGTGTTAGTCCCATTACACACACAGAGCTATATTTTCTTCCCAGAAGCACCTATAGGACTTGAAGTGTTAGTCCCATTACACACACAGAGCTATATTTTCTTCCCAGAAGCACCTATAGGACTTGAAGTGTGTTAGTCCCATCACACACACAGAGCTATATTTTCTTCCCAGAAGCACCTATAGGACTTGAAGTGTGTAGTCCCATTACACACACAGAGCTATATTTTCTTCCCAGAAGCACCTATAGTGTGTTAGTCCCATTACACACACAGAGCTATATTTTCTTCCCAGAAGCACCTATAGGACTTGAAGTGTGTTAGTCCCATCACACACACAGAGCTATATTTTGTTCCCAGAAGCACCTATAGGACTTGAAGTGTGTTAGTCCCATTACACACACAGAGCTATATTTTGTTCCCAGAAGCACCTATAGGACTTGAAGTGTGTTAGTCCCATCACACACACAGAGCTATATTTTCTTCCCAGAAGCACCTATAGGACTTGAAGTGTGTTAGTCCCATTACACACAAAGAGCTATACTTTGTTCCCAGAAGCACCTATAGGACTTGAAGTGTGTTAGTCCCATTACACACACAGAGCTATATTTTCTTCCCAGAAGCACCTATAGGACTTGTAGTGTGTTCGTGGCAGGCAGGCAGAGCTCCTATATTTTGTTCCCAGAAGCACCTATAGGACTTGAAGTGTGTTAGTCCCATTACACACACACAGAGCTATATTTTCTTCCCAGAAGCACCTATAGGACTTGTAGTGTGTTAGTGGCAGGCAGGCAGAGCTCCTATATTTTGTTACCAGAAGCACCTATAGGACTTGTAGTGTGTTCGTGCCAGGCAGGCAGAGCTCCTATATTTTGTTCCCAGAAGCACCTATAGGACTTGAAGTGTGTTAGTCCCATTACACACACAGAGCTATATTTTCTTCCCAGAAGCACCTATAGGACTTGAAGTGTGTTAGTCCCATTACACACACAGAGCAATATTTTCTTCCCAGAAGCACCTATAGGACTTGAAGTGTGTTAGTCCCATCACACAGAGCTCCTCTATTTTCTTTGCATAAGCACCCATAGGACTTCTAGTGTGTTAGTGGCATCACACACAGAGCTCCTATATTTTCTTCCCAGAAGCACCTATAGGACTTGTAGTGTGTTAGTGGCATCACACAGAGCTCCTCTATTTTCTTCCAGAAGCACCCACAGGACTTGAAGTGTGTTAGTGGCATCACACAGAGCTCCTCTATTTTCTTTGCAGAAGCACCCACAGGACTTCTAGTGTGTTAGTGGCATCACACAGAGCTCCTCTATTTTCTTTGCAGAAGCACCCACAGGACTTCTAGTGTGTTAGTGGCATCACACAGAGCTCCTCTATTTTCTTTGCAGAAGCACCCACAGGACTTCTAGTGTGTTAGTGGCATCACACAGAGCTCCTCTATTTTCTTCCCAGAAGCACCCATAGGACTTCTAGTGTGTTAGTGGCATCACACAGAGCTCCTCTATTTTCTTTGCAGAAGCACCCACAGGACTTCTAGTGTGTTAGTGGCATCACACAGAGCTCCTCTATTTTTTCTTTGCAGAAGCACCCACAGGACTTCTAGTGTGTTAGTGGCATCACACAGAGCTCCTCTATTTTCTTTGCAGAAGCACCCATAGGACTTCTAGTGTGTTAGTGGCATCACACAGAGCTCCTATATTTTCTTCTCAGCAGCACCCACAGGACTTCTAGTGTGTTAGTGGCATCACACAGAGCTCCTCTATTTTCTTTGCAGAAGCACCCACAGGACTTCTAGTGTGTTAGTGGCATCACACAGAGCTCCTCTATTTTCTTTGCAGAAGCACCCATAGGACTTCTAGTGTGTTAGTGGCATCACACAGAGCTCCTATATATTCTTCTCAGCAGCACCCACAGGACTTCTAGTGTGTTAGTGGCATCACACAGAGCTCCTATATTTTCTTTGCAGAAGCACCTATAGGACTTCTAGTGTGTTAGTGGCATCACACAGAGCTCCTCTATTTTCTTTGCAGAAGCACCCACAGGACTTCTAGTGTGTTAGTGGCATCACACAGAGCTCCTCTATTTTCTTTGCAGAAGCACCCATAGGACTTCTAGTGTGTTAGTGGCATCACACAGAGCTCCTATATATTCTTCTCAGCAGCACCCACAGGACTTCTAGTGTGTTAGTGGCATCACACAGAGCTCCTATATTTTCTTTGCAGAAGCACCTATAGGACTTCTAGTGTGTTAGTGGCATCACACAGAGCTCCTCTATTTTCTTTGCAGAAGCACCCACAGGACTTCTAGTGTGTTAGTGGCATCACACAGAGCTCCTATATTTTCTTCTCAGCAGCACCCACAGGACTTCTAGTGTGTTAGTGGCATCACACAGAGCTCCTATATTTTCTTTGCAGAAGCACCTATAGGACTTCTAGTGTGTTAGTGGCATCACACAGAGCTCCTATATTTTCTTCTCAGCAGCACCCACAGGACTTCTAGTGTGTTAGTGGCATCACACAGAGCTCCTCTATTTTCTTTGCAGAAGCACCCACAGGACTTCTAGTGTGTTAGTGGCATCACACAGAGCTCCTCTATTTTCTTTGCAGAAGCACCCACAGGACTTCTAGTGTGTTAGTGGCATCACACAGAGCTCCTCTATTTTCTTTGCAGAAGCACCCATAGGACTTCTAGTGTGTTAGTGGCATCACACAGAGCTCCTATATATTCTTCTCAGCAGCACCCACAGGACTTCTAGTGTGTTAGTGGCATCACACAGAGCTCCTCTATTTTCTTTGCAGAAGCACCCACAGGACTTCTAGTGTGTTAGTGGCATCACACAGAGCTCCTCTATTTTCTTTGCAGAAGCACCCATAGGACTTCTAGTGTGTTAGTGGCATCACACAGAGCTCCTATATATTCTTCTCAGCAGCACCCACAGGACTTCTAGTGTGTTAGTGGCATCACACAGAGCTCCTATATTTTCTTTGCAGAAGCACCTATAGGACTTCTAGTGTGTTAGTGGCATCACACAGAGCTCCTCTATTTTCTTTGCAGAAGCACCCACAGGACTTCTAGTGTGTTAGTGGCATCACACAGAGCTCCTCTATTTTCTTTGCAGAAGCACCCATAGGACTTCTAGTGTGTTAGTGGCATCACACAGAGCTCCTATATATTCTTCTCAGCAGCACCCACAGGACTTCTAGTGTGTTAGTGGCATCACACAGAGCTCCTATATTTTCTTTGCAGAAGCACCTATAGGACTTCTAGTGTGTTAGTGGCATCACACAGAGCTCCTCTATTTTCTTTGCAGAAGCACCCACAGGACTTCTAGTGTGTTAGTGGCATCACACAGAGCTCCTATATTTTCTTCTCAGCAGCACCCACAGGACTTCTAGTGTGTTAGTGGCATCACACAGAGCTCCTATATTTTCTTTGCAGAAGCACCTATAGGACTTCTAGTGTGTTAGTGGCATCACACAGAGCTCCTATATTTTCTTCTCAGCAGCACCCACAGGACTTCTAGTGTGTTAGTGGCATCACACAGAGCTCCTATATTTTCTTTGCAGAAGCACCCATAGGACTTCTAGTGTGTTAGTGGCATCACACAGAGCTCCTATATTTTCTTCTCAGCAGCACCCACAGGACTTCTAGTGTGTTAGTGGCATCACACAGAGCTCCTATATATTCTTCTCAGCAGCACCCACAGGACTTCTAGTGTGTTAGTGGCATCACACAGAGCTCCTATATTTTCTTTGCAGAAGCACCCATAGGACTTCTAGTGTGTTAGTGGCATCACACAGAGCTCCTATATTTTCTTCTCAGCAGCACCCACAGGACTTCTAGTGTGTTAGTGGCATCACACAGAGCTCCTATATTTTCTTTGCAGAAGCACCTATAGGACTTCTAGTGTGTTAGTGGCATCACACACAGCTCCTATATTTTCTTCTCAGCAGCACCCACAGGACTACCGACTACAATGGCTGGAAGACCGCCAAGGGGAGGCAGAGCGTGCAGAGCCAAGAACACAGGGCAGACAGTCTCTGTTTCTAGTGGACGTGGCCGTGGACGTGGACGTGGTCGTGCATCGTCATCAGCACGTGGCCATGGGACACGCGCGTCTTTGTTTTCGGCAGCTGGACATGTGGAGCCGCATCATGCTGAAGGCTTGGTAGAATGGATAACCAAGCCCTCCTCATCCTCCTCATCCTCTCTCACCCAGGCTCAGGGTACTGACAGAGCATCATCAGCCACCCCTTCCCTAGACCCACCATGTCCTCCTGAGGAGTCCCCCGAACTCTTTGAGCACAGTGTTGGGTACATGCTCCAGGAGGATGCCCAACGATTCGAAGGCTCGGATGACGATACCCAGCTTGAGGAATCTGGCAGTACAGTTCCACCAGCTGCAGCTTACTGCCAGGTTTGCTCTAGTGGTGAAGAGGGAGGGGATGATGAGGTCACTGACTCCACGTGGGTGCCTCAAGGGAGAGAGGATGAGGAGGAGGACGAGGAGGAGGAGGATGCGGCGTCACATGTCCAACGAGGCAGGATGCCCCCTGGAGGCCAGGTAGAGGCCAGCACAGCAACTGTACAACACCGCAGAGCTCCGCCTGTGCAGGGCGCTGCCTCTGCACGTTATCAGAAAAGTTCTTTGGTGTGGGCCTTTTTTGAGACGAGTGCAGCAGATCGCACCACTGCTATTTGCAATATTTGTCTCAAGCGTATCTCGCGTGGCCAAAACATCAGCCGCTTGGGCACGACAAGCATGACCAGACATATGGCGACCTGCCATGCAGCTCGTTGGCAGGCACACATAAAAGACCCACACCAAAGAACTAAGCGGACCTCTCCTTGCTCCTCCTCAGCTGGGATCTCCATCCCCACTACACCTTCAGTCCTCTCTGAAAGCTGCTCTGAGAGGACTGAAGGTGTAGAATTCGGTGTGTCACAACCAAGTACTTGCAGTACACCGACGTCCGAATGCAGCAGGCAAATTTCCCTGCCCCAGCTGCTGGACCGTAGAAAGAAGTACACTCCCAGCCATCCACATGCCCAGCGGTTGAATGCTAGCCTTGCTAAATTGCTAGCACTTCAACTGCTGCCTTTTCAGTTGGTAGACTCGGCCCCCTTCCGTGAGTTTGTTCAATGTGCGGTTCCTCAGTGGCAGGTTCCCAAACGCCACTTTTTCTCGCGGAAGGCGATTCCGTCTCTCTACCGGCATGTGGAGGGCAATGTCCATGCCTCGCTGGACAGGGCGGTCAGCGGTAAGGTGCATATTACCGCTGACTCATGGTCCAGCAGGCATGGACAGGGACGGTACCTTTCTTTCACGGCCCATTGGGTCACTCTATTGGCAGCTGGGAGGGATGCAGGACAAGGTGCAGTAGTGTTGGAGGTTGTTCCGCCACCACGCCTCCAAAACGCGACTACTGCTACTGGTTGTGACACACCTCTCTCCTCCACCCCCTCCTCTTCTTCTTCCTCCAGTGCTCTGTCCTTGGAACCAGCGGTGCTCCGTAGGCGTACAAGGGGCTACGCAAGTACGCAGGCAAAAAGATGCCATGCCGTGCTTGCGCTGGTGTGTTTGGGGGACAGGAGCCACACTGGGCCAGAGGTTCTGGCAGCTCTGCAGGGGCAGGCCGAGAGGTGGTTGACGCCACGTCAGCTTAAGCCAGGAATGGTCGTTTCTGACAATGGCACCAACCTCCTCTCCGCCCTGCGACAGGGGCAGCTCACCCATGTGCCCTGCATGGCTCACGTCCTCAACCTGGTGGTGCAGCGGTTCTTGGGCAGGTTCCCAGGCTTACAGGATGTCCTGAGGCAGGCCAGGAAAGTCTGTGTGCATTTCCGCCGATCTTATAATGCCAGTGCTCGGCTGACTGAGCTGCAAAAGGAGCTGAACCTGCCCAAGAACCGCCTAATATCTGACATGCCCACCAGGTGGAACTCAACGTTGGCCATGCTGCAGCGACTGCACACGCAGCAGAGGGCCATCAATGAGTACCTTTGCGACTACGGCACCAGGACAGGGTCAGGGGAGCTTGGGTTTTTTTCCCCACGTCAGTGGAGCATGATCAGGGATGCATGCACTGTCCTCTCACCATTTGAGGAGGCCACGAGGATGGTGAGCAGTGACAGTGCATGCATCAGTGACACTGTCCCTCTTGTCCACCTGTTGGAGCATACGCTGCGTGGGATAATGGACAGGGCACTTGAGGCAGAACAGAGGCAGGAAGAGGAGGACTTCCTTGCCTCTCAAGGCCCCCTTTATCCGGACAGTGTTCCTTCTGTCCCACCCATCACACAGGAAGAGGATGAGGAGGAGGAGGAGGAGGAGGAGGAGGATTGTGTGAGCATGGAGGTGGAGCCTGGCACTCAGCATCAGCAGCAGCAGTCTTTTAGGGATGATGTACAGTCCCAACAAGCCAGTGGACTTGTACGTGGCTGGGAGGAGGTGGCTGGCGATCATGTCATCCTCAGTGACCCAGAAGACTCCGGACCGAATGCCTCAGCTAACCTACGCTGCATGGCCTCCCTGATCCTGCAAAGCCTGCGGAAGGATCCTCGTGTTCTTCGGATCAAGGAGAGGGACCATTACTGGCTGGCCACTCTCCTTGATCCGCGGTACAAGGGTAAGGTTGCGGACCTTATCTTGCCGTCGCAGAGGGAGCAGAGGATGAGACATCTCAGGGAGGCCTTGCAGAAAGGTCTGTGCAACGCGTTCCCAGAAACTGGGAGGCTACAAACTCCTGGTCCTGGGCGACGAGTTGCTGAGGCTTCGGTCAGTGGCAGAAGGAGCGGTGGGGAAGGTGGACGTCTGACCGATGCGTTCAGACAATTTTTTAGTCCGCAGCCCCAAGGTATGATCGGTTCCAGCAACCATCGCCAGCGTCTGATATACATGGTGCAGGAATACCTTGGGGCAAGGTCAGACTTGGACACCTTTCCCACCGAAAATCCTCTGGCTTACTGGGTCCTGAGGATGGATCACTGGCCAGAGCTTGCACAGTATGCAATTGAGCTACTGGCCTGTCCTGCCTCCAGCGTTCTTTCCGAACGCACATTCAGTGCTGCTGGAGGATTTGTGACTGATCATAGGGTGCGCCTGTCCACCGCCTCGGTTGATCGACTGACATTCATCAAAATGAATCAGTCTTGGATCACCACCAGCTACCAGGCACCTGAGGCGGATATAACCGAATAATTTTTAATGTCACATCCCTTCAAGACTGCCTATGCTGATGCTGAGTGACTGTCCTCTTATGTTCACTGACTATCCTCTTCCTCCTCCTCAATGATCCATGCCACAGCACCAGTGCCTAAGGCACAATTTTTCAGCCCCTGTTTAACAGGGGCGTGTACTTACAATTTTTTAAAAAAAATGCTTCGCAACACGTGTGACTGCTGTGCTCCAAGTACAGTCTCTGTGAGGGCCGTGTTGCAGTGTTGTGGCACCAGCACCAGTGCCTAAGGCACAATTTTTCAGCCCCTGTTTAACAGGGGCGTGTACTTACAATTTTTTAAAAAAATGCTTCGCAACACGTGTGACTGCTGTGCTCCAAGTACAGTCTCTGTGAGGGCCGTGTTGCAGTGTTGTGGCACCAGCACCAGTGCCTAAGGCACAATTTTTCAGCCCCTGTTTAACAGGGCGTGTACTTACAATTTTTTAAAAAAATGCTTCGCAACACGTGTGACTGCTGTGCTCCAAGTACAGTCTCTGTGAGGGGTTGCAGTGTTGTGGCACCAGCACCAGTGCCTAAGGCACAATTTTTCAGCCCCTGTTTAACAGGGGCGGGTAATTACAAATCTTGATCTAATAGTTCACAGCAGGGCCCATTCCTGCGCCCACCAAGAGTAACTATGAGGGCCTACAGTCTTGTGGCAACACCGTCCACCACCACCGCCAAAGGCCCAATTTTTCTGCCCTGTTCATCAGGTGCTTGCAATTACAAATCTTGATCTAATAACTCACAGCAGGGCCCATTCCTGCGCCCACCAAGAGTAACTGTGAGAGCTTACAGTCTTGTGGCAAAACCGTCCACCACCACCACCACCACCACCACCCCCAATTTTTCTGCCCTGTTCAACAGGTGCATGCAATTACAAATCTTGATCTATTAACTCACAGCAGGGCCCATTCCTGTGCCCACCAGTCTTGTGGCTACACCAACATCTAATAGGGCAAATTTCTGCAGAGTATATACGCCAGGCCCCTACTTTCAAACATCCAACTTACAAACGACTCCTACTTGCAAATGGAAAGAGAAAACAGGAAGTGAGAGGAAATCTACCCCTAGGAAGGGAAATTCTATCCTGTTAGATTTAATTTGGGAAAAAGGTATCTCCTCTCTACTGATACTTTATCACCAATCCTTGTTTCAATTAAAACCCCACTTTTCCAAAAACATTTATCATTGGGACGGAAAGTGAGGTGACATGTTCTGAACAGATGTGCAAAGACAGCAAATGTTACAGGGGTGATAACCCCTCCCTATGTTCTCCAAAAAGCTTAAAAATAGATTTTTTTGGGATGGAGCTACACTTCATAATGTACCTGTTCAGATTCTACTTAAGATCAAACCTAAAGCCGCAAGTGGTTTTAAATGGCTTCTTTTTTTCCTTTACAAATGTCATTTTGTGCAAGGACAGTTCTAAACACGGGAAACACATGCCACTTCACAGGCATACTTTGGACACCCCCCAGGTACCATATTTAAAGGAAAATGTCACTTTTTTTTTTTTTTTTTCACTTTATGCATCATTAAAATGACTGCTCCCGAAAAAACGTTAGTTTTTAAAAGTTCTTTTTGCATTGATATATGTCCCCTGGGGCAGGACCCGGGTCCCCAAACCTGTTTTATGACATTAACATGCATATTGGCCGTTGTAATTAGCACTTTTGATTTCGAACGTTCGCGTCCATTATAACGTATAGGGTTCGAAAATTCGCGCGAACTTTCGGTCCGTTTCGAAGGTTCTGGTTCGAACCGAACCCGGGGGTGTTCGGCTCATCCCTACTCCTGATCATATTACCCTAACAATTCAAACTGTACACAGGAATATATATACCATAGCTAAACAACCAAAATCTACTATAAACATTAAATTAATTAAATAACTAGCCACATGGAAAATTTTGATCAGTCAGATATCCCCACTTCAGGTCAGACTTCCCGGGTCCAAGCTCACAAAGTACACTACACATTATCATAGGTTCAACATCTCCACAGTAGTTTGCTAGCAGACAATAGGTGAGTTATTTAGCACAATTACCAATTAACCATGGGACAGACATGCTTAGTAGAAAACACATCACCAAAATACAAAGACAATAGCAGGAGACCACCAGTAACAGACTGTCCGATTCCTACATTGAAAAACATGGAACAGAAGCCAATGTGACCAGCTCTTTCAATGAACATGTATAGTTCAGAATCAAGCAAACCAGGCATAGTCTTCATATATTTCTTGAGGGATATTCTTGATAAACATTACTGTCCCATTTGAAGTAATCCAAACCACATTCTCAGTGTTCATCAAGTAGTTAAAAGATAGGTGGGTATCAGCGCTAAAAACAGTATATATAAAAAATGAATATAGCAAAGGAGTAGCAGCCAGCACAGTTCGTTGATCATCAAACTCAGTAAATATAGTCCAATATGCAGCGCTTAGTAGTATTATAGTTCATTCTTTGCAGCAAAACTGTAAATATTATGCAATAATGAGAAGGAGAAACTTCCACCACTTCCAGACTGTGTAGAAAGAAGCACACATCACCCAAGTGAGTCAGATCTGCTTACCAGAAGTCAGATATAGGTGAGCATCTAACACAAAGTATGGATAGAAGTCGAGAAACGACCAAACATCACGGGTGTCACTCTCCAGCAATATGGTCTCAAAATGGATCCGGGGTAAGACAGCCAGATAAACTTCAGGTCACCGAATTTGAGTAATTTCACATGTCATGCAAAGCAAGGAGCAAAGCAAAAGCACATAGTGAAGCCCGTACAGGTAAATTAAAGATGTTTTATTTGTAGTACACTTACATTAATGAAGTCATAATACGGCATTGGATAAATAAAATTTTCCACGTTCAGTAGCATGCTTGCATCAGCCAGCCTGACATGTTTCATCCAAGTCGGATATCATCAGAGGCATGATATCCGACATGGATGAAACATGTCAGGCTGGCTGATGCAAGCATGCTACTGAACGTGGAAAATTTTATTTATCCAATGCCGTATTATGACTTCATTAATGTAAGTGTACTACAAATAAAACATCTTTAATTTACCTGTACGGGCTTCACTATGTGCTTTTGCTTTGCTCCTTGCTTTGCATGACATGTGAAATTACTCAAATTCGGTGACCTGAAGTTTATCTGGCTGTCTTACCCCGGACCCATTTTGAGACCATATTGCTGGAGAGTGACACCCGTGATGTTTGGTCGTTTCTCGACTTCTATCCATACTTTGTGTTAGATGCTCACCTATATCTGACTTCTGGTAAGCAGATCTGACTCACTTGGGTGACGTGTGCTTCTTTCTACACAGTCTGGAAGTGGTGGAAGTTTCTCCTTCTCATTATTGCATAATATTTACAGTTTTTCTGCAAAGAATGAACTATAATACTACTAAGCGCTGCATATTGGACTATATCATCAAGTAGTTGTCCATTATTTGCTTGGTCATCCTGTGCCCCTATTGGACACAGGTGACTTACACATAAGAGGCACATGGGGAGATGAGACAGGTGTTTCCCAACATCTCTAAGGTAAGCTGGGTTCCACAGGCCCCCCCGCCCAAAGTGACTCCCGTTACAATGAGTATGCCCCTGTTTTCACCAAAATAACGGTTTTCCTTCCTTTTATCATAGTTCTCTATGTTTGATAGAATAACTATACATAGTTATAGATAGAATAATTATATAGTGAGTTTTTTTAGGCTTGAGTTTAGATTAACCTTTCTTAAAAGTTGTCTCCACCTTTCAGACCATGTTTAATGTTACACATATGTAGGTCAGCATGCACAGACCCCTGTTTTTTTCCTGGTTTGTTCAGTGGCACGTGCACAGTGACGTCACAACGCATGCGGTGTTGTGACACCATTGCGCATGCGTGCACGGTGACGTAATCACGCAGGCATCATTTTGGTGCCAAAACATGTTAATAATGTGGGGGGGGGGGGCTTCTGGCCTATTCTGGGATAGTTTGCTCTCTATATGCCATCAGGCAGGAGGAAGGCAGCACATCTTGCTGGCGGTGAGGACTCACAAAAGAGAAGATAATGTGGTATGCCTGTTTTCTTGGGACTGTTTATATTGTTATGTAGATAGTAATCTTCCCTATATGGATCTTATTTTGCTGTTCAGCCCCTCTTAAGCTTGTTGGCTTATTCATGACTGGGATATCTGTATTACTCTTATTTAGGTGAGGTCCCTATCAGAATGTAACCAAATAGATTGTGCTAGATCTGGTAACAATCTGTTCCAAGTATATCTTTATTTATGTGAGATTCTCACTAATATGCAACCAAATGAAATTTGTTAAGTTTTTTTTATCTCAAATACCTTTGGATTTGCCATGTTACTATTAATATCTTTAACAGCATAAAGAAAAAATATATACATACAAAATATTGATTTAAGCTTCCATCAGCCATAGAATATAGAGTAATAGTGTGTAATATGTGGGATACACTTTTAGTCACGGGTAATTATTAAGCAACTATGATACAAATGTATTCTGTTGTAGTGGGGACACATTTCAATCAGAGCTAGCTGCCTATTTCCCAGTTTGGTGCTGACCCCCGCCCTTTAGACCATAGAATGGTTTACTGCTGAACACCTGGATCCACCTATCTCTGGCAATGTCTTCTCTGTCTTTCTTTTAATCAAGGGTAGGCAACCTTTGAGAGATGGCGATCCACCTGGACAACATTGGTTACCCCTACAATTCTGATGCCGGAGTTCATCATGAAAGCAGAACATCGGGTACTGCAGGCTGATTTTCTTGACTAGTTTTAGGTCTGGCTATCTGCTCTGAATTCTGGCCAGTGCAAGTAGTATGTAGGGCAGTGTCCATGGTTTAGTAGTTGGTAGGTCAGTGTACAGAGGTCTGTAGTATGTAGGGCGGTGTACAGAGGTCAGTAGTAGGTACAGCAGTATACAGAGGTCAGCAGTATGTAGGGCAGTGTACAGAGGTCAGCAGTATGTAGGGCAGTGTACAGAGGTCTGTAGTATGTAAGGCAGTGTACAGGGGTCAGTAGGATGTAGGGCAGTGCACAGAGGTCAGTAGTATGTAGGGCAGTGCATAGAGGTCAGTAGTTTGTAGGGCAGTGCACAGAGATCAGTAGTATGTAGAGCAGTGTACAGAGGTCAGTAGGATGTAGGGTAGTGTACAGAGGTCAGTAGGATGTAGGGTAGTGTACAGAGGTCAGTAGGATGTACGGCAGTGTACAGGGGTCAGTAGTATGTAGGGCAGCATACAGAGGTCAGTAGTAGGTAGGGCAGCGTACAAAGTAGGGCGGCGTACAGAGGTCTGTAGTATGTAGGGCAGCGTACAGAGGTCAGTAGTAGGTAGGGCAGCGTACAGAGGTCAGTAGTATGTAGGGAAGAGCACAGAGGTCAGTAATATGTAGTGTGGCATACAGAGGTCAGTAGTATGTAGGGCAAAATACAGAGGTCGGTTGGATGTATGGGGACTTACAGAGGTCAGTAGTAGGTAGGGCAGTGTACAGAGGTCAGTAGCAGGTAGGGTGCCGTACAGAAGTCAGTAGCATATAGGGCAGCATACAGGGGTCAGTAGTATGTAGGGCAGTGTACAAAGGTCAGTAGCATGTAGGGCGGCGTACAGAGGTCAGTAGTATGTAGGGCCGCTTACAGAGGTCAGTAGTAGGTAGGGCAGCGTACAGAGGTCAGTAGTATGTAGTGTGGCGTATAGAGGTCAGTAGTATGTAGTGTGGCATATAGAGGTCAGTAGTATGTAGTGTGGCGTACAGAGGTCAGTAGTAAGTAGGGCAAAATACAGAGGTCAGTAGTATGTATGGCGACGTACAGAGGTCAGTAGTAGGTAGGGCAGCGTACAGAGGTCAGTAGCAGGTAGGGTGGTGTATAGAGGTCAGTAGCATGTATGGTGGCACACAGAGGTCCGTAGTAAGTAGGGCAAAATACAGAGGTCAGTAGTATGTATGGCAATGAACAGAGGTCAGTAGTAAGTAGGGAAGCGTACAGAGGTCAGTAGCAGGTAGGGTGGCGTATAGAGGTCAGTAGCATGTAGAGCAGCATACAGGGGTCAGTAGCATGAAGAGCAGCGTACAGAGGTCAGTAGCATATAGGGCAGCATACAGAGGTCAGCAGCATGTAGGGTGGCGTACAGAGGTCAATAGCATGTAGGGCAGGGTACAGAGGTCAGTAGCAGGTAGGGCAGCGTACAGAGGTCAGTAGCATGTAGGGCGGCATACAGAGGTCAGTAGCAGGTAGGGCGGTGTACTGAGATCAGTAGCATGTAGGGCAGCGTACAGAGGTCAGTAGTAGGTAGGATGGCGTACTGAGGTCAGTAGCATGTAGGGCGGCGTACAGAGGTCAGTAGGATGTAGGGCGGCGTACAGAGGTCAGTAGGATGTAGGGCGACGTACAGAGGTCAGTAGGATGTAGGGCAGCGTACAGAGGTCAGTAGCAGGTAGGGTGGTGTATAGAGGTCAGTAGCATGTATGATGCCATACAGAGGTCAGTAGTAAGTAGGGCAAAATACAGAGGTCAGTAGTATGTATGGCGATGTACAGAGGTCAATAGTAGGTAGGGCAGCGTACAGAGGTCAGTAGCAGGTAGGGTGGCGTATAGAGATCAGTAGCATGTAGAGCAGCATACAGGGGTCAGTAGCATGAAGAGCGGCGTACAGAGGTCAGTAGCATATAGGGCAGCATACAGAGGTCAGCAGCATGTAGGGTGGCGTACAGAGGTCAGTAGCATGTAGGGCAGGGTACAGAGGTCAGTAGCAGGTAGGGCAGCGTACAGAGGTCAGTAGCATGTAGGGCGGCATACAGAGGTCAGTAGCAGGTAGGGCGGTGTACTGAGATCAGAAGCATGTAGGGCAGCGTACTGAGGTCAGTAGCATGTAGGGCGGCGTACAGAGGTCAGTAGGATGTAGGGCGGCGTACAGAGGTCAGTAGGATGTAGGGCGGCGTACAGAGGTCAGTAGGATGTAGGGCGGCGTACAGAGGTCAGCAGCCTGTAGGGCTGTGTACTGAGATCAGTAGCATGTAGGGCAGCGTACAGAGGTCAGTAGTAGGTAGGATGGTGTACAGAGGTGAGTAGTATGTAGTGTGGCGTATAGAGGTCAGTAGTATGTAGTGTGGCGTACAAAGGTCAGTAGTAAGTAGGGCAAAATACAGAGGTCAGTAGTAAGTAGGGCAAAATACAGAGGTCAGTAGTATGTATGGCGACGTACAGAAGTCAGTAGTAGGTAGGGCAGCGTACAGAGGTCAGTAGCAGGTAGGGTGGTGTATAGAGGTCAGTAGCATGTATGGTGCCATACAGAGGTCAGTAGTAAGTAGGGCAAAATACAGAGGTCAGTAGTATGTATGGCAATGAACAGAGGTCAGTAGTATGTAGGGTGGCATATAGAGGTCAGTAGTAAGTAGGGCAAAATACAGAGGTCAGTAGTAAGTAGGGCAAAATACAGAGGTCGGTAGTATGTATGGCGACGTACAGAGGTCAATAGTAGGTAGGGACGCGTACAGAGGTCAGTACCAGGTAGGGTGGCATATAGAGGTCAGTAGCATGTAGAGCAGCATACAGGGGTCAGTAGCATGAAGAGCGGCGTACAGAGGTCAGTAGCATATAGGGCGGCATACAGAGGTCAGCAGCATGTAGGGTGGCGTACAGAGGTCAGTAGCATGTAGGGCAGGGTACAGAGGCCAGTAGCAGGTAGGGCAGCGTACAGAGGTCAGTAGCATGTAGGGCGGCATACAGAGGTCAGTAGCAGGTAGGGCGGTGTACTGAGATCAGTAGCATGTAGGGCGGCGTACAGAGGTCAGTAGGATGTAGGGTGGCATACAGAGGTCAGTAGGATGTAGGGTGGTGTACAGAGGTCAGTAGGATGTAGGGTGGCGTACAGAGGTCAGTAGGATGTAGGGCGGCGTACAGAGGTCAGCAGCCTGTAGGGCGGCGTACAGAGGTTAGTAGCAGGTAAGGCAGTGTACAGAGGTCAGTAGCATGTAGGCCGGCGTACAGAGGTCAGTAGCATGTAGGGCGGCGTACAGAGGTCAGTAGCATGTAGGGCGGCGTACAGAGGTTAGAAGCATGTAGGGTGGTGTACAGAGGTCAGTAGCATGTAGGGCGGTGTACAGAGGTCAGTAGCATGTAGGGCGGTGTACAGAGGTCAGTAGCAGATAGGGCGGTGTACAGGAGTCAGTAGTATGTATGGTACTCACAGGGGCCACACAGTATACACATACACACACACACACAGTATACAATCACACAGTATACACATACATGTACACACAGTATACACAGACATGTTTCTATTGGCTGAGAAGGTACTGGAGAGGTGGGGCAGCTATAATCTTGGGATTTTTAGACCAAAAGGATGTCGGTAAGGGACATTTCAGAGACAGATGTAAAAAAAACTGTCCCTGGTTTTACTGGGGCTGGCAACCCTGATGGGGCCCCCTGGCAGTGCCCGAGTGGCCGAATGGTCAGTCCGCCCCTGCTATAATCAATTTTTAAGAAATTTGTAATGGTACTGTACTGCAGTCATCTCAAAGAGTTTTGCAAGTATCTAGCTTCTATAAATTGCTTGTTGCTGAAAATAACTTTTTTCTAATGTATCATAAAATTTTAAAATTCTCCAGAAAAAAAGATCATAATATTAATCATGTCCGGTGCCCCTTACCTGATCCTACACAGAGAGCTGCCAGCAGTAGGATGCTTGTGTGTGGTGCCATTGTAAGCTGGAGGAAACTTCTGAATGTGGCATTCCAAGACCCATGCCTTAAATATATATATATATATATATCCTCCCCCCCCCCCCCCCTCGCCCTCTCCCTCATATGGGCATACCAATTAACCTTGCCCTTGTGAAACCTTGGCATGCTAACCTAAAGAAATCAGAAAAAAGGAAAATAACAGTATTTCTCCTATATGCTCTGTGATTTGCTCAGAGCTGTCCTCAGAAGAATGCACCCAACCTCTTATTGTCTTTAACTAAGGTTATATAGTCACATATAAAAACAAGAGTGTAAAAACACGGTCTACAATACACTACTAAATTACTTCACCTTAATGACCATAAAACGTACAGGCAAATTATAAAATCCTATGATGACGAGAAGGAAGAGAGGTCACAGATGAAACGTGATGCTGCACTGCACTGATGAACGATAACCCTGCATGCATCCAAATACAGCTTGAGATCATACACCACGGTGACTTATATATGCAATTTGTGCAGTAGACCCGACACCCAGCTTGTCTATGCGCTTACCAGATGGTAGAGCATATAGCGCTCTGTATGAAAACCAGCCAGCAAACTGGGAAGGTGTCTCTGGTCTTTCCCTCTCTTGGTCTTTAGCCTCCAGCAATGATGGATAGGGGATATCCTATTTCAATCGTGAAGCTGAATCAATCCTGCAGGAAGCTGAGGATATCTCTGGCTTTCCTTCTCCCGGTCCACAGCACAAACAATTTAGAGTGACGATATCTCTAAACCCCTCTTGGCTCAGTGGCAATATGTTCAGAAAAGGAGAGAGAAGCCACCCATAGTGTAAATCCGTTTTAAAACATTTTATTTAAAAAGTATAGTAACACTTACAGAAATTCTCCTTTAGGAGCGCTTTTAAAAACACATCCGCCGGCCGGCCGGATACTGGAGCCCGTCCTCCTGAGTTCTAGCGTGGTGACGTCACTGCGTGCCCTCCCAGACCAGTTTCGACACAGATGTCGTTTTCAATGGGGAAAGGGGCGACGCAGCAACGCACCACCATTTTATAATCCAAGCCTCATTCTGAGATGCAGGTAGTAGAGCTAAAACCGCCATCTTTGTTATGGGCAGTCCCCTCCGTTTTGCTTGTAAGGACATCTTTTACAATACCAGCACAGTGGCAACGGTTTGATTTAATTTTAATCACCCTATTCAACCCAAATGTACGTTCACAAAGGGTAATCGATATAGCTATGTACGAATATAAAAATAGCAATAAAAAATGATAAGTAAATGAACCGACGTTCACTGGATCCCGCAGCAATATATCCCCTAAATGAGTGACACCAACCCGGCTCTCCTCATCAACCTACTTCCTGATCTAATGGGATACCCCAATAGTGACAATTCTATACAACGTAAATTGTGTTATGTGCACAATGAATAATAAAAATGTGTATATTTTACTCACAAGATGAGTGATTGTGATCTCATAATAATCATTGTGGTATATATAAATATGCCATATTATGCAAGTGATTGCAATGATATAAGCTAAATGACAAAACTTTAATGTGCATATATACATAAACCGGTTTATTTCAGGGTGTGTTCAAACCCATGTGTGTGTATATGAAAAATATATATAATATATATATATATCAATAATGATATTATCTAGATATATTAAATCCCGTGGGCATAAATATTAGTGAAAAATAAATAAAAATAAAAGTAAAAAAAGTGTAAAATATAATGTGCAATAAATGCCTACATAGAATATATAAATCTATTTAACAGAAATATATAAGTGCCCTCTCCCATGTTAACCTAAATGTGAAAAATTCTGCTATTCCCATTTTCAATGGGGGAAACCTTTTGTTGAAATGTTACGCCCCTCATGGGTTGAACATGTGAATGCGGTCATAGACAATTCTTAAATGTCCCAGGATATTTCAACATCTTCCCTTTGAGAAATTTTTGTAATTGTTTTGATTAGTTGCTTTGTTTCAATGCTACACTCAATTTGAGATGCGGGTGAGTGCTGCATTAATTGGAATGGGGATTATTGAGTTCCATTCTCACTTATTGGTATGTGGGGGTCACTTGATTGTTCTTTCCATCTAAAGTTTCACTTTGAAACTCCAGCCCCTTTCTACCTCCCCTTACTTGGTTTTATATATTAGGGGGAAAGGTTTCCCCCATTGAAAATGGGAATAGCAGAGTTTTTCACATTTAGGTTAACATGGGAGAGGGCACTTATATATTTCTGTTAAATAGATTTATATATTCTATGTAGGCATTTATTGCACATTATATTTTACACTTTTTTTACTTTTATTTTTATTTATTTTTCACTAATATTTATGCCCACAGGATTTAATATATCTAGATAATATCATTATTGATATATATATATTATATATATTTTTCATATACACACACATGGGTTTGAACACACCCTGAAATAAACCGGTTTATGTATATATGCACATTATAGTTTTGTCATTTAGCTTATATCATTGCAATCACTTGCATAATATGGCATATTTATATATACCACAATGATTATTATGAGATCACAATCACTCATCTTGTGAGTAAAATATACACATTCTTATTATTCATTGTGCACATAACACAATTTACGTTGTATAGAATTGTCACTATTGGGGTATCCCATTAGATCAGGAAGTAGGTTGATGAGGAGAGCCGGGTTGGTGTCACTCATTTAGGGGATATATTGCTGCGGGGTCCAGTGAACGTCGGTTCATTTACTTATCATTTTTTATTGCTATTTTTATATTCGTACATAGCTATATCGATTACCCTTTGTGAACGTACATTTGGGTTGAATAGGGTGATTAAAATTAAATCAAACCGTTGCCACTGTGCTGGTATTGTAAAAGATGTCCTTACAAGCAAAACGGAGGGGATTGCCCATAACAAAGATGGCGGTTTTAGCTCTACTACCTGCATCTCAGAATGAAGCTTGGATTATAAAATTGTGGTGCGTTGCTGCGTCGCCCCTTTCCCCATTGAAAACAACACCTGTGTTGAAACTGGTCTGGGAGGGCACGCAGTGACGTCACCACGCTAGAACTCAGGAGGACGGGCTCCAGTATCCGGCCGGCCGGCTGATGTGTTTTTAAAAGCGCTCCTAAAGGAGAATTTCTGTAAGTGTTACTATACTTTTTAAATAAAATGTTTTAAAACAGATTTACACTATGGGTGGCTTCTCTCTCCTTTTCTGAACATATTGCCACTGAGCCAAGAGGGGTTTAGAGATATCTTCACTCTAAATTGTTTGTGCTGTGGACCGGGAGAAGGAAAGCCAGAGATATCCTCAGCTTCCTGCAGGATTGATTCAGCTTCACGATTGAAATAGGATATCCCCTATCCATCATTGCTGGAGGCTAAAGACCAAGAGAGGGAAAGACCAGAGACACCTTCCCAGTTTGCTGGCTGGTTTTCATACAGAGCGCTATATGCTCTACCATCTGGTAAGCGCATAGACAAGCTGGGTGTCGGGTCTACTGCACAAATTGCATATATAAGTCACCGTGGTGTATGATCTCAAGCAGTGGCGGAACTACCGCCATAGCGACACACGCGTTCGCTATGGGGCCCGCAGCCTAGTAGGGCCCGCAGCCAGGTGCGGTCCTGTCCTAGTTGCCATGAAAATTTCTCGTTTTCGCTGCCCGCCGCCACCGCCGCTAGAGGTCCGCGGCCGGCGGAGATATTGTCTCCGCCAGCCGCCATTTTCCAGAAGACCAGAGTTAAGACACTAGAGGGGAGGGGGGTGGGCGGTGCTGCAGCTAAATTTCTATTGTAGCTGGCCGGCTCCGCCTCTGTTTTGTTCCCCCCTTGGCCTTCAGTAATGGCAGCAAAGACACTGCTGTTATATATATATATATATATAGATAGGAGGGCTCCAATTGGAAGGGGGGGGAACCTGAGATGTAAGGAGGCACTCCGCTGGCTGGGGACAGTGACATCTGAGAAGTAAGGAAGCACTCCGCTGGCTGGGGACAGTGACACCTGAGAAGTAAGGAAGCACTCCGCTGGCTGGGGACAGTGACACCTGAGAAGTAAGGAAGCACTCCGCTGGCTGGGGACAGTGACACCTGACAAGTAAGGAAGCACTCCGCTGGCTGGGGACAGTGACACCTGAGATGTAAGGAAGCACTCCGCTGGCTGGGGAC
Organism: Lithobates sylvaticus; assembly: GCA_028564925.1. Classification (NCBI taxonomy): domain Eukaryota; kingdom Metazoa; phylum Chordata; class Amphibia; order Anura; family Ranidae; genus Lithobates; species Lithobates sylvaticus. Next base: position 526,520,877 of record CM053030.1, read on the forward strand.
AGTGACACCTGAGATGTAAGGAGGCACTACGCTGGCTGGGGAAGTAACACCTGAGATGTAAGGAAGCACTCCGCTGGCTGGGGACAGTGACACCTGAGATGTAAGGAAGCACTCCGCTGGGGACACCTGAGATGTAAGGAAGCACTCCGCTGGGGACACCTGAGATGTAAGGAAGCACTCCGCTGGGGACACCTGATGGCATCTGATGGCAGGCGACGTGGCAAGTGACACACTCAGGGCTCCCACTGATTTTGATTCTGCATTATGGTGAGTTGAATGATTTCATTTTATATTACAATGTAATAATAGAAATAATGCGCTTCAATCACCCTGACACCATAACAACCATGGTGCCGGGATAATTGAAGCGCCAACACCAGGTGTTTGGAGTATCTTTATCTGCTGATTGCTAAACTTTCTGGAATACACATATTTCTATTGTGGTGTAGGATCTGGGCCTGCTGTCCCTTCATTCCTCTTTTTTCCTTCCTCTCTCTTTCTTTCTTTGTTTCTCCCTCCATCCCTCGTTCATCTCAGACTCTAACCACACCCATTTGAGTCACGCCCCTTTAAGCCACACCCAATAGTACGATTAAACCAACCCCATACCTTGCAGTGGCCCGCTTTGCGCGCCGCATTTTTCTTACCCCACTAGGCCACACTTACAAACAAATGTCCACCCCCTAATTTTGATAAGACTCCGCCCACCGACAAAAAAATTGTCCAGGTGAGGATGAGGAATGTAAGTTTACTGTTAAGCCTCCCGGGCCCCTCGAGTCCAGCTGTGTCCCGACACACACAGCTGCATACAGCAGGAGGCAGGAGCACAGAGCAGAGTGGGCCGGGCAGAACGCTCGAGTGCGCCTGTGAAGGGACATTGTTTTCGGCACATGAGGAGGCTCTGAAGTCTAGACAAGAGGTAGGAAGGGAGTGGGAGACAGACTGTCATCTGTTTTGCACAGTTCATGTTCATTTTTTTTTTGTGGGGGGGGGACTGTTTACAGGGGGGGCTCATACAACATTTTGCTATGGGGCCCTGTGATTTCTAGTTACGCCCCTGATCTCAAGCTGTATTTGGATGCATGCATTGTTATCGTTCATCAGTGCAGTGCAGCATCACGTTTCATCTGTGACCTCTCTTCCTTCTCGTCATCATAGGACTATTTTATATAGTGTTTTTGGTTAACATCATCAGTATATGAACTATAAACACTATATGCATATGTGTACCATCCTATGTTGCTGTCAGTGTATTGCTATATCAATTACGTATGTGTATAGGTGAACATATTGCGATAGGTACACAATATCACAATTTGGCGCTGCTTGTCTTTTATTATTGTTGTTCCAGTGTGTGTATCCCACTTTGAGTAGCAGCCTTCTTCAGATTAGGTAGGGATCTAGATTAGGTACAAGCGCGGTTTTATTTTGTCCAAATTATAAAATCCCTTAATCACTTTGCAGAGACAAAGCAGATAGAAACACTTCTAATGCCGCGTACACACGGTCGGAATGCCTGATGGAAACAGTCCAATGGGAGCTTTTCATCGAATTTTCCGACCGTGTGTATGCCCATCGGTCTTTTTCTGTCGGAATTTCCGACGGACTTTGGATTGAGAACCTGTTCTTAATTTTTCAGACGGAAACGTTTCTATCGGATTTTTCGATCGTGTGTATGCAATTCCGACACGCAAAATTCCGACGCACGCTCGTAAACAATTTGACGCATGCTCGGAAGCATTAAACTTCCCTTTTATAGTGCCGTTGAACGTGTTGTATGTCGTGGTGTTATTGATCGTTGGAATTTGGTGTGACCGTGTGACAGTTTGAGTGAAATTCCATTGGAATTCCAACGGGAAAACCATCAGAGCTTTTTCCGGCGAGAATTCCGATCATGTGTACGCGGCATAAGAAAGCTTCTGTAATAATTCAAAAAATATGGTAAAGATAGTAGCATAAGAAAAAAATAAGTCCAATTACTGCATCAGTCCCATGCTATAACAGCACTATTGTTGGTCAATTGCAATCTGTGGCCAACTACACAACAAAGTCTTTTAATTAACCACTTGTCACCCGCCATATAGTAGTATGACGGCGGCAAAGTGGTTCCGATATCCTGACCGGACGTCATATGACGTGATCAGGATATCACAGCCGGCGTGCGCCCTCACGGCGATCGGAGGTGCTGTGTGTCAGTCTGAGCAGCAACTCCGATCTGACAGAGGCTTCTCACCACATGATCAGCTGTGACTAATCACAGCTGATCATCGCTCAAATCAGGAAGTGTCGGTAAACGTCTTTCCTTGGTTCATGCTGGCAGGGAGAGAGCCGATCGGCGGCTCTCCCTATCGGAGGGGGGGGGGGGGTCTGTGCTGCACATTGATTATCAGCACAGCCCCATCAAAAGGTGCCAATCAGTGCTCAACAACTGCCACCCGATCCCCTAATAAATGCCTGTCAATGCCCACAACAATGCCGATCAGTGCCCAAAACAATGCCAATCAGTGCCCAGAAAAGTGCCAATCAGTGCCCTATCAGTAATGCCTGTCAGTGCCTCATCAAAGTACCAATCAGTGCCACTCAGTAATGCCTGTCAGTAGCTCCTCATCAATGCTGCCTATCAGTGCCACCTATCAGTGATGTCAGTGCCACCTATTAGTGCCATCAGTGCTGCCTAACAGTGCTGCCTATCAGTGTCCATCAGTTTTTTTTCTTTAAATTGTCGGTATTTTTTCGTTTATAGCGCAAAAAAAAAAAAAAAAACGCAGAGGTGATCAAATAGCACCAAAAGAAAGCTCTATTTGTGGGAAGAAAATTTTAAAAATTTAGTTTGGGTACAGTGTGGCATGCCTGGTATGGAAGTGGTTAATATATGATGACTGTAAGATCAGCTCTAAATGGTAGTGGGTGATCCTAGATCATTGTCAGCGTGTGCACCATACACCAGACTCTTAATCTTCACCACGTGAGGCACACTCCCCCCAAGGGGTTACACTCACCAGATCATTGAAAATCTCAAGCCTTAAAAGAAGTTCTGCTTTTATTTAGATCCCCATCATTATTATTATTATTATTATACAGGATTTATATAGTGCCAACGCAGCGCTTTACAATATAAAAGGGAGACAATACAGTTATAATAAAATAAAGAGGATTAAGAGGGCTCTGCTCAGAAGAGCTTACAATCTAATAGGGTGGGGGAGGTGGTACAAAAGGTTGTAACTGTTGGGAATGAGCTGATGGAAGTAGTAGGAGATTAGTTGGAGACGTGATTGGCTTTCCTGAAGAGATGAGTTTTCAGGGATCGCCTGAAGGTAGCAAGAGTAGGGGATAGCCGGACAGGTTGAGGTAGCGAGTTCCAGGGGATGGGAGTGGCTCTGGAGAAATCCTGGAGACGAGCATGGGAGGAGGAGACGAGAGAGCTTGAGAGTAGGAGGTCTTGAGAAGAGCGGAGAGGACGGTTTGGGATATGTTTGGAGACAAGATTGGTGATGTAGCTCAGGGCAGAGTCCTGGATGGCTTTGTATGTTGTGGTTAGTATTTTGAATTTAATTCGCTGTGTGATTGGGAGCCAGTGTAGGGATTGGAGGAGAGGGTTGGCAGACTCTGAGTGGTTGGTAAGGTGGATAAGTCTGGCAGCAGCATTCATGATAGACAGAGGGGAGGAGCCTATGGAGGGGCAGGCCAATGAGAAGGGAGTTGCAATAGTCAAGGCGAGAGATAACGAGGGAGTGAATGAGGGGCTTGGTGGTTTCATTTGTTAAAAAGGGGCAACTTTTAGAGATGTTATGGAGGTGAATTCTACAAACTTTTGACAACGATTGGATTTGAGGCTGAAATGACAAGTCAGAGTCTAGGATTACACCGAGTACCCTGGCGTGAAGGGAGGGACTGATGGTTACAAGTCATGGAGGGGGGCACGGGCGGGGGGGGGGGGGTGATATTAATAGCTCGGTTTTAGAGAGATTTATTTTAAGGAAGTGGTGCGACATCCATGCTGATATGTCAGTTAGTAAGTTAGTAATGCGAGAGGAGACTGAAGGAGTGAGGTGAGTAGACAGATAGATTTGGGTGTCATCGGCGTATAAGTGGTATTGGAAGCCGTGGGTAGTTATCAAGTGACCAAGGGAAGAGGTTTAGATAGAGAAGAGGAGGGATCCAAGAACAGAGCCTTGGGGGACCCCCATAGAAAGGGTCAATGGAGAGGAGGAGACAGAGTTGTAGGTGACACTGAAGGAGCGCCCTGATAGGTAGGCAGAGAACCAGGATAGAGCAGAATCTCGGAGGCCAAGGGAATGTAGTTTATTGAGAAGGAGCGGGTGGTCAACAGTATCAAAGGCCGCAGAGAGGTCAAGTTGTAGCAGTATGGAGTACTGGCTGTTGGTTTTAGCAGTTAGTAAATGGTTAGTGAGTTTTAGTAAGGCAGTTTCCGTGGAGTTCTGCGAGCGAAAGGGGGTCAAGAAGATTATTTTCACTGAGGTAGGAGCTAAGATGGTTGTAGTCTAAGCGTTCTAGAAGTTTAGAGGTGAATGGGAGCAATGAGATGGGTCTTAAGTTGTTCAGGCTGGTGGGGTCCAGTGAAGGCTTTTTAAGTATGGGAGTGATCTGCGCATGTTTTAGAGGGGAGGGGAAGGTGCCACTAGAGAGGGAGAGATTGAAGATGTGAGTGAGGGAGCATAGGATAGAAGAAGAGGGTGACCGTAGTAGTTGTGAGGGAACAGGATCCAAGGGACAATTGGTTAGGTGGGCATCTGATAAAAGTTTTGTAACCTCTTCAGTAGTAGCCAATTCAAAAGTTGAATGTGCTGTTAGGCAAGGTATGTTGGGTAGGGAAGATGTAAGCACAGTGTATCCTCACGAATTGCATCAATCTTGTCTTTGAAGTGATTGGCAATCTCTTGGGCAGTGAGTGAGTTAGTGGGTAGAGGGGGTGGGGGACGAAGCAGAGTTAAAGGTTGAGAAGAGCCAATGGGAACTGGATGACAAGGAATTAATAAGAGAGACAAAGTAGGCTTGTTTGGCAGCATGGAGGCAGGAATTGTATTTTAGAAGGGCAGATTTATATAGGGTGAAGTCTTGCAGGCATTTGGTTTTACGCCACAGTCGTTCAAGAGCACGGCAATGTCTCTTGAGATTTCTAGTGTTGTCAGTTTGCCAGGGTTGTAACGGTCGGGGCCTGATACTCAGGCAGTGCAGGCAGTGTATTTGATATATATATATATATATATATATATATATATATATATATATATACACAGTCTAGTGTATATATATTCTGCATTCAGTTTAGAGTATATATACAGTTCATTCAGTGGTGTACATTATATAATACACTTCAGGCGGTGTACCGGAAAGGCCACCAAGGAGAGGCATACGCTCACAGGCCACTAAAAGAGGGCAGGCAGCCTTTGTGTCTACAGTCAACAGTGGTGGTCGTGGACATGGTGCATCCTCTGCAGGTGGCTGTGGGGCACGCTTGTCCTTTTTTTTCTGCTGCTGGCCGTGTTGTTATTGAGCCATGACATGCAGAAGAATTGGTGGAGTGGATAACAAAGCCGTCCTCATCCTCCTCATCCTCTGTCACCCAGGCTCATAGTAGTTTGTCTTCCAATGCAGCTGCCAAATCGGCTCCTTGTCCACAGTTACTTCTTCCGTAGCCCCACCATCATGCACGGAGGAGTCCCCAGAATTATTCAACCACAGTGTCGGTTATATGCTGCTGGAGGATGCACAGCAATTTGAAGGCTTTGATGTTGGTTCTCAGGTGGAGGAAGGGAGTAACGTGAGCCTAGAGAGAGGGGGTGACACAGAAGGACAAGAAACTGTCAGTCATGTTCCCCAAGCTGCAGCATACTGCCAAGTTTGCTCCAGTGACGAGGAGGGATGGTATGATGAGGTCACTGACCATACTTGGGTGCCTGAGAGAAGAGAGGAGGAAAGTGAGGAGGAGGAGGCCCAACTCCAACGAGGCAGGATGTCCTCCAGCTGTCAGCTTAAGGGCAGCCACCCTATTGCATCACAACCCAGAGCTCCGTAGGTGCAGGGCGCTGCTGACTCCCCGCTGACTTTTAAAAATTCTTTGGTGTGGGCCTTTTTCGACACGTGTGCAGCAGATCACACAATTGCTGTTTGCAACCTATGTCTGAAGCGGATCAAGCTGGCCAGAACAGCAGACGCTTGGGTGTCACATGCTTGACCAGACATATGATGACCTGCCATGCAGTCCGATGGCAGCAGTACCTGAAAGACCCACATCATAAAAAAAGGCGGACTTCTCCTTGCTCCTCATCTGGGATCTGAAACCCAACTAAATCTCCAGTCCTCTCAAAAACCTTCACTGAGAGGAATGAAGCAATAGGTGTCACAAGTACTTGCAGCCAATCTGCTAGCTGTACACCACCAGTTGATTTCAGCAGGCAAATTTCACTACTCCAGATGCTGAACCGTAAATAGAAATTCAGTCCCATCCATCCACATGCTCAGCGTCTGAATGCTAGCTTGGCCAAATTGCTAGCGCTGTAACTGCTGCCTTTTCAACTGGAAGACTCAGCCCCCTTTTGTGAATTTGTGGAATGTGCTGTACCACAGTGGCAGATTCCAAAACCTGATTTCTTTTCAAATAAGTCCATTCCGGCTCTCTACTGTCATGTGGAAGGCAATGTTTTGGCTTTGTTGGACAGGGCGGTCAGCAGTAAGGTTCATATTACCGCTAACTCATTGTCCAGTAGGCATGGGCAGGGACGTTACCTTTGATTCACAGCGCACTGGGTAACTCTGCTGGCAGCTGGGAAGGATGCAGGACAGGGTTCAGTGTTGGAACTTGTTCTGCCACCACGCCTACAAAAAGCTAGTGTTGATTCTGCCACAACATCTGTATGCTCCCCTCCCTCCTCTTCTTCTTCTTCATCTATGGCCTCTTCTGCAGAATTGCCCTTTGAACCAGCAGTGCTCCCTAAACGCAAGCAGTCAAGCAAAAAGATGTTATGCAGTGCTTGAGTTGGTCTGCCTAGGGGACAGGAGCCACACTGGGGCAGAGAATCTGTCAGCTCTGCTGGGGCAGGCTCAGAGGTGGTTGACGCCATGCCAGCTTCAGCCAGGAATGGTTGTATGTGACAATGGCATCAGCCTTCTCTCTGCCCTCTGACAGGGACACTTGACACATGTTCCATGTTTGTCAAACGTCCTGAATTTGGTGGTGCAGAATTTCTTGACCAGGTACCCAGACTAACAAGATCTCCTGAGGCAGGCCAAAAAAGTCTGTGGTCATTTCCGCCGGTCAATCAATGCCAGTGCTAGGCTGGCTGACATTCAAAGGGAATGCAACCTGCCCACCAACCGCCTCATTTGTGACATGCCCACCAGGTGGAACTCAATGTTGGCAATGCTGCAGTGGCTGCGCACACAGCAGAGGCCCATCAAGGAGTACCTGTGTGTGTAGGGCACCAGGACAGGGTCAGGGGAGCTTGGATTCTTTTTGCCAAACCAGTGGCTACTGATCAAGGATGCGTGCACTGTCCTGTCACCATTTGAGGAGGCCACAAGGATGGTGAGCAGTGACAATGCATGCATCAGTGACACGGTCCCTCTAGTCTTCCTGCTGGAGCACACGCTTCATTGAATCATGGAGAGGGCACTTGAGGCAGAACAGCGGGAGGAAGAGGAGGACTTCCTTTCCTCTCAAGGCCCCCTTTATACAGATAGCATTCCTGCGGGTCCGCCAAACACACAGGAAGAAGAGGAGGAGGATTGTGTCAACATGGATGCCGAGGATAACACGCTGCAGTCTTCAAGGGATGGTTTTCAGTCCCCAGAAACCAAGGAGTTGTACGTGGCTGAGAGGAGGTAGTTACGGGTAATGTGATCCTTAGTGACCCAGAGGACTCAGAATCGAATGCCTCTGCAAACTTACGCTGCATGGCCTCCCTGATTCAGCAAAGCCTGCAAAAGGACCCTAGGATTCATGGTATTAAGGAGAGGGATCACTACTGGCTGGCAACCCTTCTTGATCCACGTTACAAGAGTAAAGCCCCATACACACGCGCGGATTATCCGAGGACCAGGTCCGTCGGATCCTGTCCGTCGTACTTTGTCCGATGTTGGTTTTGCGTACACATGGTCGGACAAAGTTGTCGGAAAATCCGATCATTCTGAACGTGGTGACGTTTGTTGCGTACGACGGGACTACGTAGAGGCTAGTAGCCAATAGCTTTGTTGCAGAACTCATCCTGCCTTTGCAGAGGGAGCAGAGGATGGGCAGTAGTGGCGACAATAGATAGATTCATGCAATGAATGAATCTATCTATTGGTGATAGACAGGTGGCAGGAGAGAGGGGGCGGCGCTCCTGCACCCTTTATGGATGCACCGTCACTGTTTACACCTATTTTCTTTAAGTTGAACTGTAGCATGCTTCACTATTGTTCTGCTGCTGTGCTTATGCTTAATTGCTAAATAATTCAGGTTCTCTGACAAATGGACCAACTAAGATTGACTGTCTTCTGAAATTATTCAGTGTGTGTGTCTTTCTCTGCTAGCAATCGTAAGTGAAAGTAAGTTGGCTGTACATGTGTACTTAGTTCTAGCTATTTTACTGCTCCTCCTGTTTGGTTACAATCAGCCAATAACATTCATCATCATCATTATTTTTATTTTACTTCCCCCACCCAATTCCAGCAGCAATCTTTTCTCTCTATGTCGAATCTTTTCTCTCTATGTCGAATCTTTTCTCTCTATGTAGAATCTTTTCTCTCTCTGTAGAATAATCTTGGACAAATAGAGCTAAGGTTAGGCACATTGGACCACAGGTTCGATAGATACAGATTGTTATTATCAGCGTCATGTCGAATCTCCTATCTATATCGAACTGTTGTCACAACGAAAATGAAAATAAAGCATTTGTTTATGTCGGATCTTTTGTTTTTCGGATTCTGTACTTTCGTTATCGTTTGTTAAAACGATAACGAAAATACCAGAAATTCGGACGAAAATTCATCCGGACGAAAACGAATGCACATGTCTATTATTTAGATCATAATCAGCTTTTAGTTGCTAGTCGTGTATTATTGTTCATGTTGGCTGTTCCTTTACTTTATTATTTATATTCCTGTTTACCGTTTGCATTGGTTAGGATAATGTGATCAAATTCTTATCTGATCTTGCATGGTTAATATTCTGTGTAAATTTACAATAAAGTCTGTTTGAGTTGCAGTATGCACCTAATCTAGTGTAATCTAGTATCTTGGGTGCAATATTCAGCTATAATACCTTGTTCCTGGGTCCAGACTGGAGGAAGCTATATCTTGGCGGAGGCACCCAAGCTGGGTGCAGGGCGGTTCCGTCACATGTCTTCTTAAGCGACCAGAGACTGAATAATAACAGCTCACCTGTAAAATCCTTTTCTTGGAGTACATCACGGGACACAGAGCTCTCTTAATTACTTAACCACTTTCAGACCGGACCAATTTGCAGCCAAAGGAACAGGCCCCTTTTTGCGATTCGGCACTGCGTCACTTTAACTGACAATTGCGCGGTCGTGCGATGTGGCTCCCAAACAAAATTGACGTCCTTTTTTTCCCACAAATAGAGCTTTCTTTTGGTGGTATTTGATCGCCCCTGCGGTTTTTATTTTTTGCGCTATAAACAAAAAAGAGCGACAATTTTGAAAAAAAAACGTATTCTTTTTTATTTTTTGCTATAATAAATATCCCCAAAAATATATAAAAAAACATTTTTTTCCTCAGTTTAGGCCGATACGTATTCTTCTACATATTTTTGGTAAAAAAATCGCAATAAGCGATTATTGATTGGTTTGCGCAGAAGTTATAGCGTTTACAAGATAGGGGATAGTTTTATAGCATTTTTATTAATAATTTTTTTTTATTAGTAATGGCGGCGATCAGCGATTTTTATTGTGACTGCGACATTATGGCGGACACATCGGACATTTTTGACACATTTTTGGAACCATTGTCATTTATACAGCAATAAATGCTATTTAAATGCATTGATTCCTGTATAAATAACACTGGCAGTGAAGGGGTTGACCAGGGGGTGTCAGTGTAGGGGTTAAGTATGCCTAGGGGTGTGTTTCTTACTGTGGGGGGGGGGGTGTGGCTGTCAGTTAGTGAATGCTGATCTCTGCTCCAATCACAGGGAGCAGAGATCAGCGTCACTAGTTGCTAGGCAGAACGGGGAGATGCTGTTTATTTCCGCATCTCCCCGTTCAGCCTTCCCGTGAGACGATCGCGGGTGTCCCCGAGGCGATCAAGTTTGCGGGACCCGCGACCGGCCTCACGGGGGTCCCGACCGGCGCGGGAGCGCGCCGCTCCCGGCGCGCTCCCGATGGCATGGACGGCATTAAAAAGGGACTTATATATACGCCCTCCTGCCTGTCCGTGCCATTCTGCCGACGTCCATCGTCATGCGCCGGTCGGGAACCGGTTAATGGGTTAGATAGTCACCATCAGGTGATTGGACACTGCCAAACCCTAATTTCAAGGTAAATCCTCCCCTATATAACCCCTCCCATATGGAGAGTACCTCAGTTTTGTAGCAAAGCAATAAGTATCCCAACATATATATACATGGATCCTGAAGAGGGGCAGGGAGCTCTGTGTCCCATGATGTACTCCAAGAATTTTTTTTTACAGGTAACCAAATACCTTAGACACTGGCGAAAAAACTGAGGTGCTCTACATTGACCCCAAAATTATATATATATTTTTTTAGCAGAGACCCTAGAGAATAAAATGGCGTTGTTGCAATATTTTATGTCACACTGTATTTGCGCAGCGGTCTTTCAAATGCAATTATTTTGGGAAAAAATACACTTCCATGAATTAAAAAAATGAAACAGTAAAGTTAGCCCAATTTTTTGGTATAATGTGAAAGATGATGATACGCCGCGAGAATCGTGATCTTTATTCTAAGCAAAAAAATTGTGATTCTCATTTTATCCAGAATCGTGAAGCTCTAGCGCAAAGTATCATTTACTTTTATTTTCTGCTGTGAATTACAGCCAGTGAGGCGGAAGCGGGGAGGGGGGGGGGCGGGGCTGTGCCGTGCTCTGTGTGTTATGGACGCAGAGAGCCGCCTTGGCTCGCAAGACGTTTTCTGTGCCATTTGGCAAGGGGGGAGGGGCCCAGAGCACCGTCAAGGTACCCGAGAAGAGGAGGATCTTGGCCATGGGCGTCCGCAGGTAGGGGCAAGGGGGGTCAAATGCCCCCCCCTGGAATCAGGGATCAGATCTTAAATCCACCACAGCTGCGTCGCCAGTGGGGTGACACCATCAAGGTGCTGTCAAGCCCCATCAGTGTAGTGTGACTTTGGGCTCTTTTCCCTGCTCAGTCCAGCAGAGAACTCGGCGCTGTGACAGGAGAAAGGCGAGCTGCGGGCTATCAGAGGTTTCCCCCACTCACCCCCCCCTTTCTCCTGTCAGGGAGAAGAGATGGCGGCTCTCACCAGGTTCCCCACCCAGCTTCCTGCATGCTCCGTTTCTTCCCTATTGTCCATAACTGAGGGCCAATCAAAGGCGACTAGGAGAGGAGAGCATCATGGGACATGTAGTCCCAAAGATTGGCTGCCCCATTTTCCGCAGGGAGGAGGCTACAGCTCGATCAAGAGAGAGATTGAGAGACCACAGCCTTAAAAAAAGCTGAGGGAGAGAGCTCTACAGGACAAAGAACAAGGAGTCTGCTGGGTGGAAGCCAGAGAGAGAGACACGTTGCCCAGCGCCACCAGAGAGAGCCACGCTGCCCAGCACCACCAAAGAGAGAAAGACTGAGCCACTGCCAGGGTACAGACATGCTACACTACTGAACAGAGTTGCCCCCGGGCAGGGCAGGACTTAGGGTGATGGGGGCCCCTGGGCTTGAGTCACTTTCGGGCCCTACCTTCTATATATTACCGTATTTATCGGCGCATAACACGAGCCAGCGTATAACACCCACCCCAAGTTTAGGAGAGAATTTTAAGGAAAAAATCTTTTAGGAGGGAAGTTTAAGGAAAAAAATTACATTTAAATGCCCATCAATGCAGCCTTATCAGTGTCCATCTGCAGCCTTGTCCAGTGTCATTGCAGCCTTGTCAGTGTCATTTGCAGCCTTGTCAGTGTAGCCTTGCCCCAGTGTCATTTGCAGCCTTGTCATTGCAGTCTTGAAGTTTAAAAATGGCGCCACCGAGATACAGAGTCCTGTGTATCTCGGCGGCTCTCGGGTCCTCTCGCAGTCCCAAACGGAGCCGAGAGTAGCCGAGTGTACTCGGCTCAGCTCACAGTCATGCCCAGTCCCTGTGTTATGTCCATCATAGGGCGGGACTGGGCGTGACTGTGAGCAGAGCCGAGCCGAGTACACTCCGCTATGTATCTCAGCGGGGCCCCCTATTGGGCGGGGCCCATGGGCTTGAGCCCAGTCAAGCCCAATGGTAAGTCCAGCCCTGCCCCCGGGAAACCCAGAGTGAACGATCGTCCAGCCGGAGGGATCACTGCTGTAGTTTCGCTGGGTCTGGTAAGAGGGCCTGTTGGTCATTATGCAATATCCATTACTTATCCTATGGACTGTAATACGTCTGCAGACTCTGACCATAATAATGTGATAATGACATTGTCAAAAAGGGTCGGTGCACGGGTGACCCTAAAATGATGCCCCCCTGAAAAAAGTTCTGCGGACGCCCATGATCGGGGCTGCTCTGTGCAAAAACAATTACACAGAGCAGGTAAGTATAAAATGTTTTTTTTTTTTTTTAATAAAAATGTTTCCTTTAAAAATAACTTTAACTGATAGAGGTAAATAAATCCGTATTCTGGCTGTACTGTGATCTCAGAAGTTATGAAATACACGGAGGTTTCTAGATCTTTTCTAGAAAAAAACAGTCAGACAGGAATGCTACCTAGGCCCTTCCACAACTGAGATATTTAGGACTGAAAATGGGTTTGAGACCAGCACAGATATCCATTATCCCAAGTAAGACGTTTTATTGCACGTCACACACTCCTAATTACCCCGAGGCTCCAAGCGTGACAACATTTTAATGTTTTACAGTTTACGATAGCTGTTAGAGTTAGAATAAAATTTTTATTTGTGTAAAAGGTCAGTCCATGGTGTCCGTGTGTCCTCTCCATGGACTGATAAGGATGTCCTGGAATGCGGCTAAAAGTTGCTGATTGCTTTAGATGCCTTCCTGCAAGGATGTAAAGGGGATCACTGCTGTGATATCTCCTTATTGTTACACACTATTGTAGCGCCCTGGTGTTTAGGCAGGGTTGCTCCTAAATTTACCTGCCAGGTATTCACCCACCTTGGCTAATTGAGAAGTATCTTGAGTGGCAAGCTAGGGACCCAGCAGAAAGGCGGGGGTGACGCTTGAGGAAGATACTACAGTGAAGATTGAAGGCGCTCAAGGGATCCAGGGGCAGTGAATCATCTAGTCTAATAAGAGAGACTGGGAGCTCAGTGCACTGAAGAAGTGATTGTAGTGGAAGCGAAGGAACTGTTACAACTTGTGTTGGAAACTATTAAAGACTGTTGCCATAGGATACAGCATTCCTCCACATGCAGATGTGGTGTCTTGCCAGATGCCTTTCCCTGCATGGCTGTCCTCCTGTTAAAGTCTCGGAGTCTGATGATTAACATTGCAACTACCTCTGGCCCTAACCCTCTCTCCAGAGGCGGCTCTCTAATTAGGCAAATTAGGCGATTGCCTAAGGCCCCGCACTCACAGGGGCCTCGCGGCCACCCAATTTGCCTGAAGTAAAACTGAAGTTGAAGTTGTCAAGGTCTCATCCCGGTCCGGGAGTGTCAGGAGCGGGACAGTAGAGGCCTCTAGGTGGCAGCAGCGGCTGGATGACAGCATCCGACTCCAAGGCATGCGGGCACATGTCTATGTGGGACCCGCAGCTGAGCACTCCTTCAGCCTGTGCCGGCTCACCCGACCTCTCCTCACCTGCCTCCTATTTGGTTCAGCAGTTGGGGTCGGGGTGGTCCCTAAAGCTATCCAGCTGAGCTGCCCCATGAGAGGGATGAGCTCTTATGCTGCCTGGTTGACCGGAGAGAAGGTGAGTGCCCGTGCAGCCTCCCTGTGTGCCTGAATAGGAGGAGCGGTGGGGAGACTGAACATGGAATTGATTTTTCCATATTCATCCATGGAGCCGCTGAATGTCTGCAGGAGGGAGAGGAGGAAAAGTGATCATTCAGCGGCTGCATGGAGGAATATGGAAAAATCAATTCCACTATGTTCAGTCTCACCACCGCTCCTCCTATCTAACTTTTTCTGCACCCCTTGTGCTCTCCGGCCCCTCCTTGCACTCCCTGGCTTTGCCCCTCGGTGCACTCCCTGGCTCTGCCCCTCTTGCTCTCCCGCCCCTCCGTGCGCTCCCTGGCTCCGCCCCTCCTGCTCTCCGGCCCCTCCTTGTGCTCCCTGGCTCCGCCCTCCTGCTCTCAGCCCATCCCTGTCCTCCACCCCAATTTCACCAGCACCCCCCTGCTTTCCACTCCAATTCTTTCTGCCCTCCTCTCAAGCTCCCCCCAGGGCTCTCCAGCCCCCACCCCTCCTGTGCTCTCCACCTTTCCCAGTTCTCTCTGCCCCCAGCACTCTCCGGCCCCCACCCCCAGCACTCTCCGCCCCCAGCACTCTCTGCCCCCAGCACTCTCCAGCCCCTACCCCCAGCACTCTCCAGCCCCAGCACTCTCCGGCCCCCACCCCCCAGCACTCTCTGGCCCCCAGCACTCTCCGACCCCCACCCCCTAGCACTCTCCGGCCCCCACCCCCCAGCACTCTCTGGCCCCCAGCACTCTCCGCCCCCCACCCTCCAGCACTCTCCGCTCCCCACCCTGCAGCACTTTCCCACCCCACCCCCCAGCACTCTCTGGCCCTCAGCACTCTCCGGCCCCCACCCCCCCCAGCACTCTCCGCCCCCCACCCCCAGCACTCTTTGCCCCCTCCACCCTCCAGCACTCTCCGTCCCCCCACCCTCCAGCACTCTCTGGCCCCCACCCCCCAGCACTCTCTGCCCCCCAGCACACTCCAGCTCCTCCCTGCTCTTTGCCCCCCCAGTGCTTTTACAGACTGGGACATGGGCCACAGGAGGGGCTGCAGACAGGGACAGGGCTAAAGATCTCTCTACCCCCCTCTTTCTCACCTTCCCCTCTCTCTCTCTTACCCCCTCTCTCCCTCTCCCACCCCTCTTTCTCTCCCTCCCTCCCCCTCACCACACTCCTCTCTCTTACCCCTTCCCACCACTCCCTCCCTCTCTCTCTCTCCCCCTCCTCTCTCTCCCCCTCCCCCTCTCTCTCCATACCCCTCTCTCTCCCCCTTTTGCGCACCCTTTCTCTACCCCTCTCTGTCACCCCCTCTCCCTCTCTCTCCCCCTCTCTCTCCCCCTCCTCTCCTCTCTCCATACCCCTCTATCTCTCCATCTTTGGCACACCCTTTCTCTACCCTCTCTCTCACCTCCCTCTCCCCCTCTCGCTCACCCACTCTCCCACCCCCTCTCACTCACAATGTCTTGCTCCCCTCTCTCTCTCCCCTCTCTCGCTCTCCTCCTATCACTCACAATCTCTTGCTCCCCCTCTCGCTCCCGCTCCCCCCTCTCTCCCCCTTTTTCTCCCCCTCTCTCTCCCCCTCCCTCTCTCTTCCCCTCTTCCCCTCATTCTCTCTCTCTCTCTCCCCCTCTCTCTCCCCTCTCTCTCCCTCGCTTTCCCTCCCCCTCTTTCTCTCTCTCCCCCTACTCTGTGTTGGGATCC
Source organism: Lithobates sylvaticus (assembly GCA_028564925.1). NCBI lineage: Eukaryota > Metazoa > Chordata > Amphibia > Anura > Ranidae > Lithobates > Lithobates sylvaticus. The sequence continues at coordinate 526,536,612 of CM053030.1, forward strand.
CCCCACTCTACTTCCTCTGTGGATGTGGAATGACTCAGTGACATCCACCTTGGCTGCATATGTCTGATGGGTGAGGAGGGTGTACTGGAAGTGGTATTGATGAACTGTGTGCTAGATCTGTGCATCTTTTTGCAGCCATTTTTATTGCTTGAATTTTTTTTCCCCATTATAGATTTGATTGGGGCCTCACGTGTAAGTTTCGCCTAAGGCCTCACAAAGTCTAGAGCCGCCTCTGCCTCTCTCCCAAAGTTCTGTTAAGCAAAATAAAAATCTCTTTGCATTCAAGAAGTGTCTGGCGCCCAATGAATCTACCTTGCGTTACAACCACTATGCCTCACAACCCACCATATACAGAAGGATGTCAGCTATCTCTGGCCCTGGAGGTTCTAATTAGACTGAAGGAGGTCGGGGACCTTGCTACACTATCATGGTTGAATTCTGAACAACATGCCTTGTGAGGTACCCAGGTCCAAATTATCATCACATGGCAGAGTTCAGGGGTCAGTAGTGAGTGATTCAGAAGTAAGTAGTAAGTGACGCACAGTTCAGAGGTCAGTAGTGAGTGATGCAGAGTTCAGGGGTTAGTAGTAAGCAGTGGTGGGCTGTCAGGGCCAGCAAGGCCTTCTCTGTTGCCCTAAACACTGCCTAAACTATCAGAATCAGGGACTTACGTTTTAATATAGTTTTTCGATGAATGTGTTATTCCCAATAGTCTATTCTCTTCATTTTTTTGGTTTTCTCTTGGTTAAGCTCCCTCCAGTAGTGTATGTTTATATTGAGCTTTTATCCAATCATATTTCAGCCATGATAGCCATCATGTGTTGCCGGGGTCAATGAAATCTGCCTTGAGGCCAGTGGCAGCTGGTGGCAAATTTTTTGTTGGGGAGCGGCAAACAATCTATCCACCACCCCCCAGATCGATCGGTTGGTCAAAGGCACTCCCCTGATCGGACGGTAGGTCAGTCACCAGCACCGCACTTACCCCATCTAGGTCGTGGGCATCGCTTCCTCCGGGTGGCATCTCCTCCTCCTGGTGCTTTACGGCGGCTTCCCCTGCATCTCCTCGCTCCCCCTCCTCGGCGGCCAATAGGATCGCTTCTCCTCTCAGCCAATCGGGTGGCGGGTCTCAGGACCCAGTTCCTGACTGGCCCGAAGAAGAATCATGAAGACAATAGCGAATATTAATTTGCTATTGTCACACAACTGGGTATTCTCTGTGCCCCGAGCCCACCCTTTTCTGAAGCCTATTAGAGCCTCTGGCTCTAATCACGTGCTTCTAGAAAAAGAAAAAAAAGAACCCCATTGTAATCCATGCGTCTGGCATGAAGATTAGGGGGCTGGATGCATGGATTAGGGGGGCAGTGCCCCTGCGCCCTGCATAATGGGCCACCACTGCTTGAGGACTTCAGAATCAACAGTGCTGGCTCCTGTAGCTTACAGTAAATGACAATGAAACTGTACCTTTAACCAATCAGATTTTGTTTATAATTGTATTTGTATTATTGATTTTTCAAAAAAACAAAACAATGCAAATAAGTATGAAAGAGCATTGAAATATGATTGAAATAATTCAAGCATATCGCAGTATGCAGCATTGCCTTATATCATTGCACAGGAACATGAGTTTAGAACATAACTGTAGATAATATGTATATGATCTCCAATAGAGCAGGCATAGAGAAAAATTAGCTAATCAACACAAAGAACCAATTACAGCTCAATGGATCTATTACTACTCCATATAGTAACAAGAAAAGGTGAAGAAAAAAAAAAGGTACACCAAGCGGGGTGGGGTTTTGTCGGATGGGTTCCTAAAGCGTGAAATAGTATAGTATTTGAATATTAACAATAAAGTGATATGAGTCTAATGCCCCATACACACGGTCGGATTTTCCGACGGAAAATGTCCTATCGGACAATGTTGTCGGAAATTCCGACCGTGTGTAGGCTCCATCGGACTTTTTCTGTCGCATTTTCCGACGGACAAAGTTTTATCTCCTGTTCTCAAATTTTCCGACAACAAAGTCCTATCGGACTTTTTCCGATCGTGTGTAGCGAATTCCGACGGACAAAGTGCCCAGCATGCTCATATCACATTACAAGACCAAAGCTATTGGCTACTAGCCTCTACGTAGTCCCGTCGTACGCAACGAACGTCACCACGTTCAAAATGATCGGATTTTCCAACAACTTTGTCCGACCGTGTGTATGCAACACCAGTGTCGGACAAAATCCGTCGGAAAAAATCCGATGGATTTTGTGGTCGGATTTTCCGACCGTGTGTACGGGGCAAAAAGCTGAGGGTAGTGATTCAGGGTTAAATGCAGAACTATCCCATATATACCAAATGTTCGAAAATTGGGGTTTGTAATCATGTACAGCTGCTGTAAGATGTTCCATTCGGCGTATGTAGGCTATGGCCAGTACCAGTTGACGAAGTGTAGGAGGTGAAGAGGACAGCCAACCCAGGGGTATAACCCATTTAGCAGCTAATAAGATAAATGCAACCAGTTTCTTGGCGTGTTTGGAGACACCAGGAACAGGTAGACCCAAAAGATAATGAACAGGGTCTAATGAGATAATGATCACAAGAAGACTCTGTAAGAGGGATTGAACAGAGGACCAGAAAGGTCGAATCAAAGAGCACTCCCAAAAAATATGATAGTGAGAACCTATATGACCATGGCCCCTCCAACACAACCTAGAAACCGAGATTATATCTGTGAAGAACCTCCGGAGTTCTTTACCAAGAAAGCATCACTTTGTAAGCTGTCTCCCTCTGTTGTGTTACACTATGTGATTTATTATTGTGCTGTGTCTTTAAAGTGGTGTTGCCACCAAAAAAAATTATTTGGCTTAAAAATCATAAAAAAAATAAAAAAAAAATAATTGGAAAAATTTATTTTTTTTTTTTACTCACCTCTAAATGCCTGTTGCTAGGGGGTCCCTCGTAGTCTGCCACCTTCATTGCCCGGGCAATGACATCACTTCCTCTAGGCGCCGCACAGTCATCTGGGACCTGTCATGTGTCCCAGATGAGTGAGCGTCGAATCACGGCGCCGCTCGTGCATGCGCAGTGGATGCCCGGCTGTGAAGACACAGCCGGGTGCCCAAATTAAGAATGCCGGCGCCGCGAGCGGAGCGGGGAACGAGGGGGGGGTCTCATTCTCCCGCATCGCTGGGCCCCAGGACAGGTAAGTGTCCTATTATTAAAAGTCAGCAGCTGCAGTATTTGTAGCTGCTGACTTTTACATTTTTTTTTTTTTGGGCCCTCCTCTTTAAGCTCTGTTCCCTTCTGTCTAACTGAACTCTCTCTCCCACCATAGTTCTGTATATTCCCCTCCCCTTCTTGTCTCTCTCTCATTTTCTCAGTATACCACCATGCTGTAACCTCTTTCAATGTGGCTTACAAAAGCAACGTTTTTCTACCTATGAATATCCATCATTTAACAGAACATTCGAAAGGATTCATCGTCTGTCTCTCTAAAGCCCCATACACACGGTCGGATTTTCCGATGGATCCTGTCCTATCGGACAATGTTGTCGGAAATTCCGACCGTGTGTAGGCACCATCGGACATTTTCCATCGGATTGTCCGACGGACAAAGTTTTATCTCCTGCTCTCAAATTTTCCGACAACAAAGTCCGATCACACCAATTCCGATCGTGTGTAGCGAATTCCGACGGACAAAGTGCCACGCATGCTCAGATCACATTACAAGACCAAAGCTATTGGCTAATAGCCTCTACGTAGTCCCGTCGTAGGCAACAAACGTCACCACGTTCAGAATGATCGGATTTTCCGACAACTTTGTCCGACCGCGTGTATGCAACACCAGTGTCGGACAAAATCCGTCAGAAAAAATCCGATGGATTTTGTGGTCAGATTTTCCGACCGTGTGTACGGGGCATAACAGTGACTTTATTCATTGAGTTATTCTGTCTGAATTGATGCAAGGGATAAATAGAACACCAGGTTGTGTAAGCCCTATATGAAGCTGGAGATAAAGTTTATGGCCTTGTAGTTGAGTCAGAACAGTAGAAAAACTGAGTTTCACAGCCTAATTATAAGATTTCTGCATGACAGTACTGATACAAACAAGATTTACTGCCCTCATTGCAAGAAAGAATAAGAGATCAGCACATGGAAGCCTCATAACCTGAGTCTAGGCTGCATGGTGTCATATTACAGCACACAGATCCTGCCTGCTTAAAGTGGTTGTAAACCCTTACAAACCACTTGGACCTACAGGTAAGTCTAGATTAAGGCTTACCTGTAGGTCAAAGAAACATCTCTAAACCTACACGGTTTAGGAGATATTTGCCAAAAGACAGGCACAGGCGCACTGAGAAAGCCGCTCTCATCGGCGATATGCCGCGAGTGGCGCCTCGAGTGCGCACGCGCGGGAGTGACGTCATTGTGGCGCCGTCGAATGACAGCGATGGAGCCGCGAGACCCACCAAGAAGATAGAGGCGCCGTACACAAGGGGACAGCAGTGACTTCGCTGGCTCCTGTGTCAGGTAAGTGACACATAATGGACTACTATGCGTCCGACTTTGAAAATGCTCCCTGCACTACTTTGGTCCGACTTTGATCCTACTTCAGCCTATTGAATATCATTGAAGTCAGATCAAAGTCGGAACGCCGCCTTGCCTAATCCAACTTTGGCATGCGACTTGTGCTCTGATGATCTTGAGGGGGAATTCCATGCAATTCCATGCAATTCCATGCAATTCCATGCAATTCAAATTTTAAATGAAAAACCGGCATGGGTTCCCCCTCCAAGAGCATACCAGGCCCTTGGGTCTGGTATGGATTTTAAGGGGAACCCCTATGCCGAAAAAACGGTGTGGGGCTCCCCCCAAAGTCCATACCATACCCTTATCCGAGCACACAGCCCGGCCGGTCAGGAAAGGGGGTGGGGACGAGCGAGCGCCCCCCCCCTGAACTGTACCAGGCCGCATTCCCTCAATATGAGGTGGGTGTGTGTTTTGGGGCAGGGGGGGCGCCCTGCGGCCCCCCACCCCAAAGCACCTTGTCCCCATGTTGACAACCCTGGCCGTTGGTTGTCGGGGTCTGCGGGCGGGGGGCTTATCAGAATCTGGGAGCCCCCTTTAATAAATCCCGCCCCCCACCCTATGTGAATGAGTATGGGGTACATCGTACAACTAGCCGTTCACCTGGGGGGGAAAAGTGTCAATAAAAAAAACACACTAGACAGGTTTTTAAAGTATTTTATTAGGCAGCTCCGGGGGTCTCTTCCGACTTCGGGGGTCTCTTCCGACTTCTCTGCTCTCTCCAACCTCTTCTCCCCATCTCCGGTATCTTCTGCCGGGCTCCTCCACTATCTTCTCCTTTTTTGTCCGCTCTTTTGCTAGCGGTGGCCTGGTCTTCTCCGTCGTCTTCTTCCCTCTTCTCTTCTCCCGATGTTGACACAATGCGCTCTCCTGCTGTAATGCCATGTGCGCAATGACTTATACAGGCATGGGGCGTGGTCACCTGGTGACCCCCGCCCCCTTATGATGTCACCAACCGGAGCATGGGGGGTAATTGTGCAGACAGGAGGTAATTGTGCAGATGGGGGGTGGTAATTGTGCAGACGGGGGGTAATTGTGCAGACGGGGGTGGTAATTGTGCAGACTGGGGGGTGGTAATTGTGGTCTGCACAATTACCCCCCTCCCGTCTGCACAATTATCACCCCCCCAGTCTGCACAATTACCCCCCCCCCCCAGTCTGCAGCCCCCATCATCAGCGCAGACCTCCCAGTCACTCACTGAGTGAGTGGAGAGAATGAGAGGGGCAGAGCACTGCAGAGAAGCGCAGGGAAGGGAACGAAGGGTCCAGTCAGGCCTCCAGGGATTAGTGTGTGCGGAGCAGAGGGGCAGCTCGCACATACAGACTGAGCGACTGAGTAAGCTAGAAGAGAGAGAGAGAGAGAGAAAACCTTCCATGACAACGAGTCTGACACACTCTGAGGCGCGCGCGGTTTACATAACTTATAGAAGCCGCGCCAGCAAAACTTAGGAGTCAGTCAGGCCTGCTTCTTCACTCTACAGTCACCATGCTTCACCAGTCAGTCTCAGTCCACTTCTCCACTCACTGCAAACATAGTGAGCCGAGAAACCGGTAGTGACGCGGGCATTAATATAAAAGAACAATGGCAAATCACTGGAGCTTGGAGAATGGGGGAGTGTTTGCGGGTGCATCTCTTGCGCCCCGGACACTCCCTAAACGTAGGCAAATCAGCTTCCCAGCCTGCAATCAGCTGATTACAGGCTGGGAAGCTTCCCATAGACTGCCGCATGTCCGGTGCCCGGTACTAGAGATTGAGGGGGGGGGGGGCGCCTGGGCCCCTATGGACGGGCCGCCACTGAGTGGCATGATATATTTGATTTATGTGAATGAATTATGCCAATTAAAACTTTTCTATTTAGTATCACTTTAACCACTTCACCCCGGGAATGTTTTACCCCCTTCATTTTTTGCGCATATGGCACTGCGTTATTTTAACTGACAATTGCTCGGTCTTGCAACGCTGTACCCAAATAAAATTGATGTCATTTTTTTTCACAAATAGAACTTTCTTTTGGTATTTGATCACTTCTGCGGTTTTTATTTTTATCGTTATAAACAAAAAAAGAACGACAATTTTGAAAAAAAAATGATTATATCCATATATCCAATAAAAAAAATGTAAAAAAATAAATTTCTTCATCAATTTAGGACAATATCTATTCAGCTACATATTTTTGGTAAAAAAAATCCCAATAAGCATATATTAATTGCTTTTGCAAAAGTTATAGCATCTACAAACAATGGGATATTTTTCTGGAATTTTTATTTATTTATTTTTTTTACTAATAATGACAGTGATCATCGATTTTTAGCGGGATTGCAACATTACGGCGGACAAATCGGACACCTAACTGACACTTTTGACACTTTTTTGGGAACCAGTGACACTATTACAGTGATCAGTGCTAAAAAATATGCACTGCCACTGTACTACTGGCAAGGAAGGGGTTAACGCTAGGGGCAATCAAAGGGTTAAGTGTGTCCCCAGGGGGTGCTTGCTAACTGCCTGGGGGTTGCCCTGACTGGGTGAAGACAGAGATCGGTGTTCCTGCTTAGCAGGGACACAAGATCTCCATCTTTTTCCCCTGTCAAAATGGCGATATGCCTTGTTTACACAGATTCTGTCTCTCCCGGGAACGTTCGTGGGTGGCCAGCGGACATTGGCTCCCCCTCTATCCAATCAGCGTGTGATTGTGACTCCGGCGGCACACGCGCCCCCTAGTGGCTACTGCACGAAACGTTGTTTAATGCAGCCAGGCCGCCTTGCCAAAGTAAATGTGCGGAATGCAGTCCGGAGCCGGTTAAAGAACATATACTTGCAAGAAATGGCAGGGAGAGATTGTAATTATTACTGGGTAGTAGTTACACCAAAGGAGACTGAAGTTACTATCCATACACTTTCATGAGAAAGATATGATTGTGCCTTTTGGAACAACCAGAGTGTCAAAACATGGATCCCCTGCTGGTGGCACTGTGGTTCCAAGAGCTGAAGGGTGCAGATCCAGTGGCCACCAGCCGGTGTCTCCCAGCAGACAGAATATCCCAGTAATTAGGCTTCAACTGATGCTGGCTGCTAGGAATGTATTTAACCCCTCCCTTGATTTGCATCAGGCCATATTCCTGATTTCTGATCCTTGCCTTTTCCTGTACCTTGTATCCAGTACCTTGTATTCTGTTACCTCATCTATGTTCCTCTTGTTCCCAGTCCCAGTCCTGCTCATGCTGTTTATGTCAGCTTTCCTCCACTTGTATATAGTGTATGTAGTTAGCCTGTTGGGTTGGTTTTGCTTCACTGTCATGTTTAGTTTTCACTTTTGCTTTGCCTATAGGTCTTGTGTGCATTATTAAACTTATTTTAATCATAATCAGTCTGATTCCATTTTTCAAAAAACAGCTACACTTTTTCCCGCTGGTTACCTCCATTTAGTATTACATAGAGATTTCTCAATTAGGGATGGGCGAACGGTTTGGCCCAAGCATGAGTTCGGGCTGAATATTTGCTTGTTGGGCCATTTGCCGAACACCCAAATTTGCACGGTATTCGCCCAGACGAACAGCCTGCAATGTACTGAGCACTGCACAGTGCATTTTGCCCAAATCTGGGTGCAGTGTAAGCTGGTTGTTAAAGTGGTTGTAAACCCTTACAGACCACTTTGGCCTACAGGTAAGCCTAGGTTAAGGCTTACCTGTAGGTCCAAGAAATATCTCCTACACCTACATTGTTTAGGAGATATTTGCAAAAAGACAAGCACCGCTGTGTACAGTGCATGCGCCATAGACAGCAACGCGCAGGCGCACTGGGCACGCCGCTGTTAGCGGCCATATGCTGCTAGTGGCGGCTCCCGTGTGCATGCGCAGGAGTGACATCATCGCGGCTCCGGCCAATCACAGCGCCAGAGCCACGATACTCGGAAAGAAGATGGACACTCCGTGGAAGAGGGGACAGCGGTGACATCGCTGGTTCCTGTGTCAGGTAAGTGACACATAATGGGCTACTATGAGATGCATAGTAGCCCATTATGCTTTACCTTTACAGGAAAACAAAGAGGAAGTAAACCCATCAGGGTTTACTTCCTCTTTAAGAAGCGGGGACCGGGAAGCCAGCCACATCATCCTTAAAGCGGAGCTACACTGCCCCTGACGTTTTTTTTTTTAATGGGGATTGCTTAATAAAATGATTTGTAAAGCATTAGCTCACCTCTCCTGTCTGTCTAACTTTGGCCGTTTGGATTTTATGTTTAAAAAACACTTTATATCCATTTCCGGCTTCATCCCCATCTTGCGTGTGGGCATGTGAATACTCCAGGGCATTGTCTTCCTGGATTTCATTCACGCCTCTCTCTAATCTCGCGCATGCGCAGTAGACCGTTCATAGGCGCGCCGTCAGCAGCGTCGTGATGACGTCACGTTTGGTTCGAAGTCTCGCCTGATCTCGGGCCAGGCAGCCGCACTGACTCCTGGTAGCTATGACACAAGCTCCCAGGAGACAGTGCGGGCTAGGGGATATTACGTAATAGCCGTAATATCCCTGCCCATATCCGAGGGACCAGGAACCAGGAAGCGATGGATGCAAAGAAGAAGAACAACTAAAGGTAAGTAAAAAAAAAAACTGCCGTTTCGGATCGAGGAAGGTGAGTATTTTTTTTTTTATTATAGGTTTTAAAAACGGGTGTTGCTCCGCTTTAACAACTGAGTCATTAGCTTTCCATGGGTTTCCCCCCGCTGACAGCTGAACAATAAAAAAAAGAAAGTGAACCCCCCCCCAAATCCATACCAGACCCTTATCTGGGCATGCAACATGGGGGGTGGGTACTTTGTGGCGGGGGGTAGATTCTGTTAGCAGACCCTTGTCAGCAGGCTATCACAGCAATCAGGTGATTGGGAACGGGATCTGCCAGTGAGAGCACAATCTCCGGAAACACACTGACACATTGTGGTTGATTTACCAAAACTGGTGGAGAGTGAAAAATCTGGTAAAGCCGTGCATGGTAGCCAATCAGCTTCTAACTTCAGCTTGTTCAATTAAGCTTTAACAATAAAACCTGGAAGCTGATTGGTTTCTATGCACAGGTTCGATCTGTGACCGCTGTGTCCTTTGGACACAGCTGATCATAGATCGGGGTAAAAGGCCAATCTCAGCGGCCCTTTACCATGTGATCAGCTGTGTTCATTCACTACTACAATCACTACTATGTGTTGCAGTAACATGCATTATAACACGTCAGGATGTGCATAAAATTCTGCATTTCGGTGTGAAATAGCCCAGGCAGTTTTATTAATCAGAATGTCCAAAAAAAAGCCGACACGTTTTGGGAATTCCAAGGAACCCCCCTTTATCAGGGCTTACATTGTTATCCCACTGAGCTCTACTTATGTATCTTTATTGGGTGAACTGACCATCTATGAATAGTGTTTCTGGTTGGATGTCAGATAATAGTCAGTATAAAAAGTCCTTGAGAGGAAGAAATGGCACCCTGGGAATTTTTGCATAAGGCGTCATGTAAGATTAGATGGGTTCCTTATGCTGGAATCTGATATCCAACAATGCAGACACGGCATGAAGCAGACACACAACACCATGGCTTTTATTACAACAGGTAATTATTGATGTAGGTTGGACAATCTGTTATCTCATATCATATATTAGAAACGTGAGTCACTGAAGAACATCAGGATGATCCCCACCACCAGGACAATGGCGGCATAGCTGGACTTAATGCTGATGGCTCCGCTGAGGTTGCACAGGTCAGTGGTGCAGCAGGCTGTAGAGGTTGAAGCCGTGGCAATGCTGCCACTGTATGGCGTGCAGGTGGCTGTACAGTTCTTGTTGATCACAGTTACAGTTATTCCAGCTACAGAGAGAGAACAAATAGAACAAATTGTAAACTGTAGTATGATATTTTTCTCTTAAAGTGTGCAAGTCACAAATTTGGCCAATTCAAGCTGACCATATGATGCAAGAACACATAAGCAGAGGTAACCTATGATGTAAACCATATTTCATGATAATCAGTAGCTCTAAAGCTCTAGGCAGCTGAATTTATATACAATCCTGACTTTAACTGTGTAAATCCAGCTCGCCTCTCTCCTCTCACTTTCTAAGGCTCCCTATAAGTTCCTTCTTGTGTTGAAGGACTTCAACAGGAAAATGTAGGGAACTTTTGACATTATATTGAGATGCTTCAGAATTTTTTGGACAGATGCATTGGACCAGCCTTTGACCTTCTCCTGATCTGCCTTTGTACAGGGCAATGTGTAAGGGTAGGGTGATGGGATGGTTGTCACGTCCTCCGTGTTTTCCCTTCTCTTTGGGGCATCAAGGAAGGGTCACATGGGGGTGCTTCTTTGGGCCATGTCATGCATTAAACTAGGTCACGAACCCCGGCACGTAGGGGAACACTTTCACCTGAAGGCATGCTTACCATGCCTGGGACAAGGTGAGAGCCACTTTCATGTGAAGAGTCAAACCTTAAGGTGGCCTCCCAACTCAGAGATCAGCCATATGTGTGCAGTACCCAAAGTACGGAATTCCTCCTTAAAGTGGGAGTAAACCCTCCTATCATTTTCAGCCAAGGAAGCTGTCATCTCAGCCTCTGTCTAATCTTTAACTGCCATAATGCTGCACATGTGATCAGTTATGACACCAGCCATTAGATGGTTTGACAGTTTGGTTGAGAACACAACCAAACGCAGGTGCCGGGAATGTAACTGTTTTTTTAAACTGTTAAATTGATGGGTTTACTTTCGCTTCAAGCTGCTTCATCCCATGTCCTACACACTTGTACTGATATATGTGTTGCCTTTGGAGAGACAGGCTGAGCCTCTGCCCACTCCACCAGTCAGCGTACCTTTGTTACTTCACTCCCAGTAACAGAAGGGTGTCCCGCCGAGCACATAGCATGGCCCTCATGCATGCTATCACCTATCTCTTCTCTTTCCGTACCCAGTGACCAGGCTATAGATGTCTGTAACACTAGTCCAATCCCGGAGACCGGCAGAGATGGACAGCTAGGGAGCAAGTCAAGCCACCGACCCCCTTGCTACCAGAGAACCTGTCACCTAACCAGGTACCACGTCAACAGACTGGTTGCTGTTTTTCATTGTGATCACTCATGTCAACTACCTCTTCCTTCTTGTCTTGTAAAAAGGAACCTCTGCTGTAATGATGTTATACATACCCCGTTTTGTGGTTGCGGACCCAAGTTCTTTAATAATATGCCAAGACATGCAACCCTTGAGTAACTTCAGACCAGGCCATGAGCAGTTGAATAAACTTTTACTGTAAACTTGGCACAACATGTATAATATGCAATACCGTTCTTTTCCTAACTAAAACTAACTGTGGCTGCCCCAGTTTACCTGCACAAGTGAGTACTCTTTGAGAAAAGTCCATGCTTGGCAATGCTTGATCAGAGAAGTCCATGTTCCTGGGGTCTTCTGGCGAATCAGCATTCCATAACAAACCACAGGTCCTAGCAAGATTCTGGTTGCGTTTCTCCAAGTGTTCCCTGGAGCCCCCCTTAGTATCTGGACCTCTTCCCTTTTATAGATCAAGGAGGGAGGCTGGACCTCAGCGAAAACCAGCAAACACACCAGGGAAAAATGGCAAAACCTGAGCAGCTGGATGCTAACTAAATACACAGTAGGTGAAAAAACTTTGTGAGCTGCTAAAACTAGTCCTAAATAAATTGATAAATTGAATTAAAATAAAATAAAATAGACATCCTCCAGCACTCCCCACACTTCCCTAGATGTGACAATGCAAAAATATAATAACAAAATGTGCGGCGCTGAGACAAACCAGTGAATAGATGAAACAATAAATAAATAAATACAATGTGATTCAAATGGGTGAAAAAAATATTAGAAATGGCCTAGTACACAAATCTATTAATAAATTAATTAATAATAAATTAACCATCCTGTGCAAATATTCCAAACACTTGCAAATGACATTCAAATATTATAACGTCCAAAATAAAGTGCAAGTGCCCTGTGTACTGCACACTATCCTTAATATATTGATTAAATATCTTGACAGTCCATCATAGGGAGATGAATAAAAGTGATGCTGATGTCTTCATGCAGTGTGCAAAATCCTGGTGTACCCCTTCCACCGGATGTACCCTCACCTTAAGGGCTTTTTTGAAAAAGCCTGTTATATGTGTATATCAACTTAGGGAGTTTGTTGTTCCTCCTTCCTGTAGTAACTATTTGGCTCAGATTCCAGATCAAAAACAACTCCTTCATCCTGGTTAACAGTGACCTCACCTCATATATGCCACATGTAGAAACAACAGAAGCTTGCAATAGTGTGATAACGTTTTAAAATATTTATTACAAATTAGACATGGGAGCCGTCAAAAAATTTGTTTCGTTCCGTTCCGTATAAAAAAAAATTGTAATTCGTAATTCGTGTACGAAATTAAATTCGGATTCGTACGAAATACGAATTTCGTATGAAACGTTACAAATCATTACGAATCGTTACGAATCATTACGAATTGTTACGAATCGTTACGAATATCGACACTCTACGAATAATAACAAATTATCCAAAAACGTATTAACGTTACATAACACAAGTCTATTGTCTATTGTTCACCAATCACTCAGAGGAAGTACGAAATCCGAAATTTCGTTTACGAATACGAAATTTCGTATTTCGAACTTCCTCTGAGTGATTGGTGAACAATAGACAATAGACTTATGTGTTATGTAACGTTAATACGTTTTTGGATAATTCATTATTATTCGTAGAGTGTCGATATTCGTTACGATTCGTAACGTTTCGTAACGATTCGATATACTGAATCTGGAATTCATTCCAATCATTCGTTATATCCGCTATAATTTCTTTCATATTAGTTGAAATTCATCATTTGGTAGTTTGAATTCGTATAATTTGGATCTGAAATTCGGAAACGAAATTTCGTATTTCGTACAGAATTCGTATTCGTAAAAATTCGTAATTCGGATCCGTACAAATGTACGAATTTCGAAAAATTCGGACGAATTTCCGATTCGTACGAAACTAATCGCACATGTCTATTACAAATTACACCCCACATAAACACCCTCACACTTATAAAACAAGCCTTGGTACACTCGTGTATATTAGGGCGATGGTGTCACCTGAAACCGGATCTGCAGCCCCTGCTAGCGGTGTTCCCATCGTCCTTAGCCTTTACTTCAAAGCACTTCCTGGTTCCTTGTGTGTCAGCCGATCAAGCTCCTCCTACCGGTTTTGTCACTATCTCGTGACTTCCTCTGGGAATTGTCCCTATTTATTTCTTTGTTGTTTCATCTATTCATTGGTTTGTCTCAGTTCTGCACATATTATTCTATAAATACACTGTAGGCCACCTGCCTACAAGTATTTTTCAACCAGGATGCTGTGGTGTGCCTAAAAATAGTCAACAAGCCGGCAAGTGGATCAAAACCTGACTTTTATTGTTACACAAAGCCACGGGTCTTTAATTCTGCAGGACAACAGCCTTGATCACCATGTGGGCGCCTTGTTGACCCTTCCCTTGCCCCTCTCTGTCAGCACTGGGGTCATGTTAGCTGCAAGAGGAACTGAGGGAGAAGAGAAATGCTGGAATACTAGTCAGTAGCAGTGTGCAATGGTGCATTTGCTTTGTAAAAATAAATCACCTCCAGTGTTAGGTGTCCTGCATGTGTAGATGCTGCGTAAACTTACATTTGTGAGGTGCATCATTTTAACCACTTCTGAACGGCCCCACGTACATTTACCGTGGCCCGGGTGTGCAAAATCACCTACCTGTATGTGATTTCGTGCACACGGTTTAGGGGGCGTGCGCTGCGTCCGCTGTGATTGGACACAGCGGGAGCCAATCAGCGGGTCCAGCGGCCACAATGCCTGCCGATTGTTCACAGGAGAGACGGATCAGCGTTGTGCCAATGTAAACAAAGCACACCGCTGATCTGTCAGTGAGGAAAAGTGAGAGATCGTGTTTCAGCTAAGCTGAATCACGATCTCTTCTTTCCCCCAGTGTAACACTTCCCCCTACAGTTAGAAACACCTCACAGGGAACACATTTAACCCTTTGATCGCCCCTAGTGTTAACCCCTTCCCTGCCAGTGCCATTTAACAAGAGGGCACCCAGATTCCACTCCTCATGTGAATGAGTACATTGTATCCCTACTCATTCACCAAAAAAGAAATAAAACACACACAGTTATTGGCAATTCCTCTATTCAATTTTTTTTTTTAAATGTCCCCGTAATAGATCCAACATCAATCAAAGCACTCACCACATTGGTGGACACAAAAAAGGAGAAAAAAAAACCTCCGGACCCGACGGAGGCTCATGCCGACTGCCTGCTCCGCCATCTGATAGTTCTTAAATAGCTTAGGGGAGGAGTCCCCCGTTAACATCACCAGGTAGTCCTGCCCTTTGTGACGTCACAACCCCAGCATGCTCCTGGCCGATCACATCACAAGGGGGCGGGGCCCCAAAAGGTGTCATTTAGTGTCCGATTTGTCCGCCACAATTTTGCAGTCCCGCTATAAGTCGCTGATCGCTGCCATTACTAGTAAAAAAAATAAAAAATTCCATAAATATATCCCATAATTTGTAGACTCTATAACTTTCGCGCAAACCAATCAATATACGCTTATTGGGATTCTTTTTTTTTTTACCAAAAATATGTACCAGAATACATATTGGCCTAAATTTATGAAGAAATTCGTTTTTTTTATATATATATTTTTTTGGATATGTATTATAGCAGAAAGTAAAAAATATTGTTTGTTTTTTCAAAATTGCCGGTCTATTTTTGTTTATAAGCCAAAAATAAAAACCGCAGAGGTGATCAAATACCACCAATATTGAGACAAAGATGCCTGCTGTTAACATTATTCCGGCTAAACTGGGGGGGGTCCTTTTTTCTGGGGTGTGATATTATGAAAACCAACATCCATTATGGTGTGATGCTTTTACCATCCAACCATTGGAGATTCACAAGGTAGTTTGTTAACCACTTTCAGACCGGACCAATTTGCAGCCAAAGGACCAGGCCCCTTTTTGCGATTCGGCACTGCGTCGCTTTAACTGACAATTGCGCGGTCGTGCGACGTGGCTCCCAAACAAAATTGACGTCCTTTTTTTCCCACAAATATAGCTTTCTTTTGGTGGTATTTTATCGCCCCTGCGGTTTTTATTTTTTGCGCTATAAACAAAAATAGAGCGACAATTTTGAAAAAAATGCTTTATTTTTTACTTTTTGCTATAATAAATATCCCCAAAAAATATATAAAAAAACATTTTTTTTCCTCAGTTTAGGCGGATACGTATTCTTCTACATATTTTTGGTAAAAAAAATCGCAATAAGCGATTATTGATCGGTTTGCGCAGAAGTTATAGCGTTTACAAGATAGGGGATAGTTTGATAGCATTTTTATTAATAATTTTTTTTTTTTATTAGTAATGGCGGAGATCTGCGATTTTTTTTGTGACTGCGACATTATGGCGGACACATCGGACATTTTTGACACATTTTTGGGACCATTGTCATTTTTACAGCAATTAATGCTATTTAAATGCATTGATTCCTGTAAAAATGACACTGGCAGTGAAGGGGTTAGCCACAAGGGGGCAGTGTAAGGGTTAAGTATGCCTAGGGGTGTGTTTCTTACTGTGGGGGGGCGTGGCTGTCAGCTAGTGAATGCTGATCTCTGCTCCAATCACAGGGAGCAGAGATCGGCGTCACTAGTTGCTAGGCAGAACGGGGAGATGCTGTTTATCTCGGCATCTCCCCGTTCAGCCGTCCCGTGAGACGATCGCGGGGGTCCCCGCGGTGATCGAGTCCGCGGGGACCGCGATCGGACTCACGGGGGTCCCGACCGGCGCGGGAGCGCGCCGCTCCCGGCGCGCTCCCGATGGCACGGACAGGCAGAAAGGAGGGACTTATATATACGCCCTCCTGCCTGTACGTGCCATTCTGCCGACGTATATCGTCGTGCGCCGGTCGGCAAGTGGTTAAATTACTCTTTAATGGTTAGATGAGTAATGTTTTGGTATGTCTTACCTGCTGAAGCGGTTACTACTTCCGTCTCACAGTAGTTGGATCCGGAAGTGCAGTTAGTCGCTGTCATGCAGTTGCTGTTGCTGATTTCATAGCTGCATGTATAGCATTCCAGGGAATAGGCTGAAAGAGAACAATTTAAAGGGTGACTCCATCAATAAAAGCAGATAGAACTGCCACATTTATAGCAGTAGATGACAACGACACCACTGTTTTCACTAATATAATGTTTTTTTTCCCTTTTCTCAAATTTCTCTATTTTTGATAGATTAACTCAATCATATATTCAGATTCAGAATACTTTATTAATCCCAAAGAGAAATTACTAAAATACAATTTCATGTAACAAGACAACACAAAGATCACAGCAAGACACAACAACAATAAAACAGCAATTAATACCATATAAAACGAAATTAATGCTTTACTGTAATCAATAGACATGTGCAATTCGTTTAGTTCCGAATTCGTTTTTTAACGAATTTTGACAAATTTGTTAATTCCGAATTTATGAATTTACGAATTTTTCAATTTTCGAAATTTTCGAATTTCAAAATTTGCGAGATTAAGAATTTCCAAAATTTCTGAATTTAAAAAAAACAGGTAATTTTTCTCCTTCATTGATGTACGCTAATGAGGCGGCAGTGATGGGCACCGATGGGTGGCAGTGATGGACACTGATGGGTGGCAGTGATGGGCACTGATTTCTTACACTGATAGGCAGCACTGCTAGGTGGCACTGATTGGCACCACTGGTGGGCATTGATAAGTGGCACTTATGGGAATTGATGGCACTGGTGGGCACTCTGGGCACTATGGGCACAATGACAGGTGGCACTGGCAGGGGGGTACTAAATGGCATAGAGGAGGCAGATGTGCCTCCTTCCTCTATGCGACCGATGTCCCTTTAACGTAAGCCGGTGATCGGAGATGAGGAGAAAAAAAAAAAAACGATCACCGAGCTTTTGTTTACATCATGTGATCAGCTGTGATTGGCTGACAGCTGATAACATGGTAAGGGGCCGGGACCGGCCCCTAACTAGGGTCGGTGATCAGCCGAGTCTCCGTGACTCATTGATCACAGCGCGCTCCCCGCGCGCCCTGCAGGGAGCCTGCACAGGGGAGGCTGTCCTATGACGGCCTCCCGGAAATTGAGGTCCGTGCTGTAGCCGTCATTCGGCTATGGCCCGGACCTCAAGTGGTTAAAGTTCATGTGCGTGTAAAGGCAGGTGTCACAATACTTTTGGTAGTATAATGTATCTATGGAGCTTTTCTATTTGTGTGTGTGTGTGTGTGTGTGTGTGTTTTTTTTTCTATGTTGGTTGGACTGGATGGACTAGTTTCTTTTTTCAACCAGATTATCTATGTAAATATGATTCCCGTATACAAGATAAAGGGACCAGAAGACAGGATCCAAGTCCGACATAGAAGTCATTGATGAATATGGCTCAGACGACACTTGTAGGATGACTCACCTCAGCCCCAGGCAGACCTTTCATCTCATATTCCTGATGCTGATACACAGTACCAGATAGCTAGATCTGTGCTACTGTATAGGTGTAGAAGTCACCTTCTACCTATCACTGTTTTTTGCAGTAGCGTGTATATGCAACTCCCGCTAGTCTAGTTAACCTTTTCTCTTCTGGTCTGGAAATCTATAGATAGTTTTAACTTAGAACTCAATAACCATCATTGGCTAGAGCCAGGTGAGGCATCTAATGGCCATTTCTCATAGTTACAGGTCTGGTTGCAAGGCAGATGAAAAAAACAAAAAAAACAAGGGACTAAGATGCAGAGGAAATCCTGAGTTCCAGTATCACACCATGTTTTTGGTTGGAGGGAATCTATGCTCCAGGCTGGTTTGAAGATCTCCCCATCATTACTGAACTTGTCTTCAACACTAAAACAGAAGCTGCATCGTGACCATTCGTAGTGGCCCCTGCAACTGGACTTTGCTGCAACATTCATCTGGAGGTATCTCCAATAATAACTATATATGCCCGGGTATATGTGCAGAATTCCACCAGGACTCCTATCGGGCCAGTTGTTGATATTACATGTTAATACGTTGGATGTATGAACAGTTTTTTTTTTTTACAACTTCTAACTTTCTTCTTTTTTTTTTTTTTTTTTTTTTTTTACTATTTTGACTTTATTTGTTTACTATTTTTCACTTTTTTAAAATTTTTTACTGTTTTATGCTTTTTCTTTACAATTTTTTACTTTTTTTTTACTAATATTTACTCTTTTTTTTTTTTTACTATTTTTCACTTTTTTTTTTTTTTACTGTTTTATGCTTTTTCTTTACAATTTTTTACTTTTTTTTTACTAATATTTACTCTTTTTTTTTTACTATTTTTAACTTTTTTTATTTTAAATTATTTGACTGTTTTATATCTTTTTTTTTAAATTTTTTTTTACTATTTATTATTTTTTTACAATATTTTAATATTTTTCTTCTGATGTGCCCACCGCCGACTCTCACCACTGTCACTATGCAATTGTGACCGGGAAGACTACCCTGCAGTAGGGCTATCTGAAAGCGGGGCTTGAAGTGCAGCGTGGAAGGGATGGCGTCAATGGCGGTGAGGAGGACGGTCTATGTGGACATCTTTACCCCGGATGCCTCCATACTTAGATGTGCCTCTTTTAATCATCAACCATGTGAGTTGCTAAATGTTGTACCTTCATTAAATGTAACCATATTGCTACACTTAGAGGCGCCTCTCTTCTCTTTTATACTCTGGAGCTCCTGCTGGATTTAGTTCTAATCCCCTTGTGGAGGCTTCTATCTGTGGATGGACATTTTATGATTACACAACCTGTCACATTACGATAATCTTTTCATATGGACAATAAACTGAAGGACTTATGAATAGATGGTTGTGCAACAAATCATTTGAGTTTCCATCATTTCTTATGGGAGAAATTAGCTTTGATATACAAGTGTTTTGGATTACAAGCATGTTTCTGGAACTAATTATGCTCGCAATCCAAGGTTTTACTGTATTTGAACAAACGTTCTGAAAAGGAGAATTTTCAAACAAAATTGGACAGGTTTAACGCCAGCTTCATCACAAAAGACAACCGGTTGTAAGTGTGAAGGTGGCATGTCGAAGAAAATCATATTCCAGTGCAAGAGTTTGAGAGAGGTAATTAAGACGGAGAGGGGCAAGGTGGTGTAGGTAAGGGACATAGGGGGTCCAGAGCAGGGGCGGACTGACCATTCGGCCACTCGAGCACTGCCCGAGGGCCCTGGGCCACTAGGGGGCCCCATCAGGGTTGCCAGCCTCAGTAAAACCAGGGACAGTATGTAAAAATCTGTGTTTTTTTTTTACATCTGTCTCTGAAATGTCACTTACTGACATCCTTTTGGTCTAAAAATCCCGAGATTATAGCTGCCCCACCTCTCCAGTACCTTCTGAGCTAATAGAAACATGTCTGTGTATACTGTGTGTACATGTATGTGTATACTGTGTGATTGTATACTGTGTGTGTGTGTGTATACTGTGTGGCCCCATAATCTGTGATTGCCTGGGGGCCCCATCATCTCCTATTGCCCGGGGGCCCTATGAGTTGTCAGTCTGCCCCTGGTCCAGAGTAGATGGAAAAGAGAAGGTGGGAGAGGCAGTAAGCTTGGGGAGGGTCCTGAGAGGCAATGGGATGCAGCTGCGGGATCAAAAAATAAAAAGTAAAAAAAAAAGGCAACAAAAAATCTAAAATAAAGTGGGGGCACCTAGGGTCCCCAACCCCGGACAACAGCACGCCCGCAGTCATTGAGCAGGTTACAATCATCTTAAAGAGTATTGCAAATATCTAGTTTATATACATTACTTGTTGATAGAATTTTGCTCTTCTTTTTGTTTTAATTGTGTCATAAACTTGTAAAAACGCAATTTTGCTCTTCTTCTTTTTTTTTTAAATTGTGTCATAAACTTGTAAAAACGCAATTTTGCTCTTCTTCTTTTTGTTTTAATTTTGTCATAAACTTGTAAAAATGCAATTTTGCTCTTCTTTTTGTTTTAATTGTGTCATAAACTTGTAAAAACACAATTTTGCTCTTCTTCTTTTTGTTTTAATTGTATCATAAACTTGTAAAAACGCAAGTTTGCTCTTCTTTTTTTTGTTTTAATTGTGTCATAAACTTGTAAAAACGCAATTTTGCTCTTCTTCTTTTTGTTTTAATTGTATCATAAACTTGTAAAAACGCAAGTTTGCTCTTCTTTTTTTTGTTTTAATTGTGTCATAAACTTGTAAAAACGCAATTTTGCTCTTCTTCTTTTTGTTTTAATTGTGTCATAAACTTGTAAAAACGCAATTTTGCTCTTCTTTTTGTTTTAATTGTGTCATAAACTTGTAAAAATGCAATTTTGCTCTTCTTTTTGTTTTAATTGTATCATAAACTTGTAAAAACGCAATTTTGCTCTTTTTCTTTTTGTTTTAATTGTGTCATAAACTTGTAAAAACGCAATTTTGCTCTTCTTCTTTTTTTTTAATTGTGTCATAAACTTGTAAAAACGCAATTTTGCTCTTCTTCTTTTTTTTTTTAATTTTGTCATAAACTTGTAAAAACGCAATTTTGCTCTTCTTTTTTTTGTTTTAATTGTGTCATAAACTTGTAAAAACGCAATTTTGCTCGTCTTCTTTTTGTTTTAATTGTGTCATAAACTTGTAAAAACGCAATTTTGCTCTTCTTTTTGTTTTAATTGTGTCATAAACTTGTAAAAACGCAAAGAAAAAAAATCATAGCATTAATTGTATCAGATCAGTGACCACTTACCTGCTCCTACGCAGATAGCTGCCAGGAATAGGATGCTTGTGTGTGCTTCCATTGTAAGCCGGAGGAGGCTTCTGAGCAAAATAATGTGTGTATATATATATATATATTCCCGCCCCCTCCCAATGCCCTTCCCATATCAACATAACACAATGGGTTGTACTGCCCCACAATAGAATGCGAAATCTGTGGAATATTATTAAAAGTGCCAAGGGGGGTCTTTTATTGAGGTGAGCGGGCATTGCCCACGGAGGTGGTGGTGTTTACCTGTCAGCACTTATTCTTTGCAGAGACTGTCACAGAGCATGGATTGAGTTTATTCACATTTCTTCAGCAATCGAGAGTTTTATTTATCTATATTATTATGCATGTGGACTTTTTGCATATATCATTTAAGATTACGTTTTGTCACACACTGGAGTTTATTTAGAAGCTTATATTTGAAATTTAGCCCACTACTATTTTCTTGTTATTCGATTATATATGTGGTACCAGAACACATTTTAAATAGCTGCAGATGTTTTTCATTAATATAATTAGTTACATTATTTATAGTTTTTAGGTTACTGTATATACTCGAGTATAAGCCGACCCGAATATAAGCCAAGGCACCTAATTTCACCACAAAAAACTGGCAAAACGTATTGACTCGTGTATAAGCCTAGGGTGAGAAATGCGCAGCTACTGTAAGTGGAAAAGAGGGTCAACAATGCCCATTTGCAGCCTCACTGTGCCCATTTGCATCCATAGGTCCCCCAAACTCCAAACTTGGTAGTTAAGGGTTCATAGATGCCCCCTAGCTGCAGCCAAAATTTGGGGTCTCTGGACCCAAAGGGTCCCGAAATGACATTGCTGCAGATGGACACAGTTGACCGACTTTGGGGCCCCGTATCTCAGGGCTACTTGGTGTTAGGAACCCCATTGGATATGTTGTAGTGCTAGTTCCACTGGGTTTCCTAGCACCAAGTGGCCCCGAGATACGGGGCCCCAAAGTCAGGTTGGAAAATGTCATTCTCTGCTGCAGAAAAGTGCTTGACTCGAGTATAAGCTGAGGGGAGCATTTTCAGCACAAAAGAATGTGCTGAAAAACTCGGCTTATACTCGAGTATACCTTATACCTAGCACCAAGTGGCCCCGAGATACAGGGCCCCAAAGTCAGGTCGGAAAATGTCAAGCACTTTTCTGCAGCAGAGAATGACATTTTCTGAACCGACTTTGGGGCCCCGTATCTCGGGACCACTTGGTGCTAGGAACCCCATCTTTGGGCATGTTGTAGTGCTCGTTCCACCCACTGGGTTTGCACACCAGATTTGGGGTTCCTAGCACCAAGTGGCCCTGAGATACGGGGCCCCAAAGTCGGGACGGAAAATGTCATTCTCTGCTGCAGAAAAGTGCTTGACTCGAGTATAAGCCAAGGGGGGCATTTTCAGCACAAAAAAAATGTGCTGAAAAACTCGGCTTATACTCGAGTATATACAGTATATCTTTTAAGATTACGTTTTGTCACATACTCACTGGAGTTTATTTTGATGCTTATATTTGAAATTTAGCTCACTATTATTTTTTTGTTATTCAATTACCGTATACACTCAAGTATAAACTGAGTTTTTCAGCACATTTTTTTGTGCTGAAAATTCCACCCTCGGCTTATACTCGAGTCAAGCACTTTTCTGCAGCAGAGAATGACATTTTCCGAACCAACTTTGTATCTCAGGGGCCACTTGGTACTAGGAACCCCCAGATTTGGTGTGCAAACCCAGTGGAGCTAGCACTAGCTGGGGTTCCTAGCACCAAGTGGCCCTGAGATACTGGGGCCCCAAAGTCAGTTCGGAAAATGTCATTCTCTGCTGCAGAAAAGTGCTTGACATTTTCCAAACCAACTTTGGGGCCCCGTATCTCGGGGCCACTTGGTGCTAGGAACCCCATGTTGGTAGTGCTAGTTCTACTGGGTTTGCACACCAAATTTGGGGTGGCTAGCACCAAGTAGCCCCGAGATACGGGGCCCCAAAATCGGTCAACTGTGTCAACTGTGTCCATCTGCATCAATGTCATTTCGGGACCCTTTGGGTCCAGAGACCCCAAATTATGGCTGCAGCTCAGGGGCATCTAGGAACCCTCAAAGCGCAGTTCCAGGCTTTTTATGTTTATTTTATTTATCCAGCGATGCGGCCAAACAGGGTGTCGCTCCTCTCAGCCGTCGCCTCCATTGCCACTCTAGGCACGCACGGCACATGCGCGAGTCGCGCTGTGCTCCTGTGCTCCCGGAGTGGACAGGCGATCTCCTGGGACCTGTCACGTGTCCCAGGAGATCGCCTAGAGGGAGGGGCCGCCTAAGGCGAAAGGAGGAGTGGCCTTAGCGGTCCCTGGGCGGAAGGAGGAGGTGGGACAGGAATTCCCCCTCCTAACGAAGCCCCCACTTCCCCCCCCCCCCCCCAAAAAATGACATGAAAAATGTGGCATGTAAGGGGGCGAGGAGTGCTTAAAGTGGAAGTTCCATTTTTGGGTGGAACTCCACTTTAACTACCGAGTTTGAAGTTTGGGGGACCTATGGCTGCAAATGGTCACAGTGAGGCTGCAAATGGGCATTGTTGACCCTCTTTTCCACTTACAGTAGCTGCGCATTTCTCACCCTAGGCTTATACTCGAGTCAATACGTTTTCCCAGTTTTTTGTGGTAAAATTAGGTGCCTCGGCTTATATTCGGGTCGGCTTATATTTGAGTATATACGGTATATATGTGGTACCAGAACACATTTTAAATAGTTGCGGCTGTTTTCCATTAATATAATTAGTCACATTATTTATAGTTTTTAGGTTATTTGTCATACTCCTATCAGCGCTTTAGTAATATATTTCACATACTTGTGACACAAATGTTGTGTCCTTTGGTCACTCTTTAATATACATGCGGTCCTGTTAGGTGGGTATCTGTTTGGTGGGTATCTCATGTTCTTATTTGGGGAGGATGTTCTTGGACAGATGCTTTGCATTGGCACATCTTAAGCCCCATACACACGCTCGGATTATCTGAGGACCAGGTCCGTCGGATCATGTCCGTCATACTTTGTCCGATGTTGGTTTTGCGTACACACGGTCGGACAAAGTTGTCGGAAAATCCGATCATTCTGAACGTGGTGACGTTTGTTGCCTACGACGGGACTACGTAGCGGCTAGTAGCCAATAGCTTTGGTCTTGTAATGTGATCTGAGCATGCGTAGCACTTTTTCCGTCGGACAACCGTACCCACGATCGAATTTGGTGTGATCGGACCGTGTTGTTGGAAAATCTATCCAGCAGGAGATAGGACTTTGTCCGTCGGACAATCCGACGTACACTGTCCGATGGTGCCTACACACGGTCTGATTTTTCAACAACATTGTCCGATCGGACAGAATCCATGCGAAAATCCGACCGTGTGTATGGGGCTTTATTTGTATGTGAATAACATTCACAGTTATGTTTCATGGTGTAGAATATATGATGACTAAACATAATTTACAGGCAGCTCTTTCTACACGTGATATATATCCCTAATGAAGATACTTTCTAAACGCATTGGATTTCCCCTTCCATACATTAACTGTTACTGAATCCTGTATGATGTACAGTGTTATATGTTATCGGGTATCACCACCGCCAAAGCAATTCCGCAGAATGTTGCAGGATGTCCCAATTACTGTCTTTTAATATGTTTGAGCCTCATGGAGGTCTTTTTTAATTGTGAATAATAAAATGTATACTTTTCATACATAAACTATCAGGTGGTATAGGTTGGCTGCCATGTAAAAGTCCTAAAAAGAGGGACTATTTGATGTTTGGATACGATTATAAGGATGATGGCAACCTCTGCCCAAAGCTGAGTGAACTTACTTTTGATAAAGTCATCATGACTTTGTCCAATCGGGGCTCTGACCAGTGGCGGCCGCTCCATTAGGGGTGCAGTGGAGCCTCCCCTTAATCCATGCGCCCGGCCTCCAATCTACATGCAGTGCACCGGACGCATGGATTTTAATGTGTTTTTTTTATGCACATGATTAGAGCCTGAGGCTTCAATTGGCTTAAAAAAGGGTGGGCTCAGGGCGCAGAGCTCTGCGCCCCGAGCCCACCCAGTTGTGTGACAATAGCTGATTAATATTCACCAATGTCTTCCTGCTTCTCCTCCCGGCCAATCAGGAAGGGGGTTTTAAGACCCGATTGGTCAAGAGGAGAAGCGACCGTATTGGCCGGGATCAGAAGCAGGGGGGAGCTGCCAAGAAGGAGACGCAGGGGGAAGCGGCTGAAGTTGCCCGCGACCTGGATGGGGTAAGTGCGGTGCTGGTGGGCAGATGGGCGAGCGAGCAACAAAAAATGAAGCACCAGCCACCATTGGCTTTGACAGTGCTCTGTGCCCAGTGGTAAGGTGCATTGCTTCCTCCAATGAAGTTCCTAGTATGCAGTGCGCAGTGCATTGTGGGGCACTCGGCGGCCAAACCTCTTACCGAGCTCCCCGCAAATTCTAGTGTTCGCTGAACAGGCGGAAAAGGGGTGTAGGGGGCAGAACTTTTTCTCTGCCTGAGCAGTTCATCCAACTCTGTTCAAGTATAGTGCTTCTGGTTGGATGTCAGATAATAGTCAGCATAGAAAGTCCTTGAGAGGTAGAAATGACACCATGTAACAGATGGGCTCCCTATGCAGACTTCTGACATCCAATAATGTAGACATGGCAAGAAACAGGCGCACAAGACCAAGACTTTTATTACAGTGGGTTTATTAATGAAGGCTGGACAATCTGTTATCTCACATCATATATTAGAGAAGTGAGTCACTGAAGAACATCAGGATGATTCCCATCACCAGGACAATGGCGGCATAGCTGGACTTGATGCTGATGGCTCCGCTGACGTTGCACAGGTCAGTGGTGCAGCAGGCTGTAGAGGTTGAAGCCGTGGCAATGCTGCCACTGTATGGCGTGCAGGTGGTTGAACAGTTCTTGGAGATCACAGTTACAGATATTCCCGCTAAAGAGAGAGAACAAATGGAACAATCTTTAAACTCTAGTATGATATAAAGTGTGCAAGTCACAAATCCGGCCAATTCAAGCTGAACATATGATGAAAGAACACATAAGCAGAGGTAATGTTTGGTGTTAACCATATGTCATGATAATAATCAGTCCTGACTTTTACCCTGTAAATCCAGCTTGCTCCTCTCTTCCCACTTTCTAAGGCTCCCTATAATTTCCTGGCCTGTGTCGGAGGACTTCAACAGGAAAATGTAGGGCACTTTTTACATCAGTTTGAGATGCTTCAGAGATTCATTCAAAATTCTTTGACAGATGCATTGGACCTGCATTTGATCTTCTCCTGACCTGCATTTGGATTCTCATAGGCTTGTATAGGGCAATGTGTAGGGGTAGAATGGTGGTTGTCACATGCCCCACATTTTCCCTTCTTGTTGGGCACCAAGAAAGGGTCACATGGGGGTGTTTCTTTGAGCTACGTCAGGCATTGAACTAGGTCACTAACCCCTGCATGTGGGGTTTACACTCCACTCAAAGGTATGCTCACCAATGCCCAGGGCCAGGAAGGTGGGAGCCATGGTCATATGAAGAGTCAAACCAACTCAGAGATCGCCACATGTGTGCAGTGCCCAAAGTACGGAATTCCTCCTGAAAGCGGGATTCCACCCTAAAGTGGAACTCCCGCTTTTCGGAACCCTCCCCCCCTCCGGTGTCACATTTGGCACCTTTCTGGGGGGTGGGGGGTGCAGATACCTGTCTAAGTGGTATCTGCACCCACTTCCGGCATACACTCCCACAGGAGTTTACGCAAGTTCCTGTCCCAGCGCGCTGTCTGCCGGGACACACACGTGTCCCGGCAGACAGCGCTGAAGATTCTCATTGCGCCGCGCGACTCGCGCATGCGCAGTAGGGAATCGGGAACTGAAGCCACTTCCTGATTCCCTTACCGAGAATGGCGCCGGCTACAGCAGAGAGCCGAGCGATCGATCGGCCTCTGCTGCCGACACCGCTGGACCCTGGAACAGGTAAGTGTCCGTTTTTTAAAAGTCAGCAGCTGCAGTATTTGTAGCTGCTGGCTTTTAAAAAAAAAAATTTCAGTACAGTCCCGCTTTAAGCTACTTTGTCTCATGTCCTACACACTTCTACTGATATATGTGTTGTATGCAGAGGGATAGGCTGAGCCTCTGCCCACTCCACCAGTTAGCATACATTTGTTACCTCATTCCCAGTAACAGAATGGGGTCCCGCCAAGCTCATAGCCCGATCCATATGCATGCTTTTACTCAACTCTTCTCTTTCCATACCTAGTTACCAGGCTATAGATCTTCATAACACTAGTCCACTCCCGGTGACCGGCAGAGACGGACAGCTAAGTAGGGAGTCAAACCACCGACCCAGATGCAGATTCAAACCAGATTCCCTTCATCATTCTTTATGGGACCAATATGATCTGACCTCCCTTTCTTACTATTTATATACTTAAAGAATTTCTTGGGATTTCTTTTACTCTCCTTCGCTATGTGCCTTTTGTGTTCTATCTTAGCCACCCTGATTGCACCCTTACATTTCTTGTTGCATTCTTTGTAAATTTGGAATGCTGATGATGATCCCTCAGCCTTGTTTTTTTTTTTTTAGGCCTTCACCGTTGCTTTTATATGCATTTTTACGTTGGTGTTAAGCCACCCAGGACTTTTATTAGCTCTCTAAATTTATTTCAGATTGGGATGCACTGGCTAATACCCTTATCTAATATGCTCTTAAAGCATACCCATTTTTCCTCCTTGTTTTTTGTTCCTAAGATTTTATCCCATTTAGTATCTTCTAGCAATGAGCGTAGTTTAGTGAAGTTGGCTCTTTTGAAATTCACTGTCTTTGTATTTCCCTTATATTTCCTATTTGTGTGATTTATACTGAAACTAATTGACCTGTGATCGCTGTTTCCTAAATTGCCCCGTATTTTCACATCTGTGATCAGGTCTGTATTGTTGGTAATCAGTAGGTCAAGTAACGCTTTGTTTCTAGTTGGTGCATTTACCATCTGACCCATGAAATTGTCCTGCAAGACATTTAGGATATGGCAAGCTTTAGATGAATGCACGGTTCCTTCTGCCCATGTCTGGATAATTAAAATTGTGACCACTCATGGCAACTACCTCTTCCTTCTTGTTTTGTAGAATGAACCACTGTCGTAGTGATGTTATACATACCCCGTTTTGTGGTTCATAGTTTCATAGTTTCATAGTTAGTAAGGTTGAATAAAGACATCAGTCCATCCAGTTCAACCTGAGTGAGTGTCTACAATTGTCCCCATCCATGTACATCACACACTCACATTGGTCCCTACCCTCAAGGAGCCCACAATCCAAGGTCCCCATTCATATACTAGGGCCAATTTTTGTACAGAAGCCAATTAACCTACCTGCATGTCTTTGGATTGTGGGAGGAAACCGGAGTACCCGGAGGAAACCCACGCAGGCACAGGGAGAACATGCAAACTCCAGGCAGGTAGTGTCGTGGTTGGGATTCGAACCAGCGACCCTTCTTACTGCTAGGTAAGAGTGCTAACCACTACACCACTGTGCCGCCCAACGTTCTTTAATAAAACGCCAAGACCTCACATGCACCCCTTGAATAACTTCAGACCAGGCCATGATCAGTTGAATAAACTTTTACTGTAAACTTGGCATAACATGCAATACCATTATTTTCCTAAGTAAACCTAACTCTAGTCAAAAGTTTTTTGGATAAACCATGGGTTGGGACTTTAAGGGCGCAATAGACAAATGATTTAATATAAAATAAATTTATTGAAAAAATATCATAATATAGCATTATTGACATCAATGTCTGGAACAACATTTAAAGCAATACATCACTGAATAGAGATGAAAATTGTCAAAGTTTTGTGTTTCTCAACATGTTTCACCCAAATTCGGGCTTCCTCAGGAGAACTGAACAATGTCATACAATATTCACTGTGTGTTCAAGCAGAACGTCTCGCAGTCTACAGAAAAAGCTGAATACGTGAGGTTCATTGAGTGCGTCATAGAGAGGGAAATAACAGCTAAATCAGTCTTGGAATCCATCTGAAAAAAAACCTTTACTTGAAAATTTGTCAAAGAGTTATTGTTGAGAAAGGCAGCTCAGCGGAGGTATCTCCTAAAATAACGTTTGACAAGGGGTTGTTTTACCTCACTCTGACCTCCTCACATATGGATAGATTTTATCCTGGCTGGCATATGAGTGGATCTAAACCTTCTATATAGATATTTTTCCAGAACCAAATTTAGGCTTCCCTTTGGTAGTCATGAGCATTTTTCAAATGCCTTTCTCAACAATAACTCTTTGACAAATTTTCAAGTAAAGGTCTTTTTCAGATGGATTCCGAGACTGATTTAGTCTTGGCTGTTATTTCCCTCTCTATGACACACTCAATGAACCTCACGTATTCAGCTTTTTCTGTGGACTGCGAGACGTTCTGCTTGAACACACAGTGAATATTGTATGATATTGTTCAGTTCTCCTGAGGAAGCCCGAATTTGGGTGAAACATGTTGAGAAACACAAAACTTTGCCAATTTTCATCTCTATTCAGTGATGTATTGCTTTTAAATGTTGTTCCAGACATTGATGTCAATAATGCTATATTATGATATTTTTTCAATAAATTTATTTTATATTTAATCATTTGTCTATTGCGCCCTTAACCACTTGCCTACCAGGTATGAACACCCCCTTCCTGACCAAGCCATTTTTCAGCTTTCAGCGCTGTCGCAATTTGAATGACAATTGCGCGGTCATGCAACGCTGTACCCAAATACAATTTTTATAATTTTTTCCCCACAAATAGAGCTTTATTTTGGTGGTATTTGATCACCTCTGTGGTTTTTATTTCTTGCGCTATAAACAAATTAAGAGGGACAAGTTTGAAAAAACGCAATATTTTTTACTTTTTATTATAATAAATATCCAATTTTTTATTTTTTTTAAACAAATGTTTTCCTCAGTTTAGACCGATACGTATTCTTCTACATATTTTTGGTAAAAAAAAATCGCAATAAGCGTCTATTGATTGGTTTGCGCAAAAGTTATAGCGTCTACAAAATAGGGGAAAGATTTATAGCATTTTTATTATTATTTTTTTTTTACTAGTAATGGCGGCGATTTGCGATTTTTATCGTGACTGCGACATTGCGGAGGACATATCGGACACTTTTGACACATTTTTGGGACCATTCACATTTATACAGCGATCCGTGCTATAAAAATGGATTGATTACTGTATAAATGTGACTGGCAGGGAAGGGGTTAACACTAGGGGGCGCTGCAGGGGTTAATATGTTCCCTATATGAGTGATTCTAACTGTGGGGGGAGGGGACTGACTGGGGGAGGGGACCGATCGGTGTCCCTATGTACAAGGGACACACCATCGGTCTCCTCTCCTCTGACAGGACGTGGATCTGTGTGTTTACACACACAGATCCACGTCCTGCTCAATTACCGGGCAATCGCGGGTGCCTGGCGGTCATCGCGGCCGCCGGGCACGCGCATCGGCTTCCCAGCTACGCGGCGGGCACGCGCCTCCCGCGGCGCGTGCGCGCCCCCTAGTGGCCAAAAAGCGAGCGCCGTCATATGACAGCGGCCCGCCACAAGGGCTGCACCGTCCCGCCGTCATTTGACAGTGGGCGGTCAGCAAGAAGTTAAAGTCCCAACTCTTGGTTTATCCAAAAAAACTTTTGACTTTACTTAAAGGGATGAGGCGCTATAATTCAGCTTTAGTAACCCAGCTCATCATCTAAATTTAAACCTAACTGTAGTTGCCCCAGGTTACCTGCCCAGGTGAATCCTGTTTGAGGAAAGTCCATGCTTGGTAATGCTTAAACAGAAAAGTCCATGTTCCTGAGCTCTTCTGGCAAATCGTGGTTCCATAACGAACCACAGGTCCCAGTAAGTCTCTAGTCGCATATGTTCCTCATGCATTTCTACAAGTGTTCTCAGGAGCCCTCCTTAGGATCCAGACCTCCTCCCTTTTATAGAACACGGGAGGGAGGCTGGACCCCAGCTCAAGCTCTTGAACACATCGGGGTAATACAGCAAAACATTAACCCTTTCCTCCTGACCTGGACAGCTGGGTGCTAAATACACCTGCCTTTTTTGTTACACAAAGCCACAGGTTTTTATTGTGCAGCATTACCAACCTTGACCACTATGTGGACGCCTTGTTTACCCCTACCCTGCACCTCTCTGTCAGCACTGGGGTCATGTTAGCTGCGAGAGAGGGAGTAACTGAGCGAAAAGAGAAATGCTGGAATACTAGACAGTACCAATGTGCAAAGGTGTATATGCTTTGTAAGAATAAATCATCTCTAATGTTGGGTGTCCTATGTGTGTTGATGCTTCTGCATTAAACTTACATTTTAGAATGGGGTGCTTCATTTTAAAGGGTTAAGCGACTGAAAAAAGGTTAAAAAACACAGGTATAGGGAGATATGCAGTTCTGAAAAAAGGAAAAGCCCATCGACACTTGCCTTTATTTATATTGATTGCCACATTGACCAACAGAGAGACCCAGGAGGTTAGAAGGATGGAGTCATCCTTAACAGAGTCATTATAACATTTCTTATTTCTGTGTGTGTGAGATTAACAAAGCCGGGAGGCGGAGGCAGGCCTTTGGGTCATGTGACCACTGTGATTGGCTGTCACAGCGGTCACATGATCGGAAAGCTCATGCATCGGGAGCTTACCGACCACCACCGGCTACTGTGCTGGGAGCATGCAAGGAGCTCTAAGAACGGTAAGTGGTTTTAAAAGGGCCATAAACAGTGCCTTGAAAAAGTATTCATACCTCTTGATATTTTCCACATTTCCAAAAATGTAATGTATTTTTATTGGGATTTTAAGTGTAATGCTGCGTACACACGGCTGGACTTTGCATCGGGCAAAACTCAGTCGGAATTTCCGACGGAGAAATTGAAAACAGGCTCTATATCTAAGTCTGTCGGAAATGCCGACATAAAAAGTCCACACGGTCGGAATATCCGATGAAAAGCTCCCATCGGACTTTTTCTGCCGGAAAGTCCGACCGTGTGTACGTGGCATTAGACCAACACAAAGTGGCACATACAGTGGTGTGAAAAAGTGTTTGCCCCCTTCCTCATTTCCTGTTCCTTTGCATGTTTGTCACACTTAAGTGTTTCGGAACATCAAACCAATTTAAACAATAGTCAAGGACAACACAAGTAAACACAAAATGCAATTTGTAAATGAAGGTGTTTATTATTAAAGGTGAAAAAAAATCCAAACCATCATGGCCCTGTGTGAAAAAGTGATTGCCCCCTAAACCTAATAACTGGTTGGGCCACCCTTAGCAGCAACAACTGCAACCAAGCGTTTGCGATAACGTGCAATGAGGCTTTTACAGCGTCCTGGAGAAGTTTTGGCCCACTCATCTTTGCAGAATTGTCCTAATTCAGTTACATTAGAGGGTTTTCGAGCATGAACGGCCTTTTAAGGTCATACCACAACATCTCAATAGGATTCAGGTCAGGACTTTGGCTAGGCCACTCCAAAGTCTTCATTTTGTTTTTCTTCAGCCATTCGGTGGTGAACTTGCTGGTGTGTTTAGGATCATTGTCCTGCTGCAGAACCCAAGTTCGTTTCAGCTTGAGTACACGAACAGATGGTCGGACATTCTCCTTCAGGATCTCTTGGTAGACAGCAGAATTCATAGTTCCTTTTATCACGGCAAGTCTTCCAGGTCCTGAAGCAGCAAAACAGCCCCAGACCATCACACTACCACCACCATATTTTACTGTTGGTATAATGTTCTTTTTCTGAAATGCAGTGTTCCTTCTACGCCAGATATACTTGGACACACACCTTCCCAAGAGTTCCACTTTTGTCTCATCGGTCCACAGAATGTTGTCCCAAAAGTCTTGGGGATCATCAAGATGTGTTGTGGAGAAATTGAGACGAGCTTTGATGTTCTTTTTGCTCAGCAGTGGTTTTCTCCTTGGAACTCTGCCATGCAGGCCATTTTTGCCCAGTCTTTTCCTGATGGTGGAGGCATGAACGCTGATCTTAACTGAGGCAAGTGAGGCCTGCAGTTCCTTGGACGTTGTTGTGGGGTCTTTTGTGACCTCTTGGATGAGTCGTCGCTGCGCTCTTGGGGTAATTTTGGGCGGCCGGCCACTCCTGGGAAGGTTCACCACTGTTCCATGTCTTCGCCATTTGTGGATAATGGCTCTCACTGTGGTTCGCTGGATTCCCAAAGCTTTGGAAATGGCTTTATAAACCCTTTCCAGACTGATAGATCTCAATTACTTTCTTTCTCAATTGTTCCTGAATTTCTTTGGGTCTCGGCATGATGTGTAGCTTTTAAGGATCTTCTGGTGGACCTTACTGTGTCAAGCAGCTCCTATTTAAGTGATGCCTTGATTGTGAACAGGTGTGGCAATAATCAGGCCTGGGTGTGGCTAGAGAAATTGAACTCAGGTGTGGACAACCACAGTTATAGTATGTTTTAACAAGGGGGGCAATCACTTTTTCACACAGGGCCATGATGGTTTGGATTTTTTTTCACCTTTAATAATAAACACCTTCATTTACAAATTGCATTTTGTGTTTACTTGTGTTGTCCTTGACTATTGTTTAAATTGGTTTGATGTTCCGAAACACTTAAGTGTGACAAACATGCAAAGGAACAGGAAATGAGGAAGGGGGCAAACACTTTTTCACACCACTGTAATTGTGAACTGGAAGGAAAATAATAAATGTTTTTCAAATTTTCTTTACAAATAAATATTTGAAAAGTGTGGGGGGGGGGGGGGGCATTTCTATTCAGCCCCCCTGAGTCAATACCTTGTAAAAACCCCTTTCCCTGCAATTATAGCTGCAAGTCTTTTTGGGTATGTCTCTACATTTTCGGATGATGCATTGAACAGAGCTCCATGAGATGTTCAAAGCTTGGGATGTTTTTCTATAACCTAACCCTGCTTTATACTTCTCCACAACTTTATCCCTGACCTGTCTGGTGTGTTCCTTGGCCTTCAGGATGCTGTTTGTTCACTAAGGTTCTCTAACAAACCTCAGAGGGCTTTACAGAACAGCTGTATTTATACTGAGATTAAATTACACACAGGCGGACTCTATTTACTAATTAGGTGACTACTGAAGATAATTGGTTCCACTAGATTTTAGTTAGGGGTATCAGAGTAAAGAGGGCTGAATACAAATGCCCCCCCCCCCCCCACACTTTTCACATATTTATTTGTAAAAAAATCCCAATAAAATCATTATTTGGTTGTAACATGACAAAATGTGGAACATTTCAAGGGGTATGAATTCTTTCTCCGGATGGGCAGGTAGTCCCGGTCTTGCAGTTGCTGTTGCTGGTTTCATAGCTGCATGTGTAACATTGCAGGGAATAGGCTAAAAGAGAACAATTTAAAGCGTGACTCCAGCAATATAAACAGATACAACTTCTACATTTATAGTGATAAAATCAGTACATAATAAGCACACCACCGTTTTCACCAATGTTCAGCCGAGCTGTCCTCGAGTATTTCCAAGGCTCTCCGGTGCCCCCCCCCACCTCTGGCCACAAGCGGTATTGCATGCAATAGAAGTCAATGCAGAACGAATTATCTTCGTTTCTATCGACTTCTATGGGGGAAACTGGCTTTGATATGCGAGTGCTTTGGATTACAAGCATTCTCCTGGAACAGAGTATGCTCATAATCCAAGGTTCCACTGTATGCAGACTTCCAGAGGATAGCAAGAAGAGACAAAAATACATTCTTAAACAATCTATGCAAATAATTAAGGGAAAACAACAGAATGGGAAATACTAGAGAGCTTTTCAAGAAAATTGGAGATATAAAGGGAAAGTTTTGTGCAAAGAAGATAAAGAAGGGATGGCAAGAATACACAGAAGAACTATACAAGAAATGATTCAGTTACTGACCTTGAACCAGATACCCTAGAGCAGGGGTGTCCAACTAGTGGCCTGTGGGCCACATGTGGTCCTTAGGAGCCCTCTCATGTGGCCCGCAACCTCTTGCCCTGGGATGGCAGGTTGGCAAGCCCAGATTTCAGGTTGCCGACCCACCATCCCAGAGCATCAGTGTTGTGAATGAAGCCGACGGTAGAGGAAGCAAGCGCCTGCAGAGCAGAGCCGCATAAGCCAATGCTTCCTGTATAGCGCCGCCTCCTGTCATAGGCGGAGTGATACCAAATGCGCTCTGCCTAGGACAGCAGCAGCTGATGTAACTCACTAAAATCACAGTGTATGTAAGGCCATATCTGTTCTGCAGTGGTTACTGGGTAGCTTTCAAACTGATCCGCAGGTGCACCTGCGGGTTACCTACACTGAGCCATAGACTTCTGGTTTTACCTGTGGGTTGGGGCGCTTTCAGAAAGTGCACCAAACCTGCAGGATATAATAGAATTGTATAGCAAAGTGCAGCTAACCCACAGGAAAACCACGGGTCCAACCCAATCGGACCCTCTATTCACCTCTATGGAGCGGCAGATGAAAACAGACTTGTGTCCATTTACACCGCCTACCTCAGATCAGATCGGATCAGAGGCCCCATATAGTAGAGTGGGCTGTGTCTGTGTCCACTCTGCATATACAGAGTGGACACGGACCTGTCATCCACCCACTCCGCTCATTGTGGCTAGACATGTGCAATTAATTTTTATTTCATTATTTTCATTCGTTCGTTTTCGTACGAATGAACGAATCGTTCGAATCGTACGAATCCGAATAACGAATCGTACGAATCCGAATAACGAATCGTACGAATCTGATTAACGAATCATTCGAATCGAACGAATCCGAAAAACAACGAAAATCCGAAAAAAACAAATTAGAAACAACGAATGTACTAATTCGTAACTTTTTTTTTTGTTGAATTGGTAATTTTCCGTGTCCCTTACAATGGTGCTGCTAAACTTGCTTCAAATGGATTGAACCAAAAAAATTCGTACATTCGTAACTTTTATTTTCGATTTGTAACGTTTTTTTTTTTTTTCGATTCGTCATTTTCCGTGTCTCTATTAAACAAAAAAATTTGAACATTCGTAACTTTTTTTTTTTTCGATTCGTAACTTTTTTTTTCGATTCGTAAATTATTAAAATGTAATAATAGCATACACATTACATAAAATTATGAATTATGCTCCGATTACGAATCTACGAATGTTACGAATGTACGAATAAATACGAATGCGTCCGAAAATTAAACTAACGAAAAAACGAAACATAGAAAAAATAACTCTTACAAATGTACGATTCGTTACGAATCCGAACACCGACGACTTACGAATGTACGAATCGTTAAGAATCATCGGAAACGAAAAAAACGAAACGAAAAAAAACGATTTTTTTTCGGAAACGAAAAAAACCGAAACGAAAATAAACAAATTTTTTTGTTGTGCGCATGTCTAATTGTGGCCCACGACTGGTTACTAAGTCGCTTAAGTGGCCCTCGCTCTTCAAAAGGTTGGGCAACCCTGCCCTAGAGTGAAGAGGGTGAAATCAAGTGGGCTTCAGAAAGCATTGTTAATAACTAAGCTAGCGGAAGTGATGGTATCCCAGCTGAGTTATTTAAAATCCAACAATGGCCACAGGACTAGAAGAGGTCAGTTTACATTCCGATACCAAAGAAGGGCAGCGCCAAAGAATGTTCAAACGATGGTACGATTGCACCAAGTTGATATCCCATCTCACCTTCAAGAGCTCTGTGATGTCCACTCTGTTAGCTATCAGCATGGAGTGGTATATCACATCAGTGAATACCCAATAGAAATTCCACCAGGGTGAGAGAGTGTGCCAACAATGAATGGGGAGATTTTCCTGGTCCTGGTCCTGGTGTTGGACCAGAGAAATCTTGTGTGCTGTGGCTGCAATAGAAGGTCAAGTGGCCTTTACTAAAATTCATAGACTCCTGTTGGCCTGCCTTGCTGCATTTGGATCCTTTAAGAATCGCTCCATAGCTCCGCAGTGGATGATCAGGAGTCATAAGGCTGACCCCTTTATTGGACCCCTGTATAGGACCATGAGTGCCAAAGACTAAACAGTGTTGAGGAAGGCTCTACCTACCAAGTGTAGTCGTTTCCTAAGGGATTGGGAGAAGTCTAAAGCCCCATACACACGGTCGGAAAATCCGACCACCAAATCCATCGGATTTGGTCCGACGGATTTAGTCCGACACTGGTGTTGCATACACACGGTCGGACAAAGTTGTCGGAAAATCTGATCATTCTGAACGTGGTGACGTTTGTTGCCTACGACGGGACTACGTAGAGGCTAGTAGCCAATAGCTTTGGTCTTGTAATGTGATCTGAGCATGCGTGGCACTTTGTCCGTCGGAATTCGCTACACACGATCGGAATTGGTGTGATCGGACTTTGTTGTCGGAAATTTTTTAGAGCAGGAGATACAACTTTGTCCGTCGGACAATCCGATGGAAAATGTCCGATGGTGCCTACACACGGTCGGAATTTCCGAAAACATTGTCCGATAGGACAGAGTCCATCGGAAAATCCGACCGTGTGTATGGGGCTTAAGACAAAATACTGCTCTATTGTGTGGTTTGTATCATGAGACGACAACTGGTTCTCCCATATTGTTTCCAAAACATTGTTTTCAGAAGTCTACATGATCACCATGGTCTTCTGAGACCTGAGAAAACCTATGGCCTATTTGCCCAAATGAGAGATACCATGACCATTCAGGCATGGGCGTCCGCAGAACTTTTTTCAGGGAGGGGCATAATTTTAAGGTCACCCATGCTCTGACCCTTTTGGACAATGTCATTATCACATTATCACGGTCATAGACTGTAGACATAGTACAGGTGATGGTCAGAGACAGCATATATGGCCCAAGAGACTGTAAGAGACTGCATACATGGCTCAAGAGACTGTAAGAGACTGCGGACATGGCACAAGAGATGACCAGAGACTGCATACATGGCCCAAGAGACTGTCAGAAACTGCATGCATGGCCCAAGAGACTGTCAGAAACTGCATACATGGCCCAAGAGACTGTCAGAAACTGCATACATGGCTCAAGAGACTGCGGACATGGCACAAGAGACTGTCAGAAACTGCATACACGTGGGGGGGGGGGTGGCAGAAAGTGAAAGAGGGGGGTGACAGAAAGAGACAGAGGGGGGTGACAGAAAGAGACAGAGGGGGGTTGACAGAAAGACAGAGGGGGGTGACAGAAAGAGACAGAGGGGGGTGACAGAAAGAAACAGAGGGGGGTGACAGAAAGAGACAGAGGGGGGTGACAGAAAGAGACCGAGGGGGTGACAGAAAGAGAAAGGGGGTGACAGAAAGAGACAGAGGGATGAGAGAGAGGGGTGACAGAGAGGGGTGATGGGGGTCATCACTCCTGATTCGATCCCTGATTCCACTTGCCCCCCCTTACCCCTACCTGCGGACGCCCATGCATTCAGGCCCTATTGACTTAGATTTTCTCTGCATTGACAATGATTCAAGAGGAATTGGAAATGTACTGGTGGTGACCAACCACTTTACCCAATACGCCCAAGCTGTTCCTACCATGGATCAAAGGACGTTTACAATTGTGAGAATGCTTTGGGAGAACTATTTCATCCATTATGGCCTACCCCATGGTTACACTCAGATCAGGGAAGAGATTTTGAGAGCAAAGGACAAAACGAGTGTGGGACTTTAAATGAGGCAGTTCAAAAGCAATATAAAAGTAGAGATTTTATTAACAATTGTATAGAAAATGTCCATGATCGTCTGTATGTGACAGCTGAATATTCAAATGCATGTACAAACATGACATATTAGTAAACATAATATAGAACTTAATTTTCATAGCAGGGAAAGAAAAATAAAATCCATACAAATTGCATAGGAATGATACAGTACTGATATACAATAAAATTCATAGAAGTGTAGTAAAATTGATGGGAAATATGAGGGGTTTCATCCTCAATAGCTCGACGCGTTTCGTCGGTATGCCGACTCATCAGGAGCAAATATGTATTGTCTGTAGGTGATAGAAGATGTATTTTGATTTTGAGAGCATGCTAATTAAAGAATTACTTCAACTGCTGAACATTCACAAAAGTTAAACCACCCCTCATCACCCTGAAGGCGATGCTCTCCCTAAGTGAGCCAGGTTAGGCATCTGACCGCCACTTCTGGTGATTAGAGTTCCGGTTGAATGGCAGATTAAAAAAATACTACGGACTAAGATGCAGAGTAAATAGGCTGATTCTGAGCTCCAGTATCACACCATGCTTTTTGCTGGAGGGAATCTGCATTCCAGGCTAGTTGGAAAATCTCCCCATTATTACGGATCTTTCGCTCGTCTGGTCATTTGCTTTCACCTTCACAGGCTTAACAATGTCAACGTCTGTTTTTGCAGAACAAATGTTCTACTTAACTTTGCCGGAGCCTGTACTCAAGATGTCCGTCGTAAATGCTTCCTCTGTCCGGTAGCACACAGTCCAAGACCCCTTAGCTTTCCCATTCACTAGTCGTAGCTCGGTGTAGGGTAAAACATCAGACCACACCAGTCTTGGAGAACATCAGGAATAGCCTTTTATTTGAGATTTCACACAAATATATACAGCAGGATGACAGTACAAACTGTACCAGAAACCTAATTAACATGAGCTAATTATCTAATCCTTTAGACAGCCTAGGTGACTCAGAGACATGACCTTTAGGACAGACTTGCCGTCTTTTAGCTCAGAAGACACAATCAACATTATCATAAATATGAACACAGAACTCCTTCATACAATAGCAAAAACAACAATGGGTGAAATACTCTTAGAAGCCACACTAGTAGACAACAGGAGACCCAGGGCTTCCCAGATCTTATTAATCAGCATTCCTTTCACATACATCTGCTATATGAGTCCCAAGCATGCAGAGACCATCATGGCCTCCTTAATAATGTCTTTTTGCATTACATAACAGAATATCTTCCTAAATGCTTGTAGCTTCCTCAATTGCCAGAGCCAATAGTCGGTAGGCAAGAGGCTAGCATTCAGTCCCCTCCAAAAGCCTCGGTCCTGGGTGAATCTGTCACATTAATCTTGACAAGTGCATGCACATAAAGCTAATGATGATTTGTGAGATTAGGGTGATTAAACTCAAGCAGAGGTGCATTTACAATGAGTTGTGCCAGTCCAAACTGCACTTTTAGGGCGTGGCAGGCCACTTTTATTCAATAACTGAAAAGTTCACTTGTACATCAGTTGCCCATGCAGGGGTTTCTTCCACATAACATGCATAAATGAAAATACTGAGCCACCTGGCTCACTTGATGGCAGCACTGTTGCTCCTCTTACCAGTCCCTTTGACTGTGTCATCCAGCTCTCCTGGAACACTTGGCTTTCTAGCCTTCAGTCACAGCTCCCTGCTGCACAGCCCACCTCTGACCTAAAGATTGGGGTTCTCCTGACACCCGGGATAGGAGCTGACCTGACTCCTGGAACTGAGATCTGCTGTCTCCTGGCTGTTGGCTGGATCATTTGACCCCTTGATGAGACCTCTGTCTCGTGGCTGGGGCCCCCTGACCCTGGGTGAGACCTTCAGTCTCCCACACTGGGAGCGGTCTCCAAACTGGAAGCTGTATCCAAAATGGGAGTTCCTGTGTAGTCAGCCAGGTTGCAGGCATCTAGCAAATTCCGGACACAGGATTTGAATGTTCTGATTCAGATCTACAGAATCTGGAGAAAGCCAAAAATGCAGCTTTCTCCACTCAGAAATGATAGTTCTGAACCTCACATTTACCCCTAAATGTGAATCCTGTGTCACACGTTCCTATGTTCTTACAGTGACAGAGCCCCCCTCAAGATTTTATAGTTCCTACTGGATTCAACAAAAAATTCCACCCTTTTTTTTCACTTGCTCGGTCTGGTCAAAACGGATTGTCAAATATTGCCCTTTACTCTTAGATATTTGGACAAGCATTCTGAAAAGGACTATTTTGCAACTGGGGGATTATGGTAATATGAGGGGTAGAGCAGAAATAAGAAAAAAATGGAGGCACCAAAAGAAGAAAAAAAAAAGTGCAGACACCTAAGGGTCTCCAGCCCCAGACAACAGCATGCCTTCAGCCATTGAGCAGGATATAATAAACAAATTTTAAGGAAGTTGTAATGAAACCGTGCCCCAATCATCTCAAAGAGTATTGCAAATATCTGGTTTATATGTATATTACTTGTTGATAGAATTTTCTTTTTTTTTTCTTTTTTTTTTTTATTGCATCATAAAATTGTAAAAATCCCCAGAAAAAGATCATATTATCAATAGTATCAGTTGCCACCTACCTGCTCCTACACAGATAGCTGCCAGCAGTAAGATATATGTGTGTGCTGCCATTGTAATCTGGAGGAAGCTTGTGAGCGTAGAATCCCAGAATAATGCCAGAATAATGTGTATACATATATATATATATATATATATATATATATATATATATATTTCCAACTCCGCCCCCAATCTCCACCGCCCTATATCGGCATAGCAATGGGTTACACTGCCCCACATTGGAATGCTAAGCTAAAGAAAGAAAAGAATATATAAAGTATGTCTGTGTTTGTATGGGGCTACCTTTAAAAAAATAGCATCCGCCCTATTACTGACATTTAGAAATAGTTGTATATTTAGTCAGGCTGGAAAAATACACTAGTCTCAATCAACAGAAAAAAAGAGCAAATAGAAAACATCCGTATACATCCGTATACACTCCCATACCCACAGTTCAGTTCTAAATGTTAGTATCCAGTTATGTTTTGTGCATTTAGGAATGAATCCGTCTCTAGATAGAGCTGGCCAGAACTAGTCCTTGAGGGAGTCTATTCCATATATTTTCACAGCTCTTACCGTGTTTTCCTTAAAACATAAAGAGTGCCCCCCTTGTCCTCTGTG
Source organism: Lithobates sylvaticus (assembly GCA_028564925.1). Classification (NCBI taxonomy): domain Eukaryota; kingdom Metazoa; phylum Chordata; class Amphibia; order Anura; family Ranidae; genus Lithobates; species Lithobates sylvaticus. Next base: position 526,578,952 of record CM053030.1, read on the forward strand.
ATGACCTGAAAGTAAATAATCCAACACCAAGTTTACTATATGGACCACTTATGTATTTATACATGGTAATCCTATCCCCCTTTTGTATTTATACTCGACATGGGCACACTGAAATATTTTGTTTCGGAATTTCGTTTTCTTCCGAAAGATAAATTTATTTAGTTACTCCCAAAATTCGTTTTTATTTATTTTGTTTCATTAAAAAATGTATTCGTCCGAAAATCCGAAATAATTAAGGTCGAATCTGTCATTGAAGGCTTATGGTGTCTGTCGAAGGTTCTAAGAAGATTTGACGGAGCAGCTAAACTGTACGACGCCGCAATCATACTTTTCTGGTTGAATGTTCCGCCTACAAGCTATAGTAGAATTCTAATGTTGTATGACACTAGTAATAATTATATTTATTAAATATTATTACTAGTCAACCAACATTAGAATTCTTCTATAGCCTATGGGCGGAGCATTTGACCATAAATGTCCGCTCGCGCCGACTGCTTCGTCGAATCTTCATGTGAAATCTTTTATCTCTATGTCGAATAATCTTGGACTAATAGAGTTAGGTTAGGCACATTCAACCTTTTTTGCTATTGTCTCTATTATGTCGAATCTTTTCTCTCTATGTCGAATCTTTTCTCTCTATGTCGAATCTTTTTCTCTATGTCAAATCTTTTCACTCTATGTCGAATCTTTTCTCTCTATGTCGAATCTTTTCTCTATGTCGAATCTTTTCTTTATGTCAAATCTTTTCACTCTATGTCAAATCTTTTCTCTCTATGTCAAATCTTTTCACTCTATATCGAATCTTTACTCTCTATGTAGAATAATCTTGAACTAATAGAGCTAAGGTTAGGCACATTCGACCACAGGTTCGATGGACACAGATCGCTATTGTCAGCGTCATGTCGAATCTTCTATCTATATTGAACTGTTGCAACGAAAACGAAAATAAAGCATTTGTTTATGTCGGATCTTTCGGTTTTCGAATTATGCACATTCGTTATCGTTTGTTAAAACGAAAAAAATACCCGAAATTCGGACGAAAATGCATTCGGACGAAAAATTTCGCACATGTCTTATTTATACATGGTGATCATATCCATTTAACACAGTATATCACGGGCATTACTGAAAGAGGTGGTTGAGAGCCACTTAAAATAATTGTTGTTGTGGGTTATTACTCCTTTAAATATATTGTTGTTCTGAAGTTAGAAGTAAGAGAGAAATGTTTCTATAGAGAAAATGGAAATCTTGTTTAGGTTTGTGTTAACCACAAAACTAACGCCTTGATCAAAGTGATGTTACATAGTTACATAGTAGGGGAGGTTGAAAAAAGACACAAGTCCATCAAGTCCAACCTTTGTGTGTGATTATATGTCAGTATTACATTGTATATCCCTGTATGTTGCAGTCGTTCAGGTGCTTATCTAATAGTTTCTTAAAACTATCAATCCCCCCCCCCCCCCGCTGAGACCACCGCCTGTGGAAGAGAATTCCACATCCTTGCCGCTCTTACAGTAAAGAACCCTCTACGTAGTTTAAGGTTAAACCTCTTTCCTTCTAATTTTAATGACTGGCCACGAGTCTTGTTAAAGTCCCTTCTGCAAAAAAGTTTTATCCCTATTGTGGGGTCACCAGTATAGTATTTGTATATTGAAATCATATCCCCTCTCAAGCGTCTCTTCTCCAGAGAGAATAAGTTCAGTGCTCGCAACCTTTCCTCATAACTAATATCCTCCAGACCCTTTATTAGCTTTGTTGCCCTTCTTTGTACTCGCTCCATTTCCAGTACATCCTTCCTGAGGACTGGACAGCATACTCCAGGTGTGGCTGGACCAGAGTCTCGTAGAGCTGGAGAATTATCGTTTTATCTCTGGAGTTGATCCCCTTTTTAATGCCAATATTCTGTTTACTTTGTTAGCAGCAGCTTGGCATTGCATACCATTGCTGAGCCTATCATCTACTAGGACCCTCAGGTAATTTTCCATCCTAGATTCCCCCAGAGGTTCTCCCCCCAGTGTATAGATTGCATTCATATTTTTGCCACCTAAATGCATTATTTTACATTTTTCTACATTGAACCTCATTTGCCATGTAGTTGCCACCCCATTCATTTGTTCAGATCTTTTTGCAAGGTTTCCACATCCTGCGGAGAAGTTATTGCCCTGCTTAGCTTAGTATTGTCCGCAAATACAGAGATTGAACTGTTTACCCCATCCTCCAGGTCATTTATGAACAAATTAAATAGGATTGGTCCCAGTACAGAACCCTGCGGGACCCCACTACCCATCCCTGACCATTACAAGTACTCCCCATTTATCACCACCCTCTGAACTCGCCCGTGTAGCCAGTTTTCAATCCATGTACTCACCCTATGGTCCATGCCATCAGACCTTATTTTGTACAGTAAACGTTTATGGGAAACTGTGTCAAATGCTTTTGCAAAATCCAAATACACCACGTCTACGGGCCTTCCTTTATCTAGTTGGCAACTCATCTCCTCATAGAAGGTTAGTAGATTGGTTTGTCAAGAACGATTCTTCATGAATCCATGCTGATTACTGCCAATGATACCGTTCTCATTACTAAAATCTTGTATATAGTCCCTTATCATCCCCTCCAAGAGTTTACATACTATTGATGTTAGGCTTACTGGTCTGTAATTCCCAGGGATGTATTTTGACCCTTTTAAAATATTGGTGCTACATTGGCTTTTCTCCAATCAGCTGGTACCATTTCAGTCAGTAGGCTGTCAGTAAAAATTAGGAACAATGGTCTGGCAATTACTTGACTGAGTTCCCTAAGTACCCTCGGGTGCAAGCCATCTGGTCCCGTTCATTTATTAATGTTACGTTTCCCAAGTATAATTTTAATTCTGTCCTCTGTTAACCATGGAGGTGCTTCCTGTGATGTATCATGAGGATAAACATTGCAGTTTTGGTTACTGAAGCCCCCCGATTCCCTTGTGCAGACCGAGGAGAAGAATAAATTCAATACCTTTGCCATCTCCCCATCCTTTGTAACCAGATGTCCTTCCTCATTCTTTATGGGACCAATATAATCTTTCTTCCCTTTTTTACTGTTTACATACTTAAGGAATTTCTTGGGATTTTTTTTGCTCTCCTCCGCTATGCGTCTTTGATGTTCTATCTTAGCCGTCCTTATTGTACCCTTACATTTCTTGTTGCATTCTTTATAAATTCTGAATGCTGATGATGATCCCTCAACCTTGTATTTTTTGAAGGCCTTCTCCTTTTCTTTTATATGCATTTTTACATTGGAGTTAAGCCATCCGGGACTTTTGTTCGCTCTTTTAATTTTATTACCCAATGGGATGCACTTATACTGTATAAGCGACCCAACACAGATTAGATCTACCCACTGTTCGATTCATTGGTCGTGGTACCACATATTTATAATATACATTCAAGATATAGCCCACCCATGGGATATTACCAATCCAAGACATGCCAAACACCCCCACATATACATACAGTTATTCATAGCATTTCTCGCCTGTCAATGTTCAGACAGTTTTCAAAACAACTTTTATGACAAAACACAGACTATGACATCACTTTGATCAAGGCATTAGTTTTGTGGTTAACACAAACCTAAACAAGACTTCCATTTTCTCTATACAAACTTTTGTGAGATATTGTAAATATATACATTGTTCCCTGTGCAGAATCTGGGTGTGGTGGAAAGAGGAATGCCGGCAATAAAAATAAGGTAAGGTTAACAATAATAATAAGGTAATAGATAGGACTAGAGTTATAGGATCCAGAAGTATCCTATCAGTTATTGCACATTTAACATATCATATCAATGCATTACTGCACATATCAATGCATTACTGCACATTTCACACAGTATATTTGAGTGCGTTGCTGCATGTGTAACGCAGTACATATCAGTGCGTTACTGTGCGTTGAATGCAGTATGTATCACTGCGTTACTGCATGTTTAACGCAGTATAGTTTGAGTGTGTTACTGCATGTTTAAAGTGGTTATAAACCCTTACAAACCACTTTGACCTACAGGTAAGCCCAGATTAAGGCTTACCTGTAGGTCCAATAAATATCTCCTAAACCTACATGGTTTAGGAGATATTTAGAAAAAAAGAGGCATCGCGGCACAAACCAGCACAAACGCGGCACAAACGAATGGCGCGTTTGTTTTTCAAATTCAGTAATATTGGTTGCAAAGTGGGCGGGGTTGCAGCAACTATAACGCACAATATCTCCGCAACCAAAATGGCACAAACGTTTATTTTTGCGGCACAAACCAGCACAAACACGGCACAAACGAATGGCGTGTTTGTTTTTCAAATTCAGCAATATGGGGTGCAAAGTGGGCGGGGTTGCAGCAAATATAACGCACAATATCTCTGCAACCAAAGCGGCACAAACGTCTCTTTTTAGAGGGTTTCAGCTCCCACTTTCTCCCAGGCCTCTGCGGCGCCGGAAGGGAGATCACCTCTCCCCCCTCCCTCCCTCCCAGATGATTGCCCGGGCCAGTCACAGCGTGCAGCGCAGCTCGAGCATGCGCAGTGCGTGCCCAGCTGTGAAGCCACAGCCAGGCGACCACAGAGACAATGCCGGCGCCACAGAGAGGAGGGGGAGACGAGCGGGGCTTCGTACGCCCGCATCGCTGGACCCTAGAACAGGTAAGTGTCCGATTATTAAAAGTCAGCAGCTGCAGTATTTGTAGCTGCTGACTTTTAATTTTTAATTTTTCAATTGGAACGCTTTAATTTACATTTAGACAGGGATTTTTTTCTGCCGGAACTTTCAGGAACGCAGTTCCGCTACCTCAGGCAGCCCTCTCCTCTGCAGCCTGTCACATAACACAGAAGCTGGTATAGGAAGTTTTCTATACTACACATGTGCAACTAGTTTAGTTCCAAATTAGTTTTTTAACACATTTTGACAAATTCATTATTTTCAGAATTTCAGAATTTTTCAATTTCCGAAATTCCGAATTTCTGAATTTCCAAATTTCCGAATTGTGAATTTCAGAATTTCAGATTTTCTGACTTTCAAATTTCGTAAATTCAGAGTTTTGGAAATTCGGAAATTTGACATTTCAGAAATTGGAAAATTCCAAATTTCAGAGATTCGAAATTTGGAAATTTCTGAATTTCGGAAAAAGGGAAAATTTCGGAAATTGAAAAATTTCGGAAATTGAAAAATTTCGGAAATTGAAACATTTCGGAAATTGAAAAATTCGGAAATTCAGAAATTCGGAAGTTCGTAAATTCGAAATTAGGAAATTCTAAAATTCTAAAATTTGGGAATTTGAAAATTCAAAAATATGGAAATTTGAAAATTTGAAAATTTGGAAATTTGAAAATTCTAAAATTTGGAAATGAGAAAATTCAAAAATATGGAAATTTGAAAATTTGAAAATTTGGAAATTTGAAAATTCTAAAATTTGGAAATTAGAAAATTCTAAAATTTGGAAATTTGAAAATTCAAAAATTTGGAAATTTGAAAATTCTAAAATAAGAATGAAATTCTGAACATTTAAAAGAAGGAAAATCTGAAAATACAAAAACCCAAAAATCTGAAATAATAACTAACAAATAATAAATATTAAATTATAGGTATTAGAATTTCCTTTTAAATTTGGCTGTTAGTGAACGTAATGAGTGCGAATTTATCTGAAGTTACAAATTATCTGAAATAAAGAATGCTGTATCTAAACAAATGGAACGTAACGATCTAATAATAATAAATATTTAAAAAGAAGGAGAAAAGGATGGCGCAACTAGTATCAATTCCTCCTTATCTCAGATTAATTTAATACACATAAAATATGCACATAAAATTACGTTTCCATATAAAAATGTGCAAAAGCAGCCGCTTGCTATGTAAAATGCACAATATCTTCCATATTATAAACACACCTAATAGACAAATAACATCAGATAACATTCATCATCAATACTAAAATGACCAGGCTAACATGTCCAATTTGGCATACCGTATATACTTGACTATAAGCCGAACCAAATATAAGCTGAGGCACCTAATTTTACCACAAAACAATGGGAAAATGTATTGACTCGAGTATAAGCCTAGGGGGAGAAATGTGCAGCTACTGTAAGTGGAAAAGAGGGGCAACAATGCCCATTTGCAGCCTCACTGTGCCCATTTGCAGCCATAGGTCCCCCGAACTTCAAACTTGGTAGTTAAGGCTTCCTAGATGCCCTCTAGCTGCAACCAAAGGGTCCAGAAAGGACATTGCTGCAGATGGACTAGACATGTGCGATTAGTTTCGTACGAATTCGTAATTCGTACGAATTTTTCGAAATTCGTACGAATTTACGAATCCGTAGTACGAATTTTTTCGAATACGAATTCCGTACGGAATACGAAATGACGTTTGAATTTCGTTGCCGAATTTATTCGAATCCGACTACCAAATATCGAATTTCAACTAATATGAAAGAAATTATTATAGCGGATATATGAATTCGAATGGATTCGAATGACAAAGTGTAATTTTTCCAGGAAAAAAAGCTATTTAAAATCACTCGCGGCTATTGCCGGCAAATGAATTGTCGGCTCCGTAACACAGAGAACAGTCATTCATTGATATAAAAAAAAAAAAAAAGCGTGGGGGTCCCCCCAAATTCAATAACCAGGCCCTTCAGGTCTGGTATGGATATTAAGGGGGACTCCAGCCAAAAAAAATGGCGTGGGGTCCCCCCTAAATATCCATACCAGACCCTTCAGGTCTGGGATGGATTTTAAGGGGAACCCCGGCCAAAAAAAAAAAAAAATGGCGTGGGGTCCCCATCAAAATCCATACCAGACCCTTATCCGAGCACGCAACCTGGCAGGCCGCAGGAAAAGAGGGGGGGACGAGAGTGGCCCCCCTCCCACCTGAACCGTACCAGGCCACATGCCCTCAACATTGGGAGGGTGCTTTGGGGATGGGGACAAGGGCCTCATCCCCACAACCCTGGCCATTGGTTGTGGGGGTCTGCGGGCAGGGGGCTTATCGGAATCTGGAAGTCCCCTTTAACAAGGGGACCCTCAGATCCCGCCCCCCCTTTGTGAAATGGTAAGGGGGTACAAAAGTACCCGTACCATTTCACCAAAAAAAGGTGACAAAAATGGTAAAAATGACAGGAGACGGTCTTTGACAATTCCTTTATTAAAATCTTCTTTTTTCTGGTCTTCCTTCTTCCTTTCTTCATCCTTCAGTTTCTTCATCTTCTCCTTCCGGCATCTTCTTTCATCTTCTTCCATCTTATTCTTCCTCCGATCTGCTTCTTCTTGCGCCGGTCTTCTCGTCCTTCTCGTCCGGCATCGGCGTTGGCGTCTGTTCTCGGGCCACTCCTCGCAATGGGAGGCTCCCGCTGTGTGAGGCTTCGCTCCGGCTGACAGGTCTTTTATAACGGAGGGCACCTGGTAACCCCGCCCCCTCTGACACATGGGGACATCATGGGGACTTCCCTATGGCTTTCCACATGACGTCAGATGGGGGGCGGGGTCACCAGGTGCCCTCCATTATAAAAGACCTGCGCCGGCATCTGTTCTCGGGCGACGGTCTTCTCGTCCTTCTCGTCCAGCATCGGCGTCAGCGTCTGTTCTCGGGCCGCTCCTCGCAATGGGAGGCTCCCGCTGTGTGAGGCTTTTATAACGGAGGGCACCTGGTGACCCCGCCCCCTCTGACGCATGGGGACGTCATGGGGACTTCCCTATGGCTTTCCCCAATGACGTCAGATGGGGGGCGGGGTCACCAGGTGCCCTTCGTTATAAAAGACCTGTCAGCCGGAGCGAAGCCTCACAGAGCGGGAGCCTCCCATTGCAAGGAGCGGCCCAGAAGAGACGCCAACACCGATGCCGGACGAGAAGGACGAGAAGACCAGCGCAAGAAAAAGCGGATCGGAGGAAGAAGATGATGGAAGAAGAAGATGGAAGAAGATGCCGGAAGGAGAAGATGAAGAAACCGAAGGATGAAGAAAGGAAGACCAGAAGAAAGAAGAAAGAAGATTTTAATAAAGGAATTGTCAAAGACCGTCTCCTGTCATTTTTACAATTTTTGTCACTTTTTTGGTGAAATGGTAGGGGTACTTTTGTACCCCCTTACCATTTCACACAGGGGGGGGGGGGCCGGGATCTGGCTTCCAGATTCCGATAAGCCCCCCGCCCGCAGACCCCCACAACCACCGGCCAGGGTTGTGGGGATGAGGCCCTTGTCCTCATCAACATGGGGACAAGGTGCTTTGGGGGTCTCAGCCAATGTTGAGGGCATTTGGCCTGGTACGGTTCAGGAGGGAGGGGGGGCGCTCTCGCCCCCCCCCCCTCTCTTTTCCTGCGGCCTGCCAGGTTGCGTGCTCGGATAAGGGTCTGGTATGGATTTTAAGGGGGACCCCTTAATATCCATAGCAGATCTGAAGGGCCTGGTTATTGAATTTGGGGGGACCCCCACGCTTTTTTTTTTATCAATGACTTCAATGAATGACTGTTCTCTGTGTTACGGATCCGACAATTCATTTGCCGGCAATTGCCGCGAGTGATTTTAAATAGCTTTTTTTTCCTGCAAAAATGACACTGTGCAGAAACAGTTCTCTATATTAGATATACTGAATGTCGAATGTATTCGAATCATTCGAAGCATTCGTTATATCCGCTATTATAATTTCTTTCATATTAGTTGAAATTAGATATTTGGTAGTAGTTGTATTCGAATTGTTCTCTGTGTTACGGGAACCGGCAATTAGCCGCAAGTGATTTTAAATAGCTTTTTTTCCCTGCAAAAATAACACCTTGTACAGAGACAGTTCTAAGCACGGGAAACATGCCCCCCCCCTTCATAGACATACTATATATATATATATATACACTATATACTCTATAGTATGTCTATGAGGAAAAAAAAGCTATTTAAAATCACTCGCGGCTATTGCCGGCAAATGAATTGTAACACAGAGAACAGTCATTCATTGAAGTCATTGATAAAAAAAAAGCGTGGGGGTCCCCCCAAATTCAATAACCAGGCCCTTCAGGTCTGCTATGGATATTAAGGGGAACCCCAGCCAAAAAAAAAAAAAATGGCGTGGGGTCCCCCTAAATATCCATACCAGACCCTTGAGGTCTGGGATGGATTTTAAGGGGAACCCCAGCCAAAAAAAAATGGCGTGGGGTCCCCCTCAAAAATCCACTTGATGATAGGAGCCCCAAATGTGGTATTCCAGCCCAGGAGTCCTAGCACATATCCAAAGATAAGGTTCCTAGCACTAAGTGGCCCCGAGATACGGGGCCCCAAAGTCGGTTCGGAAAATGTCATTCTCTGCTGCAAAAAAGTGCTTGACATTTTCTGACCCAAATTTGGGGCCCCGTATCTCGGGGCCACCTGGTGCTAAGCACCCCAAATTTGGTATTCAAACCCAGTGGAACTAGCACTACAAAATATCCAAGTTGGGGTTCCTAGCACCAAGTGACCCCGAGATACAGGGCCCCAAAGTCGGTCAACTGAGACCATCTGCAGCAATGTAATTTCGGGACCCTTTGGGTCCAGAGGCCCCAATCCAGAGACCCCAATTCTATCGCGCTGGTTCTCGGCTGCAGGGTACTGTACATCTCGTGCTCGCTGCAATTGGAAAAATACAATTTCCTATTGAAGCGAGCGTGGGAGATAGGCGACAATGTCCCTTAGGTCTGGTAAGGGTTTTAAGGGGAACCCCCTACGCTGAAAAACAGCGTGGGGGTCACCCCAAAGTCCATACCAGACCCTTATCTGAGCACGCAGCCCGGCCGGTCAGGAAAGGGGGTGGGGACGAGCGGATTCCCCCCTCCTGAACCTTACCAGGCCACATGCCCTCAACATGGGGGGGTGGGTGCTTTGTCCAAAGCACCTTGTCCCCATGTTGATGAGGACAAGGGCCTCTTCCCAACAACCCTGGCCGTTGATTGTTGGGGTCTGCGGGCCGTGGGGCTTATCGGAAACCGGGAGCCCCCTTTAATAAGGGGGCCCCCAGATCCCGGCCCCCACCCCCTATGTGAATGAGTATGGGGTACATTGTACCCCTACCCATTCACCTGGGGGAAAAGTGTCAATAAAAAAACACACTAGACATGTTTTTAAAGTAATTTATTAGTCAGCTCCGGGGCTCTTCTTCCGACTTCTCCCACACTCCGGCCTCTTCTCCCGCTGTCTTTTTTTTTCCGCGATCTCCGGTATCTTCCCCCGGTCTCCGGTTCTTTTGCCGGGCTCCTCCGCTATCTACTTCCAGCTCTTTTACAAGCGGTGGCCCGGTCTCCTCCTTCATCGTCTTCTTCTTCTTCCCTCTTCTGTTCTTCCAATGTTGACACGGCGCTCTCTCCCGCTGTAATTCTGTGTACAGAGTGTGCAACGACTTGCATAGGCATAGGGCAGGGTCACCCCGCCCCTTATGATGGCACAGTCCCAGCATTCTCCAAGCAGTGACGTCACAAGGGGCGGGGTCCCGGGGCATGCTGGGACTGTGCCATCATAAGGGGCGGAATCACCGGGTGACATTCCCCGGTGACCCCGCCCCATGCCTATATAAGTCTTTGTGCACTCTGTCCGTTCATTTGGAAAATCTGTCGGAACTCCGCCGAAAGTCCATCGGGAAGTCCGTCAGACCTAGTCTGCCGGAAAGTCCGGTCGTGTGTGCGCAAGTCCGCTCGTTCGGAAAGTCCGTCGGACCTCCGCTGAAAGTCTGTCGGAAAGACCGTCGGACCTAGTCCGTCGAAAAGTCCGATCGTGTGTACGCGGCATAAATATAAGCAAGTGAGTAACACACTCCCAAACCAAATCCCATAGGGAAAGAGTCCAACATCCCCTTAGGGGCTTGATAAAATATAAGAAGGCAAATGTTTTCTAGTTTCTTACTCTACTTTTTCCGCTACATTGTAGACAGTAGGGGGGTGTAAAAATAAATCTCAAAACTTCTAGTAAGGACTCTCCAATAAATATTATTTCCTCTGTTACTCTCTGTAGATTCTGCACTCTGTACTTACAAACTTCAGTACTGATAACACTTTTTACTGCGGCCTTTGCAGTAGCATTTGCCACTGGACATCCAGAAAACATGTCCATATAGACAAAATGCATACTCATAAGATCCTGACTTGGGAATCTGGATATATCTTTTTGTAACCTCTGGAAGGGATGTTCAGCTTTTGGTAACACCTTTGGTAACAGGTAAAACAAGAAGTGGTATGTTATAAAAAAAACAACTGTGGAGAACCCTGGCTCTATCCCACGCTCATTTACTAAGGCAGCCATAACTGCTTGTGACTGATGACATTTGTCAAACTGGAGGGAAAAGAGTGACTGGCAGACATAAAAGATCAAATTTTCAAAAGTCCTGTTTCATAAAAAGTTGCCCCCGTGGACCACTTGTTCTTCTTGTTCTGGGGTCCTTAAAGTTGAATTATTAATCCCAGCTATACTGGGCCAGAACTAGGGTGGAATCTGTGAGTTGCACAGACCCAGCAAGTGTCCGGGGATGTAATGCAGCATCCTTAGTCGCCTGGTCTGCTTCCATGTGTGAGTTTTAAAGCGGTTCTGCATTGACGTTTTTATTTTTTTACATTTTTTTATTAATGTCTAAAAATGATGTCTTGCGAACATCATACTCACTTGCAGAGATGATGCTTGTTATCCAGGTCTGTTTTTCCATCTAATCCATAGTTTAAAAAACTCATTCCCGGCTGATGTCATCTTGCTTGTGGGCATTTGAAGCCCACAAGCAGTCACTTCCTTGTTACAAGGATCACGTCCGCAAATCCCACCCGAAATCTCACAAAATTTGCCGCCATCGAGCCGTAATCCCGCGAGATTTGCAGGCATACAGCCAAAATCTCACGAGATTTGCGGACTTCCAGCTGAAATCTCGCGAGATTTGCGGACATCGCACGAAATCTCGCGAGATTTGCGGACATCGCACGAAATCTCGCGAGATTTTCAGCTCGATGGCCGCACTGACTCCTGGGATGAATGACACCAGATCCCAGGAGACAGTGCGGCATGACGAGGATCCCCGTACAGACCCCGCCCACCCCTGCAGAGACAGAGGAAAGACCGGCAGCAATTACAAGGTAAGTAAAAAAAAAAAAAAAACGGCCATTTAGTACTCTTTGCCAGATTTGGAAGGCAAAGAGATTTACTAAAAAAAAGTGTGTGCAGAACAGCTTTAATGTTAGTATGGCTCCCTCAGCAAGAAGCTGGAAGGCTAAAAGAAAGCCAATCAAATTAACTTGGCATGCTTGATTGGTTTACCTGCCAAAGTAAAAACAAACTTCTGGCCCTTCAAATGGAACCAAAAGCTCTCTATATCTTGACTATCTATATAAATATATATACTCTTTTTATAGCTCTCAGGCTTTGCTAAAAGATGGAGCTCTGCTTCTTGAGCTGGAGAAATAGGATCCAATGACTCTGAATACAGAGTATGCTTTTGGGTGATAAACTGCATACTCAGTATGGGTATTGCCATCCTCAGTATAAAACTGGGATCAAATCTATAAAAAAAAAATGTATATCTGGGACTTCAGGGAGTGTGTCCTGCACTGGGCTCTCAGCAGCTGATTCCTACGTCATCAATGTAACACACGTGGCTTCCTTTGTTCCCAGCCTCCTCCAATAGAGGCAATAAGGTGGCTGGATTCAAATGTACACATTTTTCATTGTTAGATTTGTACATAAACAAACAAAACAAATTCATATTTTGAAGCTTTCATTAGACTAACATTTAGTTAGCTGTATATTTGCTTACGCAGAATGTGGGACCATTAAAAATTAAATATTTGACCAAAATAATGTCTGCACACTTTGTTTAATAGCACCTTTACATAATGTCAGGAAAACTTACAGTTTAGCGCTGCGCGCCGATTGCCTATGCGCATGCGCGGCGGAACGGCACTCCGGCGCATGCGCATTCGCGGCTCGGCGCTCCGACGCACGCGCATGCGCAATGGCGCACGCCTGAGCGTCCCAGCACGTGGCGGCATCACATGACCACTCACACCGCCCATTTAAGGAAGTGCTTGAGACCAGTCCAGCGCTGGCTTGTCTTCAGCTTCCTGCCAAAGCTCTGTTCCTGCTTCCTGGTATCCTGATTGCCTGATTTTGACCCGGATTTTGCCTTTGACCTTGCTGCCTTCTCCTGCCCTTGACCTTTGGACTGTATACTGGACTTACCTGCTTGCTTGCCTCTGGCCCCTTGAACCTCTGCTTGTGACCCGGATTTGTCTTCTGTCTCCCGCCCTGTGATCTCTGCCTGTGACCCGGACCCGCTTATCTCCAGTCCTGTACCTGCACCTGTGTTTGGACTTCCCAGTGTCTTCCTGACCCCAGCACTTGGCTCCTTCTTCAGTTCTCATCCTCTGGTTGGGTAGCCTGTGCCTCTTTGTGCCATTCATCCCCTGTCTCACCTCCAGGGGGCGGACTGCGCTCAGTTGCAAGGGTGAACCACTCTCGGCATTTCGGCCTTGGTAAGTACTCTCCTGATACATAAAGCTACAGCTCTCATATATCGGGGTGAACCCTTCATTACTGGGTCCAGCTTCCATAAATATATTACAATGGCTTGTAGACATGTGCAATTCGTTTAGTTTTTTTTCGTTTTCCGTTAAAATTCGTTATATTCGTTCATTCGTTATCGTTCGAATGAACGAATGATTCGCTAAAAATTTTAACGAATAACGAATGTTCGAATCGAACGAATATGAAAAACTACGAAAATCCGAAATAACCAAATTAGAAACAACGAAACTACGAAAGAAGAAAATCCGAAAAAAACGAAAACAGGAACAACGAAAATCAAAATGAACGAAAAAATTTGTACATTCGTAACTTTTTTTTTTTTGGTTGAATTGGTAATTTTCCGTGTCCCTTACAATGGCGCTGCTTAACGTGCTTCGAATGGATTGAACGAAAAAATTCGTACATTCGGAACTTTTTTTTTCGATTCGTAATTTTCCGTGTCTCTTAAAATGTAATAATAGCATACACATTACATAAAATTATGAATTATGCTCCGATTACCAATCTACGAAAACAATGTTACGAAAGTACGAATAAATCAATCTAACGAAAGTACGAATGTAACTAAATCTATGAAAATACGAATGCGTCCGAATTTCGAATAAACGAAAATTAAACTAACGGAAAAACGAATCAACGAAAAAATAACTCTTACGAAAATACGAATCGTTACGAATACGAACACCGACGACTTACGAATTTACGAATCGTTACGAATCAACGGAAACGAACAGAAACGAAAATAAACACATTTTTCTATTGTGCACATGTCTAATGGCTTGTTTTCTATCATTCTGTTTGTGTAAGAACTTCAGTTTTATATTTCAAAAAGACAACTTTTTCCTGGCAATATTATAATTTCTCATTGCTTGCTCCATTGTTGGTTTTAGCTATATAACACAAGTCCTTAGTTTCCATCTGACATTATTTTCCTGATGTCATAACATAATAAATGATAACAATACCCTGCAGTTATGCAGATATGTCCTTAAAGGGTTGTTGTTTTTAAAAGTCAGCAGCTAAAAAAAAAGTAGCTGCTGACTGTTAATAAGTACACTTACCCTCCCAGGGCGCCCGCGATGTCGGTCGTGGAGGCCGAGATGTCCCTCGGCGCTCCAGTCCCAGAGCCGCCATCCTCAGTAAGGGAAACAGGCAGTGAAGACTACGGCTTCACTGCCCGTTTCCTACTGCGCATGCGCGCATCGCGCGGCGCTTTGTGAATGGGACGCGCTGTGTTAGGGAACACACGGTTCCCATAACACAGCGCGCCCCATTACCCAGAAGACAACGCGGCGGAGGACAGAAGAACGAAGATCACCGCGGCGTAGGAAGGAGGCAGATTAGGAAGACTGCCTAGCAACAGGGATTTCTGATCAGGTAAAAATTATTTTATTTTTTTCATTTTTTTTTTCCAGAATATTAATGCTTTTTTGTTTTTTAGGGTGTCCCCCCACTTTAAGTCCAAAGTATTCTTCTGCTTATACCACTGCACTTACAAGGAAAAGGAGCACATAATTTCACAATCCACACATTCTGCTTTGGATTTCAAAAATAAAAATAATCAAAAACAAAAAGTACCAACAATCTGTATATGACAGAACAGAAAGCTCTCAGCCACATGAAAAACTATACAATTGGCTGCAGGTGCTATCTATCCTAACAGGGTGTGTGGACTTGATGTGATGGGTCTGTTATATTTAAAGTGGAGGTTCACACAAAAATGTAACCTCCGCTTTTCAGAACCCCCCCCCATCCGGTGTCACATTTGGCACCTTTTAGGGGGGAGGGGGGTGCAGATACCTGTCTAAGACAGGTATTTGTACCCACTTCCGGGCATAGACTCCCACGGGAGTCTACGCCTCTTCCCGCCCCCGTGCTGTCTGCTGGGACACACACGGGTCCCAGGAGATAGCGGGGACCAGTTAGGATGCGCATCGCGACTCGCGCATGCACAGTAGGGAACCGGGAAGTGAAGCCGCAATGCTTCACTTCCTGATTCCATCACGAGGATGTCGGCGGCAGCTGCCGAGAGTCGAGCGATTGATCGGCTTCGGCTGCCGACATTGCTGGATCCTGGGACAGGTAAGTGTCCATTTATTAAAAGTCAGCAGCTGCAGTATTTGTAGCTGCTGGATTTTAATATTTTTTTTTAGGTGGACCACCTCTTTAAATTCTATTTATTTTTACTCTCACATCATGGACCGCACCTCAAGTTATTAACAGCCCTTTAGATTAAATTTTTGTAGAAAAACTTTTTATGTATCCCATCCATCTTGGCTTTGTTAAATATTATGGCAGCAGTATTCCAATTAACAACTTTATCTTAATCTTTTTTTTTTTTCACTCAATAAATTTCAAATTACAAAATTGTTATCTTAATCTAAACTAATCCCATTTTACAAATTTCACCAATAACCTGGATTTCATTTCCAACCAAAAGTTGTCTAAACCAGTTACAATATATCTATAAATATATCCATAAACTCATATCATAAATTAATACTCAAATGATAATTTCAATATCACACACTAATATATATCCACAGATACATTTCCTTAAATTAGGACATTTTACTTAATTTTACTTAACTACCTTTTTTAAATGCACTGTTTCCACTATCAAAGGATATTCAATTTGTGTAATACACGGTTAAATGTAACCTTCATTTTACCATGTTTTGAAAACATATTCAAAAATAATTGTGATCACATTATTTATCATTAGATTAATTAACCCGGCACATTTTGTTATAAATGTTTTGTCTAAAAAACAGAAATTGGCATGGTGTCCTTCCAGCTTACCACTGATACATTCTTTCATGAGAGCGCAAAGGAGGGGGTCACATACATGACACACACAAGAGATAGAACTAAAGGTTCCAGCATTCACACACATACGTGAATATCTCTCTAAAATCACTTACATTTTTCCCATTTGTACACAACACATGCATATCATTCTCTCACTTTCTTTTGACTCTCTTAATATTTCCCTGCTTAACTTCTGCTTTACTTATTCTGTTCTGATATCCTTTGCATCCCATGTATTGTAATCCCATACTTCACATACTCTAGCTTCTATGATTCTATGATCAGACAGGCAGCCATAGTGCTCATCCTATCTTCCCTCTCTGACAACATATAAAGTATTCAGTTTTAACTCATATTTCTCTGTAAATGTTTTGACTTTACTAGTTGTAGTGCCTGACCCCAAATTCATCCCACAACTTAACATGAAAATGTCCCTTTCTGTCTAGTGTTAATTGTCACCCTTGATCCATCCTGCTCACATAGATATATGCTTCTCTAGCTGTTTACTCTGCATGATTCTTAGTTCCTGTGGACTTTGGTAACCCAGTTACCCATTGTGGATCCCTGTCCGTTTTAACCAGGGGCGGACTGACAACTCATGGGGCCCCCGTGCAATAGGAGATTATGGGGCCCCCAAGCAATCACAGATTATGGGGCCACACAGTGTACACACACACAGTATACAATCACACAGTATATACATACATGTACACATTGTATACACAGGCATGTTTCTATTGTCTGAGAAGGTACTGGAGCTATAATCTCTCTATTTTTAGACCAAAAGGATGTCAGTAAGGGACATTTCAGAGACAGATGTAAAAAAAACACAGATTTTTACATACTGTCCCTTGTTTTACTGAGGCTGGCAACCCTGATGGGGCCCCCTAGTGGCCCAGGGCCCTCGGGCAGTGCCCGAGTGGCCGAATGGTCAGTCCGCCCCTGACTTTAACCATTAATCTAGGGGCTCAGTATAGGCGGAACCACACCTTTGGTTCATATATAGCGCACCTCTTGCGCTGGTCATTTGTGAGGGTCTCTTACCTTTGATTCCCTTACTTAATTTAATGCCCATAATAACTGGCCAGTCTTCTCTACGTGTGCCTATACCCTCTTGCCTCTAAACTACTTTATCTATCAGATGTACTACATATACCTGTGAACAGCACTATTCTTCCCTTTCCTATCTATAACACTCAGATGGACAGTAGACAGTGACAACATAACATATAACCACCAATCAATACAGTTTGATTAAGGGGAGTAAAATAGGTACCCTTTGTCCCGAAAATGCCTTACCGATCAAGGAAGTCTGATAACTCAAATGTAAGCAAAAAGCTTACCTCAGCCGGCTGATTTATCAGAAATTCCCGGATCGTCTCAAGCTTCTCGTTTTGGATTCTCTGGGTCACCTGTAAATCCCCTCCTAGGCAAAGCTTGCCACCTGATCTGGCCATTTTATAGATAGGCAACTCCTATTTTAATATTGATTAGTGGTTCCAAATTAATAACTACTGCAGTAGGGAACAGACACAAAAGATACGCTCAGCATCTTTCCAAATAACTGTTCTGCTTTATTATGACGCAATTGAAGGTTTTTATACACATGATTACGTAGGTATCACATTAATGTTACAATTGTACTTTTATGGTAACAAGGGGCGTAACATAGGCAGACTAATTCTAATCAGGACTCGAAAGAATGCAAACATGTAATGAAAACATTATTAGTGGCGTGTGCACAGTGAGGGCATTGTACAAAATAGAATACAATTATATACAGAACTTATAAATTTCCATTTCGATTTTGGGAGTATTTTCTCACCAGCACTATAGTCAGTGGCGTCTCCAGCTTTCATATTTGGGGGGGGGGGGGGGCACATGGGGGGACAGGGACAAAATTAGGGGGGCAACTATAAAATGCATATATATATATATATATATATATATATATATCCTGGGGCCCTTTACTACGATCCCACAACGGACCCTTTCACATGTTCTGCAGTGAGCTCCCTTCCTACTGTTTTGGGGCTCCACAGGGTTGCAGAAAACAAGAGATATATGTCACCAGCATACCAAGAAAATATAAGGGTCCAAAGCAGTGGGAGAACTAGCAGGGTTGCAAAGGTTGTCTTGCCACCGGGCCCTGATGTTCTGCCACTGTGGGGTTCCCCAGCCTCCTCTTGCTGCTATTGACAGCGCTGGTCTGGCATCTCTTGGAATTTACAGGCTGGTTCTCCTGTCCTAAGGATGGGAGAAATCAGTCTGTTTTTTCAGTAACTGAGAGTCCTGGTGGAGTCCTTCCTGCAACTCGCTCTTTTCCCTGCCAATGAGGATGCAGGGGATGGAGCAGATCGGGCGGCCGTGGTTGTGTGAGCGCTCGCCTTATGCAGTGTCAGCGAGCAGATGGAGGGGGAGGAATCACCCGCAGGAGCTGACTGGGGATACTCTCCCTCTCAATAGAGACTGTGTAACTCCAGCGGCAGCCCGAGTAAGATGCGGTGCATCCGTAATGAATGCAAACAAAAAGACATTGCCTTTTTGTAAAAAAAAATGTTGGGGGGTCAGGGCCCCCTCTGCCCCCCCCCAGTGACGCCATTGGCTATAGTGAATACCGTTTTTTAGCGCTAATTACCATGATTAGCGCTAATTACCATGATTAGCACTAATTAGCACTAATTCACGGTAATTAGTGCTAATTAGCACCGCAGCGCTATAGTAAATGACCCCCATTGTGTATATGTTGTTTGAGTTTTTGTTTGAACAAGTGCACTATTACCCAATGAATCAACAGGTGATCAAATACCACCAATAAAAAGCTCTATTTGTGGGAAAAAAAAGGTCATAAAATGTATTTGGTTACAGCATTGCATGACCGCGCAATTGTCAGTTAAAATAACGCAGTGCCGTATCGCAAAAAATGGCCTGGTCATGAAGGGGGGTAAACCTTCCGGAGGTCAAGTGGTTAATAAATTGTTTGAACGGGATTATGCTATATGGATCTTTGTGAGGGTCTCTTACCTTTGATTCCCTTACTTAATTTAATGCCCATAATAACTGGCCAGTCTTCTCTACGTGTGCCTATACCCTCTTGCCTCTAAACTACTTTATCTATCAGATGTACTACATATACCTGTGAACAGCACTATTCTTCCCTTTCCTATCTATAACACTCAGATGGACAGTAGACAGTGACAACATAACATATAACCACCAATCAATACAGTTTGATTAAGGGGAGTAAAATAGGTACCCTTTGTCCCGAAAATGCCTTACCGATCAAGGAAGTCTGATAACTCACATGTAAGCAAAAAGCTTACCTCAGTCGGCTGATTTATCAGAAATTCCCGGATCGTCTCAAGCTTCTCGTTTTGGATTCTCTGGGTCACCTGTAAATCCCCTCCTAGGCAAAGCTCGCCACCTGATCTGGCCATTTTATAGATAGGCAACTCCTATTTTAATATTGATTAGTGGTTCCAAATTAATAACTACTGCAGTAGGGAACAGACACAAAAGATACACTCTGCATCTTTCCAAATAACTGTTCTGCTTTATTATGACGCAATTGAAGGTTTTTATACACATGATTACGTAGGTATCACATTAATGTTACAATTGTACTTTTATGGTAACAAGGGGCGTAACATAGGCAGACTAATTCTAATCAGGACTCGAAAGAATGCAAACATGTAATGAAAACATTATTAGTGGCGTGTGCACAGTGAGGGCATTGTACAAAATAGAATACAATTATATACAGAACTTACAAATTTCCATTTTGATTTTGGGAGTATTTTCTCACCAGCACTATAGTCAGTGGCGTCTCCAGCTTTCATATTTGGGGGGGGCACATGGGGGGACAGGGACAAAATTAGGGGGGCAACTAAAAATGCAATTATATATATATATATATATCCTGGGGCCCTTTACTACGATCCCACAACGGGCCCTTTCACATGTTCTGCAGTGAGCTCCCTTCCTACTGTTTTGGGGCTCCACAGGGTTGCAGAAAACAACAGATATATGTCACCAGCATACCAAGAAAATATAAGGGTCCAAAGCAGTGGGAGAACTAGCAGGGTTGCAAAGGTTGTCTTGCCACCGGGCCCTGATGTTCTGCCACTGTGGGGTTCCCCAGCCTCCTCTTGCTGCTATTGACAGCGCTGGTCTGGCATCTCTTGGAATTTACAGGCTGGTTCTCCTGTCCTAAGGATGGGAGAAATCAGTCTGTTTTTTCAGTAACTGAGAGTCCTGGTGGAGTCCTTCCTGCAACTCGCTCTTTTCCCTGCCAATGAGGATGCAGGGGATGGAGCAGATCGGGCGGCCGTGGTTGTGTGAGCGCTCGCCTTATGCAGTGTCAGCGAGCAGATGGAGGGGGAGGAATCACCCGCAGGAGCTGACTGGGGATACTCTCCCTCTCAATAGAGACTGTGTAACTCCAGCGGCAGCCCGAGTAAGATGCGGTGCATCCGTAATGAATGCAAACAAAAAGACATTGCCTTTTTGTAAAAAAAAATGTTGGGGGGTCAGGGCCCCCTCTGCCCCCCCCCCCCAGTGACGCCATTGGCTATAGTGAATACCGTTTTTTAGCGCTAATTACCATGATTAGCGCTAATTACCATGATTAGCACTAATTCACGGTAATTAGTGCTAATTAGCACCGCAGCGCTATAGTAAATGACCCCCATTGTGTATATGTTGTTTGAGTTTTTGTTTGAACAAGTGCACTATTACCCAATGAATCAACAGGTGATCAAATACCACCAATAAAAAGCTCTATTTGTGGGAAAAAAAAGGTCATAAAATGTATTTGGTTACAGCATTGCATGACCGCGCAATTGTCAGTTAAAATAACGCAGTGCCGTATCGCAAAAAATGGCCTGGTCATGAAGGGGGGTAAACCTTCCGGAGGTCAAGTGGTTAATAAATTGTTTGAACGGGATTATGCTATATGGATCTTTGTGAGGGTCTCTTACCTTTGATTCCCTTACTTAATTTAATGCCCATAATAACTGGCCAGTCTTCTCTACGTGTGCCTATACCCTCTTGCCTCTAAACTACTTTATCTATCAGATGTACTACATATACCTGTGAACAGCACTATTCTTCCCTTTCCTATCTATAACACTCAGATGGACAGTAGACAGTGACAACATAACATATAACCACCAATCAATACAGTTTGATTAAGGGGAGTAAAATAGGTACCCTTTGTCCCGAAAATGCCTTACCGATCAAGGAAGTCTGATAACTCACATGTAAGCAAAAAGCTTACCTCAGTCGGCTGATTTATCAGAAATTCCCGGATCGTCTCAAGCTTCTCGTTTTGGATTCTCTGGGTCACCTGTAAATCCCCTCCTAGGCAAAGCTCGCCACCTGATCTGGCCATTTTATAGATAGGCAACTCCTATTTTAATATTGATTAGTGGTTCCAAATTAATAACTACTGCAGTAGGGAACAGACACAAAAGATACACTCTGCATCTTTCCAAATAACTGTTCTGCTTTATTATGACGCAATTGAAGGTTTTTATACACATGATTACGTAGGTATCACATTAATGTTACAATTGTACTTTTATGGTAACAAGGGGCGTAACATAGGCAGACTAATTCTAATCAGGACTCGAAAGAATGCAAACATGTAATGAAAACATTATTAGTGGCGTGTGCACAGTGAGGGCATTGTACAAAATAGAATACAATTATATACAGAACTTACAAATTTCCATTTTGATTTTGGGAGTATTTTCTCACCAGCACTATAGTCAGTGGCGTCTCCAGCTTTCATATTTGGGGGGGGCACATGGGGGGACAGGGACAAAATTAGGGGGGCAACTAAAAATGCAATTATATATATATATATATATCCTGGGGCCCTTTACTACGATCCCACAACGGGCCCTTTCACATGTTCTGCAGTGAGCTCCCTTCCTACTGTTTTGGGGCTCCACAGGGTTGCAGAAAACAACAGATATATGTCACCAGCATACCAAGAAAATATAAGGGTCCAAAGCAGTGGGAGAACTAGCAGGGTTGCAAAGGTTGTCTTGCCACCGGGCCCTGATGTTCTGCCACTGTGGGGTTCCCCAGCCTCCTCTTGCTGCTATTGACAGCGCTGGTCTGGCATCTCTTGGAATTTACAGGCTGGTTCTCCTGTCCTAAGGATGGGAGAAATCAGTCTGTTTTTTCAGTAACTGAGAGTCCTGGTGGAGTCCTTCCTGCAACTCGCTCTTTTCCCTGCCAATGAGGATGCAGGGGATGGAGCAGATCGGGCGGCCGTGGTTGTGTGAGCGCTCGCCTTATGCAGTGTCAGCGAGCAGATGGAGGGGGAGGAATCACCCGCAGGAGCTGACTGGGGATACTCTCCCTCTCAATAGAGACTGTGTAACTCCAGCGGCAGCCCGAGTAAGATGCGGTGCATCCGTAATGAATGCAAACAAAAAGACATTGCCTTTTTGTAAAAAAAAATGTTGGGGGGTCAGGGCCCCCTCTGCCCCCCCCCCCAGTGACGCCATTGGCTATAGTGAATACCGTTTTTTAGCGCTAATTACCATGATTAGCGCTAATTACCATGATTAGCACTAATTAGCACTAATTCACGGTAATTAGTGCTAATTAGCACCGCAGCGCTATAGTAAATGACCCCCATTGTGTATATGTTGTTTGAGTTTTTGTTTGAACAAGTGCACTATTACCCAATGAATCAACAGGTGATCAAATACCACCAATAAAAAGCTCTATTTGTGGGGAAAAAAGGTCATAAAATGTATTTGGGTACAGCATTGCATGACCGCGCAATTGTCAGTTAAAATAACGCAGTGCCGTATCGCAAAAAATGGCCTGGTCATGAAGGGGGGTAAACCTTCCGGAGGTCAAGTGGTTAATAAATTGTTTGAACGGGATTATGCTATATGGATCGTTTTTTTTTTTTTCCTCTATTGAATTTAAGGCCCCTTTCACACTGCAGGGGCCCGGGCGTCAGCGGTAAAGCAGCGCCATTTTTAGCGCCGCTTTACCGTCGTATTCGGACGCTATTTGGCCGCTATCAGGGCAGTTTTAACCCCCCGCTAGCGGCCAAAAAGGGGTTAAATCCGCCCGCAAAATGCAGCGCTGCCCCCATTGATTTCAATGGGGAGAATCGGTGGAGGAGCGGTGGAGGAGGAGCGGTGGAGGAGCGGTGGAGGAGCGGAGGAGGAGCGGTGAGTTCACCGCTCCTTCACCGCTCCAAAGAAGCTGCTGGCAGGACTTTTTGTGACGCCCTTGGGCTTTCACACTGGAGTGAATGGAGCAGCTTTTTTAAGGGCTTTACATAAAGCATAAATCCTCTCTTCCCCTCCCCCCTCCAAATTTCCACTCCTAGCACAAATACCCCAATCAACCCATAGCACAAATCCATAACCCCCATTCCACCCTCCTAGTCAGTGGCGGCACGTCCATTAGGGGCGGAGGGGCACTACCCCCCATCTATGCGTCTGGCCCCCTAATCTACATGCGCGGCGCCAGACACATGGATTCTAATGGCCAGAGCTCTAATAGGCTTCAAAATAGGGTGGCACCCACTTGTGTGACAATAGCGAATGACTATTCGCTATTGTCACACTGATTCTCCTACGGGCCAATCAGGAAGCAGGTCCTGAGGCCCGTCACCCGATTGCCCGAAAGGAGAGGTGGTCTGATTTGCCGCCTAGGAGGAGAAGGAGGGAGGAAAATAATATACCACCAGCCGCCACTGCTCCTAGTACAATTCCCCCCCATCACACCCCTTCTACCAAAATCCCCCAAATTCCCAGGGCAGCCGCCCCTCCTGCCCACCCCTTTGTCCCAGCCCTGGTGGTGACAGACGGGAGCGATGTCCACCTGATGCACCGTGGTGTTTATCGGTGCTTTCTGTTTGTCCGTTCTGACCAGCCGACAGGAGATGCACGGTGTGAGGCAGAGGAGGATGAGCTGGCCGGAGCCGCCGCAACCTAGATGGCGGTATGGCGGGAGGTGACCTGGCGACCGACCGGGGGGTGGCTGTGGGTGTATTGTTTGCCGCCTCCCCCCCAAAATAATATACCACCAGCCGCCACTGCTCCTAGTACAAATCCCCCCCATCACACCCCTTCTACCCCCCCTCCTATTAAATCCCCCAAATTCCCAGGGCAGCTGCCCCTCCTGCCCACCCCTTTGTCCCAGCCCTGGTGGTGCACCGTGGTGTTCAGAGTGATCAATCAGAAGCGGATGTCAAGATGCTAATATATGGACGTTTGTTTCTTTAAAGACATCTTACTCATTTTATGAGTGGGCTGGTGTTTTTTTTTTCACATTTTATTACCTGGTGGTGGAATGTGGTTGGAGTGAAAGTGGTGGAGCTGGTGTGATTGTTTCTTATACATTTTATGTTGAGTGATTTTCTAGAGAGGCAAATCCTTTATGGCTTGGAATGTGTCAATCTGCTGACTCACAGAATGACAGACTCAAGGACAATACCTTATTATCTTTCTACAATACCTTTCTTCAGGGGAAAGTTGATAGGAGAAAAGGTTCACCATATTTAATCCTCGACTGTGTTCTTAACTACGTATGATTCTAACCACTTGCTGGCTTTGGGTGAATTGTTTTTCTTGTGAAAAAAAATATTTTTTTGTGTTTTGGGTGTGACAACTAAATCCTTCTCACTGAACGAAACTCTTTTTTGCAACGAGAGTTGGGTTGGATTAATCTCCGGGGGGTGACCACTCCCCCAGGATTAAATGATTCAGAGAACTTTAGACCATTTTTGGTGGGATTTGGTCCCAGTTAGAAAGATTGAGGATGTCATGGAAGATGCAACTTGGTGGTTGGATGGGTGGGTTCCATCCTCTTCCAAATGTTAAGTGGGTGGATTGCTTTGGAGGACAAAAATGTAACTAAAGTAACACATGAATATGTGAAAAATACAAGGCCTTTATAGAGAAGGGGTGCAGAGGCGGCTCTCTAATTAGGCAAATTATGCGGTCGCCTAAGGCCTCGCACTCACAGGGGCCTCGCGGCCTCCTAATTTGCCTGTGCTCTAATCACTGATTCTCTCTCTCCACCCTTTATCTCACCCTTTTTTCTCTCACCCCTCGTCTCTTTCTCTCTCTCTCACCACCCCTCTCTCTCTCCCTCATCCCCCTCTCTTTCTCACCTCCCCCTCTGTGTAACTCCTGGTCTCTCTCTCTTTCACCACCCCTCTCTCTCACCTCACTCCTCTCTCTCACCCCTACTCACCCCTTCCCACCGATCCCTCCCTCTCTCCCTCCCCCCTCTCTCTCCCTCTCTCTCCCCCTCCCCCTCTCACTATCTTCCTCCCTCTCTCTATCTCCTTCCCTCTCTCCCCCTCTCTATCTCCCTCCCTCCCTCTCTCTTTCCCTCCCTGCCACCTTGCTGGGTCCCAGATGTTGTATTGGCTGCATATGTTTGATGGGTGAGGAGGGTGCCCTGGAAGTGGTGCTGATGAACTGTGTGCTTGTATTTTTTTCCTATTACGGGCGTGAGAAGGGCCTCATGTGTAAGGTCGCCTAAGGCCTCACAAAACCTAGAGCCGCCTCTGAAGGGGTGTGTTTGGATAGTAATCAAACTGGGTTAGTTAGTTTGTTTATTATGTTGGACCCTCTTTTGCCTTCAGAACTGCCTTCATTCTTGGTGGCATTGATTCAACAAGCTGTTGGGAACGTTCCTCAGAGAGTTTGACTTCACGCAGTTGCTGTAGATTTGTCGGCTTTTTATCCAAAAAACGTTTATTAAAGAAAAAGCATCTTACATTGCCAGCTTTATAATACAATGCCAAACACAACAAAAATAGATTTGCCAATGACTCTCATAATGACCAAGTAGACATGAGAACATCCGGCATTAAGCCCAAGCAGTCTCAAAGGTGCTCTATAGGATGAGATCTGGTGAGTGTGGAGGCCATTGGAGTCCAGTGACCTCATTGTCCAGGGGTGAGATGATTGGAGCTTTGTGACATGGTGATTATCCTGCTGGGAGGAGCCATCAGAAGATGGGGACAATGTAGTCATAAAGGGATGGACATGGTCAGCAACAATACTCAGGTAGGGCGTGGTGTTTAAATGATGCTCAGTTGGTACTAAGGAGCCCAAAGTGTGCCAAGAAAATATCCCCTCCCCCCACCATTACACCCCCACCACCAGCCTGAACCGGTGATACAAGGCAGGATGGATCCATGCGCCAAATTCTGACCCCACCATCTGAATGCCACAGCTGAAAGCCAGACTCATCAGACCAGGCAGCATTTTCCCAATCTTCTATTGTCCAATCTTGGTGAGCCTGTGCCAATTTTAGTCTATGTTTCCTGTTCTTAGCTGACAGGAGTGGCACCCGGTGTGGTCTTCTGCTGCTGTAGCCCATCAGCTTCAAGGTTGGATGTGTTGTGCATTCAGAGATGGTATTCTGCATACCTTGGGTGTAACGAGTGGTTATTTGAGTTACTGTTGCCTTTCTATCATCTGGAACCAGTCTACCCATTCTCCTCTGACATCAACAAGGCATTTTCCTCCACACAACTGCCGCTCACTGGATATTTTCTCTTTTTCAAAACATTCTCTGTAATCCCGAGAGATGGTTGTGTGTGAAAATCCCAGAAATACTCAGACCAGCCCGTCTGACACTAACAACCATGCCATTTGAGACTATGTTTGTTGGATATTACCCCTGCATATAAAAACCTTCAAAAAGGACTTTTATGGTGTCGGCATCCGAAGTTGTTGGGTACTAACCCTGGGAACCCCTAGACACGGATTAACAAGCCAAGCGGAGGTAACCGGTAAGCCCAAAAGTCAAGGCCGCCCCATCGAGGGTTATGCCGCTACACTGGTAATTCCAAAAAGTCTCTAATTGATATTGATTTTGTAGACCTAACATCACCAGATCTAAAGAAACAACAACAGAGCAAACTAGATGCATTTGTCCGGAAACCTCCCCCCACTCCTCTACCCACCAACTCCAGTCATCACATTTAGATATTATTAATTTGGCATCCTGTCCTTTATCTCCTGATGAGATATCGGAGATATTAGATATCGGGTTTGGGCTTTTGCCCGCTCGATAGTATACACGTCACTGAAACCATCAAAGATCTTTATCTATTTGCGAGGAATTTAACCTTTAACCACCTGAGATCCGCGCCATAGCCGAATGACGGCTACAGCGCGAATCTGATGTGTCGGGACTACGTCTATTGACGTCGTCCCGGCAACGAGCTGCCTGCGCTCTGTGATCCGCGAGTCTGTGAGACTCGCTGGATCACAGATCCGAGTAAGGGGTCGATCCCGACCCTTTACCACGTGATCAGTTGTCAGCCAATGACAGCTGATCATGTGATAATAACCGAGCCGGTAATCTGCTTTTTTTCCTGCTCGCGCTGATAGCGCGAGGAGAAAAAAAGAAGCCGATCACCGGCGGCAGTGAGAGGGACATCAGTCCCTCTCACTGCAATATGCCCAGGGTCCATGGTGCCCACATTTCCAAAATAAAGTGCCCACTAGCTCCACCTGTCAGTGCCCACAGTGCCATCTGTCAGTGCCCACAGTGCCATCTGTCAGTGCCCACAGTGCCATAGGTCAGTGCCCACAGTGCCATCTGTCAGTGTCCACAGTGCCAGTGCTGCACATTCAGTGTCACCTACCAGTGCTCATCAGTGTCCCCTACCAGTGCCCATCAGTGCCACCTATCAGTGCCCATCAGTGCTACCTATCAGTGCCACTTATCAGTGCCATCTATCAGTGCCCATCAGTGCCATCCATCAGTGCCCATCGGTGCCACCCATCCGTGCCACCCATCCGTGCCACCCATCCGTGCCCATCAGTGCCATCTTTGCTGTGCCCATCAGTACCGACTTATCTGTCCCCACCAGTGCAGCCTATCAGTGCCCACCAGTACAGCCTATCAGTGCCCACCAGTGCCGCCTCATCAGCGCATATCAATGAAGCAGAAAAATTACCTGTTTGCAAAATTTTATAACAAACTATTAAACATGATTTTATTTTATTTTTTAATTTTCCATCTTTTTTTATTTGTTTAGCAAAAAATAAAAACCCCAGCTGTGATTAAATACCACAAAAAGAAAGCTCTATTTGTGGGAAAAAAATGGTACAGTGTTGTATGACCACGCAATTGTCATTCCAAGTGCGTCAGCGCTGAAAGCTGAAAATTGGTCTGGTCACGAGGGGGGTTTAAGTGCACAGTAATCAGGTGGTTAAATATATATTTGATACCAACCGTCAAAATGCAAATTTAGAACGAGAACTGAACGAACAAGACATTTTTCAATGGAGGAATTTTGCGCGTTGCGCGACTTAATGCTCCTCTACGATGAGGGCATGACGGGTGACACCCTGGATTCTACTACTGACCAGGTGGTGGTCCCCCCTGATGCCCTAACTCTTCCAATAACTGGTACTCCTACACATCGGAAATCC
This sequence comes from Lithobates sylvaticus, assembly GCA_028564925.1. NCBI lineage: Eukaryota > Metazoa > Chordata > Amphibia > Anura > Ranidae > Lithobates > Lithobates sylvaticus. Next base: position 526,607,742 of record CM053030.1, read on the forward strand.
AAGGTTAAGTCACAGAAATTTCCCGATCTAAACACATGCCCAGCTATTTGGGCTTTTCTTCCCCAATGCATCAAAGAGCAGAAAACCAAGAGATGGCAGGACTTTACACCTAATTTGACTCCTAATCAACAACGGGCTCTGAAAGGCCTACAGAAACGTGACGATTTAGTCATCAAACCATCAGATAAGGGTGGAAACATAGTAGTCATGTCACATGTCCAGTATCAGACCATGTGCTATGATGTATTGAAGAATACAACATGGTACCAACCCATTGCATCCACAAGCCTAATGACATTTGCTAATGAGTTTAGTGAACTGTGTACAGGGGCCTATTTGCAGGACCTCATTGACAGGGACACTCTCAATTTTTTGACTCCAAAACATCCACGCACCCCAACCTTTTAGGCACTACCCAAAACACACAAAAATCTTGTCAAAATACCGGGGAGACCCATTTTCTATGGCTTTGGGTCCCTGACGGATAATTCTAGCAAATTTGTGGATAGTTTTTTACTTCCCCATGTGTCCAGTCTACCATCACATATTCGGGACACGTCTGATCTCCTTAGGCACATTGAGGGTATTCTGGTCCCTTCCGACTCCCTTCTCGTGGCTATTGATTTTATGAGGCATTATACTCGAGCATCCCCCACGAGAGGGGAGTTGCGATGGCCAGATTATTATTGATGGAACAGGAGCATACATCTTGGCCATTAAATTAATTAATTCTTAAACTATTAACTTTCATACTTACACGCAACATTTTTGTGTTTGGGGATCAACATTTCCTACAAACTCAAGGCGTTGCCATGGGCACATCATGTGCGCCATCATATGCAAATCTTTACTTGGGAGCATGGGAAAGATACATCTTTTCCAGTGATCAATACTTAACTTACCTTGATTACATCCTCTGTTGGTACAAATTTATTGATGATTTGTTCGTGGTTTGGACTGGTCCTCCAGCTCTTTTGAATGCAGAAGCGTACTAAGTGGGGGGCGGGGGGGCGGGCCGCACTGGGTGCCACACACTGGGGGGGGTCAGGCCAGCGCCCCCCTCCGCGATTGAAGCAGAGACAGCGCGGAGCAGCGGCAGGTGGGGTGAGGGGAGGGGGGGTGTTCGCCGCAACGATCCCCTTCTCTCCGCTGCTCTGATCTGTCTCGGCTGTGTCATACAGCCGAGCAGAGTGAAGCCGCCGGCGCCGCCTCCCCCTCCTCCTTGTAGTCTACAGTGTGCTGCTGTGCATCATCACATGTCCCGCCATCTGAGCAGAGGCTCGAGGTACATTATGGGTCTGAAGGGGGGGGGCTCTGTATTGTAGGGGGGGTCTGCATTGTAGGGGGGTCTCCACTGTAGGGGGGTCTCCACTTTAGGGGGGTCTGTGCTGAAGGGGGGGTCTGTATTGTAGGGGAGTCTGCACTGTGGTGGGGTCTGCATTGCAGGGGGGCCTGTGTTGCAGGGGGTCTGCACTGTAGGGGGGTCTGTACTGTAGGTGGGTCTGTGTAACATGCAGGGGGTCCAGAGCTGTTAGGGGGGTGTCTGTGTAACATACAGGTGTACAGAGATGTGGGGGGGCGTGTAATGTAAAGGGGTTCAGAGGTGCAAGGGCTGTGTAATGTAAAGGGGTCCAGAGGTGCAAGGGCTGTGTAATGTAAAGGGGTCCAGAGGTGCAAAGGCTGTGTAATGTAAAGGGGTCCAGAGGTGCAAAGGCTGTGTAATGTAAAGGGGTCCAGAGCTGTAAGGGCTGTGTAATGTAAAGGGGCCCAGAGGTGCAGGGTGCTGTGCAATGTAAAGGGGTCCAGAGGTGCAAAGGCTGTGCAATTTAAATTGGTTGGTATTAACTTGGATGGTTCTCTTGGATACTGATTTATATCGAAAATCTATGGCTGGCAACACGTTATTGCATGCCTCCAGTGCCCACCCCAAGTCTCTAATGCACAGTATCCCTTATGCGCAGTACTTGCGACTCCGCCGGAACTGTGCACTAGATGAGGACTTTTACAAACAATCTGTTGCCCTCAGGGATAGACTTCTCTTGAGAGGCTATACCAAAACTAATTTACGTAAGGCCTTCAACAAATCTATAGGCCGCACAAGAAATGCGCTTCCCAACCCGAATACAGTTAAAATCATCACACAGTATTCAGCCCATCATGGCCAGTTTAGAAATGTATTGGCCAAACATTGGCATCTCCTCACTGATCACCACGTATTAACACATTATATACGTGATACACGTGATACACCTGTTCCGTAGAGCCAGATCCCTAAGAGACAGTCTCAGTAGCCATTATAGAGCAGACAGTATAGACACATTGAATCACAGAGGTACAGCCCCCTGTGGTTATTGTCCTTTGTGTCCCTGGATTCCAACCAGTGTCAATATTAGGCTCCCAAATGGAGAACTATACACACCTCATTTCTCGGCCAATTGTGGCACCACAGGTGTCATTTACCTAATGCTTTGTAGCTGTGGGGCCTTTTATGTGGGCAAGACGGTCAGGGACCTCAGACAGAGAGTTGGTGATCACGTGTATCACTCCACAAATGGGACTGCGATCAGTCAGCAGTTGTTGGCACCCGCACTTGGAGCCCATGTTTTGAGCTTCCCCTTACTCACACTTGGTATACACTTGGTTCTCCATTTCTATATTTTGTTTGTTTACCCTTCACTGGTTTAGCTTTCCACCCTATACCCCCATTTTGTTGTTATGTTCTTTTGCCTCCCCCTTTTCCTTCCCCTTTCCCACCCCCCCCTTTTTTTTTACTTTTTTCCCCCACCCTATACCCCTATTTTTTTGTGACTTTCCCTCGTCTCCCTCTTCTTCTTCTCCTTTCCTATCCCTTCTTGTTTTTTCCTTCTCTCCCCCCCCCCCTTTCTTCCCTCCCCTTCCTTTCTTCTCCTCTTCCTCCCCTCCCCAGCTCCCCTTCTCCCCCCCCCTTTGTATCCCTTCCCCCTTTCCCTCCTTCCTTTTCTTCTCCCATTGTTTTTTCCCCTTCCCTTTTCTTTTTTCCCTCTTCCACATTCTCTGGTCATGTTCATGTCATTATTTCTTCTTTTTTCCCAATATTCTTCATTCATTTTTCCCCCTAATCACTAGGGCATTATGCTTTTCACTTCTTCGCTTATTCTTTAATACACTAGGTGATCACTGGGTGTGGTTTCATACATTTTGACGTCTGAAACCTTGGTGTCATCTTAGGCATAATTACCTTATTAATACTATTTTTTCTAATGTGGTATCCATCACATTACCTTCCCACATAGATACTGGCCATTTTTCTATCTATAGACCTCCCCCAGTCGCCACGTGAGGCTCCGCTGGGTGCGTTGTATACCCTGATGGTAACTAAGTGGGGTAAGAAGCTGCATATCTTATAAGTGTTGATCATTTACCTCTCCCCCATTCTAATGTTTCAATATATGGTTGCTTAAAATATTTTTGTGACTATATCACATGTTTATAAATTTTCTTTTCAGATATATGTTCTGTATTTCTTGAAGAAGCTATTGAATAGCGAAACTAGTCGAAATACCCCATCACATGTACCTGTTTTTATTGTTTAAATTGTCTATGTGTTAATAAAATCATGTATATTTTTTATATATTGGTTTAAATATTCATTGATACATTGTCCTTAAAATGTACCGTGATAGTCCGCTAGCTCCCCCCCTTCTGGTGGCTCTGGTTGGGGATCAGACCCCCAAATCCCTATTTCATTCCTGGCTGAAGCTGGCGTGGTGTCAACCACCTCTGAGCCTGCCCCTGCAGAGCTGACAGAATCTCTGCCTCAGTGTGGCTCCTGTACCCTAAGTAGACCAACTCAAGCACTGCATGGCATCTTTTTGCTTGCGTAGGCCCTTGCACGCTTACGGAGCACCGCTGGTTCAGAGGACAAATCTGCAGAAGAGGCCAAAGAGGAAGAAGAAAGAGGAGGGGGTGGAGGAGAGAGCTGTGGCAGAATCACCACTAGCATTTTGGAAGCATGGTGGTGGAACAAGCCCCAACAATACCGAACCCTGTCCTGCATCCTTCCCAGCTGCCAGTAGAGTTACCCAGTGCGCCATGAAGGAAAGGTAACATCCCTGCCCATGCCTGCTAGACCATTAATCAGCGGTAATATGCACCTTACTGCTGACCGCCATGTCCAACGAGGCCAAAACATTGCCTTCCACATGCTGGTAGAGAGCCGGAATGGCCTTTCTTGAAAAGAAATGGCATTTTGGAACCTGCCACTGAGGTACAGCACATTCCATAAATTCACAAAAGGGGGCAGAGTCTACCAGCAGAAAAAGCAGCAGTTGCAGTGCTAGCAATTCGGCCAAGCTAGCATTCAGATGCTGAAATTTCTTTTTATGGTTTAGCAACTGGGGTAGGGAAATTTGCCTGCTTAAATCAGATGCAGGTGTACTGATAGCAGATTGGCTGCAAGTACTTGGGACACATATTGCTATACCTTCATTCCTCTCAGTGCAGGTTTTTGAGAGGACTGGAGGTATAGTGGGGTTGGAGATCCTAGATGAGGAGCAAAGATAAGTCTGCCTTTTTCTTTGATGTGGGTCTTTCAAGTGCTGTTGCCAACAGACTGCATTGGAGGTCATCATTTGTCTGGTCAAGCATGTGGTGCCCAATTGGCTGCTGTTCTGGCCACGCTTGATCTGCTGCAGACATAGGTTGCAAACAGCAACGGTGTGATCTGCTGAACACATGTAAAAAAAAAGGCCCACATCAAGGAACTTTTCAAAACAGTGGGAGTCAGCAGCGCCCTGCACCTGCTGAGCTCTGAGGTGTGATGCTGTAGGGTGGCTGCCCTTAAGCTGCCCCCTAGAAAACATCCTGCCTCGTTAGAGTTGTGCCTCCTCCTCCTCCTCCTCCTCTCTTCTATCAGGCACCCAAGTAGAGTCAGTGACCTCATCATCCCCTCCCTCCTTGTCATTGGAGCAAACTTGGCAATATGCTGCGGCTGGGGAAACATGACTGCCAGTTTCTTGTCCTTCTTGGGCACCCCCTCTCTCTAGGCTCACGTTACTCCCTTCCTCAACCTGGGAACCATCATCGGAGCCTTCTAATCGCTGCGCATCCTCCAGCAGCATGTACCCGACACTGTGGTCGAACAGTTCTGGGGACTTCTCCGTGCATGATGGTGGGGCTACAGAAGGAGTGACTGTGGACAAGGAGCCGGTGGAATAGGCCGCTTTGGCAGCTGCATTGGAACGCAAACTTCTCTGAGCCTGGGTGACAGAGGATGAGGACGGCTTTGTTATCCACTCCACCAACTCTTAATGCGCTCAATAACACGGCCAGCAGCAGTAAAAAAAGGACAAGCGTGCCCCACGGCCACCTGCAGAGGATGCACCATGTCCATGACCAGAACTTTTGACTGTAGACACAGAGCCTGCTTGCCCTCTTTTAGTGGCCTGAGAGCGTCTGCCTCTCCATGGTGGCCTTCCGGACATGATGTATATTTTGTTTTGCAACACCACACTGCACTGTATTGTGTACTGTGTACACCACCAGAAAAGTAGTAGCAACTGCACTACAACTGCACTGTATTGTATTGGACCAATTGTAAGTACCCTATTCCAGTGGCGGCTGGTGCTCAAAATTTTTGGGGGGGTGCAAATAAACTGAAAAATTCTGAAAAAAAAAGCCCATCAAATGCAGCCACTGTACCAAACGCAGCCACTGTGCCCATCAAAACGCAGTCACTGTGCCCATCAAAACGTAGCCACTGTGCCCATCAAAACGCAGCCACTGTGCCCATCAAAACACAGCCACCTTGCCCCTTTAAAACACAGCCACCTTGCCCCTTTAAAACACAGCCACATTGCCCCTTTAAAACACAGCCACATTGCCCATCTAAAACACAGCCACTTTGCCATCAAAGCTGTCCCTGCAAAGAAGCTGCCACTGTGCCCCCCCCCCCGCCCTGCACTTACCTTGTCTTGGGTGACGGCGGCATCGTGTCCTCCATTCCCTCTCCTGCCCGCTCCTCCTCTCATCCTCTGCTATGATTGGACGCCTGATAGGCGCCCAATCACAGCGCCTGTCGTTTCAGCCAATCAGGGCACAGGTAACACAGACCTGTGCTCCTGATTGGCTAAGGGGCCGTACAATGTTAGCAAACCGAATTCCTTCGGTTTGTTAACACTGCTGCTGAGTGACAAGGAACGCACAGCGTTGCGCCCGCTTGTCACCTTTTTGGATGCCTATTAGCGCCTACGGCACTAATCAGGTGTTTACAAAAAAAAACCCCACCGCTGTAATTCAGGCGCCCGGTGACGGAAAAGGGGCTGGACACCTGAATAGGGGGTGTCAGCAGCGACCATAGATAGATTCATGCAATGCATGAATCTATCTATGGAGTATAGAGAGTGACAGGAGAGGGGGGCGGCGCTCCTGCGCCCTTTATGGACGCACCGCCCCTGCCCTATTCCCCATCTGGAGCCTAACGCCCCGGGGGATCAGGGCAAGGTCCTTTGATTTCGGAGGACTATGTGTACACCCGTTGCACGTTTTGTATATCACTCTTTATGTGTGTGCACATTTTTTGGCATTGGGTGGAGTTTTTGGGAGTGTGTTCACACACCACGGGATTTAAAAAAAAAAAAAAACTTGGATTTTTCCATATGCGGAATTAGACTCCCTGTAATAGGGGTCAATTAAGTCTGGTAGGTGTATTGTGTGTCTGCATGGTGGTGGAGAGGAACCTTTCCTATACTCACGAGAACTTTATTCATGTGTGGGATTTATACACGGACATCACAATTTTTATGTATCTGTTATAATTTAAATGAAGATGTATTTATTTATTTGTTTATTCACTATGGTGATATGTAGTTATGATATAAGAGTGCGGTTCCTTTGTTTCTTTTCACAATAACTAAGGACGGACCATTTAAAGAATATGTAAACCCAACATTTCATATTCCTGATATGTGTCTGCTGTACCATGTAGACATGTGCAATTAGTTTCGTTTTTTTTTTTTTCGTTTTTCGTTTTTTTTCGTTCATTCGTTATCGTACAAATGAACGAACGATTCGCTAAAAATTTTAACGAATAACGAATCGTTTGAATCGAACGAATCCGAAAACAACGAAAATCCGAAAAAAACAAATTAGAAACAACGAATGTACGAATGAAGAAAATCCGAAAAACGAAAACAGGAACAACGAAAATCAAAATGAACGAAAAAATTCGTACATTCGTAACTTTTTCTTTTGTTGAATTGGTAATTTTCCGTGTCCCTTACAATGGCGCTGCTTAACGTGCCTCGAATGGATTGAACGAAAAAATTCGTACATTCGTAACTTTTTTTTTTTTGATTCGTAATTTTCCGTGTCCTTACAATGGCGCTGCTTAACGCGCTTCGAATGGATTGAACGAAAAAATTCATACATTCGTAACTTTTTTTTTTTTTTTTCGATTCGTAATTTTCCGTGTCCCTTACAATGACGCTGCTTAACGTGCTTCGAATGGATTGAACGAAAAAAATTTGTACATTTGTAACTTTTTTTTTTTTTTTTTCGATTCGTAATTTTCCGTGTCTCTTACAATGGCGCTGCTTAACGTGCTTCGAATGGATTGAACGAAAAAATTCGTACATTCGTAACTTTTTTTTTTTTTTTGCGATTCGTAATTTTCCGTGTCTCTTACAATGGCGCTGCTTAACGTGCTTCTAATGGATTGAACGAAAAAATTCGTACATTCATAACTTTTTTTTTCGATTCGGAATTTTCCGTGTCTCTTAAAATGTAATAATAGCATACACATTACATAACATTATGATTTATGCTCCGATTAAGAATCTACGAATGTTACGAAAGTACGAATAAATACGAATGTGTCCGACTTTCGAATAAACGAAAAAAATAACGGAAAAACAAATCAACGGAAAAATAACTCTTCCGAAAATACGAATTGTTACGAATACGAACACCGACGACTTCCGAATTTACGAATCGTTACGAATCAACAGAAACGAAGGTAACAAAATGAAAATAAACAAATTTTTCTGTTGTGCACATGTCTAGTACCATGTACTTGTATGAAGAAGTCTCCTGTTCTCGTTGTAACGCTTCCTATGCGTGAAATATCTGGTGATCCTGCTAGTCCCTCTGCTTTCCTGTTAAAAGCTGACCACACTAGGCATGAAAGCACAGCGTGGTAGGTTCTCTAGCTCTTCTGGGAACTATGCTGCTCTCCTCCAATGATCAAAATTGTCCTGACACTCCCCCCACACAGCCTTTCCCCGGGAAGACCAGTGTGCTGCTGTTGCTCCTCCCTCAGCTCTTATACAGCTGAGAACAGAGGGAATGTGATCACTTATAAAAAAAAGGGGAAAAGTGTTTATAATTTTTTTTTTTTTTTCATCTATACACAAATGTTTTACCTGTTATTTCTATTTCAAACGTAACTCCTTAGCACCGATTGTATGCAAATTTGCGTTTGTGGATTGAAGGGGTTATAACCGGGTAATATGTAGCTGCAGGCATCACGGTACCATTTTTTAGAGCTGTTATCCAAGAGGAGTGGGAGGGAACGTTCCCGTCGCCTTCCACCGCTCTTCCCAGGCCCCCCGTCCCACCGGGAGACCCGATCTACGATCCGGCACTTCCACTGGCTAGGGTAAGACTGGAAAGAAGCCGGAAACAGCTTTGATCGAGTCTTCTATGTAAGATCCCGGAAGTGACGTCACAGCGTCACTTCCGGTTTACTCAGCTGCCAATGACAGCTGAAATGATAAAAAAAACATTTTAGGGCGCCCCCTGTCCCTGCGTGCTCGCGCAGCAAAGAATACGCATGCGTAAGTCTCGCCTGCAAATGTAAACAGTGTTCAAACCACACATGTGAGGTATCGCGGCGATTGTCAGAGTAAGAGCAATAATTCTAGCACAAGACCTCCTCTGTAACTCAAACCTGGTAACCGTTATGCCGCGTACACACGGTCGGAATTTCTGATGGAAACAGTCCGATGGGAGCTTTTCAACAGATTTTCCGTCCGTGTGTACGCCCATCGGTCTTTTTCTGTCGGAATTTCTGACGGACTTTGGATCGAGAACCTGTTCTTAATTTTTCTGACAGGAAAACCTTTCTATCGGATTTTCCGATCGTGTGTATGCAATTCCGACACGCAAAATTCCGACGCATGCTCGGAAACAATTTGACGCATGCTCAGAAGCATTGAACTTCCCTTTTATAGTGCAGTCGAACGTTTTTTAAGGCGCGGTGTAACTGACCGTCGGAATTTGGTGTGACCGTGTGTAGGCAAGACAGTTTGAGCGAAATTCCATCGGAATTCCGACGGGAAAACCATCAGAGCTTTTTCCGACGAGAATTCCGACCGTGTGTACGCGGCATTAGATTTTTCTAAATGCTTCGTATGGAGATTTTTAGGTACCGTAAATTGTCGCCATTCCACAAGTGTGCGCAATTTCAAAGCATGGCATGTTAGGTATCTATTTACTCGGCGTATCATCATCTTTCACATTATACAAAAAAAAATTGGGCTAACTTTACTGTTTCGTTTTTTTTTGTTTTTTTCATTCATGAAAGTGTCTTTTTTTTCCCAGAAAATTGCATTTGAAAGTACCGTGTGACATAAAATATTGCAACGACCGCCATTTTATTCTCTAGGGTCTCTGCTAAATATAAATAAATAAAAATATATATATATATATATATAAATAAATAATGTTTAAATAATGTTTGGTGGTGCATTTTCTAGCAAAAAATATGGATTTTAACTTGTAAGCAACACACGTCAGAAATAGGCTTAGGCATGAAAGGGATAATTATTTTTTTTCCCCAAGTCCAAGTTTATTGAATAAACACAATAGATTGACAATATCGGTACAGCATTTGACAGGTAAGGTATTACTAAACTAAGTCAATACAAGGTTAACGATATAGAGAATAGGAAGGTTCTTGTGTTTACATAACAGCATAAAGTATTTTACCACAAGAGAAGCCAAAGGGGGACAAAAAGGGGGACACAAATAGGGACACAAATAGGTAACCAGTAAACAGGGTTCAGAATGGTCAGTTAACCTTCGGTTGTTCAGGAGGGGTGAGTATCTCCATAAAAATTAGGATTAAAGCAAGTGCAATCCTTATAAAGCGGAAGTAAACCCATCGATTTAACAGTTTAAAAAAAAAAGGCATGCCGGGAATGCTAACTGCACATTGGTTGTGCTCTCAACCAAACTGTCAAACCATCCAATGGCTGGTGTCATAACGGATCACATGTGCAGCACTGTGGCAGTTGAAGATGTAACAGAGGCAAAGATGGCAGCTTCCTTGGCTGAAAACGATAGGGGGGTTTACTTCCACTTTAAGGCCAGATTAGATCTTATCGTGTGGAAAGTAACACTGCTTGTCTGTCTTGGATAGACTAGGGGTGTGGTGCACCTGCCCTGTGCATAGGTGCTCATGGTCTTTGGGGATTGTTGCTGCGGTGGTGAGTGCAAGGACTCCGTAGTTGGGGAGGTTTCCTTGTAAGAAACGCCGGTTGGGATGCTACTCAGCTATGCGAGTGTAAACCGGGCGTTATGCCTGTCTTCTGGTCAGTGGCGTCACTAGGGTTGGTGTCACCTGGTGCGATATAACATGGTGTCACCCCCCCCCAATAATTTTTGCGGGTGATTTTAACCCTTTTTCAGCCGCTAGTGGGGATAAAAAGCCCCCTGCTAGCGGCCAAATAGCGCAGTGAAATTGACGGTAAAGTGCCGCTAAAAATGGCGGCACATTACCGCCAACACACCCACCACCCCGGTGTGAAAGGGGCCTAACCGAGTCTCCAACACGATGAGTGAGTTCATCGCAGCTCTGCCCCCACACTTTTCATTATCTGCTGTCCCCAGGGACAGATCCGATCCAGAGATCCCACTGTATGGTGATCTCTGGATCGGATCTGTCCCCGGAGACCGCAGATAATGACATCATAGGCATTGATGATTTGATTTGGATTTTGGAACTGACCTGGTGACACGGTGTGTTGCTTGCTGGACCGAATCTGATGGCCGCAGGGAAGATGGCAAGATGTTGCTGTGACCTTCTGCTTGCTCGATGGATCTGATGTGGGTGTTGGACACTGTCTGTCTACACCTGTGCTGTGGTCTGTGGACACCCCCCCCCCCTTATCAGACCAGCTTAGGGCGGCTGCGCTCAGCTACCTGGTGACTGCTTGAGACCAGGGTGGGTGGGGTGTGTCACTCTGTGCCTATATCTAATATAATATATCTGTGTCCAGCACCCCCCCCCCCCCATCATCATCTGGGCTGGTGCAAGACTATTTTGCACCCTAGGCGAGACCGGCTACTTGCGCCCCCCCCCCAAAAAAAAAATCAAAATTAATTCAGTAATTTTATTACCAGAACTCCTGGAGGGATGAAGCCAGGTGGAGGGAGGCTATAGCCAGGTGGACAGGAGAGGGGGCAGCCAGGTGGAGGAAGGATGGAACCAGGTGGAGGGATGGAGCCAGGTGGACAGGAGGGGGGTGTAGCCAGGTGAAGGGATGGAGCCAGGTAGATAGGAGGGGGGGGTGTAGCCAGGTGGAGGGGGTGTAGCCAGGTAGAGGGATGAAGCCAGGTAGATAGGAGGGGGTGTAGCCAGGTAGAGGGATGAAGCCAGGTAGATAGGAGGGGGGTGTTGCCAGGTGGAGGGGTTGTAGCCAGGTAGAGGGATGGAGCCAGGTGGACAGGAGGGGGTGTAGCCAGGTGGAGGAGGTGTAGCCAGGTAGAGGGATGAAGCCAGGTAGATAGGAGAGGGGGGTGTAGCCAGGTGGAGGGGGTGTAGCCAGGTAGAGGGATGAAGCCAGGTAGTAGAAGAGGGGGGTGTAGCCAGGTGGAGGAGGTGTAGCCAGGTGGAGGGATGAAGCCAGGTAGATAGGAGGGGGGGGTGTAGCCAGGTGGAGGGGGTGTAGCCAGGTAGAGGGATGGAGCCAGGAAGGGATGGAGCCAGGTGGACAGGAGGGGGTGTTTTTGGTTGTGTTTTCTTTTTTTTGTTTTGTTGTTTTTTTCTTTTTGTTTTTTTTTGTTGGATTGGTTTTTTTTGTTGTTTTAGTTTTGTTGTTTGTTTTTTTTTTTTTGTTTTTTTGTGTTTGTGTTTTTTGTTTTGTGTGTTTTGTTTGTTTTTTTGTTTGTGTAGTTTTGTTTTTGGGTTTGTTTTTTTTTTTTTGTAGTTGTTTTGTTTGTTTTGTGTTGTTTTTATTTTTTTGTTTTTTTGTGTTTGTATGTTTTTTTGTGTTTGTTTTGTGTTTTTTGTTTTTTTTTGTTTTTGTTTGTTTGTGTTTTTTGGTTTTTTTGTTTTTTGTTTGTTTGTATTTTTTTTTTTTGTTGTTTTTGTGTTGTGTTTTTATGTTTTTTTTTGTTTTTTTGTGGTTTGTTTTTTTTTTTGTTTTCTTTTTGTTTTTTGGTGTTTGTTTTGTTTTGTTGTGTTTTTGTTTTTTTGTATTGTTTTTTTTTTTGTTTTTGTTTGTGTGTGTTTTTGTTTTTTTTTGTTTTTTTTATTGTGTTTTTGTTTTTTTTATTTTTGTTTTTGTTTTTGGGTGTGGTTTTGTTGTTTGTTTGTGTTTTTTTGTGTGCTTTTGTTTTTTATTGTTTTTTTTTTTTTTGTGTTGTTGTGTTTGTTTGTTTTTTGTTGTTGTTTTTTTTTGTTGTGGGTATTTTTGTTTTGTGTGGTGTTTTTATTTTTTGTTTTGTGTTTGAGTTTTTTGGTTTGTTTTTTTTTTGTTTATTGTTTTTTTGTTTGTTGTTTTTTTTGTTGTTGTGTTTGTTTTGTTTTTGTGTTTTTGTTGGTTTTGTTTGTTTTTTGTTTTTATTGTTGTTTTTTGTTTGTGTGTTTTGTTTTTTGTTTTTTTTTGTTTGTTGTTTTGTGTTTTTTGTTTTTTTGTTTGATTTGTGTTGTTTTTTTGTTTTTGTGTTTTTTGTTTTGTTTGTGTTTTTTTGTTGTTGTTTTTGTTTGTTTTTTTTTTTTTGTTTGTTTGTGTGTGTAGTTGTTTTGTGTTTTTTGTTTTGTATTTTTGTTGTTTTTTTTTGTTTTTTGTGTTTTTTTTTTGTTTTTGTTTTTTTGTTTTTATTTTTTGTTTGTTTGTGTTTTTGTTGTTTTTGTTTTTTTTTTTGTTGTTTTTTTTATTGTTGTTTGTTTTGTTTTGGTGTTGTTGTTTTTTGTTTTTTTGTTTTGTTGTTTGTTTTTTGTTTGTTTGTTGTTTTTTTGTATGTGTTGTTGGTGTTGTATGTGTGGTGTTTTGTTTTGTTGTTTGTAGCTGTTTGGGTTTGTTTGTGTGTTTTGTGTGTTTGTTGTGTTGATTTGTGTAGTTTGTTTTGGTTGTTTGTAGTTTGTGTTTGTGTTGTTTTGTTGTTGTAGTTGTTTGTTTGTTTTGTTGTTTGTGTGTTTAGTTTTTTGTGATGTTTTTTTTTTTGGTTTTTTGTGTATTTGCTGTTTGTTGTTTGTGTTTTGTGTGTATATTGTGTTTGTGTTGTGTTTTGTGTTTGTTTTGGTTTGTTGTTGTTTTTGTGCTTGTGTGTTGTTTTTGTTTTGTATTTTTTGTTTTTGTTTGTATCTGTGTGTTATGTTTGTTTGTTTGTTGTGTTTTGGGTTGTGATAGCGGTGTGTTTTGTTTTTGTGTTGTTTGTATTGTTGTTGTTTGTTGTGTTGTTGTGTGTTGTCCAGGTGGAGGGGGTGTAGCCAGGTAGAGGTGTTTTTTTGTTGTGTTGGGGGGTGTAGCCAGGTGGAGGGGGTGTAGCCAGGTAGAGGGATGAAGCCAGGTAGATAGGAGGGGGGTGTAGCCAGGTGGAGGGGGTGTAGCCAGGTGGAGGGGGTGTAGCCAGGTAGAGGGATGGAGCCAGGTAGAGGGATGGAGCCAGGTGGACAGGAGGGGGGTGTAGCCAGGTGGAGGGGGTGTAGCCAGGTAGAGGGATGAAGCCAGATAGATAGGAGGGGGGTGTAGCCAGGTGGAGGGGGGTGTAGCCAGGTAGAGGGATGAAGCCAGGTAGTAGGAGAGGGGGGTGTAGCCAGGTGGAGGGGGTGTAGCCAGGTAGATAGGAGGGGGGTGTAGCCAGGAGGATAAGAGGGGGGTGGAGCCAGGTGTAGGCAGTCACACACCAGTGAAAAGGTCTGACTGGAAGCCTTCATCCCCAGCACTTCCCCCACCACCTGACAAGTTCTTACCTTGGGGAACTTCTTTTCAGCTCCGTCCACATGGCAGCGGGCAGCAGTCGATTTGTCACAAGTCCCAGCCATATTAGGAGATGGGGTCTCCTACAGGCTGTGAGTCACAGCTCACGCACGGGAGACCTCCTCCAGCTCGTCCCCCATCCGATCAGCTGATCACTTGGTTCCGCCCCCGGGCTCCGGCGGACGACCGCGGAGTCGAGAGGCTGGGTAAGCAGGGCGGGCTGCAGGACCAGCTTTGTTTTGGGCTCCTCGCCACGGCCCAGCATGTGTCCTATCATGGTCAGTCCATCCGACTTTCTCTGTGCAGAATGCCGCTCGCCCTGCTCCTCCAATGGCTGCACATAACCCAGGGAGGGGGGCGGGCAGAGAGCTGACACTTACGGCTGCTGGACATTGGTATGGTCGGCTCTGGGGGAGGGGGGGGGATCTGCCTGCTCCTTCTTGCCGCCGAGCGACTCTGCAGCCAGCCAGATGGAGCCGCGGGAGCCACCTCCCACTATACTCCGCACCAGCCACCACCCGGGGAACCAATCACATGTGGAAGATTTCAAGGGGTGGGTACAAAAAAAAAAAAAGAAAAAAAAAAAAAGAAAAAAAATACCAGGGCTTTCCTCACCATCGGGAGGGTGTCACCCCTCTAGCGGGTGTCACCCGGGTGCGGACCGCACCCCCCGCACCCCCCTAGCAACGCCTCTGCTTCTGGTGATGGCATTTTAACTAATATTTAAGTGGGGGCTGGACTCTAAACTGAGGATTTTGGGACCTATACCGATCGTGTTGTGGGGGTGTAAGGGGGAGAATGTGTAGGGGTGTGGGCTGGAGTGTTGGGAAGGTTAAAGAGGGAGTCAGGTGAAAACATTTTTTTTAAAAGTCAGCAGCTTCAAATACTGCAGCTGCTGGCTTTTAAAATATGGACACTTACCCGTCCAGCACGCCCGCGATGTCGGCACCTGAAAGCCAGTCTGTCGATCGTCTCTCGGGTGCTGCCATCGCCATGTTCGGTATTGGAATCAGGAAGTGAAGCCTTGTGGCTTCACTTCCTGGTTCCCTACTGAGCATGCACGAGTCGCACTGCGCTATAAGGACGCCCCCTGCTGTCTCTGGGATCCGTGTGTTTCCCAGCAGACAGCGGGGGGATGACAGGAAGTAGCGAAAATACCCGCAGATTCTGCGGCTATCTATGCCCGGAAGTGGGTGCAGATACCTGTATTATACAGGTATCTGTACCCCCCTCCCCCTGAAAGGTGCCAATTGTGGGGAGGGTTCCGATGAGCGGAAGTTCCACTTTAGGGTGGAGCTCCGCTTTAAGTGAAGGCGGAGATGTTTCGGACATTACTCCTATGCCGACCGCATAGGTAGGAGAGGTTTTGGATCCTCGTAGAGGAGGGACGGAGGAGGGGTGTACGGAGTGGGGGTTGTACGCAGGGCCGGACTGGGAATAAAATTCAGCCCTGGAAAAAATTTCATACCAGCCCCACAGCATTATTATACCAGCGCAACAGCATAACGTCATTATTTTCTGGTTCGAGAAAGGGAAAACCATATATTTTAAAGCACATTCGAAGAGTGTATTATATAAAAAAAAGACAGATATTAAATCACATAGGGATAGATAGATTTTATATATATATTCCAGTTAAAAGTCCAGTTAAATTCCAGTTAAAAGTGGTCAATCATCAAGGGGGACCCCAGGAACTCAGAACGTGGGGGGGGGGACCACATTCCGCAGAAAGAATACACTAAGGTAAGGGGGGGGGGGTTACTGATATAAGGGGGAAACCCTTTATATCAGTGCCCCCTTACATTATTGTACTCACTCCCCCCTTACATCAGTGACTCCCCTTCAGACTGGCATGGCGGTGCTGTCACTGACCTCCTCTCAGGTGCACCAAGCAGGGCTCAGTCAGTCGGCTCCAGCTTGGTGGCTCTGGTTTTATCCTATAGTCTCCTCTCCACAGTCCCCACACGTCTGACTTCTCCCATGATCCCCATCCTGGCGGCGCTCCCACTCTTGACTCCTCTTCAGACTCCCTCAGAGACTGCAGACATGATACAGGAGATGGTCAGAGACTGCAGACATGATACAAGAGCTCAATGCAGCCTCACCAGTGCCCATCAAATGCAGCCTCACTGTGCCCATCAAATGCAGCCTCGCCAGTGCCCATCAAATGCAGCCTCGCCAGTGCCCATCAAATGCAGCCTCGCCAGTGCCCATCAAATGCAGCCTCACTGTGCCCATCAAATGCAGCCTCACTGTGCCCATCAAATGAAGCCTCACTGTGCTCATCAAATGCAGCTTTACTCTGCCTGTGAATGTGGCCTCACTGTGCACACCATTGTGGCCTCACTGTGCACACCATTGTGGCCTCACTGTGCCCACCATTGCGGCCTCACCGTGCCCACCATTGCGGCCTCACCGTGCCCATCAATGCAGCCTCACTGTGCCCATCAAATGCAGCTTTACTGTGCCATGAAAGCAGTCTCACTGTCCCCATGAATGTAGCCTTACTGTGCCCATGAATGCAGCCTCTCCTGTGCCCCATGTCTCCGTCTGCAGTCCCTGTCTGTGGGAAGGTGTGTTGTTGATGCTCGGTACAGTACCTTGCATGCCAGCAGGATATCCATGATGGCCAGCAGCAGGCAGGGGCTGTTCTCGTTTTGGATGGGGACAGTGTTCCTTCCAGAGGATCTGTTTGCTGTGAGATGGAGTGGTCCTTGGCCACCTGCACCTTCAGCCGTCCTCACTTTCCGGCTCCAGTCAGCCTGTCCCCTGGTCCTGGGGAAGTGGAGAGCACTGGGTGGGAGCTGGAGAGAAGGGGGAGCAGAGAGTACTGGCGGGGTTGGAGAGCACATGGGTGGGGGCAAAGAGCAGGGGGGAGTGGAGATTACAGGGGGTGGGGAGTGCAGAGCACTGGAGGGGGGGGCAAAAATAACAGGGGTGGAGAGCACGGGAGGCTGAGAGCACTGGGGGGGGGTAAGAGTGTGGGGTGGCGAAGAGCACTAGACGGGAGCTTGAGAGCACTGGGGGGGGGCAGAAAAACAGGGCTGGAGAGCACTGGGGGGTACAAAGAGCAGGGGGGACTGGAGAGCAATGGGGGGGAGCTTGAGAGCACCCATGGGGGCCAGAAAGTACAGGGGTGGAAAGCACGGGGGACTGGAGAGCACTGGTGGGGTTGGAGAGCACATGGGTGGGGGCAAAATGCAGGGGGGAGTGGAGAGTGCTGGGGGGAGCTTGTGAGAGCACTGGTGGGGGAGAAAAAAAAGAACAAGGGTGGAGAGCACGGGGGCTGGAGAGCACTGTGGGGGGTAGAGAGCACGGTGGGGGCTGGAGAGCACGGAGGGGGCTGGAGAGCACGGAGGGGGCTGGAGAGCACTGGGATGGGGGCTGGAGAGCACTGGGATGGGGGATGGAGAGCACTGGGATGGGGGCTGGAGAGCACTGTGGGGGGTGGAGAGCACGGTGGGGGCTGGAGAGAACTGTGGGGGGTGGGGAGCACGGGGGCTGGAGAGCACTGTGGGGGGTGGGGAGCACAGAGGGGGCTGGAGAGCACAGAGGGGGCTGGAGAGCACAGAGGGGGCTGGAGAGCACGGTGGGAGGTGGAGAGCACGGTGGGAGGTGGAGAGCACGGTGGGGGCTGGAGAGCACGGTGGGGGGTGGGGAGCACTGAGATGGGGGCTGGAGAGCACTGGGATGGGGGGTGGAGAGCACTGTGGGGGGTGGGGAGCACTGCGGGGGGTGGAGAGCACTGTGGGGGGTGGGGAGCACTGCGGGGGTGGAGAGCACTGTGGGGGGGAGCACAGGGGGCTGGAGAGTACTGTGGGGGTTGGGGAGCACTGCGGGGGCTGGAGAGTACTGTGGGGGGTGGGGAGCACTGCGGGGGGCTGGAGAGCACTGTGGGGGGGGCTAGAGAAGGATGGGGAGAGGGGGGCAGAAAGAACAGGGGTTGAGGGAACTGTGGGGGGTGGAGAGCACTGTGGGGGGGAGCACAGGGGGCTGGAGAGTACTGTGGGGGTTGGGGAGCACTGCAGGGGGGTGGGGAGCACTGGGGGGGGCGGGGGGAGGGGGGGATGGGGAGCACTGGGGGGGGGAGCGCGGGGGCTGGAGAGCACTGTGGGGGGGGGCGAAAGAGGGGGGTGGAGAGCACTGTGGGGGGGGGGGCTAGAGAAGGATGGGGAGAGGGGGGGCAGAAAGAACAGGGGTTGAGGGAACTGTGGGGGGGGGCTGGAGAGTGTGGTGGGGGAGGAGAGCACTGGAGGGGAGCACAAGGAGAAGGGGGGGGGGCAGTAAAGGAAGTTGGATGGGGGATCAGCAGGGGGGCCGCATATAAAGGAAATGAGCTGTCTATATTCCTCCATGCAGCCACTGACTGCTTGATTCTCCTCCTCTCCCTCCTCCAAGCATTCAGCGGCTGCATGGAGGAATATAGACAGCTCATTTCCTTTATATGCGGCCCCCCTGCTGATCCCCCATCCAGGCACACAGTTTACTCACAGGCATCTCTCCTGTGTTTCACGGAGCTGGCCGGGTCGGTGGTCGGCGGCCGCTCCCGCTCTGTAACACGGTCCCGCCCCCCTAGACCGGCTGTGTGATAGGTGGATTCTTCTATCTACTATCACATGAGCCGGTCTAGGGGGGCGGGACCGTGTTACGGAGCGGCCGCCGAACACAGACCCGTCCAGCTCCGTGTTCACAGGAGCATGAGAGGGGAGCACAGAAGCCGCAAAGCGGCCCCAGGGCAGGCAGCCTACCGGGAAATATCCCGGTATCCCGGTAGGCCAGTCCGGCCCTGGTTGTACGTGCGCGCTGGATCTCAGGTGAGTAGGAGCGAACATTCTTCAGAGGTTCGGAAGTGATGCCAGCAGGACCATACTGTACTTTCCAGTAGCTGGTTGGAGTGTCTTTGGATTGATGGATTAGTTCTTCTATTCCTGAAATTCTGGTTATGCGTTTGATCCAGTCTGAAGTAGTTGGGGGTTTGGTAGATTTCCAGAGAGTTGGGATGCACATCTTTGCCGCGGTGTAAAGCTAGTGAGCGGTGGTAGTTTCTTTTCGGTATAGAGGTGTGGTGTAAGAGCATTTGTTCCCAGGGAGAATTCTATTTATTGGGTAGTGATGTTTATGGTGATGCGGTGGACTTCCTTCCAGAAGGGCTGGATTAGCGGACATGACCACCATATATGTAGTAGGGTGCCTTCACCTTCAGAGAATCTCCAACACGTAGGCGGTATGCTGGGGGCGAATTTGTGTAGTTTGGACAGGGTTTTGTACCACTTAGAGAATATCTTGAAACCGTTTTCTTGAGCAGACTCATTAATTGACCCCTTATGGATGCAAGCGTATATGTTTTCCCACTCTTCCTCTAAAAGACTTATTGCTAGTTCTCTTTCCCAGCTGCGGGATGCTATGTTGGATTTAGGGTTGTGGTCTGAAAAGAGGAGAGAGTATATGCTAGAGATCGTGTGTCTTTGTGGTTCCGTTTCAGCGCAAATAGATTCAAAAGGCGTGAGTCGTCTGGTGTACTCTGTGAGAGTGTGGGGAAGGGTCAAAAAGTGCCTGATTTGGAAGTAAGTCCACCGTGGGAAGTGTTGCCCCGACTTCTGTGCAGGTAGGTGGTGCAGGGGAAGAAATGTATCATCGAAGAAGAAATGTTTTGCACGTACGTCAGTGTGGGGCCAAAAATCCGCAAGGAACGCGTCCGACTGACCGGCGAGAAAATCCGGATTGTGGCGGATCGGAGTCAGCGGGCTGTGGGTGGAAGATATGTGGTAGACATGTGCACTGCCAAAAAATTTGTTCGTTTTCGTTTCATTCGTTGTTTTTTTTTTTTCTTTTTTTGTGTCATTCGTTATGATCGCAATTAGTAAATTTGTTCATTCGTACATTCGTAAATTCGTACATTCACACATTCGCACATTCTCAAATGCATACATTCGTAAATTTGTTAATTTGTACATTCATAAATTAGAAAATTAGTATATTTGTAAATTAGTACATTCGTAAATTAGAAAATTCAGAAATTTGTAAATCCGAAAATCAAAAAATTTGTAAATCTGAAATGGTAACTAACTATTAAATTATAGGTCTTGTAATTTCCTTTCAAATTTGGCTGTTAGTGAACACGAATTTATCTGAAGTTACAAATTATCCAAAATAACGAATGCTGCATCTAAACAAAATGGAACGGAACAAATTAATAATAAATAATAATAATAAAAAGTTTTTATTATTATTATTTATTATTCATTTGTTCCATTACGTTTGTTTGGATGTGGCATTCGTTATATCGGATAATTTGTAACTTTAAAAAGGAAATTAAAATACCTATAATTTAATAGTTAGTAATAGTTAAGTTATTATTAGTTAATTATAAATTCAGATTTCCGAATTTCCGAATTTATGAATGTACGAATTTGCGAATGTACTAATTTACGAATTTGCGAATATACGAATTTACGAATGTGCAATTGTACGAATTTACGAATATATAAAAATGTACGAATTTACGAATGTGCAATTGTACGAATTTACGAATGTGCAATTCACAGACCCCCAAAGCACCCTCCCAATGTTGAGGGCATGTGGCCTGGTACGGTTCAGGAGGGAGGGGGGGCGCTCTCATCCCCCCCTCTTTTCCTGCGGCCTGCCAGGTTGCGTGCTCGGATAAGGGTCTGGTATGGATTTTGAGGGGGACCCCACCCATTTTTTTTTTGGCCGGGGTTCCCCTGGAGGATCTGGTATGGATATTTAGCGGGACCCCTACGTAATTTTTTTAAAAATTTGATGCAGGGTTCCCCATAATATCTATAGCAGACCTGAGGGGCCTGGTAATTGAATTTGGGGGGACCCCCACGCTTTTTTTTTTTTTTTTTTTATCAATGACTTTTTTTTTTATCAATGACTTTCAATGAATGACTGTTCTCTGTGTTATGGGAGCCGGCAATTCATTAGCCGCAGATGGCTGCCTTAGATGACAACAGGCTAGAAGGGTAAAGGTGGTTTAATGTGATACTGCAATGCTGTACTAACAGCACGCACACACTACACTAATCCCCAGAATCACAGCAGATAATGTCAGCACTCATCAGAATGAATAACACAGCAGATAATGTCACTGACTAACGCCGGAACACACTACACGGGGCCGCCGGCGCGGCGGCCTTATATAGTGTGGGGCGTGTACTAAACCGCCTGAGCTATAATTGGCCACAGGCATCCTGCCTGTGGCCAATTATTGCTCTCCTCGCCGCTGGCTCTATGATTTGCTAAGCATGCAGGGTCACAGTGCATGCTTGGCCAATCATCAGCCAGCAATGCACTGCGACTGGCGCAGTGCATTGTGGGCCGTTCGCATCACACGAATTTGATGCGAACGGCCCACATAGTTCTAGGCTCGACGAGCAGTCGAACGCCCGATGTTCGATTCGAACGTGGGTTTGAATCGAACACCGGGCCCATCCCTAATATCTCAAGCTCTGTGAGATTGGATGGAGAGCGTCTGCGAACAAAAAAATTTTCAAGTCTTGCCACAGATTCTCAATTGGATTTAGGTCTGGACTGTGACTGGGCCATTCTAACACCTGAATATGCTTTGATCTAAACCATTCAATTGTAGCTCTGGCTGTATGTTTCGGGTCGTTGTCCTGCTGGAAGGTGAACCTCCACCCTAGTCTCAAGTCTCTGTTTTTGGCTCCATCAATCTTCCCGTCAACAAGGAAAACATCCCCACAACATGATGCTACCACCACCATGTTTCACAGTGGGGATGGTGTGTTCAGGGTGATGTGTAGTGTTAGTTTTCCACCATACATAGCATTTTACTTTTAGGTCAATAAGTTCAATTTTGGTCTCATCTGACCAGAGCACCTTCTTCCACATATTTGCTGTGTCCTCCAAATGGCTTCCCCAAACTGCAAAAAGGACCTTTTATGGCTTTCTTTAACCACTTCAGCCCCAGACGATTTTACCCCCTTCCTTACCAGAGCACTTTTTGCGATTCGCCACTGCGTCGCTTTAACTGACAATTGTGCAGTCGTGCGACCCAAATAAAATTGACGTCCTTTTTTTTTTTTAGAGCTTTCTTTTGGTGGTATTTGATCACTGCTGCGGTTTTTATTTTTTGCGCTATAAACAAAGGAAGAGCAACAATTTTGAAAAAAAAACACAATATTTTTTTTACTTTTTGCTATAATAAATATCCCATTTTTTTTTTTTTTAACAAATTTTTTACTCAGTTTAGGCCGATACATATTCTTCTACATATTTTTGGTAAAAAAAAAAAATTGCAATAAGCGTATATAGATTGGTTTGCGCAAAAGTTATATCGTCTACAAAATAGGGGATAGATTTATTGCATTTTTTTTTTTTACTAGTAGTGGCGGCGATCTGCGATTTTTTTTCGTGACTTCGACATTGCGGCGGACACTTCGGACACTTTTGACACATTTTTGGGACCATTCATATTAACACATCGATCGTTGCTATAAAATTGCACTGATTACTCTGTAAATGTGACTGGCAGGAAAGGGGTTAACACTAGGGGGCACTGCATGGGGTTAATATGTCCCCTATGTGAGTGATTCTAACTGTGGGGGGAGGGGACTCACAAAGGGGAGGAGACCGATCGGTGTTCCTCTGTACTGGGAACACACCATCGGTCTCCTCTCCTCTGACAGGACGTGGAGCTGTGTGTTTACATACACAGCTCCACGGTCCTGCTGTTTTCCCGGGCAATCGCGGGTGCACAGTGGACATCGCGGCCACCGGGCACGCGCACCGGGTCCCGAGCGACACTGCGGGCGCACGCCCCCTAGGCAGCCAGGAAGGGGAGGACGTCATATGACGCCCACCCAGGATGGGAGATCCACCTCGTGGGCGTCATATGACTATGGGTGGGTAGTGAAGCGGTTAAACAATGTCTTTCTTCTTGCCACTCTTCCATAAAGGGCAGATTTGTGGAGTGCACCACTAATGCCCCGTACACACGAGTGGATTTTCTGTCGGAAAAAACATCCACGATTTTTCCGACTGAATTCCACTCAAGCTTGGCTTGCATACACATGTTCACACAAAAGTTCTCCGAACTTTCGACCGGCAAGAACGCGGTGACGTACAACACAATACGACAAGCCAAGAAAATTAAGTTCAATGCTTCAGAGCATGCGTCAAATTGTTTCCGAGCATGCGGAAAGGAATTTTGCAGACGATCGGAATTTCCGATCAGAACTTTTTCCGACCGAAAAATTGAGAACCTGCTCTCAATTTTTTGCTGGCGGGAATTCTGCCAGCAAAAGTCCAATGGAGCATACACACAGTCGGAATTTCCAACCAAAAGCTCACATCGGACTTTTGCTGGCGGAATTTCCGATCGTGTGTACAGGGCATAATAGTTGTCCTGTGGACAGATTCTCCCACCTGAGCTGTGGATCTCTGCAGCTCCCCCAGAGTTACCATGGGCCTCTTGGCTCTTCTCTGATGAATGCTCTCCTTGCCCGGCCGGTCAGTTTAGGTGGACGGCCATGTCTTGGTAGGTTTGCAGTTGTGCCATACTCTTTCCATTTTCGGATGATGGATTGAACAGAGCTCCGTGAGATGTTTGGGATATTTTTAATAACCTAAACCTGCTTTAAACTTCTCCACAACTTTATCCCTGACCCGTCTGGTGTATTTCTTGGCCTTCATGATACTGTTTGTTCACTAAGGTTCTCTAAAAAAAACCCTGAGGGCTTCACAGAACAGCTGTATTTATACTGAGATTAAATTACACACAGGTGAACTCTATTTACTAATTAGGTGACTTCTGAAGGCAATTGGTTGCACCAGATTTTAGTTAGGGGTATCAGAGTAAAGGGGGCGCCATATAAATGTACCCCCCAACCCACACTTTTCACATATTTATTTGTAAAAAATGTTGAAAACTATTTATAATTTTCCTTCCACTTCACAATTAGGTGGCACTTTGTGTTGGTCTATCACATAAAATCCCAATAAAATACATTTACGTTTTTGGTTGTAACATGACAAAATGTGGACAATTTCAAGGGGTGTGAATACTTTTTCAAGGCACTGTATCGTGAGTTGTAGATATAGGAATTTTTAGCGGGGGGGGGGGGGGGGTTTGTTCCCTGAAGTCGGAAAGATATTTCAAGGGTTCCTCTGTGTTGAAAAGGTGGAGAAAGGCTTCTATACACATTGGAAGAAACGGACAAACAATTCAGAGCTTTCACATTACATCCTGTTTATTGATGCCGGTTGGACAATGTGTTATCCCACTTCTCATATTAGAGAAAGGAGCTGCTGATGAGCATCACAAGGGTTCCCATCACCAGGAAAATGACCGAATAGCTGGACTTGATGCTGATGGCTCCGCTGGTGTTGCACAGGTCGGTGGTGCAGCAGGATGTAGAGGCTGATGCCACCCCTAAGGCACTGCCACTGGTTGCTGTGCAGGCGGCTGCGCAGGATTTGGTTATTGAGGTTGCAGAAACTCCAACTGGAGAGAGAAAAAATGGGAACAGTCTTTAATGTTCAGCATAATGTCCTTCCTGAATGAAATCTGGATCTGGGATGGAATTACTGTGTAAATCAGTGCTTAAAGTGGATGTAACCCCATTCATGAAATTTGACCTAAGCGCATATACCTCTAGTGTTTACTTATCTCTCTGTAAAGCTCTAAGTGCCGTGTCTTTCTGCTGCTCCGTTCCTCTGTTACCAGCATGATACCTTCTGAGAAGTTCTCCAGAGTTCACTATTATTCCTCTGTATACACCCGCTATCATTCCTCTGTATATACCCGCTATTAGGGATGAGCCGAACACCCCCCCGTTCGTCTCGCACCAGAACCCGCGAACGGACCTAAAGTCCGTGCGAGCTTTAGAACCCTATTAGTTATAATGGATGCGAACGTTCAAAATCAAAAGTGCTAATTTTAAAGGCTAATATGCATGTTATTGTCATAAAAAGTGTTTGGGGACCTGGGTCCTGCCCAGGGGACATGTATCAATGCAAATTTTTTTTTTTTAAATGGCCGTTTTTTCAGGAGCAGTGATTTTAATAATGCTTAAATTGAAACAATAAAAGTGTAATATTCCTTTAAATTTCGTACCTGGGGGGTGTCTATAGTATGCATGTAAAAAAAAAAAAAAATGGCTTAGGGTCCCCCTCAAAATCCATACCAGACCCTTATCCGAGCACGCAACCTGGCAGGCTGCAGGAAAAGAGGGGGGACGAGAGTGGCCCCCCTCCCGCCTGAACCATACCAGGCCACATGCCCTGAACATTGGGAGGATGCTTTGGAGGTCTGAGACCCCCAAAGCACCTTGTCCCCATGTTGATGAGGACAAGGGCCTCTTCCCCACAACCGTGCCCGGTGGTTGTGGGGGTCTGCGGGCGGGGGGCTTATAGGAATCTGGAAGCCCCCTTTAACAAGAGGACCCCCAGATCCCGGCCCCCCCCTGTGTGAAATGGTAAGGGGGTACCTACCATTTCACCAAAAAAGTGTCAAAAATTTAAAAAATTACAGGAGACGGTCTTTGACAATTCCTTTATTAAAATCTTCTTTCTTCTTTCTTCATCCTTCGTTTTCTTCATCTTCTCCTTCCGTCATCTTCTTCCATCTTCTTCCATTTTCTTCTTCCTCCGATCCACTTCTTCTTGCGCTGGTCTTCTCGTCCGTCTCATCCGGCATCTTCTTCCATGGTGTCGGCATCTGTTCTTCTGTCGGGCCGCTCCTCGCAATGGGAGGCTCCCGCTGTGTGAGGCTTCGCTCCGTCTGACAGGTCTTTTATAACGGAGGGCACCTGGTGACCCCGCCCCCCTCTGACGTCATGGGGAAAGCCATAGGGAATTCCCCATGACGTCCCCGTGCGTCAGAGGGGGCGGGGTCACCAGGTGCCCTCCATTATAAAAGACCTGTCAGAGGCAGCGAAGCCTCACACAGCGGGAGCCTCCCATTGCGAGGAGTGGCCCAAGAAGAGACGCCGACGCCATGGAAGAAGATGTCGGACGAGAAGGACGAGAAGACCAGCGCAAGAAGAAGTGGATCGGAGGAAGAAGAAAATGGAAGAAGATGGAAGAAGATGACGGAAGGAGAAGATGAAGAAACCGAAGGATGAAGAAAGAAGAAAGAAGATTTTAATAAAGGAATTGTCAAAGACCGTCTCCTGTCATTTTTACAATTTTTTACACTTTTTTGGTGAAATGGTAGGGGTACTTTTGTACCCCCTTACCATTTCACACAGGGGGGGGCTGGGATCTGGGGGTCCCCTTGTTAAAGGGGGCTTCCAGATTCCGATAAGCCCCCCGCCCGCAGACCCCCACAACCACCGGGCACGGTTGTGGGGACGAGGCCCTTGTCCTCATCAACATGGGGACAAGGTGCTTTGGGGGTCCCAATAATGAGGGCATGTGGCCTGGTACGGTTCAGGCGGGCAGGGGGAGCCGCTCTCGTCCCCCCCTCTTTTTCTGCGGCCTGCCAGGTTGCGTGCTCGGATAAGGGTCTGGTATGGATTTTGAGGGGGTCCCCACGCCATTTTTTTTGGCTGGGGTTCCCCTTAAAATCCATCCCAGACCTGAAGGGCCTGGTTATTGAATTTGGGGGGACCCCCACGCTTTTTTTTTTATTAATGAATGACAGTTCTCTGTGATACGGGAGCCATCAATTCATTAGCCGCGAGTGCTTTTAAATAGCTTTTTTCCTGCAAAAATTACACTTTTTGCAGAGACAGTTCTAAGCACAGGAAACATGCGCCCCTTCACAGGCAACCTATAGACACCCCCCAGATGTGATACTGCAATGCTGTACTAACAGCACGCACACACAAATCCCAAGAAGTAAAGCACATATTGTCAGCAGTCAGCAGTACACTGACACGCTGACACTGAAACACAATATGCGAGGCCGCCGCCGCGGCAGCCTCTTATACCGTGGGGCGTCCTGCCTGTAGCCAATTATTGCTGTCCTCGCTGCCGGCGCTGTGATTGGCCAAGCATGCGGGGTCACAGTGCATGCTTGGCCAATCATCAGCCAGCATTGCACTGCGACTGGCGCAATGCATTGCGGGCCGCTCGCATCACACAAATTTGATGCGAGTGGCCCAAATAGTTCTGGGCTCGCCGAACGGGCGAACCGATGTTTGATTCGAACACCGGGCCCATCCCTACCCGCTATAATTCCTCTGTATATACCCGCTATCATTTCTCTATATACACCCGCTATCATTCCTCTGTATACACCCGCTATCATTCCTCTGTATACACCCACTATCATTCCTCTGTATACACCCGCTATCATTCCTCTGTATACACCCGCTATCATTCCTCTGTATACACCCGCTATCATTCCTCTGTATACACCCACTATCATTCCTCTGTATACACCCGCTATCATTCCTCTGTATACACCCACTATCATTCCTCTGTATACACCCGCTATCATTCCTCTATATACACCCACTATCATTCCTCTGTATACACCCGCTATCATTCCTCTGTATACACCCGCTATCATTCCTCTATATACACCCGCTATCATTCCTCTGTATACACCCGCTATCATTCCTCTATATACACCCACTATCATTCCTCTATATACACCCGCTATCATTCCTCTATATACACCCACTATCATTCCTCTGTATACACCCACTATCATTCCTCTGTATACACCCACTATCATTCCTCTATATACACCCGCTATCATTCCTCTATATACACCCACTATCATTCCTCTGTATACACCCACTATCATTCCTCTGTATACACCCACTATCATTCCTCTGTATACACCCACTATCATTCCTCTATATACACCCACTATCATTCCTCTGTATACACACGCTATCATTCCTCTGTATACACCCACTATCATTCCTCTGTATACACACGCTATCATTCCTCTGTATACACCCACTATCATTCCTCTATATACACCCACTAATTTGTGCTCTTTGACCTCATGTCGGATATAAAGTGACTTACGGAGTGAAGCGCTTCCTACAATGGTCTGGCAGTAGGTGGCTGTGGCTGGGCAGGTAGCCGATGTCTGGCAGTTGCTGTTGCTGGTGGCAGCGGTGCACGTGTAACATTGCAGGGAATGGGCTGAAAGAGAACAACTTAAAGAGTCACTCCACCTGACAACGTTTCTAATGTTATTCTGAGTAGTATAAGTACCGAGGCATTTGCATTTGCATTTTTTTGGTTGGTGTTTTGCTTTGTATCTTTTCAAAGGTTCTTGCAAAAAAAAGCCAAGGAAGCTTAGACTAACAATTAAATATGCTATAAAATCACCTAAATATCCAAAGCAACACAGTTGGTGGTGCTCAGATGCAGTGTAGTTCCGCTTTAAATCCAAGGATGTGTATGACATTCAAGGAGCTGCATGACATCCAAGGAGCTGCATGACATCCAAGGAGGTGCATGACATCCAAGGAGGCGCATGACATCCAAGGAGGTGCATGACATCCAAGGAGGTACATGACATTCAAGGAGGCGCATGACATCCAAGGAGCTGCATGACATCCAAGGAGGCGCATGACATCCAAGGAGCTGCATGACATCCAAGGAGGTACATGACATTCAAGGAGGTACATGACATCCAAGGAGCTGCATGACATCCAAGGAGCTGCATGACATTCAAGGAGGTGCATGACATCCAAGGAGGTACATGACATTAAAGGAGGCGCATGACATCCAAGGAGCTGCATGACATCCAAGGAGGTACATGACATTCAAGGAGGCGCATGACATCCAAGGAGCTGCATGACATCCAAGGAGGCGCATGACATCCAAGGAGCTGCATGACATCCAAGGAGGTACATGACATTCAAGGAGGTACATGACATCCAAGGAGCTGCATGACATCCAAGGAGCTGCATGACATTCAAGGAGGTGCATGACATCCAAGGAGCTGCATGACATCCAAGGAGGTACATGACATTCAAGGAGGTACATGACATCCAAGGAGGTGCATGACATCCAAGGAGGTGCATGACATTCAAGGAGGTACATGACATTCAAGGAGGTACATGACATCCAAGGAGCTACATGACATCCAAGGAGGTGCATGACATTCAAGGAGGTACATGACATCCAAGGAGCTGCATGACATCCAAGGAGGTACATGACATCCAAGGAGCTGCATGACATCCAAGGAGGTACATGACATCCAAGGAGGTACATGACATTCAAGGAGGTGCATGACATCCAAGGAGGTGCATGACATCCAAGGAGCTGCATGACATCCAAGGAGCTGCATGACATTCAAGGAGGTGCATGACATCCAAGGAGCTGCATGACATCCAAGGAGGTGCATGACATCCAAGGAGGTGCATGACATTCAAGGAGGTACATGACATCCAAGGAGCTGCATGACATCCAAGGAGGTGCATGACACTCAAGGAGGTGCATGACATCCAAGGAGGTGCATGACATCCAAGGAGCTGCATGACATCCAAAGAGCTGCTTGACATTAAAGGAGGTGCATAACATCCAAGAAGGTGCATGACATCCAAAGAGCTGCTTGACATTAAAGGAGGTGCATAACATCCAAGGAGCTGCATGACATTCAAGGAGCTGCATGACATCCAAGGAGCTGCATGACATTCAAGGAGGTGCATTGAATATGAAAATGTGTGGCACCTCACATTATTTTTTCGTTGATTTCACAAGCAGTGAAAGAAAGTCTGAGAAACCAATCAAATAGCAAATCTGGACAAAATGAGTTTACTCAACGATGACATCATCATCCATTCATCATCATCCATTTAGCATCATCCATTCATCATCATCATCCAGTATTTCTTTTCAGAACAAGAACAGATACAGGGTAGAAGGAAGGAAGGAGCCATTTAAACCAACTGAAGCCTTAAAAAAAGACAAAAAATAAATAAAAATAATCATCATCTATTCATCACCATAAAGATTGATATTGCCAGTGCTAAAAAAAAGTAACACAAATGCAAAGAGCAATAAATGAAATAAAGTACACTACCTCTAAAAAAAATAAAAATAAAATAAAAAATAAAAAAGGAAGATAAAATATAGGGATGAGCCGAACACCTCCCGGTTCGGTTCGCATCAGAACCTGCGAACGGACTGAAAGTTTGCGCGAACTTTAGAACCCCGTTAAAGTCTATGGGACTTCAACGTTCGAGATCAAAAGTGCTAATTTTAAAGTCTAATAACAGTGTAGCGCAAGCCGGCGGGGACTCTTTCCATGCTGCCCCCCTGCAAAGTGCTGCCTTGTCAGCCTAGGCCAGGATACAGCGTTGCAACTGTCCCTGATTTGGAGCAATGTCCCTCTTTTTCCTCCTCATTTGTCCCTCATGTTGGTCTGATCTCTATAATTGTATATAAAATGCACTTTTTACCTTTCAAAAAGTGTTTTCAGCACTAAACCTTACATCCAATTTCTAAATTGCTACATTTGTAAATTTCAAGAGCCAAATATAAAGGAATACGGTGTCCTATACCTACATACTTAATAGGAGAACATGCAGCAGCAGCTCCAAGAAGTGGTGGTCCGGCCGGGCCGCCTGGGGATGTGGGGGAGGATCTGTGTAACTTTAACCAGCTGGATGATTATATCTAGGGTTACCACTCATCCGGGATTCACCCGGACAGTCCGGGTTTGGAATTGTGTGTCTGGGTTTCAGACCTCCTGAGAATGGACACATTGAGAATGGACTGCGGTTCTCCAAGTAACTGAGTACCACTACCGCCGAGTACATAAGTGTGCGCACAGGCCGCACCCCAAAAACATGGACAGGAGAGGAAAGAGGGCTTGATCTCCTTCTGCTCCTTCTGCCCTTACCCCTTTGTCTGCCCACTCACACTCCAATCCCCGGTATTCTGTGCTCAGGAAAGGGATGCGTGGGCTGGAAATTTGAAGCTCAGCAGCCGGCAGATGTGGATGAAACTTGAGCTTCCATCCTCGGGTGAGTGAGCGTACCATCCAACGTCTGATCCCTCTTCCTCCCTTCCAACGTCTGATCCCCCCTTCCTCCCTTCCAACGTCTGATCCCCCTTCCTCCCTTCCAACGTCTGATCCCCCTTCCTCCCTTCCAACGTCTGATCCCCCTTCCTCCCATCAAACGTCTGATCTCCCTTCCAACATCTGATCGCCCTTCCTCCCTTCCAACGTCTGATCCCCCTTCCTCCCTTCCAACGTCTGATCCCCCTTCCTCCCTTCAAACGTCTGATCTCCCTTCCAACGTCTGATCCCCCTTCCTCCCTTCCAACATCTGATCCCCCTTCCTCCCTTCCAACGTCTGATCTCCCTTCCTCCCTTCCAACGTCTGATCTCCCTTCCAACATCTGATCCCCCTTCCTCCCTTCCAATGTCTGATCCCCTTCCTCCCTTCCAACGTCTGATCCCCCTTCCTCCCTTCCAACATCTGATCCCCCTTCCTCCCTTCCAACGTCTGATCTCCCTTCCTCCCTTCCAACGTCTGATCTCCCTTCCAACATCTGATCCCCCTTCCTCCCTTCCAATGTCTGATCCCCTTCCTCCCTTCCAACGTCTGATCCCCTTCCTCCCTTCCAACATCTGATCCCCCTTCCTCCCTTCCAACGTCTGATCTCCCTTCCTCCCTTCCAACGTCTGATCTCCCTTCCAACATCTGATCCCCCTTCCTCCCTTCCAATGTCTGATCCCCTTCCTCCCTTCCAATGTTTGATCCCCCTTCCTCTCTTCCAATGTCTGATCCCCCTTCCTCCCTTCCATTGTCTGATCCCCTTCCTCCCTTCCAATGTTTGATCCCCCTTCCTCTCTTCCAATGTCTGATCCCCCTTCCTCCCTTCCAACGTCTGATCCCCCTTCTTCCCTTCCAACATCTTTTCCCCCTTCCTCCCTTCCATTGTCTGATCCCCCTTCCTCCCTTCCAATGTTTGATCCCCTTCCTCCCTTCCAACGTCTGATCCCCCTTCCTCCCTTCCAACGTCTGATCCCCCTTCGTCCCTTCCAATGTTTGATCCCCCTTCCTCCCTTCCAACGTCTGATCCACCTTCCTCCCTTCCAACATCTTTTTCCACATCTTTCCCCTTCCTCCCTTCCAACGTCTGATCCCCCTTCCTCCCTTCCAATGTTTGATCCCCCTTCCTCCCTTCCAACGTCTGATGCCCCTTCCTCCCTTCCAACGTCTGATCCCCCTTCCTCCCTTCCAACGTCTGATCCCCCCTTCCTCCCTTGCAACGTCTGATCCCCCTTCCTCCCTTCCAACGTCTGATCTCCCTTCCTCCCTTCCAACGTCTGATCCCCCTTCCTCCCTTCCAACATCTGATCCCCCTTCCTACGTCTTTTCCCCCTTCCTCCCTTCCATTGTCTGATCCCCCTTCCTCCCTTCCAACGTCTGATCCCCCTTCCTCCCTTCCAATGTTTGATCCCCCTTCCTCCCGTCCAACATCTGATCCCCCTTCCTCCCTTCCAACGTCTGATCCCCCTTCCTCCCTTCCAATGTTTGATCCCCCTTCCTCCCTTCCAACGTCTGATCCCCCTTCCTCCCTTCCAACGTCTGATCTCCCTTCCTCCCTTCCAATGTTTGATCCCCCTTCCTCCCTTCCAACGTCTGATCCCCCTTCCTCCCTTCCAACGTCTGATCCCCCTTCCTCCCTTCCAATGTTTGATCCCCCTTCCTCCCTTCCAATGTTTGATCCCCCTTCCTCCCTTCCAACGTCTGATCCCCCTTCCTTTCTTCCAACGTCTGATCCTCCTTCCTATCTTCCAACGTCTGATCCCCCTTTCCCCCTTCCAACGTCTGATCCCCCTTCCTCCCTTCCAATGTCTGATCCCCCTTCCTCCCTTCCAACGTCTGATCCCCCTTCCTCCCTTCCAATGTCTGATCCCCTTTCCTCCCTTCCAACGTCTGATCCCCCTTCCTCCCTTCCAATGTCTGATCCCCCTTCCTCTCTTATCTCTCTTGCCTCTGAGTGAGTGTGTACACTAAGATAAAGGGGAAACTGGTGTAAGGGGGGCTTTTGGAACCCTGATTTAAGGGGAAATGCTGGGAACTCTAAAGTAAGTGGGAGCTTTGGTGAGCAGAAACCCCCTAACATCAGAGTTCTTCTTTACACCAAAGTCCACAGCGTTCCCCCTTAAAATAAATTGGCATGCGGCGCTAAAGTGTTTGGGTTTGGCTTGAAGAAAAGGTGGCAACCCCAACTATATCATCCATACCAAGGACTCCCTGGAGGCTGGGGTCACCTTCCTGAAGGCTCCCAGGAAGGTGTATAGCTGGGGGTAGTGTCTGGAGGTGTGTTGTACGGGGAGGTGGTGGAGAGGTCAGCTGGGGCCTCAGCTGCTTCCTCTTCGACTGCAATCCCCGGGGGGTGGAATTTGTGACAGTGGCTGCCGCACCATAGATGGGGTAACTGCGGGGTCCACCGATTGACCAACCAACCCATGGGGGGTTTGCATTGTTTGCCTCCCCCCCCAAAAAATATGCAAGCCACCACTGATCCCAACCTGAATTGCTGGCTGCAAGAAATCAATGGCCCCTTACCTGTCCCTATGCAGAGAGCGGCCAGGAGGAGGATGCTTGCATATGCTGCCATTGTGAGCTGGAGGAGACTTGTGACAACCCCAAGGCTTTGTGCCCTAATATATACATCTTCATGTGTTTGCTACAGCCGTCACCATGAAAACTACACTGTGTACTCCATCCCGGCCTCCCTAACACAAACACTGCTTTTTGTATAGATGACAAATTATTGGCAGTTCATCTACTGCATGTACGTACGTATATTCACTCCCAATGCTAGCAAACTGCAGTCAATGGAGCGTGACAATTTTTTGTTTCTTTGTAACATTTGTACAAAAGGAGACAAACTGTTTTTGTTGCTCGGAAGATTGTAGCGATTGGGTTTTCTAAGTATACTAGAAATGTGTTGCACTGTTGTATCTATATGAATCGTATAAAACAACATATATGTGGGAAAAAAAACAAGTCCACCTTGTTACAAAAGTTATATAGTGAGAGCCGGTTCACACCAGGGCGACTCAGGATCCGACTTCAGGTCACCCCGAGACGGCCCAAGTCGTCCCAAGTCGCGCTGTAATGTTAATCTATGGAGCCGTCTCAATGCACACTACTGAAGTCGCTCCGACTTCAAAAAGGGTTCCTGTACTACTTCAATCCGACTTCTACCCATTGATTTCAATGGAAGTCGCCTCAAAGTCAGATCTCCATCTATATGGACGCGACAGTGTCTCCTTGAGGAGGAACTCCACGCCAAATTTTAAATAAAAAAACGGCATGGGTTCCCCCTCCAGGAGCATACCAGGCCCTTAGGTCTGGTATGGATTTTAAGGGCAACCCCCTACGCCAAAAAAAACGGCGTGGGGGTCCCCACAAAATCCATACCAGCCCTTTATCCGAGCACGAAGCCTGGCCGGTCAGGAAAGGGGGTGGGGACGAGCGAGCCCCCCACCCCAAAGCACCTTGTCCCCATGTTGATGAGGACAAGGGTCTCTTCCCAACAACCCTGGCCGTTGGTTGTCGGGGTCTGCGAGCGGGGGGCTTATCGGAATCCGGGAGCCCCCTTTAACTAGTAGCTGACCGCCTACTGTCAAATGACGGCGGGACGGTGCAGCTCTTGTGGCGGGCCATATGACGGCGCTCGCTTTTTGGCCTCTAGGGGGCGTGCCTGTCGCGTAGCTGGGGACCCGATGCGCGTGCCTGGTGGCCGCGATGTCCGCCAGGCACCCGCAATTGCCCGGTAATCGAGCAGGATGTGGATCTGTGCGTGTAAACACACAGATCCACGTCCTGTCAGAGGAGAGGAGACCGATGGTGTGTCCCTTGTACATAGGGACACTGATCGGTCCCCTCCCCCAGTCAGTCCCCTCCCCCCACAGTTAGAATCACTCATATAGGGAACATATTAACCCCTGCAGTGCCCCCTAGTGTTAACCCCTTCCCTGCCAGTCACATTTATACAGTAATCAATGCATTTTTATAGCACGGATCGCTGTATAAATGTGAATGGTCCCAAAAATGTGTCAAAAGTGTCCAAAGTGTCCGCCGCAATGTCGCAGTCACGATAAAAATCGCAAATCGCCGCCATTACTAGTAAAAAAAAATAATAATAAAAAATGTCATAAATCTATCTCCTATTTTGTAGACGCTATAACTTTTGCGCAAACCAATCAATATACGCTTATTGCGTTTTTTTTTTTACCAAAAATATGTAGAAGAATACGTATCGGCCTAAACTGAGGAAAAAATTTGTTTAAAAAAAAAATTGGATATTTATTATAATAAAAAGTAAAAAATATTGCGTTTTTTCAAACTTGTCCCTCTTAATTTGTTTATAGCGCAAGAAATAAAAACTGCAGAGGTGATCAAATACCACCAAAATAAAGCTCTATCTGTGGGGAAAAAATGATAACAATTTTATTTGGGTACATCCTTGCATGACCGCGCAATTGTCATTCAAAATGCGACAGCGCTGAAAGCTGAAAAATGGCCTGGTCAGGAAGGAGGTGTTTGTGCCTGGTAGGCAAGTGGTTAATAAGGGGGCCCCCAGATCCCGGCCCCCCA
Organism: Lithobates sylvaticus; assembly: GCA_028564925.1. Taxonomy (NCBI): domain Eukaryota; kingdom Metazoa; phylum Chordata; class Amphibia; order Anura; family Ranidae; genus Lithobates; species Lithobates sylvaticus. The sequence goes on from CM053030.1 coordinate 526,643,458, forward strand.
CCCTATGTGAATGAGTATGGGGTACGATGTACCCCTACCCATTCACCTAAGGTGTAAAAGTGTAAATAAAAAAAACACACATTTTTTAAAAATATTTTATTGCACTGCTCCGGGGGGTCTTCTTCCATCTTGGGGGGTCTTCTCGCCGGACTCCTCCGCTCTCTTCTGCTCTTTTACCTAGCTCTTTCACGAGCGGAGGAGCCCGGCTTTCTTCTTCGTCGTCGCCGCCGTCGTCTGGGGGTCTCGTTCCGCCTTCGGGGGTCTTCCGGGGTCTCTTCTGTTCTTGCCACTGTCGCTGCTGTCTGCGCCGTCTTTTTCTTCTTCTTCCTCTTCTTCTTCTTAGGTAAAAGAGCAGAAGAGAGCGGAGGAGTCTGGCGAGAAGACCCCCCAAGACGGAAGAAGACCCCCGGAGCAGTGCAATAAAATATTTTAAAAAAATGTGTGTTTTTTTTATTTACACTTTTACACCTTGGGTGAATGGGTAGGGGTACATCGTACCCCATACTCATTCACATAGGGAGGGGGCCGGGATCTGGGGCCCCCTTATTAAAGGGGGCTCCCGGATTCCGATAAGCCCCCCGCCCGCAGACCCCGACAACCAATGGCCAGGGTTGTTGGGAAGAGTCCTTGTCCTTATCAACATGGGGACAAGGTGCTTTGGGGTGGGGGGCCGCAGGGCGCCCCCCTTCCCCAAAGCACCCACCTCCCCATGTTGAGGGTATGCGGCCTGGTACGGTTCAGGAGGGGGTGGGGCGCTCGCTCGTCCCCACCCCCTTTCCTGACCGGCCAGGCTGCCTGCTCGGATAAGGGTCTGGTATGGATTTTGGGGGGACACCCACGCCGTTTTTTCGGCGTAGGGTTTGCCCTTAAAATCCATACCAGACCTAAGGGCCTGGTATGCTCCTGGAGGGGGAACCCATGCCGGTTTTTTGTTTAAAATGTGGCGTGGAGTTCTCCCTCCAGAGCTGATTATTCTCTGATTGGCCACGGCCAAAAACGCCTGGCCTGGGGCGACTTAAAGTCATGTTGTAAGTCATCCCAAGTCGTGTTGAAGTAGCTCCTCAAGTCGTGTCTAAGTTGCCTTCAAAAGTCGCGCTGGAAGTCGTGTCGCCCTGGTGTGAACCGGCTCTTAGTCTTGTTGAAACAATACACAAGTCTGTCTAGTTCAACCAATAAATGGGAGGGAAAAAAATCAAACAATCTTACAGTATATACACAATCCTATACCCACTGTATAGATGAAGGCGAAAAACCCCAGCAAAGCATGATCCAATTTGCTCCAGCAGGGAACAAAATTCCTTCCTGATCCCAGAGAGGCAATCGGATTTTCCCTGGATAAACCTTACCTATAAATGTCAGTACCCAGTTATATTACGTACGTTTAGGAAAGATTCCAGGGCCTTTTTTAAAGAAATCTACTGAGCTGGGCAGAATCACCTCTGGAGGGAGTCTATTCCACATTTTCATAGCTCCTAAAGTGGATGTAAACCCCCAAATGTTGATGTCATAATGTAATAAGATTTCTTTTCATTTGAGCCCAGTCTTGCCACACAGATTTACTCCAGCCCTGAGAAATCCTCTTTTATTGTTCAGTTAGAAAAATCTTGACAAAGTGCTGAAAACTTTGTCAAAAATGCCCCCTTGCTGTGAGTGACAGGTGATTTACATATCTCATGCACTAGCCTGAGACAGGCACAGACCACAGATCCACAGACCAGAGTGAAAGAAAATGTATTCTCGAGTGAACAGCAAGAAGAATATAGGGGATATGTATGTAGTCAGAGTTGGGCAGAGTAGAACATCCAGTGATCTGATGATTGTTATAGTGCAGTGTGTGTGTCTGAGGTCACCTGATCACAGATAACATTCCTTTCCATCACCAGGATTTGTTACGTGGGGGGAGGGGTGGATTTCTCACTTTTTATAATTACACAGGATGTGCCTGTCTCAGGCTAGTGCATGAGATATGTAAATCACCTGTCACTCACAGCAAGGGGGCGTTTTTGACAAAGTTTTTAGCACTTTGTCAAGATTTTTCTAACTGAACAATAAAAGAGGATTTCTCAGGGCTGGAGTAAATCTGTGTGGCAAGACTAGGCTCAGATGAAAGGAAATCTTATTCGCTACATTATGACATCAAAATATTTTTTTGGGGTTTACATCCACTTTAAGCCTCGTACACACGATCGGATTTTCCAGCAAGAAATGTGTGATGACAGGCTGTTGGCGGAAAATCCGACGGTTTGTACGCTCCATCGGACAATTGTTGTTGGATTTTCACCAGACAAATGTTGGAAGGCAGGTTTATAAATTTTACCCGGACAAATGTCTGTTGTCGGATTTTCCGAGCGCATGTACACAAGTCCGTTGGACAAAAGTCCAAATTACAAACACGCATGCTCGGAAGCAAGGACAAGCCAGAAGCGGTCGGTCTTGTAAACTAGCGCTCGTAATGGAGAATTAACATTTGTGACACGGCAAATTATGAAATCTGGAAATGCAGCGCACAATTCTCTTCGGAAGCACCCGCAAAGCGCTTCAGCAGCTGGGCTTTGGGGTGCTTTTCAAGGACAAGGAAAAGGACAGCTAAAACAAAGGTAAAGCGCCGCTGACATGGGAATTTATAAATAGGCAACTCCTATCCTCATATTGATTAGTGGTTCCAAAGTAATAATAACTACTGCAGTAGGGAGCAGACACAAAAGATACGCTCAGCATCTTTCCAAATAACTGTTCTGCTTTATTATGACGCAATTGAAGGTTTTTATACACATGATTATGTAGGTGTCACATTAATGTTACACATTGTACTTTTATGGTAACAAGGGGCGTAACATAGGCAGACTAATTCTAATCAGGACTCGAAAGAATGCAAACATGTACTGAAAACATTATTAGTGCCGTGTGCACAGTGAGGGCGTAGAGTTGCCACCTCATCCCTTTAAACCCGAACACCTTTGAATTACACAGGTTCTGAGGCTAATTAAATGCAGATAAGGCACCAAGTGAGCTTAATTACCACCTTAATCAGCCACAGAATCTGTGTAATTAACCGCTTCCCGACCTCCTAACGCCGATATACGTTGGCAAAATGGCACGGGCAGGCAAAATCACGTACCTGTACGTGATCGTGCATGTGCCTGCCTGTGGGTCGCGCGCGCGCCGCCAGTGGCGCGCTCGCGACCTGGTCGGGAGCTCCGTGACCCCGGCCGCGGGACCAGCGGACCCGATCGCCGCTGGTGTCCCGCGATCGGGTTACGGAGCTGAAGAACGGGGAGAGGTCTGTGTAAACAAACCTCTCCCCGCGCTTCCTACACTGCCTGTCACTGATCGGCTGTTCCCTGTCATCGGGAACGCCGATCAATGACGTCAGACGTACAGCCACGCCCCCTACTGTAAAAAAAAACACAACACGTCACACTGACTCCTCCCCGCCCCCTAGTGGTTAACTCTTTCACTACAACTGTCATTTACATAGGAATCAGTGCTATTTAAAAAGCACTGATTTCTGTATAAATGACAAATGTCCCAAAAATGTGTCAAAAATGTCCGATGTGTCCGCCATAATGTCGCAGTCACAATAAAAATCGCTGATCGCCGCCATTACTAGTAAAAAAAAAATATTAATAAAAATGCTATAAAACTATCCCCTATTTTGTAAACGCTATAACTTTTGCGCAAACCAATCAATAATCGCTAATTGCGATTTTTTTTTACCAAAAATATGTAGAAGAATACGTATCGGCCTAAACTGAGGAAAAAAATTGTTTTTTTATATATTTTTTTGGGGATATTTATTATAGCAAAAAGCAAAAAATATTGCATTGTTTTCAAAATTGTCGCTCTATTTTTGTTTATAGCGCAAAAAATAAAAACCGCAGGGGCGATCAAATACCACCAAAAGAAAGCTCTATTTGTGGGAAAAAAAGGACGCCAATTTTGTTTTGAAGCCACGTCGCACGACCGCGCAATTGTCAGTTAAAGCGACGCAGTGCCGAATCGCAAAAAGGGGCCTGGTCCTTTGGCTGCCAATTGGTCCGGGGCTGAAGTGGTTTATATGTGTTCGTGTTTAAAGGGATGAGGTGGCAACCATAAGTGAGGGCCGTGTGCAATACATACAAAATAGAATACAATTATATACCGAACTTTCCTTTACAGTCTCCTCTCTTTTGATCAATATTTTGATCACTAACCATGCCTGCTATCACCTTAACCCGGAACCTCCACACGCTTAGGTGGAGGAAGTCCTGGCCAAAGAAGCAAAAACTCCATTGTGGAGAATATAATAGCTTTTTTCATTACAAAAGGACTTTTCATTGTGAAAAAAAAAAAAAACATGATTGATAAGTCGTATTTACAGAGTATTAGCTGTACACTCCTGTGGCCAGAATGGCCTTCTAGCTCAATTGTTGGTATGCTGACTTTATCAGCAAATGTAAACAGACAATTCTACATAAAATGGAAGACGTACAAAAGACAAATACGACTTCAACATTATATATATATCAACATCAAATCACATTATATATATATATATATATATATATATATATATATATATATATATATATATATATATATATATATATTCCTTACAATTAACATAATTGAATAAATAGTACCCTAGACTGTGATTCCAAAAGGCAAACAAATCACAGACATTTATTTAACCACTTGACCACTGGGCAGTTAAACCCTCTTCCTAACCAGACCAATTTTCAGCTTTCGGTGCTCTCACACTTTGAATGACAATTACTCAGTCATGCAACACTGTACCCAAATGAATTTTGTGTCCTTTTTTTCACACAAATGCAGCTTTCTTTTGGTGGTATTTAATCACCGCTGGGTTTTTTATTTTTTGCGCTATAAATCAAAAAATACTGAAAATTTGGTAAAAAAAAATAATAATTCTTTGTTTCTATTAAAAATCATTGCAGAATATTGGCGAGTATTGGCGAGTATTGGCGAGTATTGGCAGAGTATTGGCAAGTATTGGCAGAGTATTACAGTGTTGCACAGTGGTGGCAGAGCATTGCACAGTGGTTGCAGAGCGTTGCACAGTGGTTGCAGAGTATTGCACAGTGGTTGCAGAGTATTGCACAGTGGTTGCAGAGCGTTGCACAGTGGTTGCAGAGTATTGCACAGTGGTTGCAGAGTATTGCACAGTGGTTGCAGAGCATTGCACAGTGGTGGCAGAGTATTGCACAGTGGTTGCAGAGTATTGTACAGTGGTGGCAGAGCATTGCACAGTGGTGGCAGAGCATTGCACAGTGGTGGCAGAGTATTGCACAGTGGTTGCAGAGCATTGCACAGTGGTGGCAGAGCATTGCACAGTGGTGGCAGAGTATTGCACAGTGGTGGCAGAGCATTGCACAGTGATTGCAGAGCATTGCACAGTGGTGGCAGAGTATTGCACAGTGGTGGCAGTGTATTGACCAGCGCTGTGGGCACTACACATCCAGCCCACAGCGCTGGTCCCGTCTCTTCCCCTCTCCGCTTCTCCCCTCTCTGTACCGATCGGTACAGAGAGGGGAGGGAGGAACCGGCGTCATGACGTGGTTTGTGTACATGTGATCGCTCCGTCATTTGACGGAGCGATCACGTGGTAAACGGCCGCTATCAGCGGCTGTTTACCGTGATCCGTGATGCGCCGGGTCCTCGGGACCCGGCGGTCACGGATGTTCCCGAGTGCGCGCCCCAGGGGGCATGCGGGAGCAAGTTTCTGGGAGGACGTCCATAGGACGTCCACTTAGAACAAGCCGACCGCGCTGTGGCCGTCTTTCGACTATAGCGCGGTCGGCATGTGGTTAATTCAGTGATTTTTGCAGTGTCTGGTGTGGATTTAGGTGACTTTTAAATGATCCTTCCAAAGGATCTGGAATTGGGGAGAAAACACATAAATGAGCTTGTCAAAAACCTTAAAAGATCAGCAACATTCTCTGTGAGATCCGAATGGAGGACTTCAGCTGCTGAGAAAAAATATGTGAATAACACACTCCCAAACCAAATCCCATAGGGAGAGAGTCCAACATCCCCTTAGGGGCTTGATAAAATATAAGAAAACAATCAGGCAAACGTTTTCTAGTTTCTTACTCTACTTTTTCCGCTACATTGTAGACAGTAGGGGGGGGGGGGTGTAAAAATAAAACCTCAAAACTTCTAATAAGAACTCTTTTATAAAAATGATCTCCTCTGTTATGCCGCGTACACACGGTCGGAATTTCCGATGGAAACAGTCCGATGGGAGCTTTTCATCGGATTTTCCGACCGTGTGTATGCCCATCGGTCTTTTTCTGTCGGAATTTCCGATGGACTTTGGATTGAGAACCTGTTCTTAATTTTTCCGACGGAAAACCGTTCGGTCGGATTTTCCAATCGTGTGTATGCAATTCCGACACGCAAAATTCCGACGCATGCTCAGAAGCATTAAACTTCCCTTTTATAGTGCAGTCGAACGTGTTTTATGCCGTGGTGTTATTGACCGTCGGAATTTGGTGTGACCGTGTTTAGGCAAGACAGTCTGAGCGAAATTCCGTCGGAATTCCGACGGGAAAACCATCAGAGCTTTTTCCGACAAGAATTCCAACCGTGTGTACGCGGCATTACTCTCTGTATATTCTGCACTCTGTACTTACAAACTACTTCTGATGACACTTTTTTTTACTGTGGCCTTTGTGGTAGCATTTGCCACTGCATACTCATAATATCCTGACTTGGGCATCTGGATATATCTTTTTGTAATCTCTGGAAGGGATGTTGAGCTTTTGGTAACACCTTTGGTAACAGGTACAGTGTCTTGCCAAAAGTATTCACCCCCCTTGGCATTTTTCGTGTTTTGTTGCCTCACAACCTGGAATTAACACAGATTGTTTGAGGATTTGCATCATTTAATTTACAGAACATGCCCAAAACTTTGAAGATTTTTTTTATTGTGAAGCAAACAACAAATAGGACAAAATAAAACAAAAAAAGTCAATGTGCATAACTATTCACCCCCCTTAAATCAATACTTTGTAGAGCCACCTTTTGCGGCTATCGCAGCTCCAAGTCGCTTTGGATAAGTCTCTATGAGCTTGCCACATCTTTTTGCCCATTCTTCCTTGCAAAGCTGCTCCAGCTCCTTCAACGATTCGTTATGTAATGTGTATGCTATTATTACATTTTAAGAGACACGGAAAATTACGAATCGAAAAAAAAAGTTACGAATGTACGAATTTTTTCGTTCAATCCATTCGAAGCACGTTAAGCAGTAAGGATGAGCCCGGTGTTCGATTCGAACCCATGTTCGAATCAAGCACCGGGTGTTCGCTCGCTCGGCGAGCCCAGAACTATTGGGGCCGCTCGCATCAAATTCGTGTGATGCGAGCGGCCCCGCAATGCATTGCGGCCCGCGCAGTGCAATGCTGGCTGATGATTGGCCAAGCATGCACTGTGACCCCGCATGCTTGGCCAATCACAGCGCCGGCAGCGAGGAGAGCCATAATTGGCTACAGGCAGGATGCCTGTAGCCAATTATAGCTCAGGGGCTTTAATACACGCCCCACGGTATAAGAGGCCGCCGCGGCGGCGGCCTCGCATATTATGTTTCACTCACAGTGTCAGCGTGTCAGTGTGCTGCTGACTGCTGACAACAATATGTGCTTTATTTCTGGGGATATGTGTGTGCATGCTGTTAGAACAGCATTGCAGTATCACATCTGGGGGGTGTCTATATGTGGCCTGTGAAGGGGGGCAGGTTTCCTGTGCTTAGAACTTTCCCTGCAAAAAAGTATCATTTTAAATCACTCGCGGCTAATGAATTGATGGCTCCTGTAACACAGAGAGCTGTCATTCATTAATAAAAAACAAAAAAAAAAATAGCGTAGGGGTCCCCCCAAATTCAATAACCAGGCCCTTCAGGTCTGGGATGGATATTAAGGGGGATCCCAGCCAAAAAAAAAAAAAAAAAATGGCGTAGGGTCCCCCTCAAAATCCATACCAGACCCTTGAGGTCTGGTATGGATTTTAAGGGGAACCCTAGCCAAAAAAAATGGCGTGGGGTCCCCCTCAAAATCCATACCAGACCCTTATCCGAGCACGCAACCTGGCAGGCCGCAGGAAAAGAGGGGGGGACGAGAGCGGCCCCCCCTCTCGCCTGAACCGTACCAGGCCACATGCCCTCAACATTGGGAGGATGCTTTGGGGGTCTAAGACCCCTAAAGCACCTTGTCCCCATGTTGATTAGGACAAGGGCCTCTTCCCCACAACCCTGGCCGGTGGTTGTGGGGGTCTGCGGGCGGGGGGCTTATCGGAATCTGGAAGCCCCCTTTAACAAGGGGACCCCCAGATCCCGGCCCCCCCCCTGTGTGAAATGGTATGTACCCCTACCATTTCACCAAAAAAGTGGCAAAAATGGTAAAAATGACAGGAGACAGTCTTTGACAATTCCTTTATTAAAATCTTCTTTCTTCTTTCTTCATCCTTCGGATTCTTCATCTTCTCCTTCCTTCATCTTCTTCCATCTTCTTCTTCCATTTTCTTCTTCCTCCGATCCGCTTCTTCTTGCGCTGGTCTTCTCGTCCTTCTCGTCCGGCATCTTCTTCCGTCGGTGTCATTGTCGGTGTCTCTTCTAGGGCCGCTCCGCGCAATGGGAGGCTCCCGCTGTGTGAGGCTCCGCTCCGTCTGACAGGTCTTTTATAACGGAGGGCACCTGGTGACCCTGCCCCCCTCTGACGTCATGGGGAAAGCCATAGGGAATTCCCCATGACGTCCCCGTGCGTCAGAGGGGGCGGGGTCACCAGGTGCCCTCCATTATAAAAGACCTGTCAGACGGAGCGGAGCCTCACACAGCGGGAGCCTCCCATTGCGCGGAGCGGCCCAAGAAGAGACACCGACGCCGACGGAAGAAGATGCCGGACGAGAAGGACGAGAAGACCAGCGCAAGAAGAAGCGGATCGGAGGAAGAAGAAGGTGGAAGAAGATGGAAGAAGATGACGGAAGGAGAAGATGAAGAAACCGAAGGATGAAGAAAGAAGAAAGAAGATTTTAATAAAGGAATTGTCAAAGACAGTCTCCTGTCATTTTTACCATTTTTGACACTTTTTTGGTGAAATGGTAGGGGTACTTTTGTACCCCCTTACCATTTCACACAGGGGGGGGGGCAAGATCTGGCGGTCCCCTTGTTAAAGGGGGCTTCCAGATTCCGATAAGCCCCCCGCCCACAGACCCCCACAACCAATGGCCAGGGTTGTGGGGAAGAGGCCCTTGTCCTCATCAACATGGGGACAAGGTGCTTTGGGGGGGACCCCAAAGCATCCTCCCAATGTTGAGGGCATGTGGCCTGGTACGGTTCAGGCGGGAGGGGGGGCCGCTCTCGTCCCCCCTCTTTTCCTGCGGCCTGCCAGGTTGCGTGCTCGGATAAGGGTCTGGTATGGATTTTGAGGGGGACCCTACGCCATTTTTTTTGGCTAGGGTTCCCCTTAAAATCCATCCCAGACCTCAAGGGTCTGGTATGGATTTTGAAGGGGACCCTACGCCATTTTTTTTTGGCTGGGGTTCCCCTTAATATCCATCCCAGACCTGAAGGGCCTGGTTATTTAATTTGGGGGGACCCCCACGCTTTTTTTTTTGTTTTTTTATTAATGAATGACAGTTCTCTGTGTAACAGGAGCCATCAATTCATTAGCTGCGAGTGCTTTTAAACAGCTTTTTTCCTGCAAAAATGACACTTTTTGCAGGGAAAGTTCTAAGCACAGGAAACCTGCCCCCCTTCACAGGCCACCTATAGACACCCCCCAGATGTGATACTGCAATGCTGTTCTAACAGCACGCACACACAAATCCCCAGAAATAGAGCATATCTTGTCAGCAGTCAGCAACACACTGACACGCTGACACTGTGACTGAAACATAATATGCGAGGCCGCCGCCGCCGCCGCGGCGGCCTCTTATACCGTGGGGCGTGTACTAAAGCCCCTGAGCTATAATTGGCTACAGGCATCCTGCCTGTAGCCAATTATGGCTCTCCTCGCTGCCGGCGCTGTGATTGGCCAAGCATGCGGGGTCACAGTGCATGCTTGGCCAATCATCAGCCAGCATTGCACTGCGACTAGCGCAATGCATTGCGGGTCTCTCGCATCACACGAATTTGATGCGAGCGGCCCCAATAGTTCTGGGCTCGCCGAGCGAGCGAACGCCCGGTGCTCGATTCGAACATGGGTTCGAATTGAACACCGGGCCCATCCCTACTCAGATGCAGTGTAGTTCCGCTTTAAATCCAAGGACATGTATGACATTCAAGGAGCTGCATGACATCCAAGGAGCTGCATGACATCCAATGAGGTGCATGAGATCCAAGGAGCTGCATGAGATCCAAGGAGGTACATGACATTCAAGGAGCTGCATGACATCCAAGGAGCTGCATGACATCCAAGGAGGTACATGACATCCAAGGAGCTGTATGACATCCAAGGAGCTGCATGACATTCAAGGAGCTGCATGACATTCAAGGAGGTGCATGACATTCAAGGAGGTGCATGACATTCAAGGAGCTGCATGACATCCAAGGAGCTGCATGACATCCAAGGAGCTGAATGACATCCAAGGAGGCACATGACATCCAAGGAGGAGCATGACATCCAAGGAGGAGCATGACATCCAAGGAGGTGCATGACATTCAAGGAGGTGCATGACATTCAAGGAGCTGCATGACATTCAAGGAGGCGCATGACATCCAAGGAGGCGCATGACATCCAAGGAGCTGCATGACATCCAAGGAGGTACATGACATCCAAGGAGCTGTATGACATCCAAGGAGCTGCATGACATTCAAGGAGCTGCATGACATTCAAGGAGGTGCATGACATTCAAGGAGGTGCATGGCATTCAAGGAGGTGCATGACATCCAAGGAGCTGCATGACATCCAAGGAGCTGAATGACATCCAAGGAGGCACATGACATCCAAGGAGGAGCATGACATCCAAGGAGGAGCATGACATCCAAGGAGGTGCATGACATTCAAGGAGCTGCATGACATTCAAGGAGCTGCATGACATTGAAGGAGGCGCATGACATCCAAGGAGGCGCATGACATCCAAGGAGGTGCATGACATTAAAGGAGGTGCATGACATCCAAGGAGCTGCATGACATCCAAGGAGGTGCATGACATTCAAGGAGGTGCATGACATTCAAGGAGCTGCATGACATTCAAGGAGGCGCATGACATCCAAGGAGGTGCATTGAATATGAAAATGTATGGCACCTGCAGCACCATGTGGTTTGGCGCACATGAAAACGCGCATTTTCAGGTGCCTGGGGGTGTCACCAATAATCAATGGCCACGAGTCTGCTCAATGGCAGCGTGTTTCTCTATGTGTTGGGAAAGCGTGTCTTTTTGCTTGTGGTCGCGGGACACATAGAGCAATAAATGAAATAAAGTACACAACCTCTAAAAAAATTTAAAAAAAAATAAAAAAGGAAGGTAAAAGATAGGGATGAGCCAAACACCCCCTGGTTCGGTTCGCACCAGAACCTACGAACGGACTGAAAGTTTGCGCGAACTTTAGAACCCAGTTAAAGTCTATGGGACTCAAACGTTCGAAATCAAAATTGCTAATTTTAAAGGCTAATAACAGTGTAGCGCAAGCCGGCGGGGACTCTTTCCATGCTGCCCCCCCTGCAAAGTGCTGCCTTAGGCCTGGGCCTTGTCAGCCTAGGCCAGGATACAGCGTTGCAACTGTCCCTGATTTGGAGGGACTGTCCCTGATTTGGAGCAATGTCCCTCTTTTTCCTCCTCATTTGTCCCTCATGTTGGTCTGATCTCTATAATTGTATATAAAATGCACTTTTTACCTTTCAAAAAGTGTTTTCAGCACTAAACCTTTCATCCAATTTCTAAATTGCTACATTTGTAAATTCCAAGAGCCAAATATAAAGGAATACGGTGTCCTATACCTACATACTTAATAGGAGAACATGCAGCAGCAGCTCCAAGAAGTGGTGGCCCGGCCGGGCCGCCTGGGCATGTGGGGGAAGATCTGTGTAACTTTAACCAGCTGGATGATTATATCTAGGGTTACCACCCATCCGGGATTCACCTGGACAGTCCGGGTTTGGAATTGTGTGTCTGGGTTTCAGACCTCCTGAGAATGGACACATTGAGAATGGACTGCGGTTCCCCAAGTAACTGAGTACCACTACCACCGAGTACATAAGTGTGCTCACAGGCCGCACCCCAAAAACATGGACAGGAGAGGAAAGAGGGCTTGATCTCCTTCTGCTCCTCCTGCCCTTACCCCTCTGTCTGCCCACTCACACTCCAATCCCCGGTATTCTGTGCTCAGGAAAGGGATGCGTGGGCTGGAAATTTGAAGCTCAGCAGCCGGCAGATGTGGATGAAAGGTGTCAGTACTTGAACCTCCATCCTCTGGTGAGTGAGCGTACCATCCAACGTCTGATCCCCCTTCCTTCCTTCCAACGTCTGATCCCCCTTCCTCCCTTCCAACGTCTGATCCCCCTTCCTCCCTTCCAACGTCTGATCCCCCTTCCTCCCTTCCAACGTCTGATCCCCCTTCCTCCCTTCCAACGTCTGATCCCTCTTCCTCCCTTCCAACGTCTGATCCCCCTTCCTCCCTTCCAACGTCTGATCCCCCTTCCTCCCTTCCAACGTCTGATCCCCCTTCCTCCCTTCCAACGTCTGATCCCCCTTCCTCCCTTCCAACGTCTGATCCCCCGTCCTCCCTTCCAACGTCTGATCCCCCTTCCTCCCTTCCAACGTCTGATCCCCCTTCCTCCCTTCCAACGTCTGATCCCCCTTCCAACGTCTGATCCCCCTTCCTCCCTTCCAACGTCTGATCCCCCTTCCTCCCTTCCAACGTCTGATCCCCTTCCTCCCTTCCAACGTCTGATCCCCCTTCCTCCCTTCCAACGTCTGATCCCTCTTCCTCCCTTCCAACGTCTGATCCCCCTTCCTCCCTTCCAACGTCTGATCCCTCTTCCTCCCTTCCAACGTCTGATCCCCCTTCCTCCCTTCCAACGTCTGATCCCCCTTCCAACGTCTGATCCCCCTTCCTCCCTTCCAACGTCTGATCCCCCTTCCTCCCTTCCAACGTCTGATCCCCCTTCCTCCCTTCCAACGTCTGATCCCCCTTCCTCCCTTCCAACGTCTGATCCCCCTTCCTCCCTTCCATATATTATTTGTTATAATCTCTTTTAAATTTCTATTACTCTTCTATAGTGTGTGGGGTTTTCTTTTTCCTTCCTATTTCTTTTCTCTCACATCCCCCCCCCCCCCCCCCCCGATCCCACCCACCCTATTTCCCAATACCTCTCGTCTTTTTTTTTGTCTCGTCAACCATTTTTCTATTCCCTACATTTTATATAATCGTTTCGACATATTTCCAAGTTTGTTTAAATGTCTGCCATCTTTTCCATTTTTTCAAATCATCTTCTTCTCCTTCCTCTCCATTATATCTCAATTTTTCAAGGTGATATATTTCTTCCACTCTTAGAGCCCATTCTCTTTTAGTTGGTGCTTCTTCATGCTGCCATTTTTTCGGGATAAGACCCTTGGCTGCATTTAACATCTGGGGGATCAATGTTTTTATATATTGTTTTATTGGGTCGTCAGTCCCATGAAATAAGCATATCCAAGGGTCTTCCTTTATGGTGACATCGGTGATTGTTTTTATGAGGCTTAGAATCTCTCTCCAAAATTTTTTTATTTTTGGACACTCCCACCAAATATGGGCCATTGTGCCCAGCTTATTACATCCCCTCCAGCAGTTCTGTGAGTTATCTAGGTAGAATTTGTTAAGTTTATCAGGTGTCATATACCATCTGGAAAGGCATTTGTAGTTCATCTCTGCCGTCAAGGTGTCAATAGCTGATTTGTGGGTTAATTTCAATATTTTTTTGATTTTGTGCATATAATCATGTGCGCCCATTTCCGTACCCCATTTTAAGAAAAAAGGCGGTATCTCCAGTTTCTCCTCTGCAAGAATAGCTCTATAGAGCCGAGATATTGTTTTCTTTTTTTTTTTTGTCCCCGTTTCAGCGCAGGTTTTTTCTAGTGCTGTGTAATTTTCTTTTGTTCTCATCGGTTGGGGGAGGCTTCTTACAAAATGGACCAACTGTAGATATCGCCGCTCATTTATTCTTATTTGTGCTGCATTATGCTGTAATTCTACTAGTGTTTTTATTCTTCCTTTATCTATTATATCTTTCAATTGCGTGTTTTCCCCTAACCATTGACCCCCTAGGTGTCTTTTTCCTGGTGGAAAATACTCATTATCACTCAAAATCATTAACGGTGAATTATACTTCCACTTATATAGTTTGTGTAATAGATCCCATATTTTTAATACATTTTTAGTTTTTTTTTGTGTGTTAGTGCCCAAACCTCTTAAATGTGGGGGAATCCAAATGACCTTTCTTAAACTATTTTCACTTATGATACTCTCCATTTTAACCCAGTGTTTGTCTTCTGTTTCCCGTGCCCACTCTATTGCTCGTGACACCGTGACCGCGTAGTAATATTTTTTTAAGTCCGGGATACCCATTCCTCCTTGATCCTTATTCTGCTTCAAAGTGTTGCGAGAGATCCTAGGTTTTTTATTTTGCCAGATGAATCTGCTTATTATAGAATTTAAAGTTTGAAAATAATAGTCTGGGAGAGGGATTGGTAACATTGAAAATTTATATGTAACTTTAGGTAAAGGCACCATTTTAACTGTATTGATCCGGCCAAACCATGACAGGGGCCTTAAGGATAGTTTTTTGGTCTCATTTTTGATTTCATCTAATAGTGGAATATAGTTCTCGCTGAATAATTGTTCTACTGAGTTTGCTAACTTAATCCCCAGGTATTTTAAACCTTTCTTCTTCCAAGGAAATGGATATTCTTTTTGTAGCTTGTGTATATCGTTAGATTCCATATTTATGTTCAGGATTTCCGATTTATTTAAGTTGATTTTGAAGTTTGCTATTTCTCCGCATTGTTTTAGCGTTTCAATCAATCGTGGCATTGTCTTTTTAGGTTCAGAGACGTAGAACAGCAGGTCGTCGTCAAAAGCCGCAACCTTATGCTCCACGTCTCCGATTTTTATTCCTCTAATGTCCTTATTTACTCTGATTGTTGCAAGCAATGGTTCTAGCGAGAGCACAAAAAGAAGTGGGGACCTTGTCTCGTCCCGTTTCTCATTGTAAAAGGAGTTGATTGATCCCCGTTGATTTTTATTGTTGCAGTCGGTACTTCGTATAATACCCTAATTCTTTGTATCATCCTGTCGCCCAGACCCATATGCTTCAATGTCGCCACCATGAGCCCCCAGTCTACACTGTCAAATGCTTTTTCAGCATCAATTGACAGAAATAGACCTGGGGGCCCATGAATTTTCATTTTTTGCAGCAGGAGGAGTGTTCTAACTCCGTTATCGCGCCCCTCTCTTCCTGAGACAAAGCCTACCTGGTCCATATGGACCAACTCACTCACTTTGTCTCTTAGCCGGTTGGCCAGGACTTTTGCATAAAGTTTTGTGTCACAGTTCAGGAGTGAGATTGGTCTGTAGCTTGGGCATAACATTTCGTCTTTACCTTCTTTTAAGATTACAGTTATCTGTGCTCTCTGTGCTTCTGAGCTTAACCCATAGTCTACACCAAGTCCGTTCATGTAATTGCAGAGCCTGGGTATCAAGATTTTCTCAAATTTCTTAAAATATTTCATGGGGAAGCCATCCGGGCCTGGGCTTTTCCCTGTTGGTGTTTCTAAGATGGCTTTTTTAACCGCTTCAATACCCGGCCATAGTCATATGACGCCCACAAGGTGGATCTACCATCCTGGGTGGGCGTCATATGACGTCCTCGGATTCCCGGCCGCCTGGATTCCCGGCCGCGGCATCGCTCGGGACCCGGTGCGAGTGCCCGGCGGCCGCGATGTCCGCCGGGCACCTGCGATTGCCCGTTAAAACAACGGGACCGGGCGGGACCGTGGAGCTGTGTGTGTAAACACACAGCTCCACGTCCTGTCAGCGGGGAGGAGACCGATCATGTGATCCCAGTACGGAGGATCACATGATCGGTCTCCTCCCCTTTAGTCCCCTCTCCCTACAGTTAGAATCACTCCTATTAGGGACACACATTAACCCCTCCAGCGCCCCTAGTGTTAACCCCTTCCCTGCCAGTCACATTTACACAGTAATCATTGCAATTTTATAGCAACGATCGCTGTGTAAATGTGAATGGTTCCAAAAATGTGTCAAAAGTGTCCGAAGTGTCCGCCGCAATGTCGCAGTCACGAAAAAAAAATCGCAGATCCCCGCCATTACCCCCGCCACTAAAAAAAAAAAAATTCAATAAATCTATCCCCTATTTTGTAGACGCTATAACTTTTGCGCAAACCGATCAATATACGCTTATTGCGATTTTTTTTTACCAAAAATATGTAGAAGAATACGTATCGGCCTAAACTGAGGAAAAAAATAGTTTTTTAAAAAAAAATGGGATATGTATTATAGCAAAAAGTAAAAAATATTGTGTTTTTTTTCAAAATTGTCGCTCTTCTTTTGTTTATAGCGCAAAAAATAAAAAACGCAGGGGCGATCAAATACCACCAAAAGAAAGCTCTATTTGTGGGAAAAAAAGGACGTCAATTTTGTTTGGGTGTAACGTCGCACGACCGCGCAATTGTTAGTTAAAGCGACGCAGTGCCGAATCGCAAAAAGTGCTCTGGTAAGGAAGGGTGTTTAAAAGCCCTGTATTGAAGTGGTTAATTTCCTGCTCCGTGATAGGGCCCTCTAACTCCTCACTATCATTTGGATTCAATTGAGAGACTCCTGATTCATCCAAGAACCGCTCCACCATGGCTGCCTTTCCCTTTCCTATGATGCCTTTCTTGACATCATAAAGTGTACTATAGTAATTTCGAAAAAAACTTCTGCTATCTCTTTTGTTTTATAGACTACTTCTCCTTGTTTATTTCAAATTTTTTCGATATAGTTTCTCGACTTTTCCTTCCTCAGGGACTTTGCCAGGTGTTTCCCAATTTTGTTGCCGCTCAGATATTTTCCTTTCAAAATTCTATTGAAAACCCTTTTTGTATCCTGTGTTAATAGATCTTTTAGTTCTTCTCTTTTGGATATAAGTTGATGATATATTTCTTGATGTCTCCCTTCAGGTCTTTTATGTAGCTGTTCTAATTCGTATATTTCCTCTGTTAGGCTTCTAGTTTCCCTTTCTCTCGCCTTTTTTTTCCCAGCCCCCATGGATATAAATATACCTCTTATATATGCCTTATGTGTTTCCCATAGTGTAGAATATGAAATATCTTGTGTGTCGTTAATTTCGAAAAAGTGCCGTCAATTCGTCGCTTATTCTATCTACATCTTGATTTTCACTAAGAAGCGCTTCATTTAGTAACCAGTTAAAAACTGGTCTCTGTGTTTTCATTTCTTCTACGGTCAACATTACTGGGGAATGGTCTGAAAGAGTAGCGATCCCTATTTCAACATCTGTCACTTTAGTCACTTTAGTCAGTGTATTATGATCAATTAAAAAATAATCGATACGTGTATACGTCCCATGTACAGGGGAGAAGAAGGTGTAGTCTCGTGCTTTGGGATGTAGAGCCCTCCACACATCCACCAGTTGGTTTTGGTGCAATTTTTGTTTCAATTTTTTGAGGGCCACCTGTCCCATCCCCTGTACGTGGGACGTACTGTCCTCTTGTGGGCTCAAACATAGATTGAAGTCTCCTGCCATTATTACTATCCCTCTCCTGAACTGTGCAAGGGTCCCTATCATTCTTTTTACAACCCTCTGCTGGCTTTTTATTTGGGGCGTATACATTACCCAGAGTACATTCTGTTTCCCCTATATATCCTCTTACAAAGAGGAATCTCCCCTCTGGATCCATAAGCCTTTCCTCTACTTTGAATCTAGTTTCTCTTGAAAACCCAATTGCAACTCCCTTTGCTTTATTAGTCGTTGAGTCGGCATAGAACCAGGTGGGATGTATAATATAATTTTACGTTGCCTCCTAAAAAGAGATGGGTCTCTTGGAGAAAGATTATATCTGCATGATGGCATTTAAGCTCTTTTAGGATCTTGTGTCTTTTGGCAGATGTGTTCAGTCCTCGGACGTTATATGTCAGGAACTTAATCTTGCTTTAGATTTTTTCTTTTTTCTTAACACAGAAGACGAGAGGTATTGTTCCCTAACCCATCTATCCCTCCCCCCTCCTCCCTGCCACCCCTCCCCTCCGCCCCTCCCTACACCCCTTCCCTCTCTCCCCGTCCTCCCCCCCCCCCCCCCCTCCTCTCGTCAATACTGACCCCTAGACCGTAAGCTGAAACGAATCTCATTCCTGCCCCAGGTCTTCTCACCTCGAGGTGTGGTTCTGAGCCCGCCTAACACTCCGCGCCCCTCCCACGGGCTAGTCCCAGGAGGGGAGTGGAGTGCCTATACGGTGCAGAGCTCTCCTCCCTCAATTTCCCGAGGTCCCCACCCCCAACCCAGTCTCGCTCCCAAAAAAAAAAGGGAGAAGAGGGCACATCCCTCAATAATAAACACTCTAACCTAACCCTTCTCTTTGCGACCATTCTGGGATTTCAATCTCCTGTATTTCCATTTTTTTACAGAATTCTGGTAGCTCTGAGAAATCTGAGTTTCGCGGATCTACCCATCTTGTAGCCCACCAGACAGTCTGGGAAACCCCAGTTGTATTTCACATTATCTACTCTCAGTTGTGTTAATAGAGGTCTAAGTAATCTCCTCCTGGCCAGCGTTTCCGGGGCCAGGTCTAAGAAAATTTGCAATTCTGTACCGTTGATTTTTAATGGGGGTTTTCCTCTAAGATTGCTCCATATTGCCGCCTTGTCCTCATAGTTCTGAAACTTTACCAAAATGTCTCTAGGGCCTTCAATTGGAATATGTTGAGGTTTCCTAACTCTATGTATCCTGTCTATTCTCAGCTCCGTCTCAGGGCTCTTATTCCAGACCGGTTTGAGGATCTCTTTTATTGTTTTTCTAAGATCTTCGCCGTTTTCTTCCGCAAGTGCGCGTATTCTTAAATTCTGTCTTCTATTTTGATTTTCGATTTCCTCTACTTTATGGTTCAATTTTCTTTGATTCAGCTTTGTCTCTCTGAGCTGCTCTTGTATCTTAATCATCTCCTGGGTATATTTATCTGTTTTATTCTCGATTTCCTCTATGCGATTTAATAGGTGGCTTAAGTCTGATCGAAGTGCTGATATATCCTTTTTGATTGAATTTTCCATTCTCAATAACATCTCTGATATTTCAGTTTTAGTTGGCATCTGAGGGTTCATAACTTGTTCCTCCGGGGCGCTTCTGTCCATTTCGGATTCGAGGGTAACCTCTCCTCCTGAGGCTTCGGCCACTTCTTCTTTTTTTTTGGTTGGCTCTTTTTTCTTAGCTTGTTTACTCATTTGTTGTTTTTCTGGGCCTAGGCCTGGGCTTTTTAGGGCTCAGTCCTTTTACCATATAGTGTTTGATTGTACTCGTGTTTGCTTTGTCTTTAGGTGTTTTGGGTTCGCCTCCTTTCGTAGTCTTACCTTTCATGCTACTTTTCTTTTGTGGAATTTTATTTTTCCCCAGGGTGCCCCCTTTTATATATTACAGGGTTTCTAAGCAGGTAGAGAGCCACGAGTTGAAACCTATAGACCTTGCCCTGAGACAATTGAGGGTTACACTAGGGGGTAAATACTCCAACTCTTACACATTTATATATATATAAAAAAAAAAAAAAAATTATGTTGGAATATGTTGGATTATGTTGGAAATTTAATAGCTATATAGTTTTATATTAGTTCATTAGGTCTTGTGACCCCCTTCGTCCTTCCCCTCCTCCTCCCTCCCCCCTCCCTGGCTGAGAAGTGGGGAGGGACGGAAGAGGAAAGAGAGGGGGGGGGGAAGGAAAAAAAAAAAAGGGAGGGGGGGGGAGCGAGTTTTCCTCCTTATATTTCTTGTTGGTGTGATATTTTTATTCCCCCTGCTAAGGGGTACGCTGCTCTAAGTCAATGTTTGCCGTCAAGAGAGAGCTCATTTATATGGGCTAACACCAATTTGCAAGTTAATAGTGATGTCAATATTCACATCGTATGAGTCTGGTTATATTGAGTATCCCGTGACTTGTGTCCAGTTTGCCCCCTTAATTAAACGGTAAGTAGTCTGCCATGTTCCTCTATAAGAGAGAGACACCGCTTAAGTTGTCACGTTTGGGTGTCTTACCCTCATTTACCGAACTTGTACATACGATTCTCCGTTAGCAAGAGTTCTATACTTTAGAAAGAAAGTTCTCCTATTATAACCATATTGTTGTCTTCACTTATAGGGGTAAGTAAGTTGATCTGTAGCAAACAAAGTTCCAATCGTGTGCTTATTATATGACACTTTTCACATAGTTTTCACAGAGTTTTCCCAAGATATTTCACATATTCATCCATCCTTCTAATCTCGTATATTTAGGAAAAACGTAGTTTGACACTCACCCCATCCAGTGGTATCCCCTGCTATGGCATCAGCTGTTGACCATTTATCTCCCCCTTAGGGGGGACTTACCCTTGTTGAGAATGATCCGTGCAGGGGTTCTGGGGGATGTCTTTTACCTCACTGTGTCCATTTGCCTTCCGATGGTGTGTGCTATCACAAGGAGCAGGGGGGGAAGCGGAGGAGATAGAGTGGGCTGGAGGAGGTTAAGAAGCAGCCGCCACAGACCGGCGGTATCTCCCGGCACTCTGAGCGCGTCGGTGTCTTCACTTAGCCATTACTTCCGGGAATGCCGGCCGGCCGATGCGATGCCTACCTCGCGCTGGGGATTCATTCACGAGAGTCACGCCGCCTCTCACTCAGCGTGCTCTCGCTCTGCTCTGGCCGTCGGATGTTGCTCGGGTCAGGCCACTCCCTCCATGAGGCCAATCGCGTCCTCACGTCCTCATCCTCCCCTCTTCCCCGGATGCGTGTCCCTTCCTCCCTTCCAACGTCTGATCCCCTTCCTCCCTTCCAACGTCTGATCCCCCTTCCTCCCTTCCAACGTCTGATCCCCTTTCCTCCCTTCCAACGTCTGATTCCCCTTCCTCCCTTCCAATGTCTGATCCCCCTTCCCCCCTTCCAACGTTTGATCCCCCTTCATCCCTTCCAACGTCTGATCCCCCTTCCTCCCTTCCAATGTTTGATCCCCCTTCCTCCCTTCCAATGTTTGATCCCCCTTCCTCCCTTCCAACGTCTAATGCCCTTCCTCCCTTCCAATGTCTGATCCCCCCTTCCTCCCTTCCAACGTCTGATCCCCCTTCCAACGTCTGATGCCCCTTCCTCCCTTCCAACGTCTGATCCCCCTTCCTCCATTCAAATGTTTGATCCCCCTTCCTCCCTTCCAACGTCTGATCCCCCTTCCTCCCTTCCAACGTCTGATCCCCCTTCCTCCCTTCCAACGTCTGATCCCCCTTCCTTCCTTCCAACGTTTGATCCCCCTTCATCCCTTCCAACGTCTGATCCCTCTTCCTCCCTTCCAACGTCTGATCCCCCTTTCTCCCTTCCAACGTCTGATCCCCCTTCCTCCCTTCCAATGTTTGACCCCCCTTCCTCCCTTCCAATGTTTGATCCCCCTTCCTCCCTTCCAACGTCTGATCCCCCTTCCTCCCTTCCAACGTCCGATCCCCCTTCCTCCCTTCCAACGTCTGATGCCCCTTCCTCCCTTCCAATGTCTCATCCCCCTTCCTCTTTTATCTCTCTTGAGTGAGTGTGTACACTATGATAAAGGGGACTCTGGTGTAAGGGGGTCTTTTGGAACCCTGATTTAAGGGGAAATGCTGGGAACTCTAAAGTAAGTGGGAGCTTTGGTGAGCAGAAACACCCTAAAATCAGAGTTCTTCTTTACACCAGAGTCCACAGCGTTCCCCCTTAAAATAAATTGGCATGCGGCGCTAAAGTGGCAACCCCAACTATATCATCCATACCAAGGACTCCCTGGAGGCTGGGGTCACCTTCCTGAAGGCTCCCAAAGAGGTGTATAGCTGGGGGTAGTGTCTGGAGGTGTGTTGTACGGGGAGCTGGTGGAGAGGTCAGCTGCGGCCTCAGCTGCTTCCTCTTCGACTGCAATCCCCGGGGGGTGGAATTTGTGGCAGTGGCTGCCGCACCATAGATGGGGTAACTGCGGGGTCCACCGATTGACCAACCAACCCATGGGGGGTTTGCATTGTTTGCCGCCCCCCCCCCCAAAAATATGCAAGCCACCACTGATCCCAACCTGAATTGCTGGCTGCAAGAATTCAATGGCCCCTTACCTGTCCCTATGCAGAGAGCGGCCAGGAGGAGGATGCTTGCATATGCTGCCATTGTGAGCTGGAGGAGACTTGTGACAACCCCAAGGCTTTGTGCCCTAATATATACATCTTCATGTGTTTGCTACAGCCGTCACCATGAAAACTACACTGTGTACTCCATCCCGGCCTCCCTAACACAAACACTGCTTTTTGTATAGATGACAAATAATTGGCAGTTCATCTACTGCATGTACGTATGTATATTCACTCCCAATGCTAGCAAACTGCAGTCAATGGAGCGTGACAATTTTTTGTTTCTTTGTAACATTTGTACAAAAGGAGACAAACTGTTTTTGTTGCTCTGAAGATTGTAGTGATTGGGTTTCCTAAGTATACCAGAAATGTGTTGCACCGTTGTATCTATATGAATCGTATAAAACAATATATATGTGGTAAAAAAAACAAGTCCACCTTGTTACAAAAGTTATATAGTTAGTCTTGTTGAAACAATACACAAGTCTGTCTATTTCAACCAATAAAAGGGAAGAAAAAAAATCAAACAATCTTAAGCCCCATACACACGCGCGGATTATCCGAGGACCAGGTCCGTCAGACCATGTGCGTCATACTTTGTCTGATGTTGGTTTTGCGTACACACGGTCGGACAAAGTTGTCAGAAAATCCGATCATTCTGAACGTGGTGACGTTTGTTGCCTACGACGGGACTACGTAGAGGCTAGTAGCCAATAGCTTTGGTCTTGTAATGTGATCTGAGCATGCGTAGCACTTTGTCCGGTCGGACTACGCCACACACGATCGGATTTGGTGTGATCGGGCCGTGTTGTCGGAAAATCTATCCAGCAGGAGATAGGACTTTGTCCGTCGGACAATACGACGTACACTGTCCGATGGTGCATACACACGGTCTGATTTTTCAACAACATTGTCCGATCGGACAGAATCCATGCGAAAATCCGACCGTGTGTATGGGGCTTTACAGTATATACACAATCCTATACCCACTGTATAGAGGAAGGCGGAAAAACCCCAGCAAAGCATGATCCAATTTGCTCCAGCAGGGAACAAAATTCCTTCCTGATCCCCCGAGAGGCAATCGGATTTTCCCTGGATCAACTTTACCTATAAATGTCAGTACCCAGTTATATTATGTACATTTAGGAAAGATTCCAGGCCCTTTTTTAAAGCAATCTACTGAGCTGGGCAGAATCGCCTCTGGAGGGAGCCTATTCCACATTTTCATAGCTCTTAAAGTGGATGTAAACCCCAAAAATGTTTGATGTCATAATGTAGAGAATAAGATTTTCTTTTCATCTGAGCCCAGTCTTGCCACACAGATTTACTCCAGCCCTGAGAAATCCTCTTTAAGGCCCCTTTCACACTTGGGGGGGAGCCGCGCTTTACCGTCGTTTTAGCCGCGGTATTCAGCCGCTCGCGGTGCGGTTTTACCCCCCCCCGAGCGGCCGAAAAAGGGTTAAAATCCCCCGCAAAGTGCCGCCGTAGCGGCACTTTGCGGTGGTATTGCCGCGGTATTACCGCAGTGTCCCATTGAAATCAATGGGTAGGAGCGGTATAGGAGCGGTGGATACACCGCTCCTATACCGCTCCAAAGATGCTGCTAGCAGAACTTTTTTTACCGTCCTGCTAGTGCACCGCTCCAGTGTGAAAGCCCGCCGGCTTTCACACTGGAGTGAATGGGGCCGTTTTTTTCAGGCGGTGTACAGGCGCTATTTTTAGCGCTGTACCACCTGAAAACCGCCCCAGTGTGAAAGGGGCCTTATTGTTCAGTTAGAAAAATCTTGACAAAGTGCTGAAAACTTTGTCAAAAACACCCCCCTGCTGTGAGTGACAGGTAATTTACATATCTACTGCACTAGCCTGAGACAGGCACAGACCACAGATCCACAGACCAGAGTGAAAGAAAATTTATTCTCGAGTGAACAGCAAGCAGAATATAGGGGAGATGTATGTAGTCAGAGTTGGGCAGAGTAGAACATCCAGTGATCTGATGATTGTTATAGTGCAGTGTGTGTGTCTGAGGTCACCTGATCACAGATAACATTCCTTTCCATCACCAGGATTTGTAATGTGGGGGAGGGGTGGATTTCTCACTTTTTATAATTACACAGGATGTGCCTTTTTTTTTGGTTTACATCCACTTTAAGCCTCGTACATGCGATCGGATTTTCCGACGAGGAATGTGTGATGACAGGCTGTTGGCGGAAAATCCGACCGAACGTTTGAACGCTCCATCGGACAATTGTTGTTGGATTTTCACCAGACAAATGTTGGAAGGCAGGTTTATAAATTTTCCGCGGACAAATGTCTGTTGTCGGATTTTCCGAGCACGTGTACACAAGTCCGTCGGACAAAAGTCCAAATTACAAACACGCATGCTCGGAAGCAAGGACGAGCCAGAAGCGGTCGGTCTTGTAAACTAGCGTTTGTAATGGAGAATTAACATTTGTGATGCGGCAAAATATGATATCTGGAAATGCAGCGCACAAATCTCTTCGGAAGCACCCGCAAAGCACTTCAGCAGCGGGGCTTTGGGGTGCTTTTCAAGGACAAGGACAGCTAAAGCAAAGGAAAAGCGCTGCTGACATGGGAATTTATAGATAGGCAACGCCTATCCTCATATTGATTAGTGGTTCCAAATTAATAATAACTACTGCAGTAGGGAGCAGACACAAAAGATACACTCCGCATCTTTCCAAATAACCGTTCTGCTTTATTATGATGCAATTGAAGGTTTTTATACACATGATTACGTAGGTATCACATTAATATTACAATTGTACGTTTATGGTAACAAGGGGCGTAACATAGGCAGGCTAATTCTAATCAGGACTCAAAAGAATACAAACATGTAATTAAAACATTATTAGTTCTGTGTGCACAGTGAGGGCCGTGTGCAATACATACAAAATAGAATACAATTATATACAGAACTTACAAATTTCCATTACAGTCTCCTCTCTTTTGATCAATATTTTGATCACTAACCATGCCTGCTATCACCTTTAACCACTTGCCTACCAGGTACGAACACCCCCTTCCTGAACAAGCCATTTTTCAGCTTTCAGCGCTGTCGCATTTTGAATGACAATTGCGCGGTCATGCAACGCTGTACCCAAATAAAATTTTTATCATTTTTTCCCCACAAATAGAGCTTTATTTTGGTGGTATTTTATCACCTCTGTGGTTTTTATTTCTTGCACAAATTAAGAGGGACAAGTTTGAAAAAACGCAATATTTTTTACTTTTTATTATAATAAATATCCAATTTTAAATTTTTTTTTTAAACAAATTTTTTCCTCAGTTTAGGCTGATACGTATTCTTCTACATATTTTTGGTAAAAAAAAATCGCAATAAGCGTATATTGATGGGTTTGCGCAAAAGTTATAGCGTCTACAAAATAGGGGATAGATTTATAGCATTTTTATTATAATTTTTTTTTTACTAGTAATGGCGGCGATCTGCGATTTTTATCGTGACTGCGACATTGCGGCGGACATATCGGACACTTTTGACACATTTTTGGGAGCATTCACATTTATACAGCGATCCGTGCTATAAAAATGCATTGATTACTGTATAAATGTGACTGGCAGGGAAGGGGTTAACACAGGGGTTAATATGTTCCCTATCTTAGTGATTCTAACTGTGGGGGGAGGGGACTGACTGGGGGAGGAGACCGATCGGTGTCCCTATGTACAAGGGACACACCATCGGTCTCCTCTCCTCTGACAGGACGTGGATCTGTGTGTTTACACACACAGATCCACGTCCTGCTCGATTACCGGGCAATCGCGGGTGCCTGGCGGACATCGCGGCCGCCGGGCACGCGCATCAGGTCCCCAGCTACGCAACGGGCGCGCGCCCCCTAGTGGCCAAAAAGCGAGCGCCGTCATATGACGGCGGCCCGCCACAATAGCTGCACCGCTCCGCCATCATTTGACAGTGGGTGGTCAGCTACAGGTTAACCTGGAACCTCCACACGCTTAGGTGAAGGTAGTCCTGGCCAAAGAGGCAAAAACTCCATTGTGAAGAAAATAATACCTTTTTTCATTACAAAATTACTTTTCATTGTGAAAAAAAAATGATTGATAAGTCGTATTTACAGAGTATTAGCTGTACACTCTTGTGGCCAGAATGGCCTTCTAGCTTAATGTTGGTATGCTGACTTATCAGCAAATGTAAACACAGACAATTCTACATAAAATGGAAGACGTACAAAAGACAAATATGACTTCAACATGGCTAAACTATTTTTCAAATCACATTATATATATATATATATATTCCTTACAATTAACGCAATTGAATAAATTGTACCCTAGACTGTGATTCCAAAAGGCAAACAAATCACAGAGATTTATTTAATTCAGTCATTTTTGCAGTGTCTGGTGTGGATCCAGGTGACTTTTCCTTCAAGTTTTGCAAAACTGTACATGAAATAGATGCTGTATTGAGTCTCCAAACATTCCCTTATATATAAAAGATCCTTCCAAACTTTTAGGATCTAGAATTGGGGAGAAAACACATAAATGAGTTTGTCAAAAACCTTAAAAGATCAGCAACATTCTCTGTGAGATCCAAATGGAGACAAAATATGTGAGTAACACACTCCCAAACCAAATCCCATTGGGAGAGGGTCCAACATCCCCTTAGCGGCTTGATAAAATATAAGAAAACAATCAGGCAAAAGTTTTTTAGTTTCTTACTCTACTTTTTCCGCTACATTGTAGACAGTAGGGGGGGGGGGTGTAAAAATAAAACCTCAAAACTTCTAATAAGGACTCTCCTATAAAAATGATTTCCTCTGTTACTCTCTGCGCTCTGTACTTTCAAACTACTTCTGATGACACTTTTTTACTGTGGCCTTTGCAGTAGTATTTGCCACCGGGCATCCAGAAAATATGTCCATACAGACAAAATTCATACTCGTAAGATCCTGACTTGGGCATCTGGATATATCTTTTTGTAATCTCTGGAAGGGATGTTGAGCTTTTGGTAACACCTTTGGTAACAGGTACAGTGTCTTGAAAAAAGTATTCACCCCCCTTGGCATTTTTCGTGTTTTGTTGCCTCATAACCTGGAATTAACACAGATTGTTTGAGGATTTGCATCATTTAATTTACAGAACACGCCCACAACTTTGAAGATTTTTTTTTTATTGTGAAGCAAACAACAAATAGGACAAAATAAAACAAAAAAAAGTCAATGTGCATAACTATTCACCCCCCTAAAATCAATACTTTGTAGAGCCACCTTTTGCAGCTATCGCAGCTCCAAGTCGCTTTGGACAAGTCTCTATGAGCTTGCCACATCTCTTTGCCCATTCTTCCTTGCAAAGCTGCTCCAGCTCCTTCAAATTGGATGGTTTGCGCTTGTGAACAGCAATCTTTAAGTCTGACCACAGATTTCCCTTAAACCACTTAAGTGTTGCTTTAGCAGTGTGTTTGGGGTCATTGTCCTGCTGGAAGGTGAACCTCCGTCCTAGCCTCAAATCACATACAGAGTGGTACAGGTTTTGCGCAAGAATATTCCTGTATTTAGAACCATTCATCTTTCCCTCAACTCTGACCAGTTTCCCAGTCCTGACTGCTGAAAAACATCCCCACAGCATGATGATGCCACCACCATGTGGTCACTCTGGGAATGGTGTTCTTTGGGTGATGTGTTGGGTTTGCGGCCAGACATTTTCTTTCTTTTAGTCTCATCAGACCAGAGCACCTTCCTCCGTACATTTTGGGAGTCTCCCACATGCCTTTTTGCAAACTCAAAATGTACAATTTTCTTTTTTGCTGAAAGTAATGTCTTTCTTCTGGCCACTCGGCCATAAAGCCCAACTCTATGGAGCGTACGGCTTATTGTGGTCCTATGTACAGATACTCCAGTCTCTGCCATGGAACTCTGCAGCTCCTCCAGGGTTACATTAGGTCTCTGTGCCGCCTCTCTGATTAATGCCCTCCTTGCCCACTCCGTGAGTTTTGGCGTGTGGCCGTCTCTTGGCAGGTTTGCTGTTGTGCCATGTTCTTTCCATTTGGTTATGATAGATTTGATGGCGCTCCTAGGGATCATCAAAGATTTGGATATTTTTTTTATAACCTAACCCTGACTTGTACTTCTCAACAACATTGTCCCTTACTTGTTTGGAGAGTTCCTTGGTCTTCATGGCAGTGTTTGGTTAGTGGTGCCCCTTGCTTAGGTGTTGCAGCCTCTGGGACCTTTCAAAAAGGTGTGTATATGTAATGACAGATCATGTGACACTTATATTGCACACAGGTGGACATAATTTCACTAATTTTGTGACTTCTGAAGGTCATTGTTTGCATGGGCTTCATAACAAAGAGGGTGAATACATACGCACATGCCGATTATCAGTTTTTTATTTCTGAAAAATAGCTTTTATATATATATATTTTTCTAATTTTACTTCACCAACTTAGACTATTGTGTTCTGATCCATCACATATAATTCAGATTAAAAAAACATTGAAATAAAGCCTCTAATGTAACAAAATAGGTAAAAAGCCAAGTGGGGGGGGGGGGGAATACTTATGCAAGGCACTGTAAAACAAGAAGTGGTATGTTATAAAAAAAAACAACTGTGGAGAACCCTGGCTCTATCCTACGCTCATTTACTAAGGCAGCCATAACTGCTTGTGACTGATGACACGGTCCATGTGTCAAACTGGAGGGAAAAGAGTGACTGGCAGACATAAAAGATCACAAGTCTTGTTTCATAAGAAGTTGCCCCCTGTGAACCACTTGTTCTTCTCATTCTGAGGGGCCTTAAAGTTGAATTATTAATCCCAGCTATACTGGGCCAGAACTAGGGTGGAATCTGGGAGTTGCAAAGACTGTCCGGGGCTGTAATGCCGCATACACACGAGTGGACTTTCCGGCAGACTTGGTCCGGCGGACTATCCAACGGACTTTGCAGCGGAGGTCCGCCGGACTTTCAAACGAACGGCCCCACACGATCACTCCAAAAGTCCACAAACATCCGCGAACGTGATGAGGTACGACCGGACTAGAATAAGGAAGTTCATAGCCAGTAGCCAATAGCTGCCCTAGCATCGGTTTTCGTCCGTCGGACTAGCATACAGACGACCGGATTTTTTGACCGGACTCGAGACAGTCGGAAAGATTTGAAACATGTTTTATTTCTAGGTCCGTCTGACTTTTGGGAAAGAAAAGTCCGCTGGAGCCCACATACGATCGAATTGTCCGACGGATTCTGGTCCGCCGGACCAAGTCCGTTGAAAAGTCCGATCGTGTGTACGCGGCATTAGTCACCTGGTCTGCTTCCATATGTGAGTTTTAATGTTAGTATGGCTCCCTCAGCAAGAAGCTGGAAGGCTGAAAACAGCAATCAAATTAACTTGGCATGCTTGATTAGTTTACCTGCCAAAGTAAAAACAAAATTCTGGCCCTTCAAATGGAACCAAAAGCTCTCTATATCTTGACTATTTATATACAGTAAATATATATATACATATATATATATATATATATATATATATATACAGTGGTGTGAAAAAGTGTTTGCCCCCTTCCTCATTTCCTGTTCCTTTGCATGTTTGTCACACTTGACAAGTGTTTCGGAACATCAAACCAATTTAAACAATAGTCAAGGACAACACAAGTAAACACAAAATGCAATTTGTAAATGAAGGTGTTTATTATTAAAGGTGAAAAAAAATCCAAACCATCATGGCCCTGTGTGAAAAAGTGATTGCCCCCCTTGTTAAAACATACTATAACTGTGGTTGTCCACACCTGAGTTCCATTTCTCTAGCCACACCCAGGCCTGATTATTGCCACACCTGTTCACAATCAAGGCATCACTTAAATAGGAGCTGCTTGACACAGTAAGGTCCACCAAAAGATCCTTAAAAGCTACACATCATGCCGAGACCCAAAGAAATTCAGGAACAATTGAGAAAGAAAGTAATTGAGATCTATCAGTCTGGAAAGGGTTATAAAGCCATTTCCAAAGCTTTGGGAATCCAGCGAACCACAGTGAGAGCCATTATCCACAAATGGCGAAGACATGGAACAGTGGTGAACCTTCCCAGGAGTGGCCGGCCGCCCAAAATTACCCCAAGAGCGCAGCGACGACTCATCCAAGAGGTCACAAAAGACCCCACAACAACGTCCAAGGAACTGCAGGCCTCACTTGCCTCAGTTAAGGTCAGCGTTCATGCCTCCACCATCAGGAAAAGACTGGGCAAAAATGGCCTGCATGGCAGAGTTCCAAGGAGAAAACCACTGCTGAGCAAAAAGAACATCAAAGCTCGTCTCAATTTCTCCACAACACATCTTGATGATCCCCAAGACTTTTGGGACAACATTCTGTGGACCGATGAGACAAAAGTGGAACTCTTTGGAAGGTGTGTGTCCAAGTATATCTGGCGTAGAAGGAACACTGCAGTTCAGAAAAAGAACATTATACCAACAGTAAAATATGGTGGTGGTAGTGTGATGGTCTGGGGCTGTTTTGCTGCTTCAGGACCTGGAAGACTTGCTGTGATAAAAGGAACTATGAATTCTGCTGTCTACCAAGAGATCCTGAAGGAGAATGTCCGACCATCTGTTCGTGTACTCAAGCTGAAACGAACTTGGGTTCTGCAGCAGGACAATGATCCTAAACACACAGCAAGTCCACCACCGAATGGCTGAAGAAAAACAAAAAGAAGACTTTGGAGTGGCCTAGCCAAAGTCCAGACCTGAATCATATTGAGATGTTGTGGTATGACCTTAAAAAGGCAGTTCATGCTCGAAAACCCTCTAATGTAACTGAATTAGGACAATTCTGCAAAGATGAGTGGGCCAAAATTCCTCCAGGACGCTGTAAAAGCCTCATTGCACGTTATCGCAAACGCTTGGTTGCAATTGTTGCTGCTAAGGGTGGCCCAACCAGTTATTAGGTTTAGGGGGCAATCACTTTTTCACACAGGGCCATGATGGTTTGGATTTTTTTTCACCTTTAATAATAAACACCTTCATTTACAAATTGCATTTTGTGTTTACTTGTGTTGTCCTTGACTATTGTTTAAATTGGTTTGATGTTCCGAAACACTTAAGTGTGACAAACATGCAAAGGAACAGGAAATGAGGAAGGGGGCAAACACTTTTTCACACCACTGTATATATATATATATACTCTTTTTATAGCTCTCAGGCTTTGCTAAAACATGGAGCTCTGCTTCTTGAGCTGGAGAAAAAGAATCCAAACTGCATACTCAGTATGGGTATTGCCTAGACATGTGCACAACAGAAACATTTGTTTATTTTCGTTTCATTTTTTTCGTTTCCGTTGACTCGTAACGATTCGTAAATTCGTAAGTCGTCGGTGTTCGTAGTCGTAACGATTCGTATTTTCGTAAGAGTTATTTTTTCGTTGATTCGTTTTTCCGTTTAATTTTCGTTTATTCGTTTATTCGAAATTCGGACGCATTCGTATTTATTCGTACTTTCGTAACATTCGTAACATTCGTAACATTCGTAGATTCTTAATCGGAGAATAATTCATAATGTTATGTAATGTGTATGCTATTATTACATTTTAAGAGACACGGAAAATTCTGAATCGAAAAAAAAAGTTACGGATGTACGAGTTTTTCGTTCAATTCATTCGAAGCACGTTAAGCAGCGCCATTGTAAGAGACACGGAAAATTACAAATCACAAAAAAAAAGAAAAAAGTTACGAATGTACGAATTTTTTCGTTCAATCCATTCGAAGCACGTTAAGCAGCGCCATTGTAAGGGACACGGAAAATTACCAATTCAACAACAAAAAAAAAGTTACGAATGTACAAATTTTTTCGTTCATTTTGATTTTCGTTGTTCCTGATTTCGTTTTTCGGATTTTCTTCTTTCGTAGATTCGTTGTTTCTACTTTGTTTGTTTTGGATTTTCGTTGTTTTCGGATTCGTGCGATTCGAACGATTCGTTATGTAATGTGTATGCTATTATTACATTTTAAGAGACACGGAAAATTCCGAATTGAAAAAAAAAGTTACGAATGTACGAATTTTTTCGTTCAATTAATTCGAAGCACGTTAAGCAGCGCCATTGTAAGAGACATGGAAAATTACGAATCGCAAAAAAAAAAAAAAGTTACGAATGTACGAATTTTTTTGTTCAATTCATTCGAAGCACGTTAAGCAGCGCCATTGTTAAGCCCCATACACACGGTCGGATTTTCCGATGGATTCTGTCCTATCAGACAATGTTGTCGGAAATTCCGACCGTGTGTAGGCACCATCGGACAGTTTCCATCGGATTGTCCGACGGACAAAGTCCTATCTCCTGCTGGATAGATTTTTTGACAACAAAGTCCGATCACACCAAATCCGATCGTGTGTAGCGAATTCCGACGGACAAAGTGCCACGCATGCTCAGATCACATTACAAGACCAAAGCTATTGGCTACTAGCCTCTACGTAGTCCCGTCGTAGGCAACAAACGTCACCACGTTCAGAATGATCGGATTTTCCGACAACTTTGTCCGACCATGTGTACGCAAAACCAACATCGGACAAAGTACGACGGACATGACCCGACTGTCAGAGAACTCACGCTTGCCATACCTATCCTCGTCCAGCAGGAGTGAATCCTCACTCTACGAACGCTAATACCCATGCGCAGCCTTCCCGACGGAACCGAACGTGCGGGCGTACCCGCGTACCAACGCTGACTTGTGCGCGCCCTCGTTGGCCAATACGAACGAGGGCACGCACTTCCACGTCAGCACGAACGTGTGCGCGTAATCACGCACGGACCCGTACCTCCACCAATCCCAGCACAAGGCGCCCTATATAAACAGGGCCTTCACATGGTGTCAGTGCTGGATCGTCTTCAGTCTTATCTCCTGAATACCTGCCTGAAGTTCCTGCCTACCTTGGTCCTGATTCACCTGGTTTTCCTGTTACCCTTCCTGGATTGACCCCGCTTACTGACTGCTCCCTTTGGTTTGACCTCAGCTTGGATCCCTGGACTACGGCTCTGCTCTCTGATTCGGTACTTTATCACCTGCCTGTTGCCAACCTATTGCCTGCCTTGACCACGAACTTGCCTTCCGCTTTGTACCTTGTTTGCCAGCCTGTTGCCAACCTATTGCCTGCCTTGACTACGGACTTGCCATCTGCCTTGTACCTTGTTTGCCAGCCAGTTGCCGACCTGTTTTCCGTCTTGACCTCGCAGTGCCTACACCCACCTGTTCGGCCGTTCCTGCACAGCCTGGAATACCAACGTGTACGCCAGCTCTCCAGAGGAACCAGTCCTTCCAAGCACCAGTCTACCAGCCGCAGGCACTTGCACCCTTTCGTGCCCCAGCACTCCCTGTTCCCACCACCAGGGGTGTTTGGACCGGAACCGTGCACGAGGCCATCCCCAGCATCCGGACTCCGCTGTAAGGTACGTGATAGTACGATCCCGCCAGAATGGAGTCCGAAGGGGGTGCCTCGCCTTTGGAAGCTCTGTGCCAACAGATGTCGGCCCTTATCCAGGTAGTACAGGGCCTGCGAGATGACTATCTTCAACTAGAACAGAGAGTGGAATCCGTGACCCCAGGCTCTGCAACTCCTCAGACCTCCCTTGCCCTTCAAGTCTCCGGCCTGGCCCAGACAGTTTCCGAGCTGCAGCAAGAAGTCCGCTCGCTTAAAGACCCAGTACGCCCAACCCTGGAACCTGTATGTCCGGAACCTTTCGTGGTGATGCCTGAGAAGTTTAATGGGAATCGTGCATCATTCTTGAACTTTAGGATGGATTGCGAGCTGTTGTTTGCTCTTAAGCCTAGGACCTATGCCTCTGACTTTATAAAGGTTCGCGCATCCATCAATCTGCTTACTGGGCTAATCAAGACATGGGCTTTCCAGCTATTACGGGAGAAGAGTACAGTCTTGGACAGCTGGGAAACTTTCATGTCTGCTCTGGACTCTTATATTACAGCTTCTAAGAAAACCAGTGTTCCCAAGTCTGCTCCTAGTACACGTAGCCTACGGGTACCCAGGGACGGGAATATCCCGTACAGATATGAGTCCAAGCCATCCCAGTCTGTGCCAAGCTATGAAGTTCTAAGCCCTCAAAGCCTAGACGCTCCTGAGGTTTTCACCACCCCTACCCTGGATGATGTGGAACCCATGGAGATCGGGGTCATCTGGCCCAAGCTATCTCATGGTGAAAGAGAGCGGAGAAGAGACTGCGGTCTTTGTTTCTACTGTGGGGGGAGAGGGCACCTTATCTCTCTCTGCCCAATTCGCCCACCTCGGCCAAGGGTTCTCCAAGTGGGTACTATTAGGATCCTTCCTGCTACCCATGAATCTCTGCCTGCTATCCAGCCTGAAGTTCCCGTATGCCCGCTTGAAGTTCCTGTTCCCGTGTGTCCGCTTGAAGTTCCTGTTCCCGTGTGCCCGCTTGAAATTCCTGTTCCTGTGTCCCCAGTTCATGTTCCTGTGTCCCCTCTTGATGTTCATGTTCCTGTATCCCCACTTGAAGTTTCTGTGCCCCCGCTTGAAGATCTGTCTCCTGACTGCACGTATGCCTCAAATGGGACCGTGGTCCGTAAGCAGGATCTGGAGCTTTTTGAAGGAGCTTTACTAGCGACAAAAGTTTCCCCAGCAAAGACAAAGAAAGAGGCCAAAGGGGTTAAGGAGAAGTTCTATGGCACTCTTATTGGCTCTTGTGGTATGGACGTTTTTGACGAACTGTCTGTTCGCTCTCGGGGGGCATACTTAAGGGGGGGGAACTGTCACAGTTCCTACCGTGCCAAGCAGATGGGCAGGCGAGGTCGCATCCCAGGTGGCATATGAACTTGAACTCCCCGCCTCATTCAGGATACATCCGGTATTTTACCGTTCCCGCCCCCAGGGTTCGTTTCAAAGGGGCATCCGGAGGCTGCCCCTAAGGAGGGGGCAATGTCAGAGAACTCACGCTTGCCATACCTATCCTCGTCCAGCAGGAGTGAATCCTCACTCTACGAACGCTAATACCCATGCGCAGCCTTCCCGACGGAACCGAACGTGCGGGCGTACCCGCGTACCAACGCTGACTTGTGCGCGCCCTCGTTGGCCAATACGAACGAGGGCACGCACTTCCACGTCAGCACGAACGTGTGCGCGTAATCACGCACGGACCCGTACCTCCACCAATCCCAGCACAAGGCGCCCTATATAAACAGGGCCTTCACATGGTGTCAGTGCTGGATCGTCTTCAGTCTTATCTCCTGAATACCTGCCTGAAGTTCCTGCCTACCTTGGTCCTGATTCACCTGGTTTTCCTGTTACCCTTCCTGGATTGACCCCGCTTACTGACTGCTCCCTTTGGTTTGACCTCAGCTTGGATCCCTGGACTACGGCTCTGCTCTCTGATTCGGTACTTTATCACCTGCCTGTTGCCAACCTATTGCCTGCCTTGACCACGAACTTGCCTTCCGCTTTGTACCTTGTTTGCCAGCCTGTTGCCAACCTATTGCCTGCCTTGACTACGGACTTGCCATCTGCCTTGTACCTTGTTTGCCAGCCAGTTGCCGACCTGTTTTCCGTCTTGACCTCGCAGTGCCTACACCCACCTGTTCGGCCGTTCCTGCACAGCCTGGAATACCAACGTGTACGCCAGCTCTCCAGAGGAACCAGTCCTTCCAAGCACCAGTCTACCAGCCGCAGGCACTTGCACCCTTTCGTGCCCCAGCACTCCCTGTTCCCACCACCAGGGGTGTTTGGACCGGAACCGTGCACGAGGCCATCCCCAGCATCCGGACTCCGCTGTAAGGTACGTGATACCGACGGACCTGGTCCTCGGATAATCCGAGCGTGTGTATGCCCCATAAGAGACACGGAAAATTACGAATCGAAAAAAAAAAAAAAAGTTACGAATGTAACAGGAACAACAAAATGGCGCTCCATTCGAGGCACGTTAAGCAGCGCCATTGTAAGGGACACGGAAAATTACCAATTCAAAAAAAAAAGTTACGAATGTACAAATTTTTTCATTCATTTTGATTTTCGTTGTTCCTGTTTTCGTTTTTTGTATTTTCTTCTTTCGTAGATTCGTTGTTTCTAATTATTTTTTTTTCGGATTTTCGTTGTTTTCGGATTCGTTCGATTCGAACGATTCGTTATTCGTTAAAATTTTTGAATGAACGAATATAACAAAAAAAAAACTAAACGAATTGCACATGTCTAGTATTGCCATCCTCAGTATAAAACCGGGATCAAATCTACAAAAGATTAAATATCTGGGTCTGCAGGGAGTGTGTCCTGCACTGGGCTCACAGCAGCTGATTCCTACGTCATCAATGTAACACATGTGGCTTCCTTTGTCTCCAGCCTCCTCCAATAGAGGCAATAAGGTGGTTGGATACAAATGTACGCATTTTTCATTGTTAGATTTGTACATAAACAAACAAAACAAATTCATATTTTGAAGCTTTCATTAGACAAACATTTAGTTAGCTGTATATTTGCTTACGCAGAATGTGGGACCATTAAAAATTAAATATTTGACCAAAATAATGTCTGTAACTTTGTCTAATAGCACCTTTACATAAAGCTACAGCTCTGATATATCGGGGTGAACCCTTCATTACTGGGTCCAGCTTGCATAAATATATTACAATGGCTTGTTTTCTATCACGTTGTTTGTGTAAGAAGTTCAATTTTAGACATGTGCAATTAGTTTTGTTTTTTTTTGTTTTTTTTTTCGTTATTTTCGTTCATTCGTTTTCGTACGAATGAACGAACGATTCGCTAAAATTTTTAACGAATAACGAATCGTTTGAATCGAACGAATCCGAAAACAATGAAAATCCGAAAAAAAAAAATTAGAAGCAACGAATGTACGAAAGAAGAAAATCCGAAAAACGAAAACAGGAACAACGAAAATCAAAAAGAACGAAAAAATTCGTACATTCGTAACTTTTTTTTTTTTGTTGAATTGGTAATTTTCCGTGTCCCTTACAATGGCGCTGCTTAACGTACCTCGAATGGATTGAACGAAAAAATTCGTAAATTCGTAACTTTTTTTTTTTTTTTTTCGATTCGTAATTTTCCGTATCTCTTACAATGGCGCTGCTTAACGTGCTTCGAATGGATTGAACGGAAAAATTCGTACATTCGTAACTTTTTTTTTCGATTCGTAATTTTCGGTGTCTCTTAAAATGTAATAATAGCATACACATTACATAAAATTATGAATTATGCTCCGATTATGAATCTAAAATGTTACGAATGTACGAATAAACGAAAATTAAACTAACGGAAATACGAATCAACGAAAAAAATAACTCTTACGAAAATAGGAATCGTTACGAATACGAACACCGACGACTTACGAATTTACGAATCGTTACAAATCAACGGAAACGAAAAAAACGAAACGAAAATAAACAAATCCTCCTATCAGACAATGTTGTTGGAAATTCCGACCGTGTGTAGGCACCATCGGACAGTTTCCATCGGATTGTCCGACGGACAAAGTCCTATCTCCTGCTGGATAGATTTTTTGACAACAAAGTCCGATCACACCAAATCCGATCGTGTGTAGCGAATTCCGACGGACAAAGTGCTACGCATGCTCAGATCACATTACAAGACCAAAGCTATTGGCTACTAGCCTCTACGTAGTCCCGTCGTAGGCAACAAACGTCACCACGTTCAGAATGATCGGATTTTCCGACAACTTTGTCCGACCGTGTGTACGCAAAACCAACATCGGACAAAGTACGACGGACATGACCCGACGGACCTGGTCCTCGGATAATCCGAGCGTGTGTATGCCCCATAAGAGACACGGAAAATTAACGAATCGAAAAAATTAAAAAAAAAAAAAAAAGTTACGAATGTAACAGGAACAACGAAATGGCGCTCCATTCGAGGCACGTTAAGCAGCGCCATTGTAAGGGACACGGAAAATTACCAATTCAAAAAAAAAAGTTACGAATGTACAAATTTTTTCATTCATTTTGATTTTCGTTGTTCCTGTTTTCGTTTTTTGGATTTTCTTCTTTCGTAGATTCGTTGTTTCTAATTATTTTTTTTTCGGATTTTCGTTGTTTTCGGATTCGTTCGATTCGAACGATTCGTTATTCGTTAAAATTTTTGAATGAACGAATATAACAAAAAAAAAAAACTAAACGAATTGCACATGTCTAGTATTGCCATCCTCAGTATAAAACCGGGATCAAATCTACAAAAGATTAAATATCTGGGTCTGCAGGGAGTGTGTCCTGCACTGGGCTCTCAGCAGCTGATTCCTACGTCATCAATGTAACACATGTGGCTTCCTTTGTCTCCAGCCTCCTCCAATAGGGGCAATAAGGTGGTTGGATACAAATGTACACATTTTTCATTGTTAGATTTGTACATAAACAAACAAAACAAATTCATATTTTGAAGCTTTCATTAGACAAACATTTAGTTAGCTGTATATTTGCTTACGCAGAATGTGGGACCATTAAAAATTAAATATTTGACCAAAATAATGTCTGTAACTTTGTCTAATAGCACCTTTACATAAAGCTACAGCTCTGATATATCGGGGTGAACCCTTCATTACCGGGTCCAGCTTCCATAAATATATTACAATGGCTTGTTTTCTATCACGTTGTTTGTGTAAGAAGTTCAATTTTAGACATGTGCAATTAGTTTTGTTTTTTTTGGGGTTTTTTTTCGTTATTTTCGTTCATTCGTTTTCGTACGAATGAACGAACGATTCGCTAAAATTTTTAACGAATAACGAATCGTTTGAATCGAACGAATCCGAAAACAATGAAAATCCGAAAAAAACAAATTAGAAGCAACGAATGTACGAAAGAAGAAAATCCGAAAAACGAAAACAGGAACAACGAAAATCAAAAAGAACGAAAAAATTCGTACATTCGTAACTTTTTTTTTTTTTTTTGAATTGGTAATTTTCCGTGTCCCTTACAATGGCGCTGCTTAACGTACCTCGAATGGATTGAACGAAAAAATTCGTAAATTCGTAACTTTTTTTTTTTTTTTTTTCGATTCGTAATTTTCCGTGTCTCTTACAATGGCGCTGCTTAACGTACCTCGAATGGATTGAACGAAAAAATTCGTACATTCGTAACTTTTTTTTTCAATTCGTAATTTTCGGTGTCTCTTAAAATGTAATAATAGCATACACATTACATAACATTATGAATTATGCTCCGATTATGAATCTAAAATGTTACGAATGTTACGAATGTACGAATAAACGAAAATGAAACTAACGGAAATACGAATCAACGAAAAAATAACTCTTACGAAAATAGGAATCGTTACGAATACGAACACCGACGACTTACGAATTTACGAATCGTTACAAATCAACGGAAACGAAAAAAACGAAACGAAAATAAACAAATCCTCCTATCAGACAATGTTGTTGGAAATTCCGACCGTGTGTAGGCACCATCGGACAGTTTCCATCGGATTGTCCGACGGACAAAGTCCTATCTCCTGCTGGATAGATTTTTTGACAACAAAGTCCGATCACACCAAATCCGATCGTGTGTAGCGAATTCCGACGGACAAAGTGCTACGCATGCTCAGATCACATTACAAGACCAAAGCTATTGGCTACTAGCCTCTACGTAGTCCCGTCGTAGGCAACAAACGTCACCACGTTCAGAATGATCGGATTTTCCGACAACTTTGTCCGACCGTGTGTACGCAAAACCAACATCGGACAAAGTACGACGGACATGATCCGACGGACCTGGTCCTCGGATAATCCGAGCGTGTGTATGGGGCATAAGAGACACGGAAAATTACGAATCGAAAAAAAAAAAAAGTTACGAATGTAACAGGAACAACGAAATGGCGCTCCATTCGAGGCACGTTAAGCAGCGCCATTGTAAGGGACACGGAAAATTACCAATTCAAAAAAAAAAAGTTACGAATGTACAAATTTTTTCGTTCATTTTGATTTTCGTTGTTCCTGTTTTCGTTTTTTGGATTTTATTCTTTCGTATATTCGTTGTTTCTAATTATTTTTTTTTGGGATTTTCGTTGTTTTCGGATTCGTTCGATTCGAACGATTCGTTATTCGTTAAAATTTTTGAATGAACGAATATAACAAAAAAAAAACTAAACGAATTGCACATGTCTAGTATTGCCATCCTCAGTATAAAACCGGGATCAAATCTACAAAAGATTAAATATCTGGGTCTGCAGGGAGTGTGTCCTGCACTGGGCTCACAG
This sequence comes from Lithobates sylvaticus, assembly GCA_028564925.1. Taxonomy (NCBI): domain Eukaryota; kingdom Metazoa; phylum Chordata; class Amphibia; order Anura; family Ranidae; genus Lithobates; species Lithobates sylvaticus. The sequence continues at coordinate 526,683,956 of CM053030.1, forward strand.
CAGCTGATTCCTACGTCATCAATGTAACACATGTGGCTTCCTTTGTCTCCAGCCTCCTCCAATAGAGGCAATAAGGTGGTTGGATACAAATGTACACATTTTTCATTGTTAGATTTGTACATAAACAAACAAAACAAATTCATATTTTGAACCTTTCATTAGACAAACATTTAGTTTGCTGTATATTTGCTACGCAGAATGTGGGACCATTAAAAATTAAATATTTGACCAAAATAATGTCTGTAACTTTGTCCAATAGCACCTTTGCATAAAGCTACAGCTCTGATATATCGGGGTGAACCCTTCATTACTGGGTCCAGCTACATAAATATATTATAAAGGCTTGTTTTCTATCATGCTGTTTGTGTAAAAACTTCAGTTTTATGTTTCAAAAAGACAACTTTTTCCTGGCAATATTATAATTTCTCATTGCGTGCTCCATTGTTGGTTTTAGCTATATAACACAAGTCCTTAGTTTCCATCTGACATTATTTCCCTGATGTCATAACATAATAAATGATAACAATATCCTGCGGTAAGTCCAAAGTATTCTTCTGCTTATACCACTGCAATTTTTTTTTTTCTTTTTATATTGTGAAAGATAATGTTACACCGAGTAAATTGATACCCAACATGTCACGCTTCACAATTGCGCCTCACATGTGTGGTTTGAACACCGTTTTCATATGCGGGCGCTACTCATGTATGCGTTCGCTTTTGCACTCGAGCTTGGCGCGTTTAAAAAAAAAAAATGTTTTTCTTATTTATTTTAACTTTTTATTTTTTATTTTTACACTGTTCTTTAATTAAAAAAAAAAAAAATGTGTCACTTTTATTCCTATTACAAGGAATGTAAACATCCCTTGTAATAGAAAAAAGCATGACAGGTCCTCTTAAATATGAGATCTGGGGGGTCAAAAAGACCTCAAATCTCATATTTACACTATAATGCAATTAAACAGCTGGGCGTCATATGACGTCCTCAGGATAGTAAGCCGCTGGCACCGAGGGCGCGCGTCGCGGCGATCGTTGTTGCGGTGTGTCAGTCTGACACCCCGCCACATTGATCTAGGTAAAGATCTGACGGAGACTCTTTACCACGTGATCAGCTGTGTCCAATCACGGCTGATCACGATGTAAATAGGAAGAGCCGGTGATCGGCTTTTCCTCACTCGCGTCTGATTGTTTATCAGCACACTCCCCCCCCTCAGATCCAGCCCAGGACCACCATAATGCCGCCCAGGACCACCAGGGATGCCACCACACTGGACCACCAGGTATGCCCCCCTAGACCCCCAGGGAAATGCACATCTGTGCCCAGGCAGCTGCCAATCAATGCCCAGGCAGCTGCCAATCAGTGCCCACTGACAATGCCTACCACTGCCTACCACTGCCAGTGCCACCAGGGATGCCCATAATTGCCTCATATCAGTGCTGTGTATCAGTGCCCATCAGTGCTGCCTATCAGTGCCCAGCAGTGCTGCCTATCAGTGCCACCCATAAGTACCCATCTTTTCATCCTTTTAGTGCCCATCAGTGTTGTCCACCAGTGCCCACCTGTGCCACCCATGAGTGCCCACCAGTGCCGCCTATCAATGCCCATCAGTGCTGCATATCAGTGCCACCCATCAGTGCCCATCGTTGGTGCCCGTCAGTGCCCGCTTATTGGTGCCACCATATCGGTGCCGCCTTATCAGTGCTTGTCAATGCCATCTTATCAGTGCCCATCAGTGAAAGAGAAAACGTACTTATTTACAAATGTTATTACAGAAACAAAACCAAAAGTCTTTTTTTATTTGTTTAGCAAAAAATGTAAAACGCAGAGGTGATCACATACCATCAAAAGAAAGCTCCGTTTGTGGGAACAAAATGATAAAAATGTAGTTTGGGTACAGTGTAGCAGAAAGCTGAAAATTGTCCTGGGCAGGAAGGTGTATAAGTGCCCGGTATTGAAGTGGTTAAAGGCACATTGTATGGGCAGGTATATACACTAGTTAATATACACTCACCAGCCACTTTATTAGGTACACCTGTTTGGTTGGTAACACAAATTGCTAATCAGCCAATCACATGGCAGCAACTCAGTGCTTTTATTCATCTAGAAGATGACTTGCTGAAGTTCAAACCGAGCATCAGAATGAGGAAGAAAGAAGGATATAAGTGACTTTGAACGTGGCATGGTTGTTGGTGCCAGACGGGCTGGTCTGAGTATTTCTGGTATTTTCACACACAACCATCTCTCGGGTTTACAGAGAATGGTGGGGAAAAGAGAAAATATCCAGTGAGCACCGGTTGTGTGGAGGAAAATGCCTTGTTGAGGTCAGAGGAGAATGGGCAGACTGGTTCCAGATGATAGAAAGGCAACAGTAACTCAAATAACCACTCGTTACATCCAAGGTATGCAGAATACCATCTCTGAATGCACAACACATCCAACCTTGAAGCAGATGGGCTACAGCAGCAGAAGACCACTTTAGGTGGCACTCCTGTCAGCTAAGAACATAAAACTGAGGCTACAATTCCCACAGGCTCTCCAAAATTGGCCAATAGAAGATTGGAAAAACATTGCCTGGTCTGATGAGTCTGGTTTTCATCTGCGACATTCACATGGTGGGGTCAGAATTTGGCGCATGGATCCATCCTGCCTTGTTTCACCGGTTCAGGCTGGTGGTGGGGGTGTAATGGTGTAAACTTTGGGCCCCTTAGTACCAATTGATCATGGTTTAATCACCACGGCCTACCTGAGTATTGTTGGTGACCATGTCCATCCCTTTATGACTACAGTGTCCCCATCTTCTGATGGCTCCTCCCAGCAGGATAATGCACCATGTCACAAAGCTCCAATCATCTCACCACTGGACAATGAGGTCACTGTCCTCCAATGGCCTCCACACTAACCACATCTCATCCAATAGAGAACCTTTGGGATATGGTGATCCGGAAAAAGTCCGATGGGAGCTTTTCATCATATATTCCAACCGTGTGTATGCCCCATCGGACTTTTTCAGTCGAAAACTCAGACGGACTTATGCCCCGTACACGCGGTCGGAAATTCCGACGGAAAATGTCCGATCGGACCATGTTGTCAGAAAATCCGGCCATGTGTGGGCCATGTGTGGGCTCCATCGGACTTTTTCCTGCTCTCAAATTTTCCAACAACAAAATCCGATCGGACTTTTTCCGATCGTGTGCAGAGAATTCCGACAGACAAAGTGCCACGCATGCTCAGATCAAATTATGAGACCAAAGCTATTGGCTGCTAGCCTCTACGTAGTTCTGTAGTACGCAACGAACGTCACCACGTTCAGAACGATCGGATTTTCCGACAACTTTGTCCGACCGTGTGTATGCAACACTAGTGTCGGAAAAAATCCGTCGGGAAAAAATCTGACGGATTTTGTGGTTGGAAATTCCGACCGTGTGTACGGGGGCTTAGAGAACAAATATTTCTCAGGTGGAAAAAATTCGGAAAAAACGCTCGTCTGTATGCTGTTCCGACGCACCAAAAACCACGCATGCTCTGAAGCCAATACGAGACGGAAGCGCTCGGTCTGGTAAAACTAGCGTTCGTAATGGAGATAGCACGTTCCTCATGCTGCAAATTCTGTGATTTTTTTAATGCAGCGCATTCTTTTCTTCATTATAATGCTAGAATAATGAAGTTGTTTTGCTGCTGATATTCTGACAAACGTATTTCTTTATTATTTCTCGTGATCTCATGAATAATTTTATTTTTTTAAAGCCAGATCTCCATGATATTGTTCAGAATTATTTGTTATAGTCATCTTTTTTATTTATTTTTTTATTTCATCAAGATCTCCTTTTTTTTTTGGATTATTGAAAAATTATTTTCTAGTGATCTCCATATATAATAATTTTTTTTGTGTGTCAAGTTACCACAATAACATTATTATCTTTTTTATTTAGTATTAGTATTTTTTAACCTCAAGGAGGTTGGTGTCCCTTGTTAATTTGACATGGTCTTTTTGAAATTCACCTGCCTACTCACAAACAAACTGTCCTTTTTGTAGAAAAACACATAGGCAAGTATTTTCAGAAAATAAAATAGCCAATAGCGCGAATCGTCTCTCACCAAACTTCTACTAACTCGAGATAAACACGAGATTAGCAGAAGGAGCCCAAAGGGAGGCGCAGTGGCTATTGAACTTCCTTTTCATAGTGCCGTCGTACGCGTCGTACGCATTGTACGTGTTGTACGTGTTGTATGTGTTGTGCGGCATTCTTGACGGTCGGAATTTGGCGTGACCGTGTGTATGCAAGACAGCTTGAGTGGAATTCTGTCAGAAAAACCTTCAGAGTTTATTCAGATGGGAAAACCGGTTCTGTGTACAGGGCATTTGTCTGCTAAAACCTGAAAAATTGCACATGGAAATATTGTTTAGAGCATGATATAGTTGCCTAAATAGTAATAAAATATACAGTATATTATTTAACCACTTCAATACCCGCCCAGTGTCAAATGACGCCCACAAGGTGGATCTCCCATCCTGGGTGGGCATCATATGACGTCCTCCTATTCCTGGCCATCTAAGGGGCACGCGCACGCCCGCATCGTCACTCGGGACGCGGTGCGCGTGCCCGGCGGCCGCGATGTCCGCTGGGCACCCGCGATTGCCCGGGAACACAGCAGGACCATGGATCTGTGTGTGTAAACACACGGATCCACGTCCTGTCAGTGGAGAGGAGACCGATGGTGTGTTCCCAGTACAGAGAAACACCGAACGGCCTCCTCCCCTTGTGAGTCCCCTCCCCCCACAGCTAGAATCACTCCCAGGGAACATACATTAACCCCTGCAGCGCCCCCTAGTGTTAACCCCTTCCCTGTCAGTCACATTTACACAGTAATCAGTGCAATTTTATAGCAACGATCGCTGTGTAAATGTGAATGGTCCCAAAAATGTGTCAAAAGTGTCCGAAGTGCCCGCCGCAATGTCACAGTCACGAAAAAAATCACAGATCGCCGCCATTACTAGTAAAAAAAAAATGCAATAAATCAAAACCAATCAATATACGCTTATTGCGATTTTTTTACCAAAAATATGTAGAAGAATACATATTGGCCTAAACTGAGTCAAAAATTATTATTATTTTTTTTAAATGGGATATTTATTATAGCAAAAAGTAAAAAAATATTGTGTTTTTTTCAAAATTGTCGCTATTCTTTTGTTTATAGCGCAAAAAATAAAAACCACAGAGGTGATAAAATACCACCAAAATAAAGCTCTATTCGTGGGAAAAAAAGGACGTCAATTTTGTTTGGGTGCAACGTCCCACAACCGCGCAATTGTCAGTTAAAGTGACGCAGTGCCGAATCGCAAAAAGTGCTCTGGTAAGGAAGGGGGTAAAATCCTCCGGGGCTGAAGTGGTTAAAGATAATGTGCTTTTTTTGTGTGAAAAAGTGATTTCTACACTGAAATATCTTTAAAAGTCTGAGAAGAGATAAATTCCCCGTTTTTGTACAACTAGGTGCCAACACAACTGAGCATGCTCAGACCTGCAAAGAGCTCTCGTTTTGGCTCCAGGGTCTTTTTTACAAGGCGCTATAGTAAATACGAAAATGAGCGCTGAGTTAAAGAGCATTTTTTGGAAGTGAAAATCGTCTCTATTATAGTCCAATGCAAGTTTTAGCCATTGATTCTAATGGAACAATTGTAACTTTCACAAATAAATCCTTTTAATGTTGAGATGAAATGTATCTTAATCTGAAATAAATTTTCCTTTGCAACATTGTTGCTTCTACTTCAAATATTTTGTTTTTAAGAATACTAGAATGTGGAATGTTTTGATGTTTTAGTAAAATATATTTTTCTCTGTCACTTTCACTTGTTACTCTCCACCTCACAACAATCTCAAATCCCAAAACTCACACAGGTGTCTTTACAATCCACAAACAATACCATTGCTGATGATTAACCACTTTCAGCCCCGGACCAATTTGCAGCCAAAGGACCAGGCCCCTTTTTGCGATTCGGCACTGCGTCGCTTTAACTGACAATTGCGCGGTCATGCGACGTGGCTCCCAAATAAAATTGACGTCCCTTTTTCCCCCACAAATAGAGCTTTCTTTTGGTGGTATTTGATCGCCCCTGCGGTTTTTATTTTTTGCGCTATAAACAAAAAAGAGCGACAATTTTGAAAAAAAGCGAATTCTTTTTTATTTTTTGCTATAATAAATATCCCCCAAAAATATCTAAAAAAACTTTTTTTTTCCTCAGTTTAGGCCGATACGTATTCTTCTACATATTTTTGGTAAAAAAAAATTGCAATAAGCGATTATTGATTGGTTTGCGCAGAATTTATAGCGTTTACAAGATAGGGGATAGTTTTATAGCATTTTTATTAATAATTTTTTTTATTAGTAATGGCGGCGATCAGTGATTTTTATTGTGACTGCGACATTATGGCGGACATATCGGACATTTTTGACATTTTTGGGACCATTGTCATTTATACAGCAATCAATGCTATTTAAATGCATTGATTCCTGTATAAATGACACTGGCAGTGAAGGGGTTAACCACAAGGGGGCAGTGCAGGGGTTAAGTATGCCTAGGGGTGTGTTTCTTACTGTGGGGGGGCATGGCTGTCAGCTAGTGAATGCTGATCTCTGCTCCAATCACAGGGAGCAGAGATCGGCGTCACTAGTTGCTAGGCAAAACGGGGAGATGCTGTGTATTTCCGCATCTCCCCATTCAGCCTTCCCGTGAGACGATCCCCGCGGCGATCGAGTCCGCGGTACCCGCGACCGGCCTCACGGTGGTCTCGACCGGCGCGGGAGAGCGCCGCTCCCGGCGCACTCCCGATGGCACGGACGGCATTAAGGAGGGACTTATATATACGCCCTCCTGCCTGTCCGTGCCATTCTGCCGACGTATATCGTCGTGCGCCGGTTGGGAACCGGTTAAACAAATTTAAAATGAGTCACAATTTTTTGTGCTTTTTATTATTTCCAAATAATCATAATTTGAGCCGAAGAAATGTGATATGTGTACCATCATCATAAATCAAAATGAAATTCCCAAATATTTGAGGGTAATATCACTATTCTACACTGACCCACAAAGAACCACCAAATATAACAGAATAAATCAAGAAGAATAACTCTTGAGTAATGTAATTCCATCAACTGTATGTCCAAAGAAATGCCGTATTTATGTGTATTTATGTGTATTTATGTGTAGGAGGTTTTCACATGTGGCAGCTCTGTGGCTTAGAGGTTAGAACATCTGCTTAGCATCCCTGAGTGTCTGGGTTCAAACCACAACTGTGCCACTTCATAAAGAGAAGTTGTCTCATCTCCCAGTTGCTAAAACTATGTCTAAATGTAGTATTTATGTGTAGGAGGGTTCCACCACCATTGTAAATCTTGCCAGATACACTGTCTAGTCAAAAGTATTAGGACGCCTGCCTTTACACACACGTGAACTTTAATGGCAGCCCAGTCTAAGTCCATAGGGTTAAAATTGATTTGGACCACCCTTTGCAGCTAGAAGGCTGGGAAGGATAGGTGTTTTATGTTGAACATTTTTTTTTTATATTTTGTTGGAATGCTTTGTAAGAATAATGACTGTTAAGTATGTTTCTATAATCTTGCAGATAAAAATGTGATGTGTTGCCCGTTATACACTGAAAGTAAAGCAACTCTAAGGCCCCTTTCACACTGGGGCGTGAGCCGCGGCAACGGTAAAGCAGCGCTATATTTAGCGCTGCTTTACCGTCGTTTTAGAAAAAGGGTTAAAATCCCCCGCAAATCGCTGCCATAGCGGCGCTTTGTGGTGGTATTGCCGCGGTATTACCGCGGCGTCACATTGAAATCAATGGGTAGGAGCGGTATAGGGGCGGTGAATACACCGCTCCTATACCGCTCCAAAGATGCTGCTAGCAGGACTTTTTTTAACATCCTGCTAGCGCACCGCTCCAGTGTGAAGGCCCGCCGGCTTTCACACTGGAGTGAATGGGGCCGGTGTGAAAGGGGCCTTAGGTTTAGACAAATTTTAGATTGTAAGCTCATATGAGCAGGGCCCTTAAAACCCAATTGCTAACTGTTTTGCTAAATATAGCACCATATATCCTGTAAACATTTTTTGAAGCTAGTAAATTAATGTACATATTTATTTTTTTTCCTGGCAAAATAAAAGTACATTATTGAGCTTTTTTTTTCTCTTTTCTTTCTTTTAAATTAGTTTTGAGGGTGGTGGTTTTGGGGAAGTGCCATATCTTTTATATATTATAATTTCTATATGTATTTGTGCACCAAAAAAATCTATATAGCACACCTGCAAGTAAATGATAAAGGTGGAATCTTTATATAAGAAGCTGTGAAGCATTGCAGGTAATGAATTCAGCTGGTGGATAGGCAGTGTTGTATGTGTCAGCTCTGGTTCACATTGGTGCGATTTGACAAAGCCAAAACGGTGTCAAAGCGGTGGCAGTTGCACCGTTTTAATTGGTGGAGCGCCGCAATTTCCAAAAGTAGTTTCTGTACTACTTTTTAGTGACTTTGGGGTGCGATTTTTATTGACATCAGTGCAGAAACCTGCACAGATGTCTCTGAAATCCCCCCCCCCCCCCCCCCCCGCAGTCGGGACTGACATGCGGGAATGAAATTGTGTGAGTTCAGCTGAACTCGCATGATTTCCTCCCGCTGCCAGGGCTCAACCTGGGCCTTTGTCTTTGTAATTCATCTTCTGCTACCCCAGGGACACTATTTCTTATCAAACTCCCTTAAAGTGGCGTTGCCACCAAAAAAAAATAAAAAATTGCTTAAAAATCATAAAAAAAAAAAAAAAAAAAATGATTGGAATGAAAATATTTTTTTACTCACCTCTAAATGCATGTTGCTAGGGGGTCCCATCGTAGTCTGCCACCTTCAGTGCCCGGGCACTGACATCACTTCCCCTCGGCGCCGCACAGTCATCTGGGACCTTTCACGTGTCCCAGATGACTGAGCGTCGTATCACGGCGCATGCGCAGTGGGTGCCTGGCCGTGAAGCCACAGCCGGGTGCCCACAATAAGAATTCCGGCGCCGCGAGCGGAGCGGGGAACGAGGGGGGGCTTCGTTCCCCCGCATCGCTGGACCCCGGACAGGTAAGTGTCCGATTATTAAAAGTCAGCAGCTGCAGTATTTGTAGCTGCTGACTTTTAAAAAAAAAAATTTTAGCGGGCACCCCACTTTAAGTTTACCTTCAAATATCATATGTAGAAATACAGATTAGCATATCTGCAAAAAAATTTAAAAAATTCTAATCGTGGTTGTGATCAAGAGCGTGGTTTCACCTTCTGACCCGGAAAGTAGTCATTGTAATCACCCGGACGTTCCTGTGCTGGTCAGGATCTCCATCTAGGTGGACATGGAGAGGTCCCTCTTTAGCAAAGAGGAGGTGCTGCTGGTTTGCCGGGTTAGTGTAAGATATGTACTTGTGCTTACTCAATGTGGTGGTAGTTAGATTTGGTGTGGGTGGTGTTCATTGATTTGTTTGGCATCACCACACATTTGCTTCCGTCCCATGTGCACACCTCAATTCCTGCATTTGTTCCTCTGATGTAAATCAGTAAGGACTATGCATTATAAATGAGAGCCCACCATTTAAAGCGGTTCTGTGTGTTGTTTTTTCTTTTTTTATGCAATGCAAAGGATTAGGAGGTAAATTGGGGGACTCACGTGTTCCATCCTCTTAAAGCGGTTCTGCACCCATTTCAGTATTAGTAGTAGTAAATCTCTTTGCCTTCCAAATCAGGCAAAGAGTACTAAATGAAATGTTTTTTTTTTTTTTTTTTTTTTACTTACCTTGTAATTGATGACTTCCGGTCTTCTCTCTCTTCGGCGGCGGGCGGGGTCTCTGCGTCGATCGTCGTCACGCCGCACTGTCTCCTGGGATCTGGTGTCATTGATCCCAGGAGTCAGTGCGGGCATCTTCCGAAATCTCGCGAGATTTCGGCCACATCTTCCGAAATCTCGCGAGATTTTGCCGTTGTGATGTGCCGTTACTGCGCACGCGCGAGTAACGGCGGTGCATGCTGGGCCATCTAAAGTGCCTGTGGGGTTTCACATGCCCACAGGCAAGATGGACCCCAGCAGACAAGAAGAAGACAAGAAGAAGATGAAGATGAAAACCGGCGGCGATCGAGATGGAAGATGGAACAGGTAAGTCCCCCAATTGAGCTATATGCCCTTGGCATATAGCCCAAAAAAAAAAAAAAAGAGTGCAGAACCGCTTTAATTTATTGCTGCCGGTTTTCCTCCTATAAAATAATTTATATAAATCCTTCCTGCTGGTTGCCATCTTGCCTGTGGGCATGTGAAACCACACAGGCACTTCAGATGGCCCAGCATGCACCGCCGTTACTGCGCCGATCTCGCGCGTGCGCAGTAACGGCAAAGTGCAGCTCACGTTCTCCGAAATCTCGTGAGATTTCGGCACATCTGCCGACATCTCGCGAGATTTCGCAAGATGTGGCCGAAATCTCGCGAGATTTCGGAAGATGTCCGCACTGACTCCTGGGATCAATGACACCAGATCCCAGGAGACAGTGCGGCGTGACGACGATCGACGCAGAGACCCCGTCCACCGCTGCAGAGACAGAGGAAAGGAAGTCAGCGATTACAAGGTAAGTGGGAAAAAAAAAAAAACACACTTCATTTAGTACTCTTTGCCTGATTTGGAAGGCAAAGAGATTTACTAAATGAAATGTGTGCAGAACCACTTTAAAGAATATGCAAACCCAACATTTTGATATGTCTGCTGTACCATGTACTTGTATGAAGAAGTCTCCTGTTCTCGTTGTAACGCTTCCTATGTGTAAAATATCTGGTGATCCTGCTAGTCCTTCTGCTTTCCTGTTAAAAACTGACCACACTAGGCATTAAAGCACAGCGTGGTAGGTTCTCTAGCTATGCTGGGAACTCAGCCTGCTCTCCTCCAATGCTCAGAATTTTCCTGACACTCCCCCCCTACACAGCCTTTCACCGGGAAGATCAGTGTGCTGCTGTTGCTCCTCCCTCAGCTGAGAACAGAGGGAATGTGATCACTTATAAAAAAAAAAAGGGGGAAAGTGTTTATAATGTTTTTTTTTCATCTATACACAAATGTTTTAACTGTCATTTCTAATTTAAACTTAACCCCTTAGCGCCGACTGTACGCAAATTTGCATTTGTGGCTTGAAGGGGTTATACTGGCGTGATATGTAGCTGCAGGCATCACCCCGGTACCGTTTTTTTTAGAGCGGGCGGTCGGCTTTTTAGCGATAACAACCGATGTGGCTAAAAGCCACTTGGTTGTTATCCAAAAGGAGTGGGAGGGAACGTTCCCGCCGCCTTCCGCCGCTCTTCCCGGGCCTCCCGTCCCACCCGGAGACCCGATCCATGATCCGGCACTTCCGCCAGCTAGGGTAAGACTGGGAAGAAGCCGGAAACGGCTTTGATCGAGTCTCCTGTGTAAAATCCCGGAAGTGACGTCACGACATTACTTCCGGCTTACTCGGCTGCCAATGACGCCGATTTGAAAAAAAAAAATTACAGTAATCAGAATTGCCGTTTTGGGGCGATCTGAATACTTTTAAGTGCAAAGGAGGGATTGGGGGTCTTTTAGTCCCTCCATAAAGAGTACCTGTCACCACATATTACTGTCACAAGGGATGTTTATTTTTTGATTTTTTTAAAGGGACAATGTAAAAAAAGAAAAAAAAAATGTATGAGAATTAAAAAAAAATAATGTAACATGCCCCCGTCCCTGCGTGCTCGCGCAGCAAAGAATACACATGCCTAATTCTCGCCTGCAAATGTAAACGGTGTTCAAACCACACATGTGAGGTATCGCCGCGATCTTCAGAGTGAGAGCAATAATTCTAGCACTAGATCTCTTCTGTAACTCAAACCTGGTAACCGCTACATTTTTCTAAACCGCTGCCTATGGAGATTATTAGGTACTGTAGGTTGTCGCCATTCCACGAGCGTGCGCAATTTCAAAGCGTGGCATGTTAGGTATCTATTTACTCATCTTTCACATTATACAAAAAAATTGGGCTAACTTTACTGTTTTGTTTTTCTTCTTTTTTTTTTTTTTTTTTTAATTCACAAAAGTGTTTTTTTTCCAGAAAATTGTGTTTGAAAGACCGCTGCGCAAATACCGTGTGACATAAAATATTGCAACAGTTGCAATTTTATTCTCTAGGGTCTATGCTAAAAAAATATATACAGTATGTCACAAAAGTGAGTACACCCCTCAAAATAATGGATTGAACAGAGCTCCGTGAGATGTTCGAAGCTTGGGATATGTTTTTATAACCGAACCCTGCTTTATACTTCTGCACAACTTTATCCCTGACCTGTCTTGGGTATTTCTTGGCTTTCAAGATGCTGTTTGTTCACTAAGACCCCTTTCACGCGGGGGGGCATTTTTCAGGCGCTACAGCGCTAAAAATAGCGCCTGAAAAAAGCGTCTCCATTCACTCCAGTGTGAAAGCTTGAGGGCTTTCACACTGGAGCGGTGCGCTGGCAGGGCGTTAGAAAAAGTCCTGCCAGCAGCTTCATTGGAGCGTTGAAGGAGCGTTGAAGGAGCGGTGAACTCACCGCTCCTCCATCGATCCTCTCCATTGAAATCAATGGTGCAGCGCTGCTATAGCGCCGGCAAATTTAACCCCTTTTCGTTTGCTAGCGGGGGGTTAAAACTGCACCACTAGCATCCGAATAGCGCCGCTAAGACAACTATATATATTTTAGCGCCGCTTTACCGCTGACGCCGGTGGTGACACAGTGTGAAAGGGGTCCAAGGTTCTCTTAAAAAAAACTCTGAGGGCTTCACAGAACAGCTGTATTTATACTGGGAATAAATTACACACGCATGGGCCTCTTGGCTCTTCTCTGATGAATGCTCTCCTTGCCCGGCCCGGTCAGTTTAGGTGGACGGCCATGTCTTGGTAGGTTGGCAGTTGTGCCATACTCTTTCCATTTTCGGATGATGGATTAAACAGAGCTCCGTGAGATGTTGAAAGCTTGGGAGATTTTTTTATAACCTAACCCTGCTTTATACTTCTCCACAACTTTATCCCTGACCTGTCTTGGGTATTTCGTGGCCTTCAAGATGCTGTTTGTTCACTAAGGTTCTCTAACAAACCTCTGAGGGCTTCACAGAACAGCTGTATTTATACGGAGATTAAATTACACACAGGTGGACTCTATTTACTAATTAGGCGACTTCTGAAGGCAATTGGTTCCACTAGATTTTATTAGACATGTGCAATTCGTTTAGTTTTTTTTTGTTTTTTTTCGTTTTTTTGTTCGTTCGTTTTCGTACGAATGAACGAAATCGGTCGAATCGAACGAATCCGAATAACGAATCGTTCGAATCGTACGAATCCGATTAGCGAATCGTTCGAATCGAACGAATCCGAAAAACAACGAAAATCCGAAAAACCAAATTAGAAACAACGAATGTATGAATGAAGAAAATACGAAAAACGAAAAAAGGAACAACGAAAATGAACGAAAAAATTCGTACATTCGTAACTTTTTTTTTTTGTTGAATTGGTAATTTTCCGTGTCCCTTACAATGGCGCTGCTTAACGTGCTTCGAATAGATTGAACGAAAAAATTTGTACATTCGTAACTTTTTTTTTTTTCGATTCGTAACTTTTTTTTCGATTCGTAACTTTTTTTTTTTTTGTTGAATTGGTAATTTTCCGTGTCCCTTACAATGGTGCTGCTTAACGTGCTTCGAATAGATTGAATGAAAAAATTTGTACATTCGTAACTTTTTTTTTTTGTTGAATTGGTAATTTTCCGTGTCCCTTACAATGGTGCTGCTTAACGTGCTTCGAATAGATTGAATGAAAAAATTCGTACATTCGTAACTTTTTTTTTTGTTGAATTGGTAATTTTCTGTGTCCCTTACAATGGCGCTGCTTAACGTGCTTCGAATAGATTGAACGAAAAAATTTGTACATTCGTAACTTTTTTTTTTTTCGATTCGTAACTTTTTTTTCGATTCGTAACTTTTTTTTTTTTTGAATTGGTAATTTTCCGTGTCCCTTACAATGGTGCTGCTTAACGTGCTTCGAATAGATTGAACGAAAAAATTTGTACATTCGTAACTTTTTTTTTTTGATTCGTAACTTTTTTTTCGATTCGTAAATTATTAAAATGTAATAATAGCATACACATTACATAAAATTATGAATTATGCTCCGATTATGAATCTACAAATGTTACGAATGTCCGAATAAATACGAATGCGTCCGAATTAATCCGAAAAACCAAATTAGAAACAACGAATGTACGAATGAAGAAAATCCGAAAAACGAAAAAAGAAAAAAGGAACAACGAAAATGAACTAAAAAATTTGTACATTCGTAACTTTTTTTTTTATTGAATTAGTAATTTTCCGTGTCTCTTACAATGGCGCTGCTTAACGTGCTTCGAATAGATTGAACGAAAAAATTTGTACATTCGTAACTTTTTTTTTTCGATTCGTAACTTTTTTTTCGATTCGTAAATTATTAAAATGTAATAATAGCATACACATTACATAAAATTATGAATTATGCTCCGATTATGAATCTACAAATGTTACGAATGTCCGAATAAATACGAATGCGTCCGAATTTCGAATAAAGGAATAAACGAAAATTAAACTAACGAAAAAACAAATCAACGAAAAATAACTCTTACGAATATACGAATCGTTACGAATCAATGGAAACGAAAAAAAACGAAACGAGAATAAACACATTTTTTTGTTGTGCACTTGTCTAGATTTTAGTTAGGGGTATCAGAGTAAAAGGGGGCTGAATACAAATGCCCCCCCCCCCCCCACACTTTTCACGTATTTATTTGTAAAACATGTTGAAAACCATTTATCATTTTCCTTCCACTTCACAATTAGGTGGCACTTTGTTGGCTTTTTTTATGGCCTGATTATATCGGACTTTTTACATATTACTATTTCATTTTTTACTTGCTCTGTGACTTTTTAACATACACTGTGCATATATACATCGTTTGTATTTTATCTGATTTAGCTTATGATATATTTTCTCCGTTTTAATGCAATCGGCCAATAGTTTTACTTATTGATGCACGTGCACTTTTTTTCAATTGTATTTCACTCCTGAATATATATCTATCACTTGTTTGTGTTAAGGCCCATACACACGATCGGACTTTTTGACAACCAACATGCAAATTAGCTGTTTTGGACCAACATCCGACCGCGTGTACGCTCCATCGGACCAACTTTTTCCAGCTTTCATCTGACTTTTGTTGGCTGTGCGAACGGACCAACTTTCTGCCAACAAAAGTCCGATGGACCAAAGTCCGACCGTGTGTACACAAAACCAACGGACTTTTGTACAAACCAATGCAGAACCAATGGAAAAGATCAGACAACAATACAGAAGTTGACCAAAGGTGGCGGTAAAGAGCAGAAAAACCAAGTGATTTGGTGAAAGTTGGCTGAAAAAGTCCTGCCGTGTGTATGCAATACCAACTTGGGGCCAACGCCCTTTGGACAAAAATCCACGGGAAAGTTGGTCCACGGTCCGATCGTGTGTATGAGGCTTTAGTTTAACACTAGCTTGGACACCTTCAATATTTTAAGATATATATTGTGATAGAAATTGCCAGTCTCTCTCCACTGGCTCACCCCTGTTTTGCATTTGCACTTTAGCTCTGGTTTGAGATTAAATATCCCAGATATCTTCCGCTTTAATACTCTAATGTTCTATACCCCTCTTTACACTTTTATTCTAGAACAGCGCCAATACCCCTTCCCACTGTTTTATATTTCCTGGCTGCACCTAGGTGTAGTTTTTAAGGGGGGCAGCAGTTCCACTTCCTAAGCGCGGATATTATTATTATTTTTAGGTGACACTTTGTGTTGGTCTATTACATAAAATCCCAATAAAATACATTTACGTTTTTGGTTGTAACATAACAAAATGTGGACAATTTCAAGGGGTATGAATACTTTTTCAAGGCACTGTATCGTGAGTTGTAGATCTAGGTATCCCTGAAGTCGGAAAGATATTTCAAGGGTTCCTCTGTGTTGAAAAGGTGGAGAAAGGCTTCTATACACATTGGAAGAAACGGACAAACAATTCAGAGCTTTCACATTACATCCTGTTTATTGATGCCGGTTGGACAATGTGTTATCCCACTTCTCATATTAGAGAAAGGAGCTGCTGATGAGCATCACAAGGGTTCCCATCACCAGGAAAATGGCGGCATAGCTGGACTTGATGCTGATGGCTCCGCTGGTGTTGCACAGGTCGGTGGTGCAGCAGGATGTAGAGGCCGATGCCACCCCTAAGGCACTGCCACTGGTTGCTGTGCAGGCGGCTGCGCAGGATTTGGTTATTGAGGTTGTAGTAACTCCAACTGGAGAGAGAAAAAATAGGAACAGTCTTTAGTTTTTCAGCATAATGTCCTTCCTGAATGAAATCTGGATCTGGGATGGAATTACTGTGTAAATCAGTGCTTAAAGTGGATGTAACCCCATCCATGAAATTTGACCTCTAATGTTTACTTAACTCTCTGTAAAGCTCTAAGTGCTGTGTCTTTCTGCTGCTCCGTTCCTCTGTTACCAGCATGATACCTTCTGACAAGTTCTCCAGCGCAGGAGATAAAAGCAGCTGAAAATCTGTGTCGGGGACGGAGCTTAGAGGGAGAATAGCAGAGAGCTTGTCTATTCAGACTGCAGCTCTGCATGTTTATTCATTCTTCTGCCTATATGGGGGAGGGGTGCTTTTTGTCCTCCAATCAGCTCTCACACAGTGTATGCCCGGACTCCCCTCCCACTGCCGGAAGAGGAAACCAGATTTCTAACACGATCTGCACTTTCTAAAGAGTGTAGAAAGCTAAAGACAAATAAAACTTATGTTGGGAGATTTGTTTCATCTCTGTGTATCATCTGCGGCTGTTTACTGTTTACATTTACTTTAAAGTGTTTGTTACCCCAGCACTTCATATTGCTGATATGCTCCTGCCGTACCATGTACTTGTACGAGAAAGTCTTCTCTTCTCTATGTGTTGCTTCCTTTATGTGAAATCCCTGGTCTTCCTGCCAGTCCCTCTGCTTTCCTATTAAAAACTGACCACACTAAGCAGGAGAGCACACTGTGGTCAGTTCTCCAGCTATGCCGGGAACCTCAGTGTGCTCTTCTCCAATGGGTAGAATTTTACTTAAACCCCCCCCCCCCCCACCCTCCTGCACAGCAATTCACTGGGAAGCTCAGTGTGCTGTTGTTTCTCCCTCCCAGCTCTTATGCAGCTTAAAACAGAATGTGATCACTTTAAAACAAACTCCTTTTTGGGAGTTTAGTTGCTTTAACACATTTCACAAACCTTGCGTATAATGGAAATATACCTGGTTAAAGGTCCTCTGTATACACCCACTATCATTCCTCTGTATACACCCACTATCATTCCTCTATATACACCCACTATCATTCCTCTGTATACACCCACTATCATTCCTCTGTATACACCCACTATCATTCCTCTGTATACACTCGCTATCATTCCTCTGTATACACCCGCTATCATTCCTCTGTATACACCCACTATCATTCCTCTGTATACACCCACTATCATTCCTCTGTATACACTCGCTATCATTCCTCTGTATACACCCGCTATCATTCCTCTGTATACACCCACTATCATTCCTCTGTATACACCCGCTATCATTCCTCTGTATACACCCACTATCATTCCTCTGTATACACCCACTATCATTCCTCTCTATACACCCACTATCATTCCTCTCTATACACCCACTATCATTCCTCTGTATACACCCACTATCATTCCTCTGTATACACCCACTATCATTCCTCTGTATACACCCACTATCATTCCTCTATATACACCCACTATCATTCCTCTGTATACACCCGCTATCATTCCTCTGTATACACCCGCTATCATTCCTCTGTATACACCCGCTATCATTCCTCTGTATACACCCGCTATCATTCCTCTGTATACACCCGCTATCATTCCTCTGTATACACCCGCTATCATTCCTCTGTATACACCCGCTATCATTCCTCTGTATACACCCTCTATCATTCCTCTGTATACACCCGCTATCATTCCTCTGTATACACCCGCTATCATTCCTCTGTACACACCCGCTATCATTCCTCTGTACACACCCGCTATCATTCCTCTATATACACCCGCTATCATTCCTCTGTATACACCCGCTATCATTCCTCTGTATACACCCGCTATCATTCCTCTGTATACACCCGCTATCATTCCTCTGTATACACCCACTATCATTCCTCTATATACACCCACTATCATTCCTCTGTCTACACCCATTATCATTCCTCTGTATACACCCACTATCATTCCTCTGTATACAAACGGTATCATTCTTCTGTATACACCCGCTATCATTCTTCTGTATACACCCGCTATCATTCCTCTGTATACACCCGCTATCATTCTTCTGTATACACCCGCTATCATTCCTCTGTATACACCCACTATCATTCCTCTGTATACACCCACTATCATTCCTCTGTATACACCCACTATCATTCCTCTGTATACACCCGCTATCATTCCTCTGTATACACCCGCTATCATTCCTCTATATACACCCGCTATCATTCCTCTATATACACCCATTATCATTCCTCTATATACACCCACTAATTTGTGCTCTTTGACCTCATGTCGGATATAAAGTGACTTACGGAGTGAAGCGCTTCCTACAATGGTCTCGCAGTAGCCGTATCCGGATGGGCAGGTAGCCGATGTCTGGCAGTTGCTGTTGCTGGTCGCAGCGGTGCACGTGTAACATTGCAGGGAATGGGCTGAAAGAGAACAACTTAAAGCGTCACTCCACCTGACAGCGTTTCTAATGTTATACTGAGTAGTATAAGTACTGAGGCATTTGCACCAAAATAACAGTTACCTTTACAATTACTATAATTCCTTGTCTTTGATTCATTCATTTAATAATCGCAACATGACATCACATTCCTCAGACAGGAAGTGAGGGAAAATCTCCAACATAAAAAAAAGTCACCATGTTGGAGAAGGCAACATGGAAGAACATCTGAAGGCTCCTTCATGACAATCTAAAGCCTCGTACACACGATCGGACTTCAAACAAACTTTTATGTGGATTTCTGTCCAAAGGGCGTTGGCCGTGAACTTGGTATGCATACACACGGCAGGACTTTTTCAGCCAACTTTCAACAAATCACATGTTTTTTTTCAGCTCTTTACCGCCACCCTTTGGTCAACTTCTGTATTGTTGTCTGATCTTTTGCTTCTGAGCATGCGTGTTTGTACTTTGGACTAAAGTCCGATGGACTCGTGCACACACGATAGGATTTTGCACCAAAGGACTTTTGTTGCCGGAAAGTTTGTCTGTTTGCACAGCCAACATTTGTCCGATGAAAACCGAAAAAGTTTGCCCGATGGAGAGTACACACGGTCGGATGTCGCCCTAAAACAGGTAATTTGCATGTTTGTTGTCAAAAAGTCCGATCGTGTGTACGGGCCTTTAAGAATATTTATATTTCAAAATTTAGTTTGCTTTCACCATTCAATTTTGCAACAAATTGACTTTACCGAATGAAAACCACATACGGTGCCTTGAAAAAGTATTCATACCCCCTTGAAATTTTCCACATTTTCTCATGTTACAACCAAAAACATTATTTTATTGGGATTTAATGTGATAGACCAACACAAAGTAGCACCTAATTGTGAAGCGGAAGGAAAATGATGAATGGTTTTCACATTTTTTTACAAATGTAGCGCCGGTACCCCCGATGAGCTATGTCTGTAAATTTTTGTTTTTGCCCAAAATTGTAGTTGAGTTTTTGGGTTAATTGCTCTAAATTATGCTTTGGCATCAGTTTGGCTGGGCTGTATTGAGGTTCTGCCTGGTCATAGGTGGGTTTTGCACCTGTGAGAGGCCGTAGAACGCAACCTGGTTGGACACATTGGGTACCAATCTCTTCTCGGAGCCAATCAGTGTTTGTCTCGCTGTGTATTCCGGGAGAGGGTACTTAAGGTGCTGAAGTCACGTGGTTCGGGGGTTTCCGGTCCAGAAGTTGTTGCTGACTCCATGGTCCTCCTGACCAGCCCCAGAGGCCCTCATGGCCTGGGGGTGCGGATCCATCCGTTTCCGATCCTCGGAACTGGCTAGTTCGAGGTGCAGTAACTGGAAGGAGGATTCTAAGGTGTTCCGGTGCCGTCTCGGGTTTGGAGAGGCCCAGCAACTCTACATGCGACCAGGGGAGGGCTCTCCAGTAAGAGCCACGCACGAGGCTGGCTGCTCGGTAAGAGCCTGGAAGCTGAGCTGCCGTGGACATTGATTGAATCCACAATTTCTTACGGTATCGCCAGAAAGATTCTGGTACAGTAAGAAAAGTTCCTACCTTCACCTTCCGGTTACGACTAATGCCCTGTACACACGGTCGGATTTTATGACGGAAAATATCCCATGTTGTCGGAAATTCCGACCGTGTGTGGGCTCCATCGGACTTTTGTCCGTCGGAGTTTCCGACGGACAAAGTTTTATCTCCTGCTCTCAAATTTTTCCGACAACAAAGTCCTATCGGACTTTTTCCGATCGTGTGTAGCGAATTTCGACGGACAAAGTGCCACGCATGCTCAGATCACATTACAAGACCAAAGCCTTTGGCTACTAGCCTCTACGTAGTCCCGTCGTACGCAACGAACGTCCCCACGTTTAGAATGATCGGATTTTCCGCCAACTTTGTCCGACCGTGTGTATGCAACACCAGTGTCGGACAAAATCCGTCGGAAAAAATCCAACGGATTTTGGGGTCGGAATTTCCGACCGTGTGTACGGGGCATAAGTTTTCCAACCAAGTCTGTGTGAGAGACTTTGCAAAGCTAGAATTACTTGTTGGCTGCTAGATCCAAGCTCAAGGATTTATCCAGCAGTTAAAGAATCCAGTTGCGAGTGGCTATTCCCTGCAGGGCTGGTGCAAGGATTTTTGACACCCTAGGCGAAACCTCATTTTGCCGCCCCCCCCACCCCTGGCTGGTTTCACCCCCTTAGCGCCCATCAAATGCAGCCTTACCAGCGCCCATCAAATGCAGCCTCACCAGCGCCCATCAAATGCAGCCTCACCAGCGCCCATCAAATGCAGCCTCACCAGCGCCCATCAAATGCAGCCTTACCAGCGCCCATCAAATGCAGCCTCACCAGCGCCCATCAAATGCAGCCTCACCAGCGCCCATCAAATGTAACCTCACCAGCGCCCATCAAATGCAGCCTCACCAGCGCCCATCAAATGCAGCCTTACCAGCGCCCATCAAATGCAGCCTCATCAGCGCCCATCAAATGCAGCCTCACCAGCGCCCATCAAATGTAACCTCACCAGCGCCCATCAAATGTAACCTGACCAGCGCCCATCAAATGTAGCCCCACCAGCACCCATCAAATGTAGCCTCACCAGTGCCCATCAAATGCAGCCTTACCAGCGCACATCAAATGCAGCCTCACCAGCGCCCATCAAATGCAGCCTCACCAGCGCCCATCAAACGTAACCTCACCAGCGCCCATCAAATGTAACCTGACCAGCGCCCATCAAATGTAGCCCCACCCGCGCCCATCAAATGTAACCTCACCAGCGCCCATCAAATGTAGCCTCACCAGTGACCATCAAATGCAGCCTCACCAACGCCCATCAAATGCAGGCTACCAGCTCCCTTCAATGTAGCCTACCAGTGCCCATCAATGAATGTTTGCTTGCTGTGGGAGTCGGGACACAGACACAGTCCTCCACCACTGCTGCACCTCTGACACTATGTGTAAATGGAGAGGCGGCTGCCTGCTGATGCTGAGACTAAAGCCCCATACACACGGTCGGACAATCCGCGGACCAGGTGCGTCGGACCATGTCCGTCATACTTTGTCTGATGTTGGTTTTGCGTACACACGGTCGGACAAAGTTGTCGAAAAATCCGATCATTCTGAACGTGGTGACGTTTGTTGCCTACGACGGGACTACGTAGAGGCTAGTAGCCAATAGCTTTGGTCTTGTAATGTGATCTGAGCATGCGTAGCACTTTGTCCGGTCGGACAACCGTACACACGATCGAATTTGGTGTGATCGGACCGGGTTGTAGGCAAATCTATCCAGCAGGAGATAAGACTTTGTCCGTCGGACAATTCGACGTACACTGTCCGATGGTGCATACACACGGTCGGATTTTTCGACAACATGGTCCGATCGGACAGAATCCATGAAAAAGTCCGACCGTGTGTATGGGGCTTTAGTTGCTTGCTGCAGAGAGAAGAGAGTAGGAAAACCAGTGGCCGGGCGCCCTAGGCAGCAGGGCGCCCTAGGCGGCCGCCTAGTTTGCCTAGTGGAAGCTCCGGCCCTGATTCCCTGGATTATGTACAGAGAGAGACTTTTATTGAAGTCCGCAGTTCCAAGCACCTGAGCTAAACTTCATCCTATACCCTCCATTCCCAACTTAGAGACTGAGTTTGTTCAACTGTTTTAAGCAAATTAAAAATCCTAAAAAGGAATTCAAGTGTTGGTCTCTACAGTTACTGGGTCATCAACCCTGGGAACCCCTAGACAAGGACAACGAGTTACGAGCTGGAGGAGGTAATCGGTAAGCCCAGAAAAATTCAACCGCTCCTTCGGGGGTCAGTGCTACACTAATAAATATGTGAAAAGTGTGGGGGCATTTGTATTCAGCCCCCTTTACTCTGATACCCCTAACTAAAATCTAGTGCAACCAATTGCCTTCAGAAGTCACCTAATTAGTAAATAGAGTCCACCTGTGTGTCATTGAATCTCAGTATAAATACAGCTGTTCTGTGAAGCCCTCAGAGGTTTGTTAGAGAACCTTAGCGAACAAACAGCATCAAGAAGGCCAAGGAACACACCAGACAGGTCAGGGATAAAGTTGTGGAGAAGTATAAAGCAGGGTTGGGTTATAAAAAAAATGTCCCAAGCTTTGAACATCTCAAAGTCGTTGAAACTTTTTATCTCGCACGGTATTTGCGCAGTTTTTTTTTTTTTTTGGAAAATGTTTTTGGAAAAGCTTCATGCTTTAAAAAAAAAATACATTAAAGTTAGCCCGATTTTGCATAATGTGAAAGATGAAGTTACGCCGAGTAAATAGATACCTAACATGTCACGCTTCAAAATTTAACACGGTCGTGGAATGGCGCCAAACTTCAGTACTTAAAAATCCCCATAGGTGACGATTTAACATTTTTTACTGGTTATATATTTTGAGTTACAGAGGAGGTCTGGGGCTAGAATTATTGCTCTCGCTCTAGCGATCGCGGTGATACCTCACATGTGTGGTTTGAACACCGTTTTCCTATGTGGGCGGGACTTAATTATGAGTTTGCTTCTGCGTGCGATCACACGGGGACAGGGGCGCTTTAATTTTTTTTTTATTGTTAATTAGAATTAAAAAAATTTAGTTTGACACTTTAAAAAAAAAATAATAATTTGATCACTTTTATTTCTATTACAAGGAATGTAAAGGAATGTACGATCGCTCTTTTTTACAGTGAGATATGGGGTCAATAAGACCCCAATAATAATAATAATAAAGAAAAATAATAATAATTTAACAACTATAATGTGGTAATAAGTTACCATGTCACATAAAAAAAAATTTTTTAACCTTTTTATAAAAATTACAACAACTTTAGATTAGAATGGAAAGGTAGCTTTTCATTTTATCAAATTTCAATGTGACTTGTGCAGCAATTTTATATGCTATATCATTTATTTAATATGCTATTTTTTCATATATTTATATTAACAATATTTGATTAATTATACTATTTAACAATATTTTTATTGTTTTTTTGTTTTGTTTTTTTGTATACACACTTATTTACAACACAACATAGCTATATTTATTTTATGATATATTATTTTGTTTGGGTAATGACCTTGAAAAATGTTTTAAACAATTACAACAACACACAGAAAAACATATTATTTTGTTTATATGCATTTTTTTTTTTGGTGGTTTTTAAGGCTTCAGTTGGTTTAAATGGCTTGCAGAAGTTCTTTCCTTCTACAATGTATCTGTTCTTGTTCTAACAATACGCCCCCCCCCCCCTCATTAGCCTCAATATTTAATGTTTTTTTT
Source organism: Lithobates sylvaticus (assembly GCA_028564925.1). NCBI lineage: Eukaryota > Metazoa > Chordata > Amphibia > Anura > Ranidae > Lithobates > Lithobates sylvaticus. The sequence continues at coordinate 526,708,111 of CM053030.1, forward strand.
TTTTGCACAGAAAAATAAAAGCTAAAACAGACAGCGAAAAAACAATATTAAAAATGCAAAAAAAAGAGAAAAAAAGAACACTAAATGAAAAAAAACTAAACTAAAAAAAAACGACTATAATATGGTAATAAGTTACCATGTCACATTAAAAAAAAAATTAACTTTTTTATTTTAATAATTTATTTAATATGCTATTTTTTTCATATATTTATATTAATAATATTTTATTAATTATACTATTTATCAATATTTTTTATTGTTTGTTTTTTTTTTGTTTTTTTGTTTTTTTACACACTTATTTACAGCACAACATAGCTATATTTTTTTATGCTATATTATTTTGTTTATATGCATTTTTTTGGTCTTTTTTTTGTTTTTTTTGGTTTGGTTTTTAAGGCTTCAGTTGGTTTAAATGGCTTGCAGAAATTCTTTCCTTCTGCACTGTATCTGTTCTTGTTCTAACATTTTTTTTGGTGGTTTTTAAGGCTTCAGTTGGTTTAAATGGCTTGCAGAAATTCTTTCCTTCACTGTATCTGTTCTTGTTCTAACAATACTGCCCCCCCCCCCTCATTAGCCTCAATATTTAATGTTTTTTTTTTTCACAGAAAAATAAAAACTAAAACAGAGAGCGAAAAAACAATAATCAAATGCAAAAAAAAAAGAGAAAAAAAAAACACTAAATGAAAAAAACCGAAACTACCCTAAATAACCTCCCCCCCAAAAAAACTACTATAATATGGTAATAAGTTACCATGTCACATTAAAAGAAAAATTAACTTTTTTTAATAATTTATTTAATATGCTATTTTTTCATATATTTATATTAATAATATTTTATTATTTATACTATTTAGCAATATTTTTATTGTTTTTTTTGTTTTGTTTTGTTTTTTTATACACACTTATTTACAGCACAACATATTATTATATTATTTTGTTTATATGCATTTTTTGGTCTTTTTTTTGTTTTTTTTGGTTTGGTTTTTAAGGCTTCAGTTGGTTTAAATGGCCTGCAGAAATTCTTTCCTTCTGCACTGTATCTGTTCTTGTTCTAACAATACTGCCCCCCCCCCCCTCATTAGCCTTTTTTTCACAGAAAAATAAAAGCTAAAACAGACAGCGAAAAAACAATAATCAAATGCAAAAAAAAAGAGAGAAAAAAGAACACTAAATGAAAAAAATGAAACTACCCTAAATAACCCCCCCCCCCCCAAAAAAAACTACTATAATATGGTAATAAGTTACCATGTCACATTAAAAAAAAAATTTACTTTTTATTTTTAATAATTTATTTAATATGCTATTTCTTCATATATTTATATTAATAATATTTTATTAATTATACTATTTAACAATATTTTTATTGTTTGTTTTTTTTTTTTTTTTGTTTTTTTTTATACACACTTATTTACAGCACAACATAGCTATATTTTTTTATGCTATATTATTTTGTTTATATGCATTTTATTTGGTCTTTTTTTTGTTTTTTTTGGTGGTTTTTAAGGCTTCAGTTGGTTTAAATGGCTTGCAGAAATTATTTCCTTCTGCACTGTATCTGTTCTTGTTCTAACGTTTTTTTTTGGTGGTTTTTAAGGCTTCAGTTGGTTTAAATGGCTTGCAGAAATTATTTCCTTCTGCACTGTATCTGTTCTTGTTCTAACAATACTGGCCCCTTTCATTAGCCTCAATATTTAAAACAGACAGCAAAAAAAAAAAAAAATTAAAAAGTGACAGTATACAAACAGTGATGAAATGCAAAAAAAAAATAAAATAAAAAAAAATTAAAAAAAATAAAAAAAACACAACAAAGAACACTAAATAAAAAAAATAAAATTACAAAAATAAATAAATAAAATTAATAAAATAAAAATGTAACTCTCGCTAAAAAAAGTTTTTGACTTGACATACACCATTTTTACAATCCTAATAAGAATAACTGTCTGTAGGCCATGAGCGGCCCCTCACCTGTCCCAATGCAGAGAGCGGCCAGGAGGAGGATGCTTGCTTGTGCTGCCATTGTGAGACTGGAGGGAGACTTGTGACAACCCCAATGCTCTGTGCCCTAATATATACATCCTCGTGTGTTTGCCCATAGTTGTCACCATGAAAACCGCACCCCCCTCCCCCAACACAAACACTGCTTTTTGTATAGATAAGAGGAAATTGCCGGTTTACCTAAAGCAAGTAATTATATTTCACACAATACTGGTCGATAGAAAGTTGTCACGTCCCGTTGATTGCAATCTGCTAATTGTACAAAGGAGAAAACACTCCCTGTTAATCTAAAGTTTGTAGTGACCGCATTCTTCATACATCAAAAAATCAGGAATGCGGTGCGGTCTCCACTGAGGAATAGAGGACTCGGTACCGGCAATACACACATTTAACCACTTTAAGAACCGAGACTTTATTTTTTAGATTTGTTTTTTACAAGTTAAAAACAAATTTTTTTTGCTAGAAAATTACTTAGAACCCCCCAAACATTCAAAAAAATTTTTTCGAACACCCTAGAGAATAAAATGGCGGTCGTTGTAATACTTTTTGTCACACCGTATTTGCGCAGCGGTCTTACAAGCGCACTTTTTTTGAAAAAATAAGACTTTTTTGAATAAAAAAAAAAAGATAGCCCAGTAAAGTTTTTTTTTATATTGTGAAAGATAATGTTACGCCGACGGAAAAGGTTTCTATCAGAAATTCCGATCGTCTGTAGCAATTCAAATGCGCAAAATTCATACGTATGCTCGGAAACAATTCGGCGCATGCTCGGAAGCATTGAACTTAATTTTTTCTCGGCTCCTCGTAGTGTTGTACGTCACCGCGTTCTTGACGGTTGGAATTTTGTGTGACCGTGTGTAGGTAAGACAGTTTGAGCGAAATTCCGTCGGGAAAACCATCAGAGCTTTTTCCGACGAGAATTCCGATCGTGTGTACGCGGCATTACAGTGTGGAAAATAATGATTTGATCCACTATAGTATTTGTAAGTTTGCCCACTTACAAAGAAATGAAGGGTTTTTATCATAGGTGTATTTTATATGATAGAGACGGAATATTAACCAAAAAATCCCCCAAAAAAACACAAAAAAACAAATGTTATAAATGAAGTTCTCTGCAACTTCTCTTGGGGCTGTTTCTCTGCTAAAGGTACAGACCAACTTTGCCGCATTGAGGGGCCAATGGACGGGGCCACGTATTGTAAAATCTTGGTGGAGAACATTCTTCCTTCAGCCAGAACACTGAAGATGGGTCATGGATGGGTCTTCCAGCATGACAATGACCCAAAACATACAACCAAGGCAACAAAGGAGTGGCTTCAAGAAGAAGCACATTAAGGTCATGGGGTGGTCTAGCCAGTCTCCAGACCTTAATCCCATAGAAAATGTATGGAGGGAACTGAAACTTTGAGTTGCCAAGTGACAGCCAAGAAACCTTAAGGATTTAGAGAAGATCTGGGAAGAAGAAGAGAGGACCAAAATCCCTCCTGAGATGTGCAAATCTGGTCACCACCTACAAGAAACGTCTGACCTCTGTGATCGCCAACAAGGGTTTCTCCACCAACTACTAAGTCATGTTTTACTTGGGGATCAAATACTTATTTTACTCACTGAACTGCAACTCCTTTTAACATTTGTATCATGTGTTCTTGGTTGATTTTTGGTTGATATTCTGTCTCTATCCTATAAAATAGACCTATGGTAAAAATTGTAGACCATTTATTTTCCTTGTAAGTGGGCAAACTTACACAATCTGCAGCTGATCAAATAATTATTTTCCAGACTGTACCTGTCCAGGGATCCAGTGATGTCGGTTCTTCATTCGGCTTCTGGGTGCAGGTGACGGCACCTTTACTAAGGTAACCCGGGAGTGAAGCCTTCAGGCTTCACAGTCGGTTTCCTACTTCGCATGCACTAGTCGTGCTGCGCCTTCTGGAAGGTCCCGCCGTCTTCTGGGACCCTTGTGTGTGTCCCAGAAGGCAGCGGGGGGTTGCCAGACATCAGGGGTGTTGCTGGGTCTACAAAAAATCTGTGGCTAGAGCCCATAGCAGCGTAGTAAAGAAAGTCATACGCTTGGGCGGGCATACACATGTATATACAGTAATATATGTGTGTCTGTGTACATTTCCCCAGAGAGCCCCCCACTTACATCAAGGTCCCCAGAGAGCCCCCTTTACATCAGGGTCCCCAGAGAGCCCCCCTTACATCAGGGTCCCCAGAGAGCCCCCCTTACATCAGGGTCCCCAGAGAGCCTCCCCCTTACATCAGGGTTCCCAGAGAGCCCCCCACTTACATCAGGATCCCCAGAGAGCCTCCCTCTTAAAATCAGGGTCCCCAGAGTGCCTCCCCCTTGCATCAGGGTCCCCAGAGGGCCCCCCCTTACATCAGGGTCCCAGAGAGCCTCCTCTTTACATCAGAGTCCCCAGAGAGCCCCCCCTTGCATCAGGGTTCCCAGAGAGCCCCTCTTACATTAAGGTCCCCAGAAAGCCCCCCATTTATATCAGGGTCCCCAGAGAACCTCCCCTCCCCTTGGGGACCCCTGCAGAGACTCGGGGCTATGGGCCCCAGATTCGGGGCTATAGCACCAAAAGCCACCCCCTAGCGACGCCTCTGCCGGACATACTTGGATATCGCAATGTCGATCTCACCTGGAAGTGGGAACGGGTACCTGTCAAAGCCAGGTACCAGCTCCCCCCTCGAAAAGTGTCAAATGTGGCAGTGAAGGGTATGAACAAGCGAAGCTTCCCCTTTCGAGTGGAGCTCGGCTTTAAGTAGTGACAGTTATTGCTAAATCAATCTTGGAAGAGACGGGTGGCTTTACTTTTTCATGGCAATTTTTCTCCGTGGCTTTATTTTTAACGGCATAAATGCTACAAGGAGATCTATAGCGGCAGTCTGGAAGCAGAAGGACCCCCTGGGCGTATGTCCTTTGTGCACAACCTGAATATGCAAACATAGATTGAATTAATGTTTGTCAACAAAAATGGAAGGCAACCGGCCTTCTGGTCACAAAGGTCCACATGGAGACGTCATTATCCCTGCATGCCTTATAATAGGAATCAGAATTGAGACAAATCTTCTTGACTTTGACCTAAAGAACTCAAATTAAGCCAGTTCTTGTTGAACCATACATTTTCTAATGCCCCGTACGCACGTTCGGACTTTGTCCGGCGGGACTTCCCCACACACGCCCTGACTTCTCCGGCGGACAATCTGCTGGACAAAGTCCGCGGGACTTTTGAAAATGAACGGACTTGCCCACACACGGAGCAGTCCGTTCATTTAGCACGTGACTTCAGGTATACGTAGCTAGCGTAGGCAATGAATGCCGCCGCGCTAGCTCCGTCGCCTGGCATGGATTTAAAGGGACTCCCCATGCCTAAAAATGGCGTGGGGGTCCCCCCCAAATCCATCTCAGACCCTTATCCGAGCACACAGCCCGGCAGGCCAGGAAAGGGGTGGGGACGAGCGAGCGCCCCCCCCCTCCTGAGCCATACCAGGCCGCGTGCCCTCAACATGGGGGGTGCCCTGGGGAAAGGGGGGCCGTGCGGCCCCCCACCCCCCAAAGCACCTTGTCCCCATGTTGCTGTGGACAAGGGCCTCTTCCCGACAACCCTGGCCATTGGTTGTCGGGGTCTGCGGGCGGGGGACTTATCGGAATCTGGGAGCCCCCTTTTATAAGGGGGCCCCCAGATTCCGGCCCCCCACCCTATGTGAATGAGTATGGGGTACGATGTACCCCTACCCATTCACCTAAGGTGTAAAATGTAAAGTAAAAAAACACACAATTTTGAAAAAATATTTTATTGCACTGCTCCGGGGGTCTTCTTCCGTCTTGGGGGTCTTCTCGCCGGACTCCTCCGCCATTTACCTAGCTCTTTTACCGAGCGGAGAAGTCCGGCTACCTTCTTTGTCATCGCCGCCGTCGTCTGGGGGTCTCGATCCGCCTTCGGGGGTTTCCGGGGTCTCTTCTGTTCTTGGCGCGGTCGTCGTTTTCCGCGCCGCCGGCGCCTTCTTCTTCTTCCGATGTTGACTCGTCGCTCGCTCTGGCCGGAATGCCAGAGCCGCGCTGTGCTGGGACTTATATAGGGACAAGGGGACAGGGTCACATGCTCATGTCACATGGTGACCCCGCCCCCCTGTGATGACACAGTCCCAGCATCCTCCGGGACTGTGACATCACAAGGGGGCGGGGTCACCATGTGACATGAGCATGTGACCCTGTCCCCTTGTTCCTATATAAGTCCCAGCACAGCGCGGCTCTGGCATTCCGGCCAGAGCGAGCGACGAGTCAACATCGGAAGAAGAAGAAGAAGAAGGCGCCGGCGGTGCGGAAAACGACGACCGCGCCAAGAACAGAAGAGACCCCGGAAGACCCCCGAAGGCAGATCGAGACCCCCAGACGACGGCGGCGACGACGAAGAAGGTAGCCGGACTTCTCCGCTCGGTAAAAGAGTTAGGTAAATGGGGGAGGAGTCCGGCGAGAAGACCCCCAAGACGGAAGAAGACCCCCGGAGCAGTGCAATAAAATATTTTTGCAAAATTGTGTGTTTTTTTACTTTACATTCTACACCTTAGGTGAATGGGTAGGGGTACATCGTACCCCATACTCATTCACATAGGGTGGGGGGCCGGGATCTGGGGGCCCCCTTATAAAAGGGGGCTCCCAGATTCCGATAAGCCCCCGCCCGCAGACCCCGACAACCAACGGCCAGGGTTGTCGGGAAGAGGCCCTTGTCCTCATCAACATGGGGACAAGGTGCTTTGGGGAGGGGGGGCGCACGGCCCCCCTTTCCCCAGGGCACCCCCCATGTTGAGGGCACGCGGCCTGGTATGGCTCAGGAGGGGGGGGGCGCTCGCTCGTCCCCACCCCTTTCCTGGCCTGCCGGGCTGCGTGCTCGGATAAGGGTCTGAGATGAATTTGGGGGGGACCCCCACGCCGTTTTTTTTTTCGGCGTGGGGAGTCCCTTTAAATCCATGCCAGGTGACGGAGCTAGCGCAGCGGCATTCATTGCCTACGCTAGCTACGTATACCTGAAGTCACGTGCTAAATGAACGGACTTTCCGATGAGCGGCAAGTCCGTTCATTTCAAAAGTCCGGCGGACTAGCCTACTAACGGCGGGATTGTCCGCCGGACTGCCAAGTCCAGCGGATAATTTTAAAACAAAACTTAAAACCTAGTCCGCCGGACTTTTGCCTAGTCCGCCGGACTTTTGGCGCCAAAAAGTCCGCCGACGCCCACACACGAGGGGATTGTCCGGTGGACTTGAGTCCAGCGGATAATCCCGCGGGATAGTCCCTTCGTGTGTACGCGGCATAAGGCTTTTTCTGTTTGTTTCCCCCTGCCCCTTTTATTATATCTCCCAACCTTATCTCTATTCTAAAGCACGTGTGTTCTGTATTCCATAGGAATTGGCTTATTGACAATGTTCAATGGCAACGTACTTGTACTTTCTGCTCATGGTTTCTGCAATCTCTCACCTAAAAATAAATAAACATAAAGGTAAAAAAAAAAGAAATTGCGGTAACACAACACACCATAACTGATGGGTATTGGGTCCATAACCTTGAGATGCTCTGTGTGAATTCCTGTTCTGGTTACCCCCCTCGTCACCCTCATTGCTTGTTTTGGTGTCACAGGGGTGTCATTGATACAGATGGTGAGCATTAAATGTTTGCTCAAGGTTTTACCCCTTCATCACTCCATCCAAAATCCAAAAAATACATTTGTTAGTTTTGGAGTTTTGCTTAAAATCCTAATATTTAGGCCGGCTTCACACCTTTTCGGCAAGTTAACCACTTCCGGACCGCCACACGCCGATGTATGTCCCTACTTTGAGGACGGATATCGTTTTTATGGCAGCAGCTAGCTGCCATAACCCTGGTATCACCGTGTTCGGCCAGCAGTCCAGTACAAGATAAAAGTGGTCTCTGCGGCGGATTCGTGGTACAGCGCTACAGTTTGAATTTAAAACGTATTTGTGTGAACTGTGAAGTTAAGTCATGGATTGTGGAAACTAGTGTCGGTTATTGTATATAGTGTATACCACATTTACCACTGACTAATGCAGAGGAGATCAGCTAAAAGTAGTTGGATCTGTATGTGCATTATAATTAATCGAAATTAGTCGATTAATCGATTAAAAAAAATCGATTAATCGAACACGAAAATTTTAATCAGTAACAGCCCTAAAAAAAAAATGTTTTAACTTGTAAACAACACATCTAAAAAAGAAGCCCGGTCCTTAAGTGGTTAATAAACAAAAAAAGGGACCACATCCCCCTTTGTGGGATGGCATCTAACGCACACTATCTGGAAACTATCAGCTTCCGGACTCTGCGCACTGGCTTCCGCCAGCAGTTGCCTTGTCCCACCACGTGTTGGCGGCTCTGTTTGCGCCTGAGGTCACCGGACTTACGTCCGGCGGCGCCGGGCGCTACGCAAGCCGAAGGCCCGCCTACATGCTAGTTGGATCTAAGCAGGCTGATTTAGGCTGCAGGTGTTCGAGCGGACCATTTAATTTGGTCCCGCCCGAATCACCAATCCCAGTCGATCCGCAAACCTGTCCTTAGTATACTTTAGTAATTGATACGTCAATCCCCTTTACCACTCCAACATCTAAGTCTTATATAAACCAGGTGACTTGTTGGCATTACTTGCGCTGCACAGCCAGGACCCAGGTCTCCCTCTCTGAGAGCTTTAACTGATTGCTGCATTTTTAAAGGTATGTTTTTGTTTAGATTAGGGGCTTCATACATTGTAATCCTTGGAGGATACACAGCTTTTATGCATCTCCCCTTTGTTTGGACTGTACTGTTTTCAGTCCATTATTATTAATTCAAATTCGCCCTCCTTATTCTTAGCCTATATTCATTTTTTTGCTCTCTATTGTTGACAGGTATCTGCTCTTGGTCTCTAGCTCCTTGGCGGTCCTTGTATGCACTGACTCGCTGCTTCTCTGTGGGAGAGGACATGCTTTTTGCCCAAACTCTATTTGTGACCCTCATGGGTTAACATACTGGATTTTCTGCTGGACTGCTGACATATTCAATGTCCTAGCATTTATTTTTCTTTCTGAATGGTATAATTCAGCAAGTATCCGAAGCCTGAGAGATCATCTATCCATACTGTGCCATATAATACTCTGACGCATGCCCTGTAAGTACTGTACTTGACGAGCAATCATTTACTTATACTGTCATTTTTTATTTACATTGTATTTATATTATAAATGCCTCTGTTTATGCTTGTACATTGTTTACATATATTATACTTATATATATATATATATATATATATATATATATATATATATATATATATATATTCTCTAATAGAATCATACCAACACGCCAATGCCAAACCCCTGAAGAAGGATATGGATACATCAATGCCAATCCCCTGAAGAAGGATATGGATACATCAATGCCTATCCCCTGAAGAAGGATATGGATACATCAATGCCAATCCCCTGAAGAAGGATATGGATACATCAATCTAGCCTTGTTGGCTTTATTTTCTCCGAAACATGTCGGGTTTTGTTGTCATTAGCACCCACATCTGACCTTTTGGCCTGATTCACAGTGTGTTTCAACTATTTTTGGCAGTTGGTATATTATGCGTTTTTCATTTATGTCTCTATTTTTGTAGATGTGTATAAAATTATATTTTTTGTATCTAATAAAACTTTTCTTACTTTTACATATACTCTGGTAACTAGATTTTTGCCTGTCAATCCTGTCACCTTACTCTCCCTGTATTATCCCATGGGGCCACCCACAGCAGTTTTTCAGACTTTCTTTGGGATGTGGTAGAACAGTGTCAGGCTTTGTCTCTCTGTTTGGTTTTCTCTGTTGTCCTTAAAGAGGAAGTAAACCCTCTTAAGTAAAACGTAAAACAAAAAAAAACCTGCAAGACAAAGGCATAATTAGCTAGTATGCATAGCATACTAGCTAATTATGTATCACTTACCTGAGATCAAAGCCCCGGCATCGGTCCTCTTCTCCCCCTCCGACCGCCGACATCTTCTCCCGGAGTGACTTCCGGGTATCGCGGCTCCGGCGCTGTGATTTGCCGGAGCCGCGATGACGTCACGCGCACGAGAGCGGCATATTAACAACTGAAGCATCGGCATATAGCGCCGTTGCTTCAGTTGTCGCTAGTGCGCATGTGCCGCATGACGTCGGCACATGCAAATACAGGTATATCTCCTAAACCGTGCAGGTTTAGGAGATATCCTTGTTAGCTACAGGTAAGCCTTAATATAGGCTTACCTGTAAGCTAAAGTTGTAAAAGAGGGTTTACTTCCTCTTTAAGTTTTTACATGGTAGAAGAAGGTAGTGCATTACTATGTATAGGGGAACACTAGAACACAAGTGCATTGCTTTAGTGCGTTGGCATGCCATTCACACTAATATTTCCATGGTACATTACTGCAAGGCAAAGGTCTGAAGCTGACCTCGTTTAAAGTTCTAATTTGGACTCATGTCATGAAACAACCAAAGGCTTACAATGGAATGGCTGAGGTGAGAACCCCCCCCCCCCCCTCGTTGGGTAAAGTTGATGCCCCATATCTCATGTGGATGCTGCATAAGTGATTTCCTTAGTTTGTCATGAAACAACCAAAGGCTTATAATGGAAGGCTATGTGCCATTGGGTGACTATTTGTGTAACATTAATGCCCCATCTTTCACTCGGATGCTGGATAGGCGATCCCTTGTTCGTTATATATTCTCTTCAGGCGGACCCTGCACCTGAACTCACCAAACTCCACCTCCACTCCAGGGCCCATCAATTTTGAATAGTCTGCGGGCGCATCTTAGCCCATCCAAAACAACACCTGACCCTTTTTTGGCAAGATACTACACGGCAATAGAAGGCAGTGCATTGCTGTGTATTGGGGGACGTAGTAACACAAGTGTCTGCGTTGGCATTCCTCCATTCACATTAACATGTCCATGGTACATTACTGCAAGGCAAAGGTCTGAAGCTGGCCTCGGTCAAAGTTCTAAATTGGACTCATGACATGAAACAACCAAAGGCTTACAACCGAAGGCTCTGCACCTTTGGGTGACGTAGGGCCCATCTCTCATATGGATGCTGGGTAGGTTAATCCCTTGGTTGCTATGTATTCTCTTCAAGGGGACCCTGAACCTGAGCTCCACTGAACGTCACCTCTACTCACAGAGTGATCTCATTCTCTTTATGTATGTAGCTATTCATTCCCATGGAAGATTTGTTTGTGGCAAACTGAAACATGCATGTGTCTTGACAACCACAACTGTTCCACAAATTATGGAGGTTAGCAATTCATTTTCCTCAAGACACTGAGGAGTTTACTCTAAACTTATGTCAACGTTAGCATTGTTGTGTGTTGTGTTGTGTTGAGCTGAGTTGTGAGATCTCACATTTCAGAGTCACTTTTCAAGAAATAATTTTTAGGACCGGAGATGGTGAGCAATAAGATCTGTTATGCCGCGTACACACGATCGGAATTTCGACCAGCAAAAGACCGATGAGAGCTTTTCATCGGAAAATGCGACCGTGTGTAGGCTCCAATCGGAATTTTGCTGGCCGAATTCCCGCCAGCAAAAATTTGAGAGCATGTTCTCAATTTTTCCGACGGAAAAGGTTCCTATCGCAAATTCCGATCGTTTGTAGCAATTCCGACGCGCCAAATTCCTAAGCATGCTCGAAAACAATTCGACGCATGCTTGGAAACAATTCGACGCATGCTCGGAAACAATTTGACGCATGCTCGGAAGCATTGAACTTCATTTTTTCTCAGCTCGTCGTAGTGTTGTACGTCACCGCGTTCTTGACGGTCAGAATTTGGTGTGACCGTGTATAGGCGAGACAGTTTGAGCGGAATTCTGTCGGAATTCCGTCGGGAAAACCATCAGAGCTTTTTCCGACGAGAATTCCAATCGTGTGTACGCGGCATTAGAGGTTCTAACCCTTCAACGCACCGTCCAAAACCAAAAATAAATTTGTCTGGAGTTGGGCTTTAAAGGACGGTGTTTTTGTGTCAGTTCTGGAGATTTATTGAGAATCTCAATTTTTAGACGCCTTTCAAGCCTGTGCACCAGGTTAATGCACATTACTGTATATACTCGAGTATAAGCTGACCTGAATATAAGCCGAGGCACCTAATTTTACCACAAAAAAATGGGAAAACGTATTGACTCGAGTATAAGCCTAGGGTGAGAAATGCGCAGCTACTGTAAGTGGAAAAGAGGGTCAACAATGCCCATTTGCAGCCTCACTGTGCCCATTTGTGCCCGAACTTCAAACTTGGTAGTTAAGGGTTCCTAGATGCCCCCTAGCTGCAGCCAAAATTTGGGGTCTCTGGACCCAAAGGGTCCCGAAATGACATTGCTGCAGATGGACACAGTTGACCGAACTTGGGGCCCTGTATCACGGGGCCACTTGGTGCTAGAAACCCCATTTGGATATGTTCTAGTGTTGGTTCCACTGGGTTTGCACACCAAATTTGGGGTTCCTAGCACCAAGTGGCCCCCGAGATACGGGGCCCCAAATACGGGTCAGAAAATGTAATTCTCTGCTGCAGAAAAGTGCTTGACTCGAGTATAAGCCGAGGGGGGCACTTTCAGCACAAAAGAATGTGCTGAAAAACTCGGCTTATACTCGAGTATATACGGTACATTGTATATTAACCCGGCATGTTGCACATTAATGTATCTTGCGTAAAGACGGCCTATCAATTTTAAATAGTCTGTAGGCTCATCTTAGCCAACCCAAAGCAACACCTAACCCTTTTTTGGCAACGTACTACACGGCAATAGAAGGTAGTGCATTACTATGTATTGGGGCACACTGTAACAAGTGTATTGCTTTAGTGCAGGCTTTTTCAACCAGGGTGCCTTCAGATTTTTTCAGGAGTGCCTTGACAAAATGCATAAAAATTGCCCAAAAAGTGTATATAAGCCAGCAAGCTCATCAAGCCTGCCATTTACTTACACAAAGCCAAAGATTTTCACTGTGCGCTATTAGAACCTTTCAGCTGCCAGCATCCTAGCAACCAATGATGTCGTCCGTTGACAAGGAGGACATCAGGCACCTGCACAGTAGGGATGTGCCCGGTGCTCGATGCGAACCCATGTTCGCATCGAGCACCGGGTGTTCGCTCGCTCGGCGAGCCCAGAACTATTTTGGCCGCTCGCATCACGTTCGTGTGATGCGAGCGGCCCCGCAATGCATTGCGGCCGGCGCGGCCGGCGCAGTGCATTGCTGGCTGATGATTGGCCAAGCATGCACTGTGACCCCGCATGCTTGGCCAATCACAGCGCCGGAAACTCGAAGAGCCATAATTGGCTACAGGCAGGACGCCTGTAGCCAATTACAGCTCAGGGGCTTTAGTACACGCCCCCTCTTATAAAAGGCCGCCACGCCGTCGGCGCCGGTCACATGCGTTCCGGCGTTAGAGAGAGCAGGATCATTCTGTGTCACTCTGCTAGATTCAGTTAGAAAGATTTAGTTAGAGAGATTTAGTTAGATAGATTCATTCATTTAGAAAGAGGGGCTTGTAGTGTGTTCGTGGCAGGTAGTGGCAGTAAACAGAGCTCCTATATTTTGTTCCCAGAAGCACCTATAGGACTTGAAGTGTGTTAGTCCCATCACACAGAGATCATATATTTTGTTCCCAGAAGCACCTATAGGACTTGAAGTGTGTTAGTCCCATCACACAGAGCTATATTTTCTTCCCAGAAGCACCTATAGGACTTGAAGTGTGTTAGTCCCATCACACAGAGATCATATATTTTGTTCCCAGAAGCACCTATAGGACTTGAAGTGTGTTAGTCCCATCACACAGAGCTATATTTTCTTCCCAGAAGCACCTATAGGACTTGAAGTGTGTTAGTCCCATCACACAGAGATCCTATATTTTGTTCCCAGAAGCACCTATAGGACTTGAAGTGTGTTAGTCCCATCACACAGAGCTATATTTTCTTCCCAGAAGCACCTATAGGACTTGAAGTGTGTTAGTCCCATCACACAGAGCTATATTTTCTTCCCAGAAGCACCTATAGGACTTGAAGTGTGTTAGTCCCATCACACAGAGATCCTATATTTTGTTCCCAGAAGCACCTATAGGACTTGAAGTGTGTTAGTCCCATCACACAGAGCTATATTTTGTTCCCAGAAGCACCTATAGGACTTGAAGTGTGTTAGTCCCATCACACAGAGATCCTATATTTTGATCCCAGAAGCACCTATAGGACTTGAAGTGTGTTAGTCCCATCACACAGAGCTATATTTTGTTCCCAGAAGCACCTATAGGACTTGAAGTGTGTTAGTCCCATCACACAGAGATCCTATATTTTGTTCCCAGAAGCACCTATAGGACTTGAAGTGTGTTAGTCCCATCACACAGACCTATATTTTCTTCCCAGAAGCACCCATAGGACTTGTAGTGTGTTAGTCCCATCACACAAAGATCCTATATTTTGTTCCCAGAAGCACCTATAGGACTTGAAGTGTGTTAGTCCCATCACACAGAGCTATATTTTGTTCCCAGAAGCACCCATAGGACTTGAAGTGTGTTAGTCCCATCACACAGAGATCCTATATTTTGTTCCCAGAAGCACCTATAGGACTTGAAGTGTGTTAGTCCCATCACACAGAGCTATATTTTGTTCCCAGAAGCACCTATAGGACTTGAAGTGTGTTAGTCCCATCACACAGAGATCCTATATTTTGTTCCCAGAAGCACCTATAGGACTTGAAGTGTGTTAGTCCCATCACACAGAGATCCTCTATTTTCTTTGCAGAAGCACCCATAGGACTTCTAGTGTGTTAGTGGCATCACACAGAGCTCCTATATTTTCTTCTCAGCAGCACCCACAGGACTTCTAGTGTGTTAGTGGCATCACACAGAGCTCCTATATTTTCTTTGCAGAAGCACCCATAGGACTTCTAGTGTGTTAGTGGCATCACACAGAGCTCCTATATATTCTTCTCAGCAGCACCCACAGGACTACCGACTACAATGGCTGGAAGACCGCCAAGGGGAGGCAGAGCGTGCAGAGCCAAGAACACAGGGCAGGCAGGCTCTGTTTCTAGTGGACGTGGCCGTGGCCGTGGACGTGGTCGTGCATCGTCATCAGCACGTGGCCATGGGACACGCGCGTCTTTGTTTTCGGCAGCTGGACATGTGGAGCCGCATCATGCTGAAGGCTTGGTAGAATGGATGACCAAGCCCTCCTCATCCTCCTCATCCTCTCTCACCCAGGCTCAGGGTACTGGCAGAGCAGCTGCCAACGCGTACTCAATGGCATCATCAGCCACCCCTTCCCTAGACCCACCATGTCCTCCTGAGGAGTCCCCCGAACTCTTTGAGCACAGTGTTGGGTACATGCTCCAGGAGGATGCCCAACGATTCGAAGGCTCGGATGATGATACCCAGCTTGAGGAATCTGGCAGTACTGTTCCACCAGCTGCAGCTTACTGCCAGGTTTGCTCTAGTGGTGAAGAGGGAGGGGATGATGAGGTCACTGACTCCACGTGGGTGCCTGAAGGGAGAGAGGATGAGGAGGAGGACGAGGAGGAGGAGGATGCGGCGTCACATGTCCAACGAGGCAGGATGCCCCCTGGAGGCCAGGTAGAGGCCAGCACAGCAACTGTACAACACCGCAGAGCTCCGCCTGTGCAGGGCGCTGCCTCTGCACGTTATCAGAAAAGTTCTTTGGTGTGGGCCTTTTTTGAGACGAGTGCATCAGATCGCACCACTGCTATTTGCAATATTTGTCTCAAGCGTATCTCGCGTGGCCAAAACATCAGCCGCTTGGGCACCACAAGCATGACCAGACATATGTCGACCTGCCATGCAGCTCGTTGGCAGGCACACATAAAAGACCCACACCAAAGAACTAAGCGGACCTCTCCTTGCTCCTCATCAGCTGGGATCTCCATCCCCACTACACCTTCAGTCCTCTCTGAAAGCTGCTCTGAGAGGACTGAAGGTGTAGAATTAGGTGTGTCACAACCAAGTACTTGCAGTACACCCGACGTCCGATTGCAGCAGGCAAATTTCCCTGCCCCAGCTGCTGGACCGTAGAAAGAAGTACACTCCCAGCCATCCACATGCCCAGCGGTTGAATGCTAGCTTGGCTAAATTGCTAGCACTTCAACTGCTGCCTTTTCAGTTGGTAGACTCGGCCCCCTTCCGTGAGTTTGTTCAATGTGCGCTTCCTCAGTGGCAGGTTCCCAAACGCCACTTTTTCTCACGGAAGGCGGTTCCGTCTCTCTACCGGCATGTGGAAGGCAATGTCCATGCCTCGCTGGACAGGGCGGTCAGCGGTAAGGTGCATATTACCGCTGACTCATGGTCCAGCAGGCATGGACAGGGACGGTACCTTTCTTTCACGGCCCATTGGGTCACTCTATTGGCAGCTGGGAGGGATGCAGGACAAGGTGCAGTAGTGTTGGAGGTTGTTCCGCCACCACGCCTCCAAAACGCTACTACTGCTACTGGTTGTGACACACCTCTCTCCTCCACCACCCTCTCTCTCCACCCCCTCCTCTTCTTCCTCCAGTGCTCTGTCCTTGGAACCAGCGGTGCTCCGTAGGCGTACAAGGGGCTACGCAAGTACGCAGGCAAAAAGATGCCATGCCGTGCTTGCGCTGGTGTGTTTGGGGGACAGGAGCCACACTGGGCCAGAGGTTCTGGCAGCTCTGCAGGGGCAGGCCGAGAGGTGATTGATGCCACGTCAACTTAAGCCAGGAATGGTCGTTTCTGACAATGGCACCAACCTCCTCTCCGCCCTGCGACAGGGGCAGCTCACCCATGTGCCCTGCATGGCTCACGTCCTCAACCTGGTGGTGCAGCGGTTCTTGGGCAGGTTCCCAGGCTTACAGGATGTCCTGAGGCAGGCCAGGAAAGTCTGTGTGCATTTCTGCCGATCTTATAATGCCAGTGCTCGGCTCACTGAGCTGCAAAAGGAGCTGAACCTGCCCAAGAACCGCCTAATATGTGACATGCCCACCAGGTGGAACTCAACGTTGGCCATGCTGCAGCGACTGCACACGCAGCAGAGGGCCATCAATGAGTACCTTTGCGACTACGGCACCAGGACAGGGTCAGGGGAGCTTGTTTTTTTTTTCCCCACGTCAGTGGAGCATGATCAGGGATGCATGCACTGTCCTCTCACCATTTGAGGAGGCCACGAGGATGGTGAGCAGTGACAGTGCATGCATCAGTGACACTGTCCCTCTTGTCCACCTGTTGGAGCATACGCTGCGTGGGATAATGGACAGGGCACTTGAGGCAGAACAGAGGCAGGAAGAGGAGGACTTCCTTGCCTCTCAAGGCCCCCTTTATCCGGACAGTGTTCCTTCTGTCCCACCCATCACACAGGAAGAGGATGAGGAGGAGGAGGAGGAGGAGGAGAATTGTGTGAGCATGGAGGTGGAGCCTGGCACTCAGCATCAGCAGCAGCAGTCTTTTAGGGATGATGTACAGTCCCAACAAACCAGTGGACTTGTACGTGGCTGGGAGGAGGTGGCTGGCGATCATGTCATCCTCAGTGACCCAGAAGACTCCGGACCGAATGCCTCAGCTAACCTACGCTGCATGGCCTCCCTGATCCTGCAAAGCCTGCGGAAGGATCCTCGTGTTCTTCGGATCAAGGAGAGGGACCATTACTGGCTGGCCACTCTCCTTGATCCACGGTACAAGGGTAAGGTTGCGGACCTTATCTTGCCGTCGCAGAGGGAGCAGAGGATGAGACATCTCAGGGAGGCCTTGCAGAAAGGTCTGTGCAACGCGTTCCCAGAAACTGGGAGGTTACAAACTCCTGGTCCTGGGCGACGAGTTGCTGAGGCTTCGGTCAGTAGCAGAAGGAGCGGTGGGGAAGGTGGACGTCTGACCGATGCGTTCAGACAATTTTTTAGTCCGCAGCCCCAAGGTATGATCGGTTCCAGCAACCATCGCCAGCGTCTGATATACATGGTGCAGGAATACCTTGGGGCAAGGTCAGACTTGGACACCTTTCCCACCGAAAATCCTCTGGCTTACTGGGTCCTGAGGATGGATCACTGGCCAGAGCTTGCACAGTATGCAATTGAGCTACTGGCCTGTCCAGCCTCCAGCGTTCTTTCCGAACGCACATTCAGTGCTGCTGGAGGATTTGTCACCGATCATAGGGTGCGCCTGTCCACCGCCTCGGTTGATCGACTGACCTTCATCAAAATGAATCAGTCTTGGATCACCACCAGCTACCAGGCACCTGAGGCGGATATAATGGAATAATTTATAATGTCACATCCCTTCAAGACTGCCTATGCTGATGCTGAGTGACTGTCCTCTTATGTTCACTGACTATCCTCTTCCTCCTCCTCAATGATCCATGCCACCACACCAGTGCCTAAGGCACAATTTATCAGCCCCTGTTTAACAGGGGCGTGTACATACAATTTTTATAAAAAAATGCTTCGCAACACGTGTGACTGCTGTGCTCCAAGTACAGTATCTGTGAGGGGTTGCAGTGTTGTGGCACCAGCACCAGTGCCTAAGGCACAATTTTTCAGCCCATGTTTAACAGGGGCGTGTACTTACAATTTTTAAAAAAAATGCTTCGCAACACGTGTGACTGCTGTGCTCCAAGTACAGTATCTGTGAGGGGTTGCAGTGTTGTGGCACCAGCACCAGTGCCTAAGGCACAATTTTTCAGCCCCTGTTTAACAGGGGCGTGTACTTACAATTTTTTTAAAAAATGCTTCGCAACACGTGTGACTGCTGTGCTCCAAGTACAGTATCTGTGAGGGGTTGCAGTGTTGTGGCACCAGTGCCTAAGGCACAATTTTTCAGCCCCTGTTTAACAGGGGCGTGTACATACAATTTTTATAAAAAAAAAGCTTTGCAACACGTGTGACTGCTGTGCTCCAAGTACAGTATCTGTGAGGGGTTGCAGTGTTGTGGCACCAGCACCAGTGCCTAAGGCACAATTTTTCAGCCCCTGTTTAACAGGGGCGTGTACTTACAATTTTTTAAAAAAATGCTTCGCAACACGTGTGACTGCTGTGCTCCAAGTACAGTATCTGTGAGGGGTTGCAGTGTTGTGGCACCAGCACCAGTGCCTAAGGCACAATTTTTCAGCCCCTGTTTAACAGGGGCGTGTACTTACAATTTTTTAAAAAAATGCTTCACAACACGTGTGACTGCTGTGCTCCAAGTACAGTATCTGTGAGGGGTTGCAGTGTTGTGGCACCAGTGCCTAAGGCACAATTTTTCAGCCCCTGTTTAACAGGGGCGTGTACTTACAATTTTTTTAAAAAATGCTTCGCAACACGTGTGACTGCTGTGCTCCAAGTACAGTATCTGTGAGGGGTTGCAGTGTTGTGGCACCAGTGCCTAAGGCACAATTTTTCAGCCCCTGTTTAACAGGGGCGTGTACTTACAATTTTTTTTAAAAAATGCTTCGCAACACGTGTGACTGCTGTGCTCCAAGTACAGTATCTGTGAGGGGTTGCAGTGTTGTGGCACCAGTGCCTAAGGCACAATTTTTCAGCCCCTGTTTAACAGGGGCGTGTACTTACAATTTTTTAAAAAAATGCTTCGCAACACGTGTGACTGCTGTGCTCCAAGTACAGTATCTGTGAAGGGTTGCAGTGTTGTGGCACCAGCACCAGTGCCTAAGGCACAATTTTTCAGCCCCTGTTTAACAGGGGCGGGTAATTACAAATCTTGATCTAATAGTTCACAGCAGGGCCCATTCCTGCGCCCACCAAGAGTAACTATGAGGGCCTACAGTCTTGTGGCAACACCGTCCACCACCACCGCCAAAGGCCCAATTTTTCTGCCCTGTTCATCAGGTGCTTGCAATTACAAATCTTGATCTAATAACTCACAGCAGGGCCCATTCCTGCGCCCACCAAGAGTAACTGTGAGAGCTTACAGTCTTGTGGCAACACCGTCCACCACCACCGCCAAAGGCCCAATTTTTCTGCCCTGTTCATCAGGTGCTTGCAATTACAAATCTTGATCTAATAACTCACAGCAGGGCCCATTCCTGCGCCCACCAAGAGTAACTGTGAGAGCTTACAGTCTTGTGGCAACACCGTCCACCACCACCGCCAAAGGCCCAATTTTTCTGCCCTGTTCATCAGGTGCTTGCAATTACAAATCTTGATCTAATAACTCACAGCAGGGCCCATTCCTGCGCCCACCAAGAGTAACTGTGAGAGCTTACAGTCTTGTGGCAACACAATCCACCACCACCGCCAAAGGCCCAATTTTTCTGCCCTGTTCATCAGGTGCTTGCAATTACAAATCTTGATCTAATAACTCACAGCAGGGCCCATTCCTGCGCCCACCAAGAGTAACTGTGAGAGCTTACAGTCTTGTGGCAACACCGTCCACCACCACCACCACCCCCAATTTTTCTGCCCTGTTCAACAGGTGCATGCAATTACAAATCTTGATCTATTAACTCACAGCAGGGCCCATTCCTGTGCCCACCAGTCTTGTGGCTACACCAACATCTAATAGGGCAAATTTCTGCAGAGTATATACGCCAACTTACAAACGACTCCTACTTGCAAATGGAAAGAGAAAACAGGAAGTGAGAGGAAATCTACCCCTAGGAAGGGAAATTCTATCCTGTTA
Source organism: Lithobates sylvaticus (assembly GCA_028564925.1). Classification (NCBI taxonomy): domain Eukaryota; kingdom Metazoa; phylum Chordata; class Amphibia; order Anura; family Ranidae; genus Lithobates; species Lithobates sylvaticus. The sequence goes on from CM053030.1 coordinate 526,728,730, forward strand.
GATTTAATTTGGGAAAAAGGTATCTCCTCTCTACTGATACTTTATCACCAATCCTTGTTTCAATTAAAACCCCACTTTTCCAAAAACATTTGTCATTGGGACGGAAAGTGACGTGACATGTTCTGAACAGATGTGCAAAGACAGCAAATGTTACAGGGGTGATAACCCCTCCCTATGTTCTCCAAAAAGCTTAAAAATAGATTTTTTTGGGATGGAGCTACACTTCATAATGTACCTGTTCAGATTCTACTTAAGAACAAACCTAAAGCCGCAAGTGGTTTTAAATGGCTTCTTTTTTTCCTTTACAAATGTCATTTTGTGCAGGGACAGTTTTAAACACGGGAAACACATGCCACTTCACAGGCATACTTTAGACACCCCCCAGGTACCATATTTAAAGGAAAATTTCACTTTTTTTTTTTCACTTTATGCATCATTAAAATGACTGCTCCCGAAAAAACGTTAGTTTTTAAAAGTTCTTTTTGCATTGATATATGTCCCCTGGGGCAGGACCCGGGTCCCCAAACCTGTTTTATGACATTAACATGCATATTGGCCGTTGTAATTAGCACTTTTGATTTCGAACGTTCGCGTCCATTATAACGTATAGGGTTCGAAAATTCACGCGAACTTTCGGTCGGTTCGAAGGTTCTGGTGCGAACCGAACCCGGGGGTGTTCGGCTCATCCCTACTGCACAGCATCCTTGTTTGACCCTCTCTGTCAGCACTGGGGTCCACATTAGCAGAGAGGGGGAGAGAAACTGAGGGAGAAGAGAAACATTGGAATACTAGTCAGTAGACATGTGCACAACAAAAAAATTCGTTTATTTTCGTTTCGTTTTTTTCGTTTCCGAAAAAAATTAGTTTTTTTTTGTTTCGTTTTTTTTCGTTTCCGTTGATTCGTAACTATTCGTACATTCGTAAGTCGTCGGTGTTCGTATTCGTAACGATTCGTACATTCGTAAGTCGTCGGTGTTCGGATTCGTAACGATTCGTACATTCGTAAGTCGTCGGTGTTCGGATTCGTAACGATTCGTACATTCGTAAGTCGTCGGTGTTCGGATTCGTAACGATTCGTACATTCGTAAGAGTTATTTTTTCGTTGATTCGTTTTTTCGTTAGTTTAATTTTCGGACGCATTCGTATTTATTCGTACATTCGTAGATTCGTAATCGGAGCATAATTCATAATTTTATGTAATGTGTATGCTATTATTACATTTCAATAATTTACGAATCGAAAAAAAAGTTACGAATCGAAAAAAAAAAAGTTACGAATCGAAAAAAAAGTTACGAATGTACGAATTTTTTTGTTCAATCCATTCGAAGCACGTTTAGCAGCACCATTGTAAGGGACACACGGAAAATTACCAATTTAACAAAAAAAAAAAGTTACGAATGTACGAATTTTTTCGTTCGTTTTCGTTTTTCAGATTTTCTTCATTAGTACATTCTTTGTTTCTAATTCGTTTTTTTCGGATTTTCGTTGTTTTTCGGATTCGTTCGATTCGAATGATTCGTTAATGGGATTCGTACGATTCGAACGATTCGTTACGATTCGTTATTCGGATTCGTACGATTCGAATGATTCAACGAAAATAACGAAAAAAAACGAAACGAATTGCACATGTCTACTAGTCAGCACCAGTATGCAAATGTGTATTTGCTGTGGAAGAATAAATCACCTCTAACATTGGGTGTCCTACCTCTGTGGATGTTTCTGCGATATGTAAAACCTTTAGTGTAGTTTTTAACATCTCAGAAGGGGACGTTACACTAACATGTCCATGGTATGGTACCGCGCGGCAAAAGTCTAAAGCTGGCCTCAGTCAAAGTACTAAATTGGACTCATGACATGAAACAACCAAAGGCTTTACAACGGAAGACTATGCACCTTTAGGTAAAGGTGAGGACCCCCCCAGTTGGGTAATGTTGATGTCCCATCTCTCATAAGGATGCTAGGTAGGTTAATCCCTTGGTTGTTTTGTATTCTTCTTAGCCCCCGTACACACGGTCGGGAATTCCGACCACAAAATCCATCGGATTTTTTCTGACGGATTTTGTCCGACACTGGTGTTGCATACACACGGTCGGACAAAGTTGACGGAAAATCCGATCATTCCGAACGCGGTGACGTTCGTTGCGTACGACGGGACTACGTAGAGGCTAGTAGCCAATAGCCTTGGTCTCGTAATTTGATCTGAGCATGCGCGGCACTTTGTCCGTCGGAATTCTCGACACGCGATCGGAAAAAGTCATACCGGATTTTGTTGTCGGAAAATTTGAGATCCTGCCCTCAAATTTTTTCCCGCCGGAAAAAGCCCGCTGGAGCCCACACACGATCGGATTTTCCGACAACATAGCCTGATCTGACTTTTTCCATCGGAATATCCGGCCGTGTGTACGGGGCATTAGGGGAACCCTGCACCTGAGCGCCACCAAACTGCGCCACCAAAACTTCACCTCCACTCACAGAGTGATCTCATTCTCTTTATGTATGTAACTATTAATTCCTATGGAAGATTTGTTTATGGCAAACTGAAGCATTTATGTGTTTTGACAACTACGACAGTTCCACTTATTATAGAGGTCAGCGAGTCATTTGCCTTTAAGACAGTGAGGCGTTTACGTTCAACTTTAGCATTGTTGTGTTGGGCTGAGTGGTGAGATTTCACATTTCAGAGTCACTTTTCAAGAAATAATTTTCAGGACCGGAGATGGTGAGCAGTAAGGTCTGTTAGAGGTTCCAACCCTTCAACACACCGTCCGAAACTTAAAATAAAATTGTCTGGAGTTGGGCTTTAACCGCTTCAATACCGGGCTTTTAAACACCCTTCCTTACCAGAGCACTTTTTGCGATTCGGCACTGCGTCGCTTTAACTAACAATTGCGCGGTCGTGCGACGTTACACCCAAACAAAATTGGCGTCCTTTTTTTCCCACAAATAGAGCTTTCCTTTGGTGGTATTTGATCACCTCTGCGGTTTTTATTTTTTGCGCTATAAACAAAAGAAGAGCGACAATTTTGAAAAAAAACACAATATTTTTTACTTTTTGCTATAATAAATATCCAATTTAAAAAAAAAAAAAAACTATTTTTTTCCTCAGTTTAGGCCGATACGTATTCTTCTACATATTTTTGGTAAAAAAAATCGCAATAAGCGTATATTGATCGGTTTGCGCAAAAGTTATAGCGTCTACAAAATAGGGGATAGATTTATTGAATTTTTTTTTTTTTTTTTTTTTTTTTACTAGTAATGGCGGCGATCTGCGATTTTTTTTTCGTGACTGCGACATTGCGGCGGACACTTCGGACACTTTTGACACATTTTTGGAACCATGCACATTTACACAGCGATCGTTGCTATAAAATTGCAATGATTACTGTGTAAATGTGACTGGCAGGGAAGGGGTTAACACTAGGGGGCGCTGCAGGGGTTAATGTGTTCCCTAATAGGAGTGATTCTAACTGTGGGGGGAGGGGACTCAAGGGGAGGAGACCGATCATGTGTTCCTCCGTACTGGGATCACATGATCGGTCTCCTCTGCACTGACAGGACGTGGAGTGCGAGGACGTCATATGACGCCCACCCAGGATGGTAGATCCACCTTGTGGGCGTCATATGACTATAGGCCGGTATTGAAGTGGTTAAGGACAATGTTTTCTGTGTCAGTTTTGGAGTTTTGTTGAAAATCTAAATTTTTAGACAGGTTTCAAGCCTAGAATAGTCTGTAGACATGTGCACAACAAAAAAATTCGTTTATTTTCGTTTCGTTTTTTTCGTTTCCGAAAAAAAAACGTTTTTTTTCGTTTCGTTTTTTTCGTTTCCGTTGATTCGTAACGATTCGTACATCCGTAAGTCGTCGGTGTTCGTATTCGTAACGATTCGTAAGAGTTATTTTTTCGTTGATTCGTTTTTTCGTTAGTTTAATTTTCGGACGCATTCGTATTTATTCGTACATTCGTAACATTCGTAGATTCGTAATCGGAGCATAATTCATAATTTTATGTAATGTGTATGCTAGTATTACATTTTAATAATTTACGAATCGAAAAAAAAAGTTACGAATAGAAAAAAAAAATTTACGAATCGAAAAAAAAGTTACGAATGTACGAATTTTTTTGTTCAATAGAGACACACGGAAAATTACAAATCAAAAAAAAAAAAAAAATAAGTTTATGAATCGAAAAAAAAAAGTTACGAATCGAAAAAAAAAGTTACGAATGTACACATTTTTTTGTTCAATCCATTCGAAGCGCGTTAAGCAGCACCATTGTAAGGGACACGGAAAATTACCAATTCAACAAAAAAAAAAAGTTACGAATGTACAAATTTTTTCGTTCGTTTTCGTTTTTCGGATTTTCTTCATTAGTACATTCGTTGTTTCTAATTAGTTTTTTTCGGATTTTCGTTGTTTTTCGGATTCGTTCGATTCGAATGATTCATTAATCGGATTCGTACGATTCGAACGATTCGTTATTCGGATTCGTACGATTCGTTCATTCGAACGAAAACGAACGAAAATAACGAAAAAAAACGAATCTAATTGCACATGTCTAATAGTCTGTAGGCTCATCTTAGCCCACCCAAAACAACACCTGGTCCTTTTTTTGGTAACGTACTGCATGGCAATAGAAGGTAGTATTACTATGTATTGGGGCACGCTGTAACACATGTGTATTGCTTTTGTGCATTAGACATGCGCACAATAGCAAAATTTGTTTATTTTCGTTTCGTTTCTTTCGTTTCCGTTGATTCGTAACGATTCGTAAATTCGTAAGTCGTCGGTGTTCGTATTCGTAACGATTCGTATTTTCGTAAGAGTTATTTTTTCGTTGATTCGTTTTTCCGTTAGTTTAACCACTTCAGCCCCGGACCAATTGGCAGCCAAAGGACCAGGCCCCTTTTTGCAATTCGGCACTGGGTCGCTTTAACTAACAATTGCGCGGTCGTGCGACGTGGCTCCAAAACAAAATTGGCGTCCTTTTTTTCCCACAAATAGAGCTTTCTTTTGGTGGTATTTGATCGCCCCTGCGGTTTTTATTTTTTGCGCTATAAACAAAAATAGAGCGACAATTTAGAAAAAAAAATGCTATATTTTTTACTTTTTGCTATAATAAATATCCCCAAAAAATATATATAAAAAAACATTTTTTTTCCTCAGTTTAGGCCGTATCGTATTCTTCTACATATTTTTGGTAAAAAAAATCGCAATTAGCGATTATTGATTAGTTTGCGCAAAAGTTATAGCGTTTACAAAATAGGGGATAGTTTTATAGCATTTTTATTAATATTTTTTTTTTATTAGTAATGGCGGCGATCAGCGATTTTTATTGTGACTGCGACATTATGGCGGACACATCGGACATTTTTGACACATTTTTGGGACATTTGTCATTTATACAGCAATCACTGCTATTTAAATAGCACTGATTCCTATGTAAATGACAGTTGTAGTTAGGGGGTTAACCACTAGGGGGCGGGGAGGAGTCAGTGTGACGTGTTGTGTTTTTTTTTACAGTAGGGGGGCGTGGCTGTACGTCTGACGTCATTGATCGGCATTCCCGATGACAGGGAACCGCCGATCACTGACAGTCAGTGTAGGAAGCGCGGGGAGAGGTTTGTTTACACAGACCTCTCCCTGTTCTTCAGCTCCGTAACCCGATCGCGGGATACCAGCGGCGATCGGGTCCGCTGGTCCCGCGGCCGTGGTCACGGAGCTCCCGACCGTGTCGCGCGCGCGCGCCGCTGGCGGCGCGCCCCCCGGGCAGGCAAATTAAAGGGGACGTACAGGTACGTGCTTTTGCCTGCCCGTGCCATTTTGTTGACGTATATCTACATGAGGCGGTCGGGAAGCGGTTAATTTTCGTTTATTCTAAATTCGTCCGCATTCGTATTTTTTTTTTTTTTTAATTCTTTATTTTCAATAGGAACAGGGCCCACATGAACCAACAGGTAACAGAGTGTATCAGCACACAGTACATACAATGATCAACTAACAGAGAATTCAAGGGCACAACATTTTATGTCACCATACTCCTTTCTTGTGTGTTGAAGTGGTGTGATTTCACTAATATTGTGTCAAGTCTTAGTAAGTTGCCTTCCTTTGAGTGTACGTAACTTATATTGTGATGTGTTTGGGATGACTTAGTAGTTCCTTAGTGAGACGGGGAGTGGAATTTCAAGTCTCTCTATACGTGACCTGAGTTATCTGGTACTGTATGTTATCTATTTGAGTATTTACGTCCCTGCGGGGCCCGCCCTTCGTTTTCCTTTTTCCTTTATATACATATGCATCTATTCACACACATATACCTCTATATATATATACAGAGCCCTCCCCCCGTCGCCCCTCGCCCCGGGATCCCCCCCAAAAGGGGGAGGACCCCACGGCGATAAGCGGCGGGGCGAGGGGCAAGAGAGAGAGGGTAGAAATAGTTAAGGGTAGGATAGTGAGAGAGAGAGGGGTAGAGAGGGTGGGGAGAAGGGATGGGGGGGGTGTGGATGAGCCCGAGTGGACCTGGATCATTCATCGTACAAGTAATATCTTTTATGTGCTGCTTGTTACGCTGCCCCCAGCAGAGTGTGATCATGTCTATGACTGTCTCATACTATGATGTTATAATTAATGATTAGGTGTCTATTGTGTGGCCTCTCAGGGCCTGGCCTTCAGCTGAGTATATGAATATAGTCCATAATTGCCAGGTTTTATTATATGTCTCTTGTCTTTTTTGTGATGTAAGGATGAGGTCCTCCATTTGCCTGATTTCCTCTACTTTTTGGAGCCATAGGTCAATGGACGGCGGGAGGGCAGATTTCCAGCACAGTGGGATGCATGCCTTGGCCGCGTCGAGTAAGTGTCGAATTACCGATTTTTTATATTTCCTGTTGGGGATTTCATTCGCATGGAGGAGAAAAAATGCTGGATCGGCCACAATGGGCCGTTCCGTGAGCTTTTGGATCGTTTCCTGAACCACTCTCAAAAATTGTTGTAATTTGGGGCACGACCAGAAGATGTGTAGTATGGTACCTTTTTCCGTTTGACAGCGCCAACACCTGTCTGACGCCGTCGGAAAGATCCTATGTAGTAGCGCTGGGGTCTTGTACCAGCGCGATACGATCTTATAGTTGGTCTCTTGCGTCTTGGCACAGATAGAGGATTTATGTGTGTAATGTAGGATATGGCGTCTTTTGGTGGGGCTAAACTGAGATCCCAGCTCTTCTTCCCATTTAAGTATGCCCGGGGGCACGAAGTCCCCTGGGGGGTCGTTTATGAGAGAGTATGTCAGGGACAGTGTGTGAGGTATGACTCCTGTGTCGTTGCAGAGTTCTTCTAATGTCGTAAGCGGTTGGTCGTCGTCTGGGGGTGTTGGGATGGTGTTAAGGAAATGGCGTAACTGTAGCGCTCTCATAAAATCTAGGTGAAATGGTCCCGAGGTGTCTGATAGTTCCCTGATCGAGTTCCTTCTCCATCTACGACTGAAGTGTGATGCTTGGTGTATTCCTGCCTCCTCCAGGTCCCGAAAGGGTCCATATCCTATGCCTGGGGTGAATAGGGGATTCCCTAGTATTGGGTATAGAGGAGAGTTTGGGGCGGAGAGAGACATCTGGGACATGAGACGAGCACAAATCCCGGATGTGTTCCCAATTAATGGGTGACGTTTAATCTCAGGAGGTAATTTCTTATAGCACCACGGCGTCCTCCGGAGGGGTACCACGCTTTGGGCCTGCTCCACCTGAGTCCACAGTTTGGTCTCACGGTGTCTACACCAGTCCAACAGCCTGCTTAGGTGGGTTGCTTGGTAGTAGGCTCTCAAATTGGGTAGTGCCAGACCCCCGTGTTGCTTAGGAAGAACTAGCAGTTTGTTGGCTAGTCTGGGCCTTCTTTTTGCCCACACAAACTCCGTAAAGAGAGATTGTATCTGTTTAAAGTACGTAGTAGGTATGTGTATGGGTAGTGCCTGCATTAAGTAGAGAAATTTTGGGAGGATTGACATTTTCAGGATATTGCAACGGCCCAGCCACGAATGTAGGCCGGATTGCCATTGCTGTAGAAGGGCCCTGACCTTTTTTAAGAGGGGGGGGAAGTTGAGGTCATATATCTTCGAGATTGTTTGAGGGATGTACGTTCCTAAGTATTTCAGGGCCGTGCTCGTCCATTTCAATTTAAAGTTGGACTGGAGTTGCGTGAGTTGCGCTGGTGGTATATTTACCCCCATTGCTTCCGATTTGGTGAAATTAATCTTTAAATTGGATAGCACGCCATAAGTTTTGAACTCACTTAGTAGATTCGGAAGGGAAATCACTGGGTTTGAGAGGGTGAACATCAGGTCGTCGGCGTACGCAGATACTTTGTACTGAGATTGCTTCACCTGAATCACTTTGATGTTTGGGTTCTGCCTCACGTGGGCCAGGAATGGCTCAAGGGATAATGCAAAGAGGATGGGCGACAATGGGCAGCCCTGACGTGTCCCGTTCGTGATCGAAAAAGGGTCTGACAATATACCGTTTGCTCTTACCCTTGCCGTCGGCCGGGTATATATTGCTGTGATCCATTTCAGCATATTGTCCCCTAGGCCTAAGTGTTTCAGCGTGGTAAACATGAAGTCCCAGCTCACCCTGTCAAAGGCCTTCTCAGCGTCTGTGCTGAGAAAGACACTTGGCAATTTGGAAAGGGTTGTTTGGTACAGCAGGTTTAGCACTTTAGTGGTGTTGTCCCTTGCTTCCCTAGACGGGACGAAGCCCACCGGGTCTAGGTGAATAACTTGTGGTATGAGTGATTGAAGTCTTGTGGCCAGAATTTTCGTGAACAACTTCAAATCTGTATTTAACAGAGATATTGGGCGGTAGCTCCCGCACTGTCCCGGGTCTTTTCCCTCTTTGTGGATTACTGCTATTTGAGCTAGGAGCGTTGTGTCGTGAAATTTATTTCCTTTGCTGAGGGCATTTAGTAGTGTGACTAAGTGTTTGCCTAGTGATGGAAGGAACGTTTGATAATATTGTATCGTGAGGCCGTCTGGCCCCGGAGCTTTACCTTTTTTAGTGGCTGCTATCGCTCCTTGGACTTCTGCCAGGGATATGGGTTCCTCTAATAGTTGGCAGACATCCGCCGCTAGAGGAGGCATCCTAGATTTTTCTATATATTCCCGTATCTGCTCTGTCGGCGGATGTGTGTCGGTCAGGTTGTATAGGGTTTCATAATAGGATTTAAACTCTTGGGCTATTTGGTTAGGTAATGTCTGTTTCTGTCCTGTCGGGTTTTGTATGTGTGGTATGTATGTCGCCGCTGTCTGAGTTTTTAATGTCTGCGCCAGTAGTCTGCCGCACTTATTTCCCGACTCGTACGATTTTTTACGAGCGATCTGCATTGCCGCTTTGGCTTTAAACTGTAGCAGGTCTGTCAGTTGTAGGCGGACCGTATCTAGTTCGTTCCGTATCGGTCTGGTCGGTGTCTGTTTATGGTCCTGCTCTAGTTTCTGGAGTTTATCTAGTAGGTCTGATATTTGAGCAGTTCTCAGTCTTTTGACCCTTGCCCCGTGCTTTATTAACACTCCGCGGATCACCGCTTTGTGCGCTTCCCAAATGAGTCCCATGTCGCAGTCTGGGGTGATATTTGTATGGAAATAATGACGAGTTCCTTTGTGACGTCCGCTAGCGTCTCTGGGTCCTGGAGAAGGCTCTCGTTGAGCCTCCATGTCTGTTTCTGTTTGGTCTGGATATCTGACAGTGTGTATTGCATCTCAACTGGTGCATGGTCTGACCACGTGATGGAGCCTATTGATATATTTTTTACCGCTTGTAATTGGTGGTGTGGGATCAGGAAGTGGTCTATTCGTGAGTAAACCTGATGTGTACGGGAGAAAAACGTGTAATCTCGCTCGCCGGGGTGAAAGAGGCGCCAAGCGTCTACTAATCTTGCACTATGTAGGGCCGTGTGAATTACTTTACGTGTCCCTCTAGAGGACGAGGAGGTTCCTGTCGATGTGTCTTCTGAGGGAATTAAGGGGATGTTAAGATCTCCTCCTATAATAAGTTGGCCCTCAGAGAAGTTTTGGAGCATGTTCAATTGTTTCCTAATGAAGGTATCTTGTTGGTTGTTCGGGGCGTAGAGGCTTGCAATAGTTACCTTCACTCCCCCGATCAATCCCTTCAAAAACAAAAATCTCCCCGCCGGGTCTGCCCTCCTGTCCACCAGAGTCCACGGTACCCTTGCTGCAATCTGAATGGACACCCCACGGGACTTTGCATCTGAGTGGGTGGAGTGATATACCGTTGGGTAAAACCTGTTCTTTAGTATCGGGAACTTATTTTCCCTAAAGTGTGTCTCCTGTAGTAACACAATGTCCGCCCTTCTTTGTTTCATGTCGTTTAGTAACATCCGCCTTTTTTCTGGGACGTTAAGCCCCTTTGCGTTTAGTGTGACAATACGTAACGCGTCCATGTCCACTCGGGCAAGGGGGGGGGTAGTTTTTTTTTTTAGGGGGGTGTGAGGGTGGGTGGGGAGGGGTAGAGGGGTGTTAGGGGGGTTAGAGAAAGTGGAAGAGAGAGAAGAGGAAGAGTAAGGAGCGAGGATGGACCTTCCTAGAGGGTCCAAAGTATTTTGTGAGCTGCTATGCTCTCGGTACGTTCTGACCAACAGAAGCGTACCCTACTTTCACAGCTAGCCTAGGTGAAGGTTTGTCTAGCGAGGGACCTCGGGGGGGGGGGGCTCCCTCCCTCCCCAGGCCCCCGGACCTTTTGTTGTGTAGAGATGTGAGATTATATGAGGCAGCAAGGACATAAATGTGCAAATGTGGTTACCATCTAAGAGTGCATCAAGAAGCCATCTTCACAAGTTATATCTGTGGTGTTTACAGATTCCAGACTATACGCTTTACCTTTGATAGTATAATGAAACAAATAACATACAACCCATCATTCGACCATATTGTAACTGAACTTTGTAAAGGGGGTTAAGGCAGGCTATAACACAGAACAAAGTAAAAGTCTCCCCCGTGTCCCACACCAGTGTCTCCCTCTCCCCTCTCCAAGCTCTCAGGCAGCAAGGTCCCTGTCTCTCACGGGAGAGCCCTATCGTCTGGAGAGAGAAGAGGATACACCTATGTAGCATAATCTTCCCCATTCGCCTCCCCCACCCTCCGCCACCTCCAAAACAGCATTTGCTGAGTGTCACTTCCCTTGATGACCGATCTGGGTTATTTTATTTCCTGACCTGGGATCAGAGTTTTGCGGTGATCGCATCGTTCCTGGGCTTATTCCCGGTTCTTACCGATCCTGAGATGTTCATGTGGAAGCGTGGCAGAAGCCCTCCCCCTCCCCCACCCCACCACCCAGCTAAAGTTAACCGTCTCCAAACCCGGGGCCGATGGAGGGGCTCGACCGCCTCCTTTTCCTCACAAGGGGTAAAACCCGGCTTGCTTACATGTGCCAGGGGGGTCTGCATCTGAGCGGAGATGGTGTGGAGGCCAGAGCCTGGTAGTAAATATGGTGCCATAAAGCCCCCCCCTCATCCACAGACATCAAGGAATGGGGAGTACAGGGTAAAAGGGGGGAGAGCCTCCCCCAACACGATCCTGGTAAGTTCACTGGTGAGTCCCCAGTAAGGTACCGGGTCAATGGCAGGTCCTGTGTGGCTCTAGGGGTGGTTCTCCATCAGGCTGTTGCATGTGGGGAAAACAATCACACACTGCCTGGGAGTCAGAGCGACATAAATACTTGGGCTTCAGGAGAGTGGGGCTGGGGTGCACCGCTACAGGGGTCACGGGGGCATAGCAGCCTGGGGGAAACTTGGCCGGTCTAAAAGATGGGAGACTGTCTTTCTAGTGAGATGAGCGTAGTGTGCTTAGGACTCACGTGTACCCTCGGCAGCTGCAGGTCGGGATCTTCCTCTTGGTCGCTGCTGGCGTGCGGGTAGGTTGGAGTCTCCTCTGGAAGGTCCCATCCGTCCGGGTGTTCTTGGGAGTGGTGCCAGCCAATTCGGGACTGGTATCGGTTCCGCTCCTGCAAAGGCGAAGAAGGCTGGGAGATCTTCCGTCGTGCGCATGGTGAAGGAGGCACGGTCTTTACGGAACATCACCGCCAGGGGGTATCCCCACCGGTACGTGCAGCCGCGTCTCCTGGCCACTTCCAGGACTGGTTTCAGGATGGCTCTGCGCTGCAATGTGGCCCTTGACAAATCCGGCATTATCTGTATCTGGGCGCCATCAAATTCTATCTCCCCATGGTCCCAGGCCTTGCGCAGGAGTATTTCTTTTAAGGTGTATCTGTGTAGGCGGCAGAGTACGTCTCGTGGTCGGTCCGGATCTGTCGATCTGGGGCCCAAAGTGCGGTGCACTTTGTCAAATTCCAGGGGAGGAGGTGGGTTTTCTAGTAGTGTCTGCAGTATTGCCGTCACCGTTACGGCCAGGTCTTTTGTACCGGTAGCCTCGGGGATCCCCCGCAGCCGCAGGTTGTTGCGGTCCTCGATTTCCTCCAGACGCAGCTGCATCTCCTGAGTTGTCCTCGCATTGGTATCTTGGGCCCGCTCCAGCTCTTGTACTCTTGAGGATAGTGATGCCATCAGGGTTTCTCCGGAGGATACACGTTCTTCCACTCCATGCAGCTCGTCTCTCACCTCTTGTATGTCCCTGTTGTGGGCCTCCTCAATCCTCATTATAAGGCCCTCAATGTCCGCTCTCGTGGGCAGCGCCTCGATGTCGGCCCGTGTGGGGAGAGCTCTCAGCATATTACGGAGGTCTTCATCCATGCTGTGTTGGTGTTGGGCTGAGCCTGCCATGTCTGCTCCGCTTGCTGCTGTGGTTCTTACAGGGGTCTCTGAGCTTGGATCTGGAGTTGTGTCCCAGTCGGCGCCGTCGGCTTCTGTGTTAACTGCACGTGGCGCGGCTGCAATGGCGCCCGGAGAGGCACCCTGGTTTCCTCTGAAGAACGGTGTTATGCCCGGCTGGGAGGCAGAATTTCGGTTCCCTCTGGTTGCCGAGCGTGTCCTGCACCTGTTGCTGCTGTTCATGCCTCTCTCACTCGTGTCATTCACGGTTTATGGTCCGTTAGGCTAGGTCGGGCCGGGAGCTCCTCCAGAACACGTCTTTACCCGTCCATCGCCAGGCCACGCCCCCCGCATTCGTATTTTCGTAGATTTAGTTACATTCGTACTTTCGTAAGATTGATTTATTCGTACTTTCGTAACATTGTTTTCGTAGATTCGTAATCGGAGCATAATTCATAATTTTATGTAATGTGTATGCTATTATTACATTGTAAGAGACACGGAAAATTACGAATCGAAAAAAAAAGTTACGAATGTACAAATTTTTTCGTTCAATCCATTCGAAGCACTTTAAGCAGCGCCATTGTAAGGGACACGGAAAATTACGAATCGAAAAAAAAAAAAGTTACGAATGTACGAATTTTTTCTTTCAATCCATTCGAAGCGCGTTAAGCAGCGCCATTGTAAGAGACACGGAAAAATACCAATCGCAAAAAGAAAAGTTACGAATGTACGAATTTTTCGTTCAATCCATTCGAAGCACGTTAAGCAGCGCCATTGTAAGAGACACGGAAAATTACGAATCGAAAAAAAAAAATAAAGTTACGAATGTACGAATTTTTTCGTTCAATCCATTCGAAGCGCGTTAAGCAGCGCCATTGTAAGAGACACGGAAAATTACGAATCGAAAAAAAAAAATAAAGTTACGAATGTACGAATTTTTTCGTTCAATCCATTCGAAGCACGTTAAGCAGCACCATTGTAAGGGACACGGAAAATGACCAATTCAACAAAAAAAAAAGTTACGAATGTACAAATTTTTTCGTTCATTTTTATTTTCGTTATTCCTGTTTTCGTTTTTCGGATTTTATTCTTTCGTAGTTTCGTTGTTTCTAATTTGGTCAATTCGGATTTTCGTTGTTTTTCGGATTCGTTCGATTCGAACATTCGTTATTTGTTAAAATTTTTAGCGAATCGTTCGTTCATTCGTACGATAACGAATGAACGAATATAACGAATTTTAACGAAAAAATGTCTATTGTGCATTGGCATGCCATTCACACTAACATGTCCCCCCCGTTGAGTAATGTTGATGCCCCTTCTCTCATATGGATGCTGTGTAGGTGATTTCCTTGGTTGTCAGGGTACAACCAAAGGTTTATAATAGAGGACTATGCACCTTCGGGTAAGGTAGGGCCCCCAGTTGAGTAACGTTGATGCCCCGTCTCTTTTTAATCGTGTAATCCTTATTTAAAGAGGAGGTCCACCTGAAATTTTTTTTTTAAAAGTCAGCATCTACAAATACTGCAGCTGCTGACTTTTAATAAATAGACACTTACCTGTTCCAGGTTCCAGCGGTGTCGGCAGAAGATGACGAGCGACCGCTCGTCTCTCAGCTGCCCCGCCGCCATCCTCTGTCAGGGAATCAGGAAGTGAAGCCACAACGGCTTCACTTCCCGGTTCCCTACTGCGCATGCGCGAGTCGCGCTGCGCGTCTCTATTGGTCCCCGTTGTGTCCTGGGAACTGTGTTTCCCAAGACACAACGGGGCATCTTCGGATATGGGCGGGGCAGCTCCGGCTATCTCGTCCCGGAAGTGGGTGCAGATACCTGTATTATACAGGTATCTGCACCCCCCCCCCCTGAAAGGTGCCAATTGTGGCACCGGAGGGGGGGGAGGAATCCGATAAGCGGAAGTTCCACTTTAGGGTGGAGCTCCGCTTTAAGAAAACATTTTCTCTTTTTTACAAACACATTACTGAACTTATTCTCTCTGGAGAAGAGACACTTGAGAGGGGATATGATTTCAATTTACAAATACCGGACTGGTGACCCCACAATAGGGATAAAACTTTTTCGTGGACGGGAGTTTAACAAGACACGTGGCCACTCATTAAAATTAGAAGAAAAGAGGTTTAACCTTAAACTACATAGAGGGTTCTTTACTGTATTGCCGCGTACACACAACCGGACTTTCCGGCGGGATTGTCTGCTGGACTAGAGTCCGCCGGACATTCCGACCGTGTGTGGGACTCCGGCGGACTTTTTATTCCCAAAAGTCCGGCGGACCTAGTTTTAAGTTTTGACTTAAAATTGTCCTTCGGACTCAGCAGTCCGGCAGACAATCCCGCCGTCTGTGTGCTAGTCCGCGAGACTTTTGAAATGAATGGACTTGCCTCACACACAGGAAAGTCCGTTCATTTAGAACGTGACTCCAGGTAGACGGGACTAGCGAAGGAAGACAATGACGCCGCGCTAGCCCCGTTACCTGGTATGGTTTTAAAGGGGAATCCCTACTCCAAAAAAACGGCGTGGGGGTCCCCCCTTGATCCATATCAGACCCTTATCCGAGCACGCAGCCTGGCCGGTCAGGAAAGGGGGTGGGGACCAGCGAGCGCCCCCCCTCCTGAGCCGTACCAGGCCGCGTGCCCTCAACATGGGGGGTGCCCTGTGGTAAGGGGGGCCTTCACCCCAAAGCACCTTGTCCCCTTGTTGATGAGGACAAGGGCCTCTTCCCGACAACCCTGGCCATTGGTTGTCGGGTTCTGCGGGCGGGGGGCTTATCGGAATCCGGGAGCCCCCTTTAATAAGGGGGCCCCCAGATACCAGCCCCCACCCTATGTGAATGAGTATGGGGTACGATGTACCCCTACCCATTTACCTAAGGAGAAAAGTGTAAATAAAAAAACAACACAATTCTTTTAAATACTTTATTTCACAGCTCCGGGGGTCTTCTTCCGTCTTGGGGGGTCTTCTCGCCAGACTCCTCTGCTATCTTCTGCTCTTTTACCTAGCTCTTTCACTAGCGGAGGAGCCTGGCTTTCTTCTTTGTCGCCGCCACCGTCTGGGGGTCTTGTTCCGACTTCGGGGGTCTTTGGGGGTCTCTTCTGTTCCTCTTGCCGGGCCTCCGCTTTCTTCTTCCAGCTCTTTTACTAGTGGTCGCCCGGGCTTCTGTCACCGTTGCCGCGTGTGTGGGCAAGTCCATTCATTTCAAAAGGCCCGCGGACTTTCGCCAAAACTCCGGGCATGTGTGGGCAAGTCCACACGTTCGGAAAGTCCGGCGGACCTCCGCTGGAAAGTCCAGCAGATTGTCCGGCGGATTAAGTCTGCCGGACAATCTGGCCGAAAAGTCCGATCGTGTGTACGGGGCTTTAGAGTGACAAGGATGTAGAATTCCACAGGCGGTGGTCTCAGCGGGGGGCATCGATAGTTTCAAAAAACTATTAGATAAGCACATCAACATACAGGGATATACAATGTAATACTGACATAAAATCAAACACAGAAGTTGGACTTGATGGACTTTTTTCAACCTCACCTACTATGTAACTATGTAACATCCATTCAACACATTTGTCTTCCAAACATATTCATATTACACTACTTCTCGTAACATTATGTATCTTCATATTACAATTTCTCTAAAAAGGAAAAACTTTATTACTCGTTACACTTTATTACTTCTATTTTTTAATTTATAATTCTTTTTAAAAGAGAGCTTATACCTTTTCAATACTTCTTTCTATATTTTACTGGTTTCCTCATATTGCTTTCTTTTCTTCATCTCCATCTTAATGATTATTTTCTTTATTTAGCCAAGATTTCCATATTTTCTTAAGTGTCTTAACATTTCCTC
This sequence comes from Lithobates sylvaticus, assembly GCA_028564925.1. Taxonomy (NCBI): domain Eukaryota; kingdom Metazoa; phylum Chordata; class Amphibia; order Anura; family Ranidae; genus Lithobates; species Lithobates sylvaticus. The sequence goes on from CM053030.1 coordinate 526,745,348, forward strand.
TTTTAATATACTGTATACAATTCTTTCTTTCCGTAATGTATCATCTACTTCTTTTATCCATTCCCTATGTTTCGGTGGATTTACTGCTAATCTATTTATCGCTACAGGGGGTCCCCGAGTTACAAACTCGTTAGGGACTGCCCGTCTGTTCTTATGTCGGAATTGCGCGGCAAATTACGGACATTTCCAAAGTTTTCTTATGTCGGAATTGCGCGGCAAATTAGGGACATTTCCGAAGTTTTCCGGCATTTTCCGAGGCTCCGAATGGCCGCGCATGTGGAGAACGGCCAGAACACGGCGGAAAATGGCGGAGGCTCCCCGCAGCGCCCGGTTCGTAAGTAGGGGGTGTTCATAGGTCGGGCGTTTGTAAGTCGGGGACCCCCTGTATTAAACACCTCTAATTATTTCCGTATATTTATTATTTTGCAATGTCCTCATCTCTTATGCCCCGTACACACGGTCGGACATTCCGACCACAAAATCTTGGCCGAAACTTGTCTTGTGTACACACGGTCGCACAAAGTTGTCGGAAAATCCAATCGTTCGGAACGAGGTGGTGTATAAAACGTACAACGGGACTACGTAGAGACTACGTAGAGAAAAAGTCTGATCGGATTTTGTTGTTGGAAAATTTTAGATCCAGCTCTCAAACTTTTGGGAGCCACACACGATCGGATTTTCCAACAACATAGTTCGATCGGACTGTTTCCGTCTGAATTTCCGACCGTGTTTACGGGGTATTATACATCCCAAGATACATATCACTGGATTCAGCTCAAAATTGATACAAAAAAAAAACGATTTTATGGTGTCAATAATCTTCTTCCAGTATCTATGCAGCCTTGGACATCTCCACATCATATGGCTAAGATCTCCCCTCGGATCCCCACACCTTGGACATTTAGCATCGGGTCTCCGCCCAAATAAAAATAGCCTTCAGGGGGGTATAATATGTTCTGTGAAATAGCATCAGATGGGAAGTTCTTTGTGATGGGAATAAAGATACAGACGGTCCAGTATTTAATATATATCCCCATTTTTCCTCTGTTATATCTCCCAAATCGGCTACCCATCGACGTTTACAAGGGAGCTCTTCTTTCCCATTTATCGGCACTTGTTATGGAATTATTTCTGATTGGGATTCTAAAAACAGAAGTCAAAACTGCAGCTGCTACAGATTCACAGGACGCAATCACTGTGTTTAAAATGTCCGTTCAGTGCCAAAATGTATTATTACATGTTATTTTATACATAAATAAGAAAGGGTGGTGTGAGATGTTATTGAAAACTAACAAATAGAAATATATTATTAAAAGCTAGCGAATAGAACAATTGCAAAAGTAAAACCTTGAGAGGGGAGGGGGGAGTAGAGACAGAGAGCTTCTAGCAGAAGATGTGTCTGTGTGTTAGGTGAAGGGTACAGAACACATTTCAACAGTGCAAACAAAATGGAGTCTCTTGTGCTTAAATGAACAATACAGTGAAAGTCCATGTCATTTCCCTCCTTTTGTTTAATTGACATCATTCTTCTACGCGTTACATTCAGCCGATTGCTGGTAACTCCTGTTACATCGGCGCAGAGAGACAGCGTCCTGTTCAGCTCTCTCCTAGTTTTCTCACAATAATGGGTTCATCAGGGCTGGTGGACCATTTGTTGGTACAGCGGGTAGTAACACAGAGGCATAGCCAGCCTGATGAGGAAGGGAGGCCCGGAATGGAGACAGCAAAAGGCAAAATAGTGCAGGGCCGTGCATGACTGTGTGTCTAGCAGGCACACATACAGTTAACCAGGTTCTTCCCTGAGGGGATAAGAGAACTTTTGAGGGTAGTGGCCGTATTTAAGAAGGGGGAGGGGCTACAACGGGACATCGTGGTTGCAGAGAACACAGTAGGAGGCAGTTTTTTCCCACCCTCCCTCCCTATAGGTTGTTTGTATGTTTTTAATGATGTCTTTTGTTTTTCAGAATTCGATTTCGATGGTCGTCATAACAGCTAGGGTTGGCTGGGTTTTTTGTCTGTTGGTCGGTGACGGTAGCAGTTACAGAGATGGTAAAATGGGGTGGGGGGCTCAGCTAGGGCACCTCCGGGTATTACACCAAGAAATTGCTGGAATACGGGATGTGTTGCACTGCGGGTTGGGGGTTGTCTATAAAAAAGGTACAACTGGAGGCCGGTTTAAGTTTAAAAATGGTACCACAGTGCCCTTGGTGTTTACATGGTGGTAATAAGTGGGTAGCTCCGTCACTGGCCAACAGATTGTGTTGAAACATGTTGTTTCTAAGTTATGTTTACATTCAGTTTTATATTGGAGTTTTTATTCAGAGTGTTTTAATAAAACAGGCTGTTATGGCCATTTATACTCCAGTGGAATGGTGTGGTCTCGTTACTATAGAATTAAGTATAGTAAAGGGTTGGAGTATATTTGGGTGGTGATACATCTGGACTACACGGGTCAAGTAAATAACAAATATGAGAAATAAGAACATCACAATGTAAGCGCCTAGTTTCTGTAACCATGTTGCTATGCCATATAAAAAGTCACCAAAACCTCCTAAACCCTTAAAGGGGTTCCATTCATCTTTAGCAAAATCTCTGGCCTTATTCTGTAGTTCATCTTGGCAAGACGCCCTTTTAATAATGTCCTCATTATCAGAAATGTATATACAACAGTCAGTGTGAAATACCTTACACATCCCACCTTGAGCTGCAGTGAGATTATTTAGCGTCAATCTGTGCTCTAATACTACTTTTTTAAGATGAGCCATTTCTTCACTTAACCACTTCACCCCCGGAAGTATTTACCCCCTTCCTGACCAGAGCACATTTTAGCGATTCGGCACTGCGTGGCTCCCAAACAAAATTGACGTCCTATTTTTCCCACAAATAGAGCTTTCTTTTGGTGGTATTTGATCACCTCTGCGGTTTTTATTTTTTGCGCTATAAACAAAAAAAGAGCGACAATTTTGAAAAAAACACATTATTTTTTGCTATAATAAATATCCCCCAAAAATATAATTTTTTTTCCCCTCAGTTTAGGCCGATACGTATTCTTCTACATATTTTTGGTAAAAAAAAATTGCAACAAGCGATTATTGATTGGTTTGCGCAAAAGTTATAGCGTCTACAAAATAGGGGATAGTTTTATGGCATTTTTATTAATATTTTTTTTTTTTTTTTACTAGTAATGGCAGCGATCAGGGATTTTTATCATGACTGCGACATTATGGCAGACACATCGGACAATTTTGACAATTTTTTTGGGACCATTGGCATTAATACAGCGATCAATGCTATAAAATTGCATTGATTACTGTAAAAAGGTCACTTGCAGTGAAGGGATTAACCACTAGGGGGCGGGGAGGAGTTAAGTGTGTCCTGGGGATCAAGTGCATGCCCGCGCAGTGGCGTGATCGCGATCCCGATGTGCTCGTGTCACCCGGACACGGCGCATCTCATATCGGCAGGAGGGCTCTGTGATTGGCCCTCCTGATCACATGGTGGCCGTGTCCAATCACAGCCGTCATGTGATGTAAACACAGAGCCAGCTGCTAGGCAAACGGAAGTCTTCGGTGAGGAGAGGAGAGCGGATATCTGCAGCCGGCTGGTGATCAGTGAGTATGAGCTGTTTTTTACAGCTTTTTACTCACTGATCACCAGTCTAGTGTAAACACACAACACACCACACAGTATAAACACCCTTGTCCCCACACAATGTCCCCAAAACACATGTCTCCAAATAATAAAAACACATGTCCCCCACATATGTCCCACTAAAATCACATGTCCCAATGATTATCTGCACACATATGTCCGTGATCACCTGCGCACATCTGTACATGATCATTTGCGTACATATGTCCGTGATCACATGAACCAATTATTATACACTTATTGGAATTTTTTTTTACCAAAAACATGTAGCGGAATACATTTTGGCTTAAATTTATGACAAAATTCGATTTTATTGGATTTCTTTTCAATTAGAAAGAAGAAAATATTGTTTTTTTTTCCAAATTTCCGCTCTTTTTTCACTTCTGCTGGTTTCTGAAAGGCCTCAAATAGCCGCTCTATGAGTTTTGCATGTCTCACTGGCTTCCCTGCACTAGTCAGGAAGTTCTGTGCTTTCCAAATAGTCCCAAAATCGTGAGCTATTCCAAATGCATATTTGCTGTCAGTGTAAACGTTTCCTTTTTAATTCTCTAGGAGATGACATGCTTTGACTACAGCACACAACTCCGCTTCCTGTGCTGGCATCTGGGGTATCAATGCTTCCTCATGTAAAATGGTGTCTGTAGTGGTTACAGCAAACCCGCTGATCACAGAGCGCGCTGCGCGCCCTCCAGGAAGCGCGCAGGCCGCTCGTGCACGGGACGACGTCATAGGACGTCGTCCCCGCAAAGTAGGTCCGCGCTGTAGCCATCATTCGGCTATAGCGCGGATCTCAAGAAGTTAACCTAAAACCACACCTGATCCTTTTTTGGCAAGGTACTACATGGCAATAGAAGGTAATGCATTGATGTGTATTGGCGCACGCTGTAACACAAGTGTATGGCATAGTTAAAGAAAGACTATAAGGGCGAACTTTTGAAAACACAGTATTTTGAAACATGGAAAAATGTATTGTTTGTATTGTTTTATAGGTTAAAAAGTGTAATGGTGTAGAACAACACCATACATAAAATAGTACATAGTATACATAGAATATGAGAGAAGCACTTCTCCTATAGCCAGACATGTTTCGGGGAATTTCATGGTGAATCTCTTCTTCAGGGTCATGGAGGAGATGATAGTTGGAGATACTCAGTACTGTATTCGTGAAATCGAATGTTTATAAAAAAATTGTTAAGATGGAGCTGAACAGGTAGAAAGACTAATATACAAAAAATGGAAAGAGTGACCAAATAAGTGAGTGAGAAATCCTCTAGGCTCGAGAAGTCCCTCACAAGGATCCCCAAGGAAGGTCTCTGCAGCCGACTCAAGAAATCCAACATGAGGCTGAAATTGTAGGAATGTCAGTCCTTGGTATGAAGTGTCGGCGTTAATCTCCCAAAGGAATCCCAGAACAGCAGCGTCCATTTTTTGCAACAAAAATGTAGTTTTCTCATTCTCCATATTGGTTCCTTTTCTATAACACAAGTGTATGTGTTGGCATGCCAATCACACTAACATGTCCATGGTACTTTACTGCAAGGCAAAGGCCTGAAGCTGGCCTTAGTGAAATTGGACTCATGATATGAAACAACCAAAGGCTTACAACAAAAGACTATGCACCCTTGGGTGAGGTGAGGTCCCCCCAATTCGGGTAACGTTGATGCCCCATCTCTCTTATAGATGCTCGGTAAGTTAATCTCTTGGTTGTTTTGTATTCTCTTCAACGGAACACTGCACCTGAGCTCCACCGAACTCCACCTCCAATTGCAGAGTAATCGCACCATCTTTGTGTGTGTATGTATGTATATTTGTAGCGGCCATAACCCCTTGACTTTTCGGCTTACCAGTTACCTCCTCGGGGTTTTCGGTGAATGTCCAGGGGTTCCCAGGGTTAGTACCCAACAACTTTGGATGCTGACACATAAAAGTCCTTTTTAAGGTTTTTATTCTGCAGTGGTAACATCCAACATAACACAAAAAGAGAAAAATGTTGGGACTTTATATGAGGCCATGACCATCTAGTACACAGGTCTCCATCCCTATTTGAATGAGAGACAAAGGGAAATTGGGGACATGTGGGGCAATTGGGACTTTATATGAAACACAACACTAGGGCAGCATAAGTCATCAGATGTAGTAGAATTAGTATGTTTGTTGGTTGGTACCACGTGAACGTGTGATAGTACAAACATTAGATCAATAAGTCAATATATAGTACAAACATTAAATCAATAAGTATGGTACAGAGTAGATAAAACATGATAATTTATTCATATTATGGTAGAATAGTAATATGTTAAACACTGTAACATGTGATACATGATAATAACATTCAACGCTATAACCAGCATATATGAACACAATCAGAATTGTACTGATACAGAATTGATGACTTAGGCATTGAGATACCATAATAGGTACATGATTGCTGTGGCGCGTTTCGTGGAAGTTAGTCCACTCAGGGCAATAAAGAACACACCAGGTGTGTAAATGATCATGGTGCAAGAAAATTGGGGATAAGAGCAAGGAGAGAATCCACCAAGGACCCCAAATGCCATGGGGAAAAAAACATATGAGATTGAGTGTAGGAAGTGTCAGAGTGCATAAGATATGAAGACCGTGAAGTCCGTGAATACCTGGAAATGCCGGATGCCAGCCAGCCAGCCAGCCAGCAAGGTCCCCCCAACGTCACGCTGGGTCGTGCTAAAGAGGATGAGGCGGCAGCAGCCGCAAGCAGGCGACTAGCGCCTACATATAGGCAACCTCCGCCTCCGTCAATCAGCACGCCAGAGCGACAAACAGCACGTCAGCACATAGCGTCAATGTGACGTCACACGTGCCGGCGTACGTTTCCTTGGCATTTGGGGTCCTTGGTGGGTTCTCTCCTTGCTCTTATCCCCAATTTTCTACACCATGATCATTAACACACCTGGTGTGTTTTTTATTGCCCTTTTACTTGTTTTTTCACCACTTTATTTACACATACCCCCTATCTTGTGGCTCCTCAGTATAACACTGAAAATACTCACTACTATATAATATTATTGTCCACAGTTATCCTTTGGATTCACACTTTATACCACAGTGTTGGAAGTTGAATTCTCTTGTCGCTCACTTTCATACATGATCCCTGGCTTGCCCTGCTTTGCTGCCGTTTGGTTACTTCCTTAGCTCCCGGGGGGATGTTATACCCATCCCCTCAAGCTTTCCATCATCATGACATTATCACATATGCCCTACTATCATCATTCAATCTATTCATAGGTAAGAGTGTTAGGACCAGATACTAGGCTCCCCCTCTTCCTATTTTAGTTTAATATGACTAATAAAAATTCATATTTTATTGTATTATGTTATAGGGATCCCCTGTTTAGCTGCTCCTGATGAGTGGACTAACTTCCACGAAACGCGTAGAGCATTGATATTTGATGTCATGCCACAGCAATCATGTACCTATTATGATATCTCAATGCCTAAGTCATCAATTCTGTATCAGTACAATTCTGATTGTGTTCATATATGCTGGTTATAGCGTTGAATGTTATTATCATGTATCACATGTTACAGTGTTTAACATATTACTATTCTACCATAATATGAATAAATTATCATGTTTTATCTACTCTGTACCATACTTATTGATTTAATGTTTGTACTATATATTGACTTATTGATCTAATGTTTGTACTATCACACGTTCACGTGGTACCAACCAACAAACATACTAATTCTACTACATCTGATGACTTATGCTGCCCTAGTGTTGTGTTTCATATAAAGTCCCAATTGCCCCACATGTCCCCAATTTTCCCTTTGTCTCTCATCCAACATAACACAGTCTCAGATAGGAATAGAGGGCACGGGTGAAGAAACTCAGGCGCCTTGAACTGCTGACATCAACGGAATGTCTCTAATCAACCCAGAGAGTAGCCACTCGCAGCTGAGCGCTTTAATGCTGGATAAACCTCTAGCCAGAGATCTAGCAGCCAACAATGTGATCCGGAAACTTGCAAAAGTCTCTGACACAAAATAATCTTGTAACCGAGGATGAATAGGAACCTTTCTCACAGTACCTGGAACATTCTCTGTCACCCGTACGTCACTGGGGAAGCCCAGCTTTCCCCTTGCGTCAGAGGGGGGGGTCAGGTTACAAGTGCCCCGGACCTCCTCTGCTAAGATGGGATTCCCGCAGTGTCTCCATGGAGACAGGATGCACTGCGCTGGATGTCGTCGGAAGTGATCACCCATCGCTGGACCCTGGAGAAGAGATCAGCCATCGCTGGATACCAAGAGTGGATTACCACCGCTGGAATCTTTTTTTATTTTTAATAAAGGACTTTTCCCAACGGTGTCTGTGTGTTTTTTAACAATTTTTTAAACTTCCTTTGCGAAATGGTAGGGGTACATTTGTACCCCCTTACCATGTAAAACAGGGGGGGCGGGATCTGGGGGTCCCCTTGTTAAAGGGGGCTTCCAGATTCTGATAAGCCCCCTGCCCGCAGACCCCCACAACCACCGGGCAAGGGTTGTGGGGATGAGACCCTTCTCCTCATCAACATGGGGACATGGTTCTTTGAGGGTTCACAGACCCCCAAAGCATCCTCCCAATGTTGAGGGCATGTGGCCTGGTACGGTTCAGGAGGGGGGGCGCTCTCTCGTCCTCTTTTCCTCCGACCTGCCAGGTTGCGTGCTCAGATAAGGGTCTGGTATGGATTTGGAGGGGGACCCCCACGCCATTTTTTTTTTTATTTGGCGTAGAGTTCCCCTTAGAATCCATACCAGACCCTCAGGTCTGGTATGGATATTTAGGGGGAGCCCCACGTCATTTTTGTTTTAAATTTGACACGGGGTTCCCCTTAATATCCATACCAGACCTGAAGGGTCTGGTAATTGAATTTGGGGGAAACCCAACACTTTTTTTTTTTATCAATGACGTTCAATAACTGTTCTCTGTATTACGGGAGCCGACAATTCCTTATAGCCGCGAGTGATTTTAAATAGCTTTTTTTCCTGCAGAAATTACACTTTGTGCCGGGACAGTTGTAAGCACGGGAAACATGCGCCCCTTTACAGGCATACTATACACACCCCCCCCCCAGGTATGAAATTTAAAAGAATATTACACTTTTATTGTTTCACTTTAAGCATTATTAAAATCACTGCTCCTGAAAAAACTGCAGTTTTTAAAACTTTTTTTTGCATTGATACATGTCCCCTGGGGCAGGACCCGGGTCCCCAAACACTTTTTATGACAATAACTTGCATATAAGCCTTTAAAATTAGCACTTTAGATTTCTCCCATAGACTTTTACAGGGTGAAACTGTTCGGTGAACAGGCAATGTTCGAGTCGAACATGAGTTTGACTCAAACTCGAAGCTCATCCCTAATGGGTACCTCACTGCACCCATGACCAGGCAGAACCCTAGTACAGCCCAGCCAAACCGATGCCAAAGTAAACCTGTACAATTAACTCTCAGAACCCCATTACTGTTCTGAGGGGAAAAACTAAATTTCCACCTATAGCGCGCACTATACCGCTACATATTCATTCCTATAGAAGATATGTTTGTGGCAAACTGAAGCATGCATGTGTTTTGACAATGTTATGGAAATCAGCAAGTCCTTCGTCTCAAGACAGCGAGGAGTCAACATTGAACTCATGTCAGCTTTAGCATTGTTGGGTTGGGTTGGGTGGGGAGATCTCATGTTGCAGTGTGTACCTCCAAGCATAGCAACAGGTCACTTTTCAAGAGATGCTTTTCAGGACCGGAGTCCGGAGAATAATGTACGGTAACAATAAGTGTTGAGGCCGGAAGAAAACGGATTCTTCATTGTCCTTACAACTGCTTAGTAACCAAAGACTCCCAATTATCACCAACAATGGACCTTCCTACAGGTCTCCCAGAGCTCTTGGCCAGCGGCTGACGACGGCTCAATATTGGTGGCCTGAAAGTCAACCTGTGCCTACCTACAAAACATTGAAACAAACAAACTCTAATGACTCCTGCAATGGGAAATTCCAGGCACCGCTCAATGACTGGCAAGGTGTAAACACACACGCTTATTAACCACTTCAGCCCCGGAAGGTTTTACCCCTTTAACTACTTCCCGCCCAACGACTATGAGTGGGGATATCTGAACGATGCCTGCAGCTACAGGCATCATTCTGATATCTTCTTTTAGAGACGGCGATTCTGTGCACCGTAAGAGCAATCATAGCGGCTGTTCAGCCGCTTGATCATTCTTACAGGCAGCGGGAGGGGACGTCCCCCTCCCACCAGGGCAGCCATCAGAAATTTTGCGCTCCTCACACAGCTTTAGGCCTGGGCCCCCTTCCGAGCCTGACCACCAACATTCCCCAGGGCTTGCCCACGGGTCATTCCACTGAATCCAAACACCGACCAACTCACCATTACGCACTCAGCACCCCCTCAATCCTGTATATATGTCAGCCCCCCCACACACCTGTATATATGTCAGCGCCTCCTCCCCCCACACACCTCTATATATGTCATTGCCTCCTCCCCACACACCTGTATATATGTCAGCGCCTCCTCCCCCCACAAACCTGTATATATATGTCAGCGCCCCACACACACACCTGTATATATGAGCCCCCCTCACACCTGTATATACGTCAGCCCCCCCACACACCTGTATATATGTCAGTGCCCCCCACACATACACCTGTATATATGTCAGCCCCCCCTCACGCACACCTGTATGTATGTCAGCCCCCCCCACACACCTGTATATATGTCAGCCCCCCCCCCCCACACACCTGTATATATGTCAGTGCCCCCCACACACACGCCTGTATATATGTCAGCCCCCCCTCACGCACACCTGTATATATGTCAGCCCCCCACACACCTGTATATATGTCAGCCCCCCCCCCACACACACCTGTATATATGTCAGCCCCCCACACACCTGTAAATATGTCAGCCCCCCCCCACACACCTGTATATATGTCAGCCCCCCCACACACACCTGTATATATGTCAGCCCCCCCACACACACCTGTATATATGTCAGCCCCCCCCCACACACACCTGTATATATGTCAGCCCCCCACACACACCTGTATATATGTCAGCCCCCCCACACACACACCTGTATATATATCAGCCCCCCCACACACACACCTGTATATATATCAGCCCCCCCCACACACACCTGTATATATGTCAGGGCCCCCCACACACACCCTTCGTTAAGATGGAGGCGCTGGACGGATCGGCCTCGGGGCGGCCGACATCGCGGCCTCACTGGACAGGTAAGTGTCCTTATTAAAAGTCAGCAGCTACAGTGTATGGTATGGAGACGGGTGGGGGCCATCTTCCCCTCACTTGTCTCCATACCTAGCAAGGAGACAGATGCGATTGCTGCAGGCGGCTCCGGTAAACGGCGGAGGGCACCGGATCGCGGCGGGAGGGGGGTCCTTTTCCGCCACCGATAAAAGTGATATTGCAGCAATTCCGCCGCAGAGACCACTTTTATCTTGTAGCCAACCGCCGGCCGAACAAGGGGATATTAGGGTTATATCCCTCCATAACAACGATATCCGTCCCCCAAAATAGGGCTGTACATCGGCGTGTGGCGGTCGGCAATAAATATACATGGGGCAGTCCTTAAGCAGTTAAAAGAAAATTTTAGGATTTGAATAAAAAAAAAAAACACACGTACTTACCTAGGTGAATTCTGTATCTGCCGGCTGTAAGACTGAGAACCAAGCGATCAAACACCCCTGATCACTCAGTTCTCTGTCTTCAGTAAATAGAGAGCTGATGACTGCCACCGGCTCTGTGCTCTGCCCCTCCAGCACTCACTGGAGCACCGGGTTGTGGAGGGGGTCAGGCTCTCAGCAGCGCGCGGAGAGGCTGAGACAGCTGCCAGTTAAAAATCTGCGCGGACCCCAACTTACAGCGATTGTAAACTGCTGGACATTTTTTTTTCTCTTAACTGCAAGGTAAAAGAATAATGTGCTAGTATGCATCGCATATTAGCACATTATGTAAAACTTACCTGAAAACGAAGCATTTCAGCGATGCGATATCATCGCTGGAGGCCGCTTCCATCTTCACACGTCTTGCTTCCAGGTTCGCGGACTCTGGCTCTGTGACTGGCCGGAGCCGCGATGACATCACTCCTGGGCGCGGGAGCCGCCGTTCACGGCACAGGGCTCTGAAGCAACGGTACGGGTGTCCGTTCCTTCAGAGCGCATTCGCCAGTGATGTCACTGGCTGCATGTATACTAAAAATCTCCTAAATATCTGCTAGACGGCAGATGCGATCACGTGCACGAGAGCCAGCACGGGGATTTGTATGTGTAAACACACAAATCTCTGTGCTGTCAGAGAGAAGACAGATCGTGTGTTCCTACAAAGAAGGGACAGCGATCTGTCATCTCTCCTAGTTAGTCCTATCCCCACACAGTTAGAACACGCTGAGGGAACACACAGTTAACCCGTTGATCACCCCCTAGTGTTAACCCCATCCCTACCAGTGACATTTATACAGTAATCAGTGCATTTTTATTTCACTGATCGCTGTATAAACGTCAGTGGTCCCAAAAATGTGTCAAAAGTCTCCGTTCTGTCCGTCGTAATGTCGCAATACCGCTAAAAATCGCAGATCACCGCCATTATTAGTAAAAAAAAAAAATTTCGAAAAATGCCATAAATCTTTTCCATAGTTCGCAAACCAATCAATATACGCTTATTGCGATTTAATTTTTTTTTTTTACCAAAAATATGTAGAAGAATACATATTGGCCTAAACTAATGAAGAAATTTGTTTAAAAAAATTTGGGGGATATTTATTATAGCAAAAAGTAAAAAATATAGTTTTTTTTCAAAATTGTTATGCAGCGTACACACGGTCGGAATTCTCGTCAGAAAAAACTCTGACGGTTTTTCCAACGGAATTCCGCTCAAGCTGTGTTACCTACACACGATCACACCAAATTCCGACGGTCAATAACACAGCGGCATAACACACGTTCGACAGCACTATAAAAGGGAAGTTTAATGCGTCCGAGCATGCGTCGAATTGTTTCCGAGCATGCGTCGGAATTTTGCGTGTCGGAATTGCATACACACGATCGGAAAATCCGATAGAAAGGTTTTCCGTCGGAAAAATTGAGAACAGGTTCTCAATTCAAAGTCCGTCGGAAATTCCGACAGAAAAAGACCGATGACCATACACACGGTCAGAAAATCCGATGAAAAGCTCCCATCGGATTGTTTCCATCGGAAATTCCGACCGTGTGTACGCCGCATTACTCTCTTTTTGTTTATAGCCCAAAAAATTAAAACCGCAGAGGTGATCAAATACCACCAAAAGAAATCTCTATTTTTGGGGAAAAAAAGAGGCAAATTTCGCTTGGGTACAACGTCGCACAACCGCGCAATTGTCAGTTAAAGCAACTAATGCCGTGTACACACGATCGGAATTCTCTTCGGAAAAAGCTCTGATGGTTTTCACGACAGAATTTTGACGGAACTTCGCTCAAACTGTCTTGCCTACACACGGTCACACCAAATTCCGACCGTCAAGAACGCAGTGACGTACAACACTACAAGGAGCCGAGTTCAATGCTTCCGAGCATGAGTCGAATTGTTTTCCGAGCATGCGTAGCAGAATTGCTACAGACGATCGGAATTTCCGATAGAAACCTTTTCCGTCTGAAAAATTTAGAACATGCTCTCAATTTTTTGCTGTCTGAAATTCGACCAGCAAAATTCCAATGGAGCCTACACACGGTCGCATTTTCCGATGAAAAGCTCTCATTGGTCTTTTTCTGGCCGGAATTCCGATCGTGTGTACGCGGCATCAGTGGTAAATAATGCAGCGCTAACCCATAAATATAAATAAATGAATATGAAGAATGATGAATAATGGTGATGAAACAAAACAAATATACAAAATGTCCAATGTATATAAAAACTATGGGTGAATAACTCAACACCAATGAGCACTGGGAGATATGTGAGTCAATCCAGTGCAAAAAGGTTTATAGACTATAGTCCAACATAAAATGATCTTCCAACATGGGGTGATGAAGAGTCAAAGTGTAAAACATAGACATGTGCAATTCGTTTCGTTTTTTTCGTTTTTTTTTTCGTTATTTTCGTTCGTTCGTTTTCGTACGAATGAACGAATCATTCGAATCGTACGAATACGAATAACGAATCGTAACGAATCGTTCGAATCGTACGAATCCGAATAACGAATCATTTGAATCCGAAAAACAACGAAAATCCGAAAAAAACTAATTAGAAACAACGAATGTACTAGAAAATCCGAAAAACGAAAACGAACGAAAAAATTTGTAACTTTTTTTTTTTGTTGAATTGGTCATTTTCCGTGTCCCTTACAATGGTGCTGCTAAACGTGCTTCGAATGGATTGAACAAAAAAATTAGTACATTCGTAACTTTTTTTCTCGATTCGTAACTTTTTTTTTCGATTCGTAACTTTTTTTTTTTTTCGATTTGTAATTTTCCATGTCTCTATTGAACCAAAAAATTCGTACATTCGTAACTTTTTTTTTGATCCGTAACTTTTTTTTTTCGATTCGGAACTTTTTTTTTCGATTCGTAACTTTTTTTTTTTTTTTTTTCGATTTGTAATTTTCCGTGTCTCTATTGAACCAAAAAATTCGTACATTCGTAACTTTTTTTCGATTCGTAACTTTTTTTTTTTTCGATTCGTAACTTTTTTTTTTTTTTTTCGATTTGTAATTTTCCGTGTCTCTATTGAACCAAAAAATTCGTACATTCGTAACTTTTTTTTTCGATCCGTAACTTTTTTTTTTCGATTCGTAACTTTTTTTTTCGATTCGTAACTTTTTTTTTTTTTTTTTTCGATTTGTAATTTTCCGTGTCTCTATTGAACCAAAAAATTTGTACATTCGTAACTTTTTTTCGATTCGTAACTTTTTTTTTTTTCGATTCGTAACTTTTTTTTTTTTTTTTTTTCGATTTGTAATTTTCCGTGTCTCTATTGAACAAAAAAATTCGTACATTCGTAACTTTTTTTTCGATTCGTAACTTTTTTTTTCCGATTCGTAACTTTTTTTTTCGATTCGTAAATTATTAAAATGTAATAATAGCATACACATTACATCAAATTATGAATTATGCTCCGATTACGAATCTACGAATGTACGAATAAACACGAATGTGTCCGAAAATTAAACTAACGAAAAAACGAATCAACGAAAAAATAACTCTTACGAATGTACGAATCGTTACGAATACGAACAACGACGACTTACGAATGTACGAATCGTTACGAATCGACGGAAACGAAAAAAACGAAACAAAAAAAAACAAATTTTTTGGTTGTGCACATGTCTAGTAAAACACTGTCTGATATGAAGGACATCAAAGATATCGCATCATCAACAATGAAGAGAAGTGTGTGTGCCCTTACCGGAACTGTTGGACTCCAATGTCAGCGACATGGAGTCATACAGGCATGGTGCCACAAAAGGCCAAAGTATGGAGCTCCACAGGATCCAGGGCCTCCGGGATGGAATCCAGAGAAGAGACGGGAAACCTTTGAATGGACCTCCAATCCTAGGTATGTCAAACTGGATCTGTACGGTAAGATCAACAGGACTCCGGAGCCACTCTCAGCAAAGTAATATATGGAGAAAGAAAATGCTTCCACATAGTGTAGATAAAAAAAAATGGTATTTTATTTCTAAAAACCACCATACAGGTATAAAAGTGATCACAAGGATAAAAAGCTGGGCAGTGTGGAGAGCGAAAAGCCCAAAAAAAACCTACGCGTTTCGACCAATGGGTCTTCAACAGGGGAATATATCTGCTCCCTCCACATTGCTGAAATATACCATACATACTCGAGTATAAGCCGAGTTTTTCAGCACATTTTATTGTGCTGAAAGTGCCCCCCTCGGCTTATGCTCGAGTCAAGCAAATGACATTTTCCGAACCGAATTTGGGGCCCCGTATCTCGGGGCCACTTGGTGCTAAGAAGCCAAAATTTGGTGTCATTCTCTGCTGCAGAAGTGCTTGACATTTTCCGAACCGACTTTGGGGCCCCATATCCAGCTTTGGATATGTTGTAGTGCTGGTTCCACTGGGTTTGCACACCAAATTTTGGGTTCCTAGCTCTAAGTGGCCCCGAGATACGGGGCCCCAAATTCGGTCAATTGTGTCCATCTGCAGCAATGTCATTTCGGGAACCTTTGGCTGCAGCTAGGGGGCATCTAGGAACCCTTAACTACAGAGTTTGAAGTTCGGGGGACCTATGGCTGCAAATGGGCACAGTGAGGCTGCAAATGGGCATTGTTGACCCTCTTTTCCACTTACAGTAGCTGCGCATTTCTCACCCTAGGCTTATACTCGAGTCAATACGTTTTCCCATTTTTTTGTGGTAAAATTAGGTGCCTCGGCTTATATTCGGGTCGGCTTATACTCGAGTATATACGGTATATAGACTACACAGGAATCAAACAATTCTGAAAAACCAATCAGTGTTCAGATCTAAAGATGGCCACTAATTGGTTGTAAAATGATCAGCTGATCGCTGAGTTAAAAACCTCATTCTGGAACCCAATAGAAAAGAAATGATGCTAGTAATGAGCTGATGCTCAGTTAAAGCAACGCATTGCCAAATTGTAAAAAGTACTCTGGTCAGGAAGGGGGTGAAAATTTTCCGTGGCTGAAGTGGTTAAAAGTCAGCAGCTACAAAAAGTGTAGCTGCTGACTTTTAATAATCAGACACTCACCTGTCCCACGGAGACAGCTCCTCTCCCCCTCCTCTCTGCGGTGCTGCCATTGTTAAGGGGGCGCCCAGCTGTGGCTTCACAGCCGGGCATGCACTATGCATGCGCGAACCGTGTTGCGCGCTGCGATTGGCCGGGCAACCTTCTGGGACCTGTGACCTGTCCCAGAAGATTGCAGGGAGGGAGGGGGAGAGGTGATCTTCCTTCCGGTGCCCTGGCACTAGAGGAGGAAGTGGGAGCTGGGTGCCCGTAAAAACAGGAAACCTGCTCCTCCCCCAAAAAAATGACATGAAAAATGTGGCATGTTGTGGGGGTCACCTACACTTAAAGCGAAAGTTCAATTTTTGGGTGGAACTCCTCTTTAATACATTCTATGCATTAAGATAAAAAGCCTTCTGTGTTTAGCAGCCCCCCTAGCACCCCCTAATTACTTACCTGAGCTCCATCTCTGTCCAGCCATGTCCACGAGTGACTCAGCCGTCCTGGACTCTCCCTCCAGATTGGCTGAGACACAGCGGCGGCGCCATTGACTCCTGCTGCTGTCAATCAAACTTACTTGGCCAATCAGGAGATAGAAGGGGCAGGGCAGAACAGGGGCTCTTTTGTCTAAATGGACACAGGGAGCTGTGATTTGGCTCTGGTGCCCCCATAGCAAGCTGCTTGCTGTGGGGGGGCACTCGACAGGAGGGAGGAGCCAGGAGCACTGAAGAGGGACCCGAGAAGAGGAGGATCTGGGCTGCTCTGTACAAACCCACTTCACAGGGTAGGTAAGTCCGGGCCGATCCTGGGCAGGTGCACAGGGTGCATCTTGCCCAGGCGCCACGAGCTGAGGCAGAGGGGGGGGTGCTGAAGCTCAAGTGAAAGTAGCGTACCAACAGGGGCTCGGTCCACCCCAGGTGCCACACATTGGAAGGGTGTCAAGGGGGTCTCATGGGGGTGTCATCCCGGTGTGCGCCTGTCAGAGTCTTCCCCACCCTCCTCCTCTGCTTGGTTTTGTTATGCAAAGTGGGGATCTGAAATGTTCGTCAGCTGCTGTAGCAAAGTCCGGCCTCCTAGACCGGCTCCTATGATAGACGGCACACTGATCCTTTTCCTATTTATGTTTCACAGGAGCCGGTCTAGGAGGCCAGACTTTGTTACAGCGGCTGCCCAGGCAATTCAAATCCAAGCGCTCTGATTGCTGCTCTGTGTGATCCAGGCACTGGTAGGCTGCATTTGATGGGCACTAATAGCATACATCCCAACTGTCCCTGATTTGGAAGAAAGTCCCTCTGTCCCTCTAGGTGTCCCTCGTTCAGAGACTGCAGACTGCAAAAAGTTGGGAGGTATGCCAAGGCTGCATTTGATGGGCACTGATGAGGCTTCATTTGATACATTAATCTCCTGTACTATGTCTGCAGTCTCTGACCATCTCCTTTAGTATGTCTGCAGCAGTGGCGGTGCATCCTAAATGCGCACGGGCGCCGCCCCCTCTCTCCTGCCACCCCTTCTAGCACCAATAGATAGATTCATGCATTGCCTTTACTATGTTTATAGTCTCTGACCATCTCTTGTAGTCTGTCTGCAGTCTCTGACCATCTCTTGTATCATGTCTGCAGTCTCTGACCATCTCTTGTATCATGTCTGCAGTCTCTGACCATCTCTTGTATCATGTCTGCAGTCTCTGACCATCTCCTGCATCATGTCTGCAGTCTCTGACCATCTCTTGTATCATGTCTGCAGTCTCTGACCATCTCTTGTATCATGTCTGCAGTCTCTGACCATCTCTTGTATCATGTCTGCAGTCTCTGACCATCTCTTGCATCATGTCTGCAGTCTCTGACCATCTCTTGCATCATGTCTGCAGTCTCTGACCATCTCTTGCATCATGTCTGCAGTCTCTGACCATCTCTTTCATCATGTCTGCAGTCTCTGACCATCTCTTTCATCATGTCTGCAGTCTCTGACCATCTCTTGCATCATGTCTGCAGTCTCTGACCATCTCTTTCATCATGTCTGCAGTCTCTGACCATCTCCTGTATCATGTCTACAGTCTCTGACCATCTCCTGTATCATGCCTGCAGTCTCTGACCATCTCCTGTAGTATGTCTGCAGTCTCTGACCATCTTCTGTACTATATCTGCAGTCTCTGACCATCTTTTGTAGTACGTCTGCAGTCTCCGACAATCTCATGTACTATATCTGCAGTCTCTGACCATCTCCTGTAGTATATCTGCTGTCTCTGACCATCTCCTGTTGAATGTCTGCAGTCTCTGATCATCTCCTGTAATATGTCTGCAATCTCTGACCATCTCCTGTATCATGCCTGCAGTCTCTGATCATCTCCTGTATCATGTCTGCAGTCTCTGGCCATCTCTTGTATCATGTCTGCAGTCTCTGACCATCTCTTGTATCATGTCTGCAGTCTCTGATCATCTCCTGTATCATGTCTGCAGTCTCTGATCATCTCCTGTATCATGTCTGCAGTCTCTGACCATCTCCTGTATCATGTCTGCAGTCTCTGACCATCTACTGTAGTATGTCTGCAGTATGTCTCAGGGCTCTTTCTAACAGAAGCCCTCTCTATTTCAATTAGAGAGATCCCCCCCTCCCAAAAAAATAAATTGAGCACCAGCTGCCACTGGTCAAGTTTGTATTGCTGTCTATGGCCCAATTAGGGAGAGTCACCCTCTATAATGGCCCATTACCATTATCACCAAAGATAAAAGAAAATCCAGAACAGCAAATTAATGCTGGTGATCCTTGTGGCTACCCGGGACTTCCCGTCATGTTCTGCGGTGGCTATGCAACAAGAATTACCCTCGTGTTTTTTATCATAGGATGCATTAAGGTGAAAAAACTTCTGACACTGACCAGACCCCCACCACCCCCCGTTTTACTCACCTGAGCCCATTCATTCCCCCGCCACGGAGACGCACTCTCCCTCTCTGGCCGGGGTTCTCGGCTCTTGATTGGATAGATTTATAGCAGCGCAGCCATTGGCTCCCGCTGCTGTCAATCAAATCCAATGACGTGGGTGCCAGGGGGTGGGGTCCGTCATTCTGTGTCTATGGACGCCAAATGCTGGAATCGGGAGCGCGCCCGCAAGGTAACCCCCTGGGAGAGCGCTTCTCCTAGGGGGTTATCTGATGTGAGGAGGAGCCGCGAGAGCCACCGAGGGACCCCAGAAGACGATGATCGGAGGCCACTCTGTGCAAAACGAACTGCACAGTGGAGGTAAGTATAACATGTTTGTTTTAAAAAAAAATTAAAATAAAAAAACGAGGGTTTACAACCCCTTTGAAGGTAAATTTTTCTTTACCTTTACCTTTTTTCTTTTACTTTACCAAAAAGAGAAATACATTTTTTTGCCTTTAGTTCTACTTTAACCACATTGCTTATTGCATTTGGTACTTGTTTGCAGCTAAAATACTGAAATGTACAGGGGGTCCCTAAGTTACGAACTCGTTAGGGACTGCCCGCCTGTTCTGAAGTCGGAAATGTTCGTAAGTCGGTCGCGCATGCGCAGACCGACAAATACGGACATTTCCGGACATTTCCGATGTTCCGTCTAATGCCGTTCTGTGCATGCGCGGCAAATTACAGACATTTCCGAAGTTTGCCGGCATTCTCCGAGGCTACGTATGGCCGCGCATGCGCAGAACGGCCGGAATACGGCGGAAAATGGCGGAGGGTCCTTGCAGCGCCCCGTTCGTAAGTAGGGGATGTTCGTAGGTCGGGCGTTCGTAAGTCGGGGACCCCCTGTACACTGAAAACTGTCATTTTGTTGCTTCTTGATATGGCAATGAAAACTGACATCTAGTGGTGACATAATAAACTGCATCCTAATTATAGGTGTGCAGAGCCTATTGCATTAAGGTGTACACACCAAAGCTCAAACAGACATCAATGTGTATGTGTGTAAATATATATATATATATATATATATATATATATATATATATATATATATATATATATATATACAGTATCTCACAAAAAGAAAGTACACCCCTCACATTTTTGTAAATCTTTTCTTCTAACTTTTCATGTGACAACCCTGAAGAAAAGACACTTGTCTACAATGTAAAGTAGTGAGTGTACAGCTTGTATAACAGTGTAAATTTGCTGTCCCCTCAAAATAACTCAACACACAGCCATTAATGTCTAAACCGCCGGCAACAAAAGTGAGTACACCCCCTAAGTGAAAATGTCCAAATTGGGCCCAATTAGCCATTTTCCCTCCCCGGTGTCATGTGACTCATTAGTGTTACACGGTCTCAGGTGTAAATGGAAAGCAGGTGTGTTAAATTTGGTATTATCGGGGGGCGTGTCCGGATGTGAGCGGAGACAGACGTGTGAGAGAGGAGCTCCAGAAATCCTGATCTGAATCCTCAGCCATCCGAGCACAAAAAAGCCTAATTACAGCGGAATTACCTGCCAGCGTGTCCCTTCACTTATCCCGCTGCAGCCTGTGTCTGTATTGGGCAGGATCCATCTGTGACCAGCCAGAGGGACAAGGACTCCACACATCTGCGGCCGCCGCCATCTTACCGGCCTACATTCTGCTGGTGGGAGCTGTTGCCGGACTAGAGGTGGGGTAAGGGACTCATCCTGTCATCCAGCTTGCCTGTTACTGTACCCGGTGGAGTCCGGTGACCCGTGGGACCGCCAAGATCACTCGCTGCAGCCGCGGCCGGGTCCGGCCTGGTGCGGCCTAGTGCGGCCTAGAGAAGCCTGCCGCCCACAGCATTTTCCAACGCGGCCGGCCCGCGGAGGAGCGCCGCGACCGTCCTGGACTGAAATACAGGGCATGGATGCTGCGGCCCTCGGCTACCCCATCATCCTGCCAAGTCCAGATCAGTGCTAGGTGGTGTCAGCCTGTTGGGGCCAGAGGCAGAGCCCAGGGGCCAAAAAACCTCCACAATCTCCTGCCTGCATCCCAGCTCTCTGGAAGTAGCCCCCAGCTACCTCATCATACTGCCAGGAGCAGCCCAGTGCTAGGTGAAGGCTGTCTGTGTGGGCTGATAGCAGTGTCCAGGGGCCCAGCATCATCCACATCCTCCTGCATCCATCCCAGCTCTCTGAAAACAGCCCTCAGTTACCCCATCATCCTGCTGAGAACAGTTCAGTGTTCTGGAGACTGTGGGTGAGGATTGGCAGCCGTGTCCGGGGGTGCAGCATCCCCCACATCCTTCTGCTTCCATCCCAGCTCTCTGTTCCGATCCCCTGCAGAGGGTGACATCCTGGCCGGTGAACGGCGGTAGTGTGTTCGGGGGTACCTCCTGATTCCTTAGATGCCATCCAAACGGCGATTGACAAGGAAACAGAGTTCTCCGGCAGTGTCAAATGCGACGACCGTCACACCCTCAAGTGTAGAGCGAGCATCAGCCATACAAACAGCCCTACAGATTCTAAGGGACATAGAGCAGAACGAAGAAGACCCGCAGTAGTCCTTGGGTATGGAGCAATCAGCAGCTACTGCCTCCACTTCACCCATTGAGGAGAGTAAAACCATGGTCATGGGGAGGATTGATACACTGGCCATGGAATGCGACCTTATCCGCCAGGACATGGACAAGTTTAGAGGCCGTGTCACTGCGGCTGAGAATCGTATTTCGGATATCGAGGATACTGCGGTTGTCACCTCCCAGAATGTCGCTGACCTACAACGCACAGTTATCGGGAACGCCGATCAATGACGTCAGACGTACAGCCACGCCCCCCTACTGTAAAAAAAAACACAACACGTTACACTGACACCTCCCCGCCCCCTAGTGGCTACAACTGTCACTACAACTGTCATTTACATAGGAATCAGTGCTATTTAAATAGCAGTGATTGCTGTATAAATGACAAATGTCCCAAAAATGTGTCAAAAATGTCCGATGTGTCCGCCATAATGTCGCAGTCACAATAAAAATCGCTGATCGCCGCCATTACTAATAAAAAAAAAAATATTAATAAAAATGCTATAAAACTATCCCCTATTTTGTAAACGCTATAACTTTTGCGCAAACTAATCAATAATCGCTTATTGCGATTTTTTTTACCAAAAATATGTAGAAGAATACGTATCGGCCTAAACTGAGGAAAAAAAATGTTTTTTTATATATTTTTTGGGGATATTTATTATAGCAAAAAGTAAAAAATATTGCATTTTTTTCAAAATTGTCGCTCTATTTTTGTTTATAGCGCAAAAAATAAAAACCGCAGGGGCGATCAAATACCACCAAAAGAAAGCTCTATTTGTGGGAAAAAAAGGACGCCAATTTTGTTTGGGAGCCACGTCGCACGACCGCGCAATAGTCAGTTAAAGCGACGCAGTGCCGAATCGCAAAAAGGGGCCTGGTCCTTTGGCTGCCAATTGGTCCGGGGCTGAAGTGGTTAAGCAGCGCCATTGTAAGAGACACGGAAAATTACGAATCGAAAAAAAAAAAATAAAAGTTACGAATGTACACATTTTTTCGTTCAATCCATTCGAGGCACGTTAAGCAGCACCATTGTAAGGGACATTTATTTTGATTTTCGTTGTTCCTGTTTTAGTTTTTCGGATTTTCTTCTTTCGTACATTCGTTGTTTCTAATTATTTTTTTTCGGATTTTCGTTGTTTTCAGATTCGTTCGATTCGAACGATTCGTTAAAATTTTTAGCGAATCGTTCGTTCATTCGTAGGAAATTGAATGAACGAAAATAACGAAGAAAAACAAAAAAAAAACGAATTGCACATGTCTAGTGTGAAGTTTTTATTCATGTTTTTTGTTATGTTCTGTTTTTTTGTATCTGCTCCACCTAAATGGTGGTTGTGTGATTGTGATGTCACTCTCGGTACTGCACGGTTGGCAGACCAGGGGACACTCGGAAACAGGATCCACCAAAACGCAATGTTATTAGGTGGGGAAATGTTTCTTTTCAGCATATTGTGTGGCTCTGTGTGCCTCTGGACCTCACCTGTGCTCCTAGGCCTCCATCTTGTGGCAACTTTCTAAATTACAGTCATGTCCTTGAATATTAGAATTATCTCCTCCGGGGGCTAAACAACCCTGCCAAAAGACATAAAATATTAAAAGAGCTCAAACAGTACCAGGCAGATATAGTGTTCCTCCAGGAAACCCATCTCTTCCAAGGAGCCAACATAAAATTATATTCTAAAAAATACCCTATGTGGGTGTACGCGGATTCAACTACTAGGAAAGCTAAAGGAGTGGTGATAGGATTTTCTGAGGGACTATTGTTTAAAGAAGAAGAAAGGTTAGTGGATCCAGAAGGGCGGTATCTCTTTTTAAGAGGATATATAGGTGAAACACAATTTACTTTAGGAAACATTTATTCACCAAATAAAAGGCCAACAGAATTTATGAAGAAGATGATACGCATTCTTACCCACTTCAGGCGAGGGATGGTTATAATGGCAGGATATTTGAATTTGTGTATGAGCCCAGATGAAGATAGTACGTCCCGTGCGTGGGAGACGGGAGGTGTACCTCTAAAAAAACTGAAAAAGTTGCTCCACCAAAATCAACTGATGGATGTTTGGAGAATTTTGAACTCAAAAACACGGGACTACACTTTCTTCTCCCCCGTGCACGGGACGTACACACGCATTGACTACATATTTGTAGATCATAATACATTGTCAAAGGTCACAGAATCCCATATAGAGATCTCCACCCTTTCAGATCACTCGCCAGTTATGATGACAATAGAAGAAATTAAGATACCAAAGCCTTTTTCTAATTGGCGGTTAAATGAAGCGCTTCTCACTGAAAAGCAAGATATGGAAAGAATACAAGAAGAATTAACATTTTTTTTTTTGAAAATAACGAATCAAATGATATATCAGATTCCATACTATGGGAAACACATGAGGCATATATAAGGGGTATCTTTATTTCTAAGGGGCTCAGGGAAAATAAAAGAAAGAACAAATAAAATTAAAAAGGTAACTGAAGAAATATTTAGATTAGAGCAACTTCATAAGAATTCAGAGGGACACCACCAGGAGATATTCCATCATCTTATAATAAAAAGAGAAGAATTAAAAGATATACTGACGCAAGATACAAAAAGGGTTTTTAATGCGATTTTGAAAGACAAATATCTCTGGGGCAATAAAATCGGAAAATATCTAGCTAAAACTTTAAGGAAGAAAAAAGCCAGGAACTATATCGAAAAAAAATTCGTAATAAACAAGGTGACCTGGTGTTTAAGTCCAAGGACATTGCAGAGGTCTTCCAGCATTAATACAAAACCTTATATAACGTGAATAAAGGGAATACAGATATAAAAAAAAAGAATAAAATAACAGAATTCCTGAGGAACTCAGGAATCCCCCGAATATCACCTGAGGATAGGATAGACATGGAAGCCCCTATTTCTGAAAGCGAGCTCCTTAGTGCTTTGTCAGATACAGTGTCCGGGAAAAGTCCGGGACCGGATGGATTCCCGATCCTATATCTTAAGAGATTTAGTAACACCCTGGTGCCAAGGCTCTGTAGATATTTCAATGGACTGGGAGCAGAATACGGACTGAGTCGAGATGCACAGAAAGCCCTAATAAAGCTTATTTTGAAAGAGGGGAAAGACGATAGCTGCTGCTCCAGCTTTAGACCGATATCCCTACTTAATTTCGATACAAAGCTATATGCGAAAATCCTCGCAAATAGGCTAAAAAAACATATGAAGGGACTGATTCATGTAGATCAGGTAGGCTTTGTTACTACTAGGGAAGGACGGGACAATGGAATTAGAAAGCTACTACTACTACAAAAATTAAAAACAGATGGGCCCCCAGGTCTATTCCTGTCAATAGACGCCGAGAAGGCATTCAACAGGGTAGACTGGGGGCTCATGATGGAGACCTTAAAGTATATGGGTTTAGGTACTAAAATGTTGCAGAGAATTGGAGTTCTATATGAAAACCCGACTGCTACAATAAAGATCAACGGAGATCATTCGTCCCCCTTTTCCATGAGCAACGGGACAAGACAGGGTTGTCCCCTGTCCCCGCTGCTATTCGTCCTTTCAATTGAACCACTATTGGCGACTATTAGATCAGATAACAACATAAAAGGAATTAAAGTAGGAGACATCGAACATAAAGTAGCAGCGTTCGCCGATGATCTATTGTTTTATGTTACGGAACCTAAGACATCAATGCCAAAATTCCCGTTATTAGACGAAATTAGAAACTAAATCAAAAAAATTCACTATAGGCCCCTCTCGTGGGTAGGTCGAATAAATACTGTGAAAATGTTGCTTCTACCTAAAATCACCTATAAGTTTCATATGATCCCAATTCCCCTTCCTGATTATTACTTTCAAACCCTAAAATCTATTATAAACAGGTTCCTGTGGCAAAATAAGAAACCCAGGATATCACAAGACATTTTGAAATAAAACAAAGACCAGGGGGGCCTCGGTGTCCCTGATATAAAAAAGTATTATTGCGCGGTGATATTGTCGAGAGCTGTAGAGTGGTCACGGAAGGAAAGTCAAAAACAATGGGTACAATTAGAAAATGATATAAGTGAGGTAAATTTAAGAGTAGGGATTTGGAGCCCCCCGAAATACAGGGATATGGGAGTAAATACACAAAAAATAACTAGACACGTTTTCAAAATTTGGGACTTAGTGCACAAACAATATAGCTGGAAATATAACTCACCATTGATGTCACTAAAAAATTATGATTATTTTCCACCGGGAAAAAGAGAAATGGGGGGACAATGGATAGGAGTGAATACACAACTAGGTGATTTGATAGAAAAAGTTAAAATAAAACCACTGATAGAAATACAGCAAAATATAGCACATATAAAGTTAAATGAATGGCGCTACCTCCAGCTGGCAAACTTTGTTGGGAAACTTCCCCATCCAATTAGAACGAAGGATAATTACACATCCCTGGTGAAAATATGCGTAGCAAAAGGGGTAAAAAAAAAAGATACATCCCACTTATATAAAATGCTTCTCGCAGAGGGTCGGCCGGAGGTACCCCCATTCTTCATAAAATGGGGAAACGAATTGGATACACATGGGTACAAGCACAATTTAAAAAAAATATTGAAGTTAACACATAGATCAGCAATGGACACTAGAAATGCGGAAACGAATTACAAATGTCTTTCAAGATGGTATATTACACCTAATGGGGCATCCTATCTTCCGGGGGGCTTATCGGATCACACACCACTTCAGATAACCTTACAGTTAGGCTCCCAGAGCTCAAGGAGAGTTTGGCGTTTGTCTCCAAGGTGGGTTGAGGAACCCACTGTGGAGGAAATGCTGAAACCGCACATTGATACATTTTGGCAGATTAACGAAGGATCAGCAACAGTACACACTGAGTGGGAGGCCTTCAAGGCCACCACTCGGGGGGTTTACATATCAGCCATAAAGGCACAGAGAACAGAGCACAATAGTGTGGAAAAACAACTCCATGACAAGGAACAAGAATGCGCCAAGGCACATGCTGACTCGCCTTCTCCTGACACGTTGACTCAATTGCAGTTCGCAAGGAGGAAAATGTCTCTCCATTATCAGGACATGACTACTTGCCAGATGCAAACGAGAGTTTTTGAGAAAGGAGATAAAAATGGGAAGCTATTGGCTCTTCTGACGGCAGGGGACACGTCCCCAACTGTAGTTCCCTGCATAATGTCTCCGTCAGGACAATTATTGAGAGATGGGGAGGATGTAGTACGGAAGTTTGTATCCTTTTATAGGTCTTTGTACTCTCCTATAGCTTCATATGACACTGGGGATCTCAGAGACACATTAGGGACCCTACAGTTGCCCGAGCTGCCAGAGGAATCTAGCAGCTTTCTGGATGCCACGTTCAGGGAGGAGGAGGTAGTCTCTGCAATAGGGTCATTTCCTGGTGGTAAGGCTCCCGGGCCTGACGGCCTGCCAGTTGAGTGGTACCGCTACTATTCAGAAACCCTGGCACCCAGACTGTTGCAATTATACACAGACTGTTTTCAGAAGGGAAGTCTCCCCCCCTCCTTTTATGAGGCTCATATTGTATTATTGGCTAAGCCAGATAAAGACCCGCTGCAGTGTTTATCGTATAGACCCATCTCTTTATTAAATATGGACTTCAAAATACTGACTAAACTGTTAGCTACTAGACTCATGTTGGTCCTGCAGCATGTTATTTCCCCCGACCAAACAGGTTTTATGCCCAAAAAGGCCACTGATTTTAATTTGCGCAGGGTCTTCACTTACACCCAGTTGGGCCCCGATATTTCTAGCGGTGGAATACTGGTCTTTCTAGATTTGGAAAAGGCCTTTGACTCCGTAGATTGGAACTACATGAGGGTGGTACTGGAGGTGTTGGATTTCGGTCCTCGGTTCCGGAAGTGGATCGACATTCTATACCATTGCCCCACAGCAGCCATAAAGTTAAATAATACGCTATTCAAATTTTTTCCAATATATAAGGGGCACTCGCCAGGGATGCCCTTTATTCCCAGGTCTTTTCTCTATCATGATCGAACCCTTGGCAGCGGCTTTGCGAGCCTCCGAGGAGGTACAAGGGATAACGGTGGGTAGCTTGACCGAAAAAATTGCGAGACTCCAAGAATTCCATGTCGGCAGCTTTAGACATCCTAAATTCCTTTTCACACTTCTCGGGTCTAAGAGTCAACTAGGGAAAATCCCAGATTCTCTCACTCAAGACGAGATCCCCTTCGATTGTCCCTTGCAGAGGGTGGAGGTGATCAAATATTTGGGGCTGCGTATCTCCAACTCCGTATCAGACTTTGTTGCTTTGAATGTCGATCCACTTTTGACTACGCTGAAATCCAGACTGCAGGCATGGCAGAATCTACCTCTGACACTCATAGGTAGAGTGAACTTTAACCACTTTCAGACCGGACCAATTTGCAGCCAAAGGACCAGGCCCCTTTTTGCGATTCGGCACTGCGTCGCTTTAACTGACAATTGCGCGGTCGTGCGACGTGGCTCCCAAACAACGACGTCCTTTTTTTCCCACAAATAGAGCTTTCTTTTGGTGGTATTTTATCGCCCCTGCGGTTTTTATTTTTTGCGCTATAAACAAAAATAGAGCGACAATTTTGAAAAAAATGCATTATTTTTTACCTTTTGCTATAATAAATATCCCCAAAAAATATATAAAAAAACATATTTTTTCCTCAGTTAAGGCCGATACGTATTCTTCTACATATTTTTGGTAAAAAAAATCGCAATAAGCGATTATTGATCGGTTTGCGCAGAAGTTATAGCGTTTACAAGATAGGGGATAGTTTTATAGCATTTTTATTAATAATTTTTTTTTTATTAGTAATGGCGGCGATCTGCGATTTTTTTTTGTGACTGCGACATTATGGCGGACACATCGGACATTTTTGACACATTTTTGGGACCATTGTCATTTATACAGCAATCAATACTATTTAAATGCATTGATTCCTGTATAAATGACACTGGCAGTGAAGGGGTTAACCACAAGGGGGCAGTGTAATGGTTAAGTATGCCTAGGGGTGTGTTTCTTACTGTGGGGGAGCGTGGCTGTCAGCTAGTGAATGCTGATCTCTGCTCCAATCACAGGGAGCAGAGATCGGCGTCACTAGTTGCTAGGCAGAACGGGGAGATGCTGTTTATCTCGGCATCTCCCTGTTCAGCCTTCCCGTGAGACGATCGCGGGGGTCCCCGCGGCGATCGAGTCTGCGGGGACCGCGACCGGACTCACGGGGGTCCCGACCGGCGTGGGAGCGCGCTCCCGATGGCACGGACAGGCTTAAAGGAGGGACTTATATATACGCCCTCCTGCCTGTCCGTGCCATTCTGCCGACGTATATCGCCATGTGCCGGTCGGCAAGTGGTTACGTTTTTACCTCTATTTTTATATATATTCCGGAATTCCCCTGTTTGGATTCCGAGATATATTTTCAAAAGAATAGACCAGCTCATAACTAATTTTCTGTGGCAGGGGCGACACCCCCGAATTAAAGTCCGAGTATTACAACTACCGTGGAAACAAGGGGGATTGGCAGGCCCAGACTTTCACAGATATTTCTTAGCGGGTCAGCTAGTATTCATACATACAGTGGTGTGAAAAAGTGTTTGCCCCCTTCCTCATTTCCTGTTCCTTTGCATGTTTGTCACACTTAAGTGTTTCGGAACATCAAACCAATTTAAACAATAGTCAAGGACAACACAAGTAAACACAAAATGCAATTTGTAAATGAAGGTGTTTATTATTAAAGGTGAAAAAAAATCCAAACCATCATGGCCCTGTGTGAAAAAGTGATTGCCCCCTAAACCTAATAACTGGTTGGGCCACCCTTAGCAGCAACAACTGCAACCAAGCGTTTGCGATAACGTGCAATGAGGCTTTTACAGCGTCCTGGAGGAATTTTGGTCCACTCATCTTTGCAGAATTGTCCTAATTCAGTTACATTAGAGGGTTTTCGAGCATGAACGGCCTTTTTAAGGTCATACCACAACATCTCAATAGGATTCAGGTCAGGACTTTGGCTAGGCCACTCCAAAGTCTTCATTTTGTTTTTCTTCAGCCATTCGGTGGTGGCCTTGCTGGTGTGTTTAGGATCATTGTCCTGCTGCAGAACCCAAGTTCGTTTCAGCTTGAGTACACGAACAGATGGTCGGACATTCTCCTTCAGGATCTCTTGGTAGACAGCAGAATTCATAGTTCCTTTTATCACGGCAAGTCTTCCAGGTCCTGAAGCAGCAAAACAGCCCCAGACCATCACACTACCACCACCATATTTTACTGTTGGTATAATGTTCTTTTTCTGAAATGCAGTGTTCCTTCTACGCCAGATATACTTGGACACACACCTTCCAAAGAGTTCCACTTTTGTCTCATCGGTCCACAGAATGTTGTCCCAAAAGTCTTGGGGATCATCAAGATGTGTTGTGGAGAAATTGAGACGAGCTTTGATGTTCTTTTTGCTCAGCAGTGGTTTTCTCCTTGGAACTCTGCCATGCAGGCCATTTTTGCCCAGTCTTTTCCTGATGGTGGAGGCATGAACGCTGACCTTAACTGAGGCAAGTGAGGCCTGCAGTTCCTTGGACGTTGTTGTGGGGTCTTTTGTGACCTCTTGGATGAGTCGTCGCTGCGCTCTTGGGGTAATTTTGGGCGGCCGGCCACTCCTGGGAAGGTTCACCACTGTTCCATGTCTTCGCCATTTGTGGATAATGGCTCTCACTGTGGTTCGCTGGATTCCCAAAGCTTTGGAAATGGCTTTATAACCCTTTCCAGACTGATAGATCTCAATTACTTTCTTTCTCAATTGTTCCTGAATTTATTTGGGTCTCGGCATGATGTGTAGCTTTTAAGGATCTTCTGGTGGACCTTACTGTGTCAAGCAGCTCCTATTTAAGTGATGCCTTGATTGTGAACAGGTGTGGCAATAATCAGGCCTGGGTGTGGCTAGAGAAATTGAACTCAGGTGTGGACAACCACAGTTATAGTATGTTTTAACAAGGGGGGCAATCACTTTTTCACACAGGGCCATGATGGTTTGGATTTTTTTTCACCTTTAATAATAAACACCTTCATTTACAAATTGCATTTTGTGTTTACTTGTGTTGTCCTTGACTATTGTTTAAATTGGTTTGATGTTCCGAAACACTTAAGTGTGACAAACATGCAAAGGAACAGGAAATGAGGAAGGGGGCAAACACTTTTTCACACCACTGTAGGTGGTTTACTGTACCTGAGGATGACACTGCCAATACACTAGAGGTGGCTGTTGTTGGCTCGTATGAAGCACTGACACATCTCCCGTATCGGGGTGTCAGGGCTCCGTATAGACTCACGATATCCATGCGTGCAGCCAGTAGGGCATGGGGTAGCAGTGTCCAAGATGGGTAGCACTTCTAAGATTTCTCCTCACACACCACTTTGGAAGAATCCTACATTAACACACTTCTATGAGTACCCTGATCCAATCATTTGGACTAAATTTGGTATTAAGACACTGAAAGACATAGTGGGTGGTGGGAAACTTCTACAGTTTGACGCCCTGAAAACTAAATTTAATCTTCCCAACACCCACTTGTTCCGGTATCTTCAGCTCAGACATGCATACAATGCCCAATTTGGAGAAAACGGTATTATCCTGAAAATGAGCGATGTAGAGTCTCTGCTGAGGGAGGACACTTTGGACAAGGCCTTGTCTACAATATATAAACAACTGTTTGGTGAGGGAGGAGATCTCCTTGCAAAGTGTAGGGCGGCGTGGGGTGAGGTGTTCCCCCAGATGGATGGGGATGACTGGGACAATGTATGGGACATTAATTTTACTAGATTGGTCTCTGCCAGAGGCCAACTCATACAATTTAAATTCCTGCATCGCATATATCTTACTCCAGCTAGATTGGCTAAGATGTTCCCTTCCCAGTCACCTGGTTGCTGGTGGTGCAGTTCCCTCACTACCGATTTCATGCACATCTTTTGGAATTGCTCAAACATTCAAGCATTTTGGAAGGGGGTCGCAGAATGTATAGCAGAAGTAACAGCTATTCCTATACAGCCTACAATAGAGGTGTGCCTGTTGGGACTGGTGGATAATCTAGCCCCAAAAAGAGTAACTCGTACTTTGCTGACGATCCTAATCTATTATGCTAGGAAAATGATAGTGTTATCATGGAAAAAGTGAGTGAGAAATGTAGCGCTAAATGTATAAATGGGTGTAAAACCAACGAACAAAGCCCAAAATAAATCAGTTTTATAGGGGTTCTCCCTAAAATGGGCTAATTGTGAACATGAACTGTCCAGTATATAAATAAAGTGCAGACAGTCAATATACAAATGTCCCAAAAGGTGAAATGATGATAGTGTCAAAACAAGGCTGTCTTGAACTGAATCCTCTCATAAAACACTTTTTCTGAGGTGAGTATGGAAAAGATGTGCGCTTACCGGAACTGGTGGACCCCCTGTCAGCGACAGAGAGTCAAACAGGCATATAGGAACTCTGGAAAGCCGTCAGTCTAGATGCTCCAACTGATGGAATCCGTAGAACAGGTCCGGACCTCACCGAAGAGATGCAGATGGTCCAACCGTGGATGACCCGAATGGACCGTGGGTCACAACCATAAAGCAGGAACCGCAGGTTCTGGATGATGGTTTCAAAGACACAAGAAGCTGGAACTGATGTCAAATCACCACAACTGAACAAAATGGAGGAAACCCATAACTCCCCCTTTTTACCTCAGAGTGATGGGCTTCCTCCATTTTGTTCAGTTGTGGTGATTTGACATTGTTGCTCTACATAAAGATGGCCGAGGCTATAAGAAGATTGCCAAGACCCTGAAAATAAACTGCAGCACGGTGGCCAAGACCATACAGCGGTATAACAGGACAGGTTCCACTCAGAACAGGCCTCGCCATGGTCGACCAAAGAAGTTGAGTGCCCGTGCTCAGCGTCATATCCAGAAGTTGTCTTTGGGAAATAGACGTATGAGTGCTGCCAGCATTGCTGCAGAGGTTGTAGGGGTGGGGGGTCAGCCTGTCAGTGATCAGACCATACGCCGCACACTGCATAAAATTGGGCATGGCTGTCGTCCCAGAAGGAAGCCTCTTCTAAAGATGATGCACAAGAAAGCCCACAAACAGTTTGCTGAAGACAAGCTGACTAAGGACATGGATTACTGGAACCATGTCCTGTGGTCTGATGAGACCAAGATAAACTTAGGTTCAGATGGTGTCAGGCGTGTGTGGGGGCAACCAGGTGAGGAGTATAAAGACAAGTGTGTCTTGCCTACAGTCAAGCATGGTGGTGGGAGTGTCATGGTCTGGGGCTTCATGAGTGCTGCCGGCACTGGGGAGCTACAGATCATTGAGGGAACCATGAATGCCAACATGTACTGTGACATACTGAAGCAGAGCATGATCCCCTCCCTTCAGAGACTGGGCCGCAGGGCAGTATTCCAACATGATAACCACCCTAAACACACCTCCAAGACCACCACTGCCTTGCTAAAGAAGCTGAGGGTAAAGGTGATGGACTGGCCAAGCATGTCTCCAGACCTAAACCCTATTGATCATCTGTGGGACATCCTCAAATGGAAGGTGGAGGAGTGCAAGGTCTCTAACATCCACCAGCTTCGTGATGTCATCATGGAGGAGGGGAAGAGGACTCCAGTGGCAACCTGTGAAGCTCTGGTGAACTCCATGCCCAAGAGGGTTAAGGCAGTGCTG
This sequence comes from Lithobates sylvaticus, assembly GCA_028564925.1. Classification (NCBI taxonomy): domain Eukaryota; kingdom Metazoa; phylum Chordata; class Amphibia; order Anura; family Ranidae; genus Lithobates; species Lithobates sylvaticus. The sequence continues at coordinate 526,778,935 of CM053030.1, forward strand.
GAAAATAATGGTGGCCACAATAAATATTGACACTTTGGACAATTTCACTTAGGGGTGTACTGACTTTTGTTGCCAGCGGTTTAGACATTAATGGCTGTGTGTTGAGTTATTTTGAGGGGACAGCACATTTACACTGTTATACAAGCTGTACACTCATTACTTTACATTGTAGACAAGTGTCATTTCTTCAGTGTTGTCACATGAAAAGATAGAAGAAAATAGTTACAAAAATGAGGGGTGTACTAACTTTTGTGAAATAGTGTGTGTATATATATATATATATATATATATTTATATATATATATAAAATGAGCCGGTAAAATAAATTTTGAACACGTCATCATTTTTCTAGGTAAATATAGTTCATAGAAGAGGCCCATGGAACCTTCAAGATTGGAAGACTGTGTGGAAGAATGGGCCAAAATCACACCTGAGTAACGCATGCGACTCGTTTCTCCATACTAGACATGTGCCATGTGACATGTTTTGACAAATTCGTTAATTGCGAATTTCCGAATTTCCGAATTTTTCAATTTCCGAAAATTTCCGAATTTCAAAATTTGCAAAATGCTGAATTTCCGAAATTTCGGATTTCCGAATTTCCGAATTTTCGAATTTCCGAAATTACGAATTTCCGAAATTACGAATTTTCGAATTTCCGAATTTCGCATTTTCGCATTTTCGCATTTTCGGATTTCCGAATTTCCGAATTTTCGAATTTTCGACTGAAAGAGACTGGTATCGTATGGAAATGTTCTTTAATCTCTCAGTGACGCCTAAGTCTAAATTCACAAGTCTGTGGCAGAGACTGTGTCAAATACCCCACCGGCTACTAGGTTCAGTGAGAGGGGCCTATCCGGTGGTGGCTGGATCTAAGTGAGTGGAACTATTTTCCTCTTGATCAAAACCGAGACCTTAAACCTGCAGTAACAGGTGCCTGAACTCATCCCTAACCCTCTGACCATTTTTATTAAGCGACTTTGTTTCTATTTTGAATAAATAACCATAAAAAATGGACTAAGTATTGGAAATTCACATTCTTTGGGTCACTTTCCATGGGATCCCCAAGACGAAGCTACAAGCAGGTGACTTAACGGTAAGCCCAAATAAAACCAGCAGCTCCTTCGGGGGTTAGTGCTACAAGAGCTTTTGGTCGGAAAATGCAACCGTGTGTATGCTTCATTTGACTTTTTCTGGTGGAATTCCAGCCAGCAAAAGATTGAGAGCATGTTCTCAATTTTTCGGTCGTAAAAAAGTTCCGATCGGAAATTCCGATCGTCTGTAGCAATTCCAACGCGCAAAAAGTTCCTACGCATGCTCGGAAACAATTCGACGCATGCTTGGAAGCATTGAACTTAATTTTCTCGGTTCGTCGTAGTGTTGTACGTCACCGCGTTCTTGGCGGTCGAAAGTTCAGAGAACTTTTGTGTGACCGTGTGTATGCAAGCCAAGCTTGAGCGGAATTCCGTTGGAAAAAGCATCCAAGGTTTTTCTGATGGAAAATCCGCTCGTGTATGTATGCGGCATAAGAATTATGCACAGTACTGTATGTAAAGCGCTGTGTAAATTGACGGTGCTATATAAGGACCTATAATAAATAAACAAGGGGTGTCAATGTACAATATGTAAATTGTTGTTGCTATATAAATACCAATAATAAATAAGGGAAGTCCATCAATTTGGTAAATTTCTGTAGATAGTAGAGAAGCTCAACTTGTGTAGGGGAGGTTTGTGTTAAATGAAATCTATACAGCATTCCTGTGAATTGCGCAATAATACAGAATGATTTCCGAGGATTACGGTTTTCTATGTCCTCCCCAAAATTCACGAATCCATACATGATCATACATGATATGGGACGCCCCATAATCTCAGGGAAAGGCTCCCTCACTGAGAGCATTAGTGAACACATAGACCAGATCCTTCAGCTGTTTGTGATACCCTACACTTACTATCCTTATATAGAGGCTATCCTTATATATATCCTTACTATCCTTATATAGATATAGAGGCATTATACTCATCTATACCACATTCCAAAGGGATTACAGGTGATTGACAAAGTTCTTAGCACACGTGCTAAATAAGCACATAATGGATTTTTCATTGAATTGCTACATATTTTGCTTACCCATAATAAGTTCATCTTCAACAACTTATTTTTTTGTCAAGCACAAGGTACAGCCATGGGCACCAGGTGTGCCCCGGCATATGCAAATGTTTACTTGGGAGATTGGTCCTGTACTGTACAATACAATACATGAATCCTGTACTTTACAGTACAATGATGTACGGTGCATCGTTCGGATCGGGAGAGCTGGTCGTAAGTCCAGGCGATCGTTTAACAGGTAAATAGTTAAACGAGTAGTATGTGTATCTGCTTTGCATATGAACAGTGACAGGTGTACAGCCTTTTCTGTAGAATATGCACAAACATGCAATCTTTTAACCACTTCAGCCCCGGACCAATTGGCAGCCAAAGGACCAGGCCCCTTTTTGCGATTCGGCACTGCGTCGCTTTAACTGACAATTGCGCGGTCGTGCGACGTGGCTCCCAAACAAAATTGGCGTCCTTTTTTTCCCACAAATAGAGCTTTCTTTTGGTGGTATTTGATCGCCCCTGCGGTTTTTATTTTTTGCGCTATAAACAAAAATAGAGCGACAATTTTGAAAAAAATGCAATATTTTTTACTTTTTGCTATAATAAGTATCCCCAAACAATATATAAAAAAACATTTTTTTTCCTCAGTTTAGGCCGATACGTATTCTTCTACATATTTTTGGTAAAAAAAAATAACAATTAGCGATTATTGATTGGTTTGCGCAAAAGTTATAGCGTTTACAAAATAGGGGATAGTTTTATAGCATTTTTATTAATATTTTTTTTTTACTAGTAATGGCGGCGATCAGCGATTTTTATTGTGACTGCGACATTATGGCGGACACATCGGACATTTTTGACACATTTTTGGGACCATTGTCATTTATACAGCAATCAGTGCTATTTAAATGCATTGATTCCTGTATAAATGACACTTGCAGTGAAAGAGTTAACCACTAGGGGGAGGGGAGGGGTTATGGGCTGTGACGTGTGTATTTTTTTTACTATTAGGGGGCGGGGCTGACGTCTGACGTCATTGATCGGCTTTCCCTATGACAGGGAACAGCCGATCAATGACAGGCAGAGTAGGAAGCGCGGGGAGAGGTGTGTTTACACACACCTCTCCCCGTTCTTCAGCTCCGTGACCCGATCGCGGGACACCAGCGGCGATCGGGTCCGCTGGTCCCGCGGCCGCGCGCGCGACCCACGGCTAGGCAATTAAAGGGGACGTATATACACATCCTTTTGCCTGCCCGTGCCCTTCTGAGGATGTATATATACAGTGGGCGGTCGGGAAGCGGTTAAAGTGTCCATTTTTTGGGAAAGGGTGTATAAAAATAATAACTACATTTTAAATCAAATGAATAATTGGATTATAATCCTTTTAATTCTAACACGTAGCTGCTGACTTTTAATAATCAGACACTTACCTGTCCTACGGTCCAGCGATGCGGGCGAACAAAGCCCCGCCCCTCTCCCCCCTCCTCTCCGCAGCGCCGGCATTCTGACTGTGAGCGCCCGGCTGTGGCTTTAAAGCCAGGCACGCACTGGGCATGCGCGAGCCGCACTGCGTGCTGTGATTGGCCGGGCAATCTTCTGGGATCTGTGATGTGTCCCAGAAGATTACAGGGAGGGAGGGGGGAGAGGGGATCTTCTCTCCGGCGCCGCAGAGCCCCGGGAGTAAGTGGGAGCTGGATGCCTCTAAAAAGAAGGTATCCACCCCCCCCCCCCCCCCCAAAAAAAATGACATGCCAAATCTGGTATGTCAGGGGGCCACCAGCACTTAAAGGGTAAGTTCCATTTTTGGGTGGAACTCTGCTTTAAGTTAGTGTGTTGTCTGTTTTCTGAAATGTTCATTCATTGATTAAAAGTCAACACTATAATTATATTGGTGATAAGGCAATATTAAAATCTGGGTAAAAAGCATCAAAATACTAAAACCGGATACTGTCCCTTTAAATATTGCAGCAGCGCTTAATGTCATTTACATTGCCTTGACTTTTCTTTAAAAGTCATACAAGAACACCATGATAACCACACATAGTCCAAAGATGTGCAAAAGTAATTTCTACAGTCTTTCTCGTGATACGTAGTGAGACTTCCACCCAAGGAAATTCTCACATTTGTCACCACGTGCAGATCAAAACTCCCCTTTGGGGGTGCACTCACCAGAACCTTGAGAAATCAGAGCCTTTCAAACATTAATCACTGCCATCAGCCATCTCATCAGTCCGTTCTCCCCTTAATCGCCTCTAGGTGTCAGAGCAGTTCCACTCCAATCCACAGCATATAGTAGGGAACAAATAGTACAGATAGCGCAGTACAGTTTGGCAAAAAATTTATTTTAGAAAACCCTTATTCCCCAGTAAAAACATGCGTACTACATCGATATCATATAAAGCGTGATAAATGTAATTTGCACTCTGCCTGTGATAGAGCCCCGTCCGCCGGAAACGAGCGCCAAAAACCGCTGTATAGAGTGTAACCATACACTTCCTGGTTGGGCTGGTTTGGCTGGAGCGCACTCTGGAGCGCAAACGTCACTTCCTGCGAGGTTACGACCCTGACGCGTTTCGTCACTTCCGGACGTCGTCTGAGGGTCTACCGATTTCTGTTTACTACATAGTAGCTGCTTTTATGAGAATAATATTTATTTATTATTTTTATATATATATTTATTTGTGACCTCATCTTAAGAGAACTAAATCGAGGAGCGCGGAGTGGTAGACCAAAAGGGCGGCAATTTGTGTTCTATCCGTGTATACTATAATTATATTTCTAACGGCAGTCTTCTATTGACTTGGAGAATTCATGCACTATAATCAAGGTCTTGTACTATCTTGTACATATGTTTGTATGTTTTGTCATGTATATTATTTGGTTTGTTATAGAAACGAATTATGTTTTTCTATTTCTAGGGTCAATCATCTAGTGATGTAACATTTTTATGTTGTACTTCACACTATTCATGTTCTTTCTCTCTCCTCTCCCTTTCACCTTTTTCTTCCCTGCTCTCTGGTCTCTCTCCTCTCTCTCTCCTATCGCTCTCCTCTCTCTTCCCTGCTCTCTCCTCTCTCTCCCCTCTCTGTCTCTCTCCCTCTCTGTCTCTCTCTCACTCCCTCTCTGTGTGTCTCTCTCTCTCTGTGTCTCTCTCTCTCTCTCTGTCTCTCTCTCCTCTCTGTGTGTGTCTCTCTCTCTGTGTCTCTCTCTCTCTCTCTGTCTCTCTCTCTCTCTCCCCCTCTCTCTCCCCCTCTCTCTCTCCTCCTCCTCCCTCTCTATCCCTCTCCTCTCTGTCTCTCTCTGTCTCTCTCTCACTCTCCTCTCTGTCTCTCTCTCTCCCCCCTCTCTCTCCTCCCCCCCCCTCTTTATCCCTCTCCTCTCTCTCCCCCTCGCTCTCTCTCCCCTATCTCTCTCCCCCTCTGCTCTCTCTCTCTCTCCTCTCTCTCACTCTCCTCTCTCTCTCTCTCTCTCATTCTCCTCTCTCTCCTCACTCTCTCACTCTCCTCGCCCCTCTTTCTCTCTCTCCCCTCTGTCTCTCCTCTCACTCTCCTCTCTCTCTCACTCTCCCCTCTCTAACTCTCCTCTCTCTCTATCACTCTCCTCTCTCTCTCTCTCATTCTCCTCTCTCTCTCTCATTCTCCTCTCTCTCGCTCTCACTCTCCTCTCTCTCTCTCACTCTCCGCTCTCTCTCCTCTCTCTCTCACTCTCCTCCCTCACTCTCCTCTCTCACTCTCTCTCTCTCTCTCTCTCTCTCTCTCCCCCCCCCTCTCTCTCTCCTCTTTCTCTCACTCTCTCCTCTCTCTCTCCTCTCACTCTCTCTCACTCTCCTCCCTCCCACTCTCTCTCTCCCCCTCTATCCTCTCTCCCTCTCCTCTCTCTCTCTACCCCCCCTCTCTCTCCCCCTATCTCTCCTCTCTCCCTCCCTCTCTCTCTCTACCCCCCCTCTCTCTCCCCCTATCTCTCCTCTCTCCCTCCCTCTCTCTTCTATCCTCTCTCCTCATCTCTCTCTCCTCCCTCTCTCCTATCTCTATCCTCTCTCTCCCTCTCTCTTTCTCGCCTCTCTCTCTCTGCCCTCTCTCTCCCTCCCTATCCTCTCTCTCTCTCTCTCTCTTCTATCCCCTCTCCTCTCTCCTCTCATCTCTTTCTCCCCTCTCTCCCCTCCCTCTCTTTCTATCTCTCTCCTCTCTCTCGCCTCTCACTCTCCTCCCTCTCTTTCTATCTCTCTCCTCTCTCTCTCCTCCCTCTCTTTCTATCTCCCCTCTCTCTCTACTCTCTATCTCACTCCCTCCTCCCTCTCCCCTCTCTCTCTCTCTCTCTTTTTTTCTCCTTTCCATCCCTCTCCCTCCCTCCTCTCTCTCCTCTCTATCTCCTCCCCCTCCCTCCCCTCCCTCCCATTTCTCAGTTGTTATCACTCTGCTAACTGCATCTCCTCTCGTTCCTCGTGTTCAGTGTAGAGGGGGGGGGGGCGATCCGCACAGCCAATGAATCGGCTTCTCTCTTCACAATTCTCCAGCTGGGGTTAGCTGTACGAATCGGCCCCTCCCCCGAGGAACAAGAGGAGATCTAGCTAGACTGCAGCCAACACTCCGTCTGCAGCCAACACTCCACTGGGGGCACTGATTTAAGAGGCACTCCGTTGGGGGCTCTGATTTAAGAGGTACTCCGCTGGGGGCACTGATTTAAGAGGCACTCCGCTGGGGACATCTGATGTAAGAGGCACTCCGCTGGGGACACTGCCCGATGGAGACACCTGATGTAAGAGGCACTCCGCTGGGGACACCTGATGTAAGAGGCACTCTGCTGGGGACACCAGATGTAAAGGAGGGCTCCGCTGCTAGGGACACCAGATGTAAAGGAGGGCTCCACTGCCAGGAGCACCAGATGTAAAGGAGTGCTCCACTGCCGGGGACACCAAATTTAAAGGATGGCTCCACTGCCAGGGACACCAGATGTAAAGGAGTGCTCCACTGCCGGGGACACCAAATTTAAAGGATGGCTCCACTGCCGGGGACACCAGATGTAAAGGAGTGCTCCACTGCCGGGGACACCAAATTTAAAGGATGGCTCCACTGCCAGGGACACCAGATTTAAAGGAGGGCTCCGCTGCTGGGGACACCAGATGTAAAGGCGAGCTCCGCTGCTGGGGACACCTGATGTAAGGAGGGGCTCCGCTGCCAGGAACACAGATCTGTAAGGAGGGCCTCTGCTTTTGGGGGCACCTGATGTAAGGACGGACTCTGTTGGGGCACCTAATGTAAGGACAGACTCTGCTGGGGGCACCTGATGGCATCTGGTGGCAGGCCACGTGGCAGGTGACATGCACAGGGGTCCCACTGATTCTGGATTATGGTGAGTTGAATGATCTCATTTTATATTACAATGTAATCATAGAAATAATGCGGTTCAATATTGGGTTGGCCCACCCTTTGCAGCTTTAACAGCTTCAACTTTTCTGGGAAGGCTGTCCACAAGGTTTAGCAGTGTGTCTATGGGAATGTTTGACCATTCTTCCAGAAGCTGGCTCGCAGTCTCCGCTCTAATTCATCCCAAAGGTGTTCTATTGGGTTGAGGTCAGGACTGTCAAGTTCCTCCACCCCAAACCCGCCCATCCACGTCTTTATGGACATTGCTTTGTGCACTGGTCCAAATCATTTGGTGGAGGGGGGATTATGGTGGGGGGGGGGGGGTTGTTTTTCAGGGGTTGGGCTTGGCCCCTTAGTTCCAGTGAAGGGAACTCTTAAGGCCTCACCATATTTTGGACAATTTCACGCTCCTAACTTTGTGGGAACAGTTTGGGGATGGCCCCATCCTGTTCCAACATGACTGCGCACTAGAGCCCCACTGCCCCAAAGCACCCACCCTCCCATGTTGAGGGCATGTGGCCTGGTATGGTCTATGTGGCTTGTGCGTGCTCAGATAAGGGTCTGGTATGGATTTCGAGGGGGCCCCATGGCGTTTGTTATTTTTCTTGGCGTGGGGCCATTTTATCTTTCAATTTTGGCGTGGGGTTGCCCCTCAAGAGCCATACTAGACTCAAAGGGCCTGGTATGGATCTGGGGAGGGACCCCATGCTGTTTTTTTTTTTTTTTGATAAATCAAGCGTTAGGTTTCCTCCATACCAGCAGCAAAGGAATTCTTTAGATTGGTCAAAGGACGCAATCATCTCAAATTCGGATCCCGTTCGTTGAAGTCGCGTGGAAGTCAGACATGAAGTTGCAGAGCAAAGTCGGATCGGAAGTCGTATCGGAAGTTGGATCGGAAGTCGGACCGGAAGTTGGATCGGAAGTCGGATCGGAAGTCGGATCGGAAGTCGAATCAGTGTGAACATCTCAAACGCCTCAGAGGTCCTGTTTTGTGCCACAATAATGTGCATAAAAGCTGCTATTGCTGGATAAGGTGGGCACTACTTCTCTCCATGATTACCTGGCTACCTTACCTGATGAAAATCCCCCCCTGTGACTACATAAAGTGGCTGCACAGCACTACAATGGGGAGGACTTTCTTTTTACTTTTTTCTGACCATTACTGACCACCAATTGTACATCTTTGTGTTTTACAATGCCTAGACCCTCCCTTAACCACTTAAAGGGGTTGTAAAGGGTCATGTTTTTTCACCTTAATGCATCCTATGCATTAAGGTGAAAAAACATCTTACAATCACTGGCACCCCAGCCCCCCCCCCCCCGTTTTACTTACCTGAGCCCTGGAAAGTCCTGCGTTGCTTGGATATATTGATAGCAGCACAGCCATTGGCTCGCGCTGCTGTCAATCAACTCCAGTGACGCAAGGGCCGGGCCAAGTCCTGTAAGGTAACCCCCTTGGGAGAGCGCTTCCCAGAGGGGGTTATCAGAAGTGGGGAGAAGCCCAGACAGCTGCCGAGGGACCCTAGAAGACGAGGATCGGGGGCCACTCTGTGGAAAACGAGCTGCACAGTGGAGGTAAGTATGATATGTTTGTTATTTAAAAAAAAAAAATATTCAAACCTTTAGTGTCACTTTAAGGACCGAGCCTCTTTTTCAGATTTGTTTTTTACAAGTTAAAAACTGTTTTTTTTTCTAGAAAATTACCTAGAACCCCCGAACATTATACTTTTTTTTTTTTCTAACACCCTAGAGAATAAAATGGCGGTCGTTGCAATACTTTCTGTCACACCGTATTTGCTCAGCGGTCTTTCAAGAGCACTTTTTTGGAAAAAATACACTTTTTTGAATTAAAAAATAAGACAACATTAAATTTTTTTTTCATATTGTAAAAAGATAATGTTACGCGAGTAAATTGATACCCAACATGTCACGCTTCAAAATTGCGCCCGCTCGTGGAATGGCGCCAAACTTTTACCCTTAAAAATCTCCATAGGCGATGTTTAAAAAATTCTACAGGTTGCATGTTTACCTGTGTGTGTTTACCTATGTGATACCTCACATGTGTGGTTTGAACATGTGGGCGCTACTCACGTATGCATTCGCTTCTGTGCGTGAGCTCGGCGGGACGGGGCACGTTTAAAAAAAATGTTTTTTTCTTATTTATTTTACCTTTTATTTTTACACAGTTTTTTTTTTTTTTTTTTTTTTTTTATTGTGTCACTTTTATTCCTATTACAAGGAATGTAAACATCCCTTGTATTAGAAAAAAAGCATGACAGGTCCTCTTAAATATGAGATCTGGGGGCCAAAAAGACCTCACATCTCATATTTACACTAAAATGCAATAAAAAATAAATAAATAAATAAAATTGTCATTTAACCACTTCAGCCCCGGACCAATTTGCAGCCAAAGGACCAGGCCCCTTTTTGCGATTCGGCACTGCGTCGCTTTAACTGACAATTGCGCGGTCGTGCAACGTGGCTCCCAAACAAATTTGGCGTCCTTTTTTTCCCACAAATAGAGCTTTCTTTTGGTGGTATTTGATCGCCCCTGCGGTTTTTATTTTTTGCGCTATAAACAAAAATAAAGCGACAATTTTGAAAACAATGCAATATTTTTTGCTTTTTGCTTCAATAAATATCCCCAAAAAAATATATAAAAAAACATTTTGTTTCCTCAGTTTAGGCCGATACATATTCTTCTACATATTTTTTGGTAAAAAAAATCGCAATTAGCGATTATTGATTGGTTTGCGCAAAAGTTATAGCGTTTACAAAATAGGGGATAGTTTTATAGCATTTTTATTAATATTTTTTTTTTTACTAGTAATGGCGGCGATCAGCGATTTTTATTGTGACTGCGACATTATGGCGGACACATCGGACATTTTTGACACATTTTTGGGACCATTGTCATTTATACAGCAATCAATGCTATTTAAATGCATTGATTCCTGTATAAATGACAGTTGTAGTGAAAGAGTTAACCACTAGGGGGAGGGGAGGGGTTATGGGCTGTGACGTGTGTGTGTTTTTTTACATTAGGGGGCGGGGCTGACTTCTGACGTCATTGATCGGCTTTCCCGATGACTGGGAACAGCCGATCAATGACAGGCAGTGTAGGAAGCGCGGGGAGAGGTTTGTTTACACAGACCTCTCCCCGTTCTTCAGCTCCGTGACCCGATCGCGGGACACCAGCGGTGATCGGGTCCGCTGGTCCCGCGGCCGGGGTCATGGAGCTCCCGACCGGGTCGCGAGCGTGCCGCTGGCGGCGCGCGCGCGACCCACAGGCAGGCAATTGCAAAATCACGTTTATATACGGGATTTTGCCTGCCATGCCATTCTGCCGCAGTATATCTGCGTGAGGCGGTCGGGAAGCGGTTAAAAAAAAAAAAATGAAAATGGCCCTTTAAGAGCTATGGGCGGAAGGGACATTTTGACGTCACTTCAGCCCTGCAATGGTATGGAGATGGGGGGGGGGGGCATCTCCCCCTCACTCGTCTCCATGCCACCGACGTGAAAGGATCTGATCGCCTCTGCCAACGGCTCCGGAAAGCGGTGGAGGGCACCGGAGCGCAGCGGGGTCCTCTCCCGCTGCCGATAAAAGTGATCTTGCGGCAAATGCGCCGCAGAGACCACTCTTATCAGAAAGCAGACCACCGGCCGAAGAAGAGGATACCGGGGGTATGGCAGCTAGCTGCTGCCATGACAATGATGTTCCTCTTCAAAGCTAGGACGTATATCGGCGTGCGGCGGTCCGTAAGTGGTTAAAGTGAATAAACATACACAGTTACATATACGTTTTATTAAAAAGTCCTCAACAAAGGTTAAGTTTTACATCGTTGACCTTTGGTGCACAAGGAAACGCACCCACGTCCTGTAGAAGTACCCCAAGGCTTAACGTCTAAATACATATTGTCATGTGTTGCTCACAGCTGTCACCATGAAAACCATAATGTGTGCTCCATCCCGACCTCCGGAGCACAAACACTGCTTTTTGTATAGCTAAGAGATAATTGGCAGTTTACCTAAAGCATGTAATTATATTCACACAATGCTCAATGTAAGAAAGAAACAATATAAGTTGTCACATTCCATTAATTGCAATCTGCTAACAATTGTACAAAGGAGAAAACACTCCCTGCTACTTTGAAGCTTGTAGCGATCTGGTTTCCTATGTGACGGGATTTTTGATACCTATAAAATGGACCACATTAAATATTAGGCACGGTAGGCTTTTGCCAAAAGGCAGCAGAGGCAAAGGGGAGACTTGTAAAATCAGTTCTGTGGCTCTTAAAGAGGCCCCTGAAACCAAAAACTGTCCTTATCTATGAAAGGAAATAGTAGGTATCCTGGGCGACCACCCTCCTTCCTATAGGTACACCAACAGGGCCCTCAGATATCTGGAGACACCGAATGAAACGAGAGGCAGATTGTGCATTCGTAAAATGTCTGATTTTATTAGGTGCGTGTGACGGATCCTGTACTCAAGGTGTCCGCCGTAAATGCTTCCTAAGGATCTGGTTATAGGAACCCCCAAGAACTAGACAGCACTAGTCTTGGAGTACATCAGGAATTAACTTTATTTGAGATGTCACACACATATATACAGCCAGATGACTAAAACCTAACCTAATTAGCATGAGCTAATTATCTTAATCAACACTGGACTCCTTCATTCAATTGCAGGGTTAATTAGCACACACAACAATAGGTGAAACACTCCTACAAGCCAGACTATATTCATTTACACAACAGACAGGCTGGCTGGAGTTCATGACATTAGCATGTGACAGCTTGTGTCCCAACAGTATCATTCAGTCTCTTGCTAATATGCCAAATACATATACAGAGTCTGTGTCTTGCGGGCCCAGCATGGACCTGAATCCAAGTAACACTAGCTCTGGGGTCCCCAGGCATGTAGCTCAAAGAGCACCGTTCCCCCAAATGCCAGGGCCCATAATCGAAAGGCAATAGGCTCGCATTCAGTCCCCTCCAACAGCCTCTGTCCCGGCTAGGTCTGTCACAGTGCATGTACTGCTTATATATTTGTAGCGGTCACACTTTAACAAGTGTGCGCTATAAGTGGAAATTTAGTTTTTTCCCTCAGAACAGTAATGGGGTTCTGAGGGTTAATGTACAGGTTTACTTTGGCATCAGTCTGGCTGGGCTGTACTAGGGTTCTGCCTGGTCATCGGTGCAGTGAAGCACCCATGACAGGCCGAGAACCAGGCCTGGTTGGACGTGTTAGGTACCAATCTTTCCCGGAGCCAATCAGTGGGCGCGTCTGGCCTCGCTTTGTAGTCTGGGGAGGGGTACTTAAGGTGCTGAAGTCACGTTTGGCCGCAGTCTTGCTTCCTGGTTCTGGACCGGGGTAGCCCCGCGAGGGGTCCCGGGCCTAGGAGCGTTTGCTGTCCCGCAAACATGGTCAGTCTGACCAGCCCCATAGACCCGCATGGTCTGGGGTGGGGATCCGTCTGTTCCCGAGTCTCGGAGCCGGTTAGCTCGAGGCCCAGTAACTGAAGGAGGATTCAAGGCGTCCCGGTGTGCTCTCAGTATTGGAGAGACACGGCAACTCGTACAAGTGACCAGGGGAGGACTCTTCGGAGGAGGGCCAACAAGCTGGCATCTCAGTAAGAGACTGGAAGCTGATTTGTATGGACACTAAAGAATCCACACTTCCACAGTGCTGCCAAGGAGACAGAGAAAGTTCCAGGAACTGTGAGAAAGGTTCCTATTCACCTTCAGTTGCAAGTTTATTCTGTGTCAGAGACTTTTGCAAGTTTCCGGATCACATTGTTGGCTGCTAGATCTCTGGCTAGAGGTCTATCTGGCATTGAAGTACCCAGCTGCGAGTGGCTACTCTCTGGGTTTATTAGAGACATTCCGTGGATGTCAGCAGTTCAAGGTGCCTGAGTTTATCACCCGTGCCCTCTATTCCTATCTGAGACTGTGTTATGTTGGATGTTACCACTGCAGAATGAAAACCTTAAAAAGGACTTTTATGTGTCAGCATCCAAAGTTGTTGGGTACTAACCCTTGGAACCCCTGGACATTCACCGACAAGCCACGAGGAGGTAACCGGTAAGCCCAAAAGTCAAGGCCGTCCCTCAAGGGGTTATGGCCGCTACATATGGTTCAGCTTACCAATCAAAAGAGGGGAGGGGGGAGTGGTTAGTAAATGATGTATTTGTATAGAAATATATGGTTATACAAGTCAGTGACCCTTTAAGATACATTATAATGAGTTAACATGGGTCAACAGATCATCTGGTTATGAGTCATAAGTCATGCATCCTGTCTCAAGGCCTGGGCAGGGATCTTCTTGGGTCCCTTGGCCTGCTGGGAGAGCCTATTAATTTGAGTGCGGTCAGTTGATCAGGGTTCTGTGACACCTGGACGACTGTCTTTGGTGGACGTGTGTTGGGCTGCCCCGGGCTGCTAGGCCAGAGCCTGGGGCCTATCCCAGGGACATCTGGCTGCTAGGCTGTCTGAGGGCCTATGCAGAAGCAAGAGAGTGTTGGGACTGCGCCTTGCAGTCCAACCAGAAGTGACGGTTCTGCCAGCCGGAGAACCTGTCATGGTCAGAGGTAGAGGGGAAGCAGTCGCTCACCAAGGAACCAACCACCTTGTTACCAGGGACTACAGTGAGTAGCTAAAGCAAGTACCGGTGCGGTATTCTCACCAACCGAGGACGGTGAAGAATTGGGAAACTTCATCAGGTGTCAAGCCCGGGACCCAGCCAGCAGAGGTGACGCTTGCAGAGCAGCCTTGTGTGTCAAGCCAGGGACCGAGCAGGCCAGTGGGGTGAAGCTTGAGGAGTATTCTGAATGCCAAGCTAGGGACCCAGCAGGGACGCGGGGGTGACGCTTGAGGAAGATACTCAGTGAGAAGATTGGAAGAGCTCAGCAGATCCAGTGGCAGTGGATCAGCAAGTCTAGTGAGAGAGACTCGGAGCTCAATTGAGTAAAGATCTACAAGAGGAGATTGTAGAGGAAGTGTAGGAGTCCATTGTAACCTTTGTTGAGAACTGTTCAAGATTGTTGCCATAGGACACAGCGTGTCTACACATGCAGATGTGGTGTCCTGCTGGGTGCTTTTCCCTGCATGGCTGTCTACCTATAGAAGTCTTGGAGTTTGACAATTAACATTGCAACTGCTAAAGGGTGTCTTGGCCCTAACCCTCTCCCCCCCAGTTCTGTTGAGGAGACAATAAATCTCTTTGCATTCAAGAAGTGTCTGGCGCCCATGAATCTACCTTGCATTACACCCACCATGTCTCATAGGACCTTCAGGGACTTGATCCCTACTTACTGGAGTCCAGTGCCCTGGACCTCTATAAAACCCTGCTGGAAACTCCTCATCAGTTACTACAGTGCAGGTTTCCGTGTATGCAGGATCCAGTGCCGAATGGGCGTGTTACAGGAAAAACCCTGCATCTCCTCTTCTTCCGTTGCAGCGGTGCCTGGTACCATTCTTCTGAGTGCCATAGCCATAGGAATGGATCTGGATAGTACTAAACTCTTGATCCCCACTGGAACCATTGAGCATAGGCAGGTCCATGGATAAGGGGATGCCACCAGTCCTCCTTTAGGCAGCTCAGACCAGCAGGGGGGCCCAGGCAGCTGAGTGAATCAGATCCCCTGTATGGCTCTCTCTGCTGCAGCTGAAATCTGACTTCTTCTCATCTGCCTCCTGCTGGCTTGCACCTGCCGCTGAGAGAGCCATACAGGGGATTGGTTCATGTAATTGCCCCCCCCCCCTCCTCCCTGTGCACCATACCTTTCATCCTGTTGCCCAGGCCCCCCGCCATACCATTCCTCCTGCTGCCCAGGCCCCCCTACCCCTGCAGTGCTGCCAACTTCACTCCTCTCCTTCCCACAGGCAGCTACAAGCACACAATAGGATCCTTCAGGATGGACAGTGGTGAAAGGGACCGGTAAATATGTCACATTTACAAGTCCCTTCCTTTAGTGAATGTACCACTGTGCTCATTCAAAACCGAAGCATAGTAAACTGTGAATATTTTGGGGGGGGGGCTGTCAGGGTGGCTGTTAGGGTAACAGGGTTGTGCAGAGTAAACTTTAGAGTAGTTGGCTCCAATTCTAGTGCCACATCCTATATAATAAAGTTGTTGTTCAAGGAAAACACCAAATGGTTGGACTTTTAAAAAACCCAAACCATTTGGCGTTTCCTTGAACAACATATAGATTGTGCAGCAAGCTGCACTTCAGGGACCATCACCTTCGGACACTGGCAAAAAAACCTAGGTATTTCCTGTATGGGAGTTGTTATATAGGGGAGGACTTCCTGTCTTTTTGCCAGTGTCCAATCACCTGTAGGTGGCGCATAACCCTGTGAGTAAGAAATAATAGGGTTGCTTTGTTTCCCGTGACATACGATAAAGAAAAGAAACACTAAGTCCTTTGAGTTTAACCACTTGCGGACCGCCCACCGTAGATTTACTGCAGCAGAGCGGCCGCTCTGCACCCGATCATGTACCTAGTACGTGATCTGAAACTTCTAGGTCTGGGGCACACAAGCGCGCTGCCGTCGACCCGCTCCAGTTATGATTGGACACAGTGGGAGCCAATCAGCGGGTCCGGCAGGCGCGATGTCCGCCGGGACCATATGATCGTTCAGGAGAAAAACAGAACGGCAGTCTGTAAGAAGAGAATGTGCTGATCCAGTGTTCCTGCTAAGTGGCGGAAGGTGTCCCCTCCCGCTGCTTTTAGCCGCATTGGTTGTTTTCACTAAGAGCCGACCTCCCAGGGGCGTAGATATGGGGGGGTTAGGGGGGTCGAAACCTCCCCCAGATCTTCTGTCTATGGCACAGCAGCTAAGCAGGAACACTCCCATCGAACACTCCCATCGAACACTCCCATGGAACACTCCCATGGAACACATTCAACCCTTTGATTGTTAACCTCTTCCCAGCCAGTGTCATTAGTACATCATTAGTACAGTATATTTTTTAGCACTGATCACTGTATTAGTGTCACTGGTCCCCAAAAAGTTTCAAAGGGGTCAGTTAGGTGGCCGATTTGTCAACCGCAATGTTGCAGTCAGAGAAAGATAACCACCGCTCCAGGACGATCCCTCAGGGCGAATGCTCCTACTCATATTTAGGAGCCCCAGGTGCTGGCTAATAACACAGTAGATTAAGAGAATCAGGAAGAACTCTGAACAGCCGCACACCGGGAGAAGATAAAAATTTGATGAATTTATTTAAAAAGCAGGAATCACATCAATAATGTTGCAGTCACGCTATAAGTCACTGATTGCCTCCATTACTAGTAAAAAATAAAAAAATAAAAATATACTGCGCAAACCAATCAATATACACTTATTGGGATTTTTTTTTTACCAAAAATATGTAGCAGAATACATATTGGCCTGGAGCTATCGAAGGGAACGCTTTTTTTCCATTACGGCCATGGACGTGCTGACGTAGCGCAGCGTCAGCACGGAGGGAGGAGTTTGGGCCAGGGGGCCGAGGAGGACAGAGGCGCAGCACAGCCGGGGAGGACGCGGGACCGCTCCAGAGAAGGGACGGAGGGGATGTCTGCTCGGCGTCTCGTCCCCCCGGGGTGAAGCAGCGCAGGATATGCGGGTGCCCCCGCATAGGGGAAAAGCAGCATAATCAGCAGCCCGGATAACGGTGACCAAGACGTGCGGCTCCGGCTCTCCTCCCCCGCTACCCCGCCACCCCGCTCAGCAAGCAAAGTCGAGACATATGCGGCCAGCGCAGCCGGGATGACCTCCCCCCCAACCGTGAGTACTTAATACACCCCCACTGGAATCCTGCTCATCTGGAGGTAAGAGAAAATTGCCTGATGTTGTACCATGCCATCCTGAAGATATTCCCAGGACTTTATAAAGGTGCTAGGACGGAGTATAGTTGCCTTTTCTTTCTTCCCCCCCCTTGTATCTCTCACATGAAGGATAGCTGGATCGGGATTTGTGTCCTTTTACTGTGTCTGAATGCCCCTATCCCCCCCCTTCCCCTCTACCCTTCCTGGGACATCACCTCCCCCCCCCCCCCTCCTGCAAGAGGGTACAGACGGGCCATAGTATAAAACGACCCTTTACCGAGAAGGAAGTGGCAGCTGGTGTCTGGTGTGCCCACCTGCCACACAGGGTATATCTGGCAGAGTGAATACTCATCGGAGCATAAATATAAACAGCACCGGGCAGACCTTGGTGAGCACTAGACTCCAGAGCTGACACTCCTTCTAATAAAGTGGATGGTCTCCCTCTCCCCCTAAAAATGCTGTTTGGATGTGACCGGAGCCTCAAAATGATCCCCTAAAGAAGTATGGACTTATAAGGGGGCTCATAGGAATCAAAAACCTATGAGTATGGTAAAATCTGAGGCAGTATAGCTCTCAAAGGTGGAAAACGGTCGGAAATAAGAAACTTTGAATCCGCCACACAGACACTATATACTTTAAAGCTGCAAGATAGACTTTAAGTGTGATTCCGATTGGCGCTCAGGAAGTTTTCTTTTTTTTTTTTTTTTTTTTTATTTTCCTGCACGCACTCTAAAAAGTTGTATAGCGGAATGAAAGGGAGATTTTGATTGGTGCCTGGGAGGATCGAGTATCATTCACTTAAATTTGCTTTATGAAATGAAAGAGAGAGGTCGATTGGCGCCCAGGAAGATTGATTATCACATGCCAAAGGCTCCATCGCGGAATGAAAGTGAGACTCTGAGCGGCGGTTAGGAGGATATATATTCATGCACTAAAATTTTACACTCTGGAATAAAAGGTTGAGCCAGATAGGAGTAAAGGACAACTGGAAGTAAGGACCCCAGTAAGGGCAGGAGGTGGAAAAGGGCCCAGCAGGCCCAGGGACATTATAAAACTGGGGAAGAGAATCAGACCCTCCAGGAAAGTCAACATGAGTAAAGATCCAGCTAAACAGCCTAAGAAAGCATCCGCCAAAGGCAGTAAAGGGGAGACGAGTACAATTAAACACTACTTAAGACAGGGAGCAAGCCCAAAAACATCGGGAAAAACAACTCAGGCTGGAGTCTCCCCGGAGACTAGGGGCGGGACGGAAGGAGAAATAAACGATTCTAGAGCGGATACCACAATGGAGACCGAGATTGAGCCTAGTAGGGGGGAGGACCAACAACCAGGAACCCACATCCCCAACAAACTTGAAATGGAGGCGATGTTATCACGCCTGGAAAATGTAATTAAAATCGAAATTAACTCGTTACGGGAGGACATGGGTCATGTGCTGTCCAGGGTGGAAGTGGTGGAGGGGAGAGCGGACTCTATAGAATCAGAAATCGTGAAGCTGAAAATGCAATTAAAAGGCGCCTATCTCACTCAGAGAGACACCCTCTATAAGATAGAGGACCAAGAAAATAGAGATAGGAGGCAGAACTTGAGGCTGCGCGCCGTCCCGGAACAAAAAGGGGAAAACCTAGAAAGAAAACTATGGGAAATTCTGGGCCCTATAAGTGGCAAGGACGCAGATCACTTTCCCCAGATAGAAAGGATACATCGAGTAGGCAGGCCCGGAAGGGGGGGCATGGAGCGGACCCGGGACATAATTGTCAGATTCAGCCACTTCAAAGAAAAAGAGGACCTATGGGCTAAAATAAAAAACAAGTCACCTATATTACATGTGGATGCTGAAATTCAAGTTTATGCGGATCTATCGGCCCGAACCCTCGAAAGACGGAGACACCAGAAACCCCTGCTGGAAATACTGAAAAGGGAAAACATAAGATACAACTGGGGTTTCCCTTCATGTTTAATAGGGTTCAAAGAGGGGTGTACGGCCAGGCTGAGATACCCGGAAGAAGTGCAGGGATTCTGCACAAAACTCGGGATCTCGGTCCCGGACATGCAGGGTTGGAATGAAATGGAAGGTTGGGGGGACCCCGGGGGGGGGAGGGGCGAATGCCCATCTGTAGCTGCAAAAGAATTCTGTCCAAATCGGCCCTGCCCCCTCCCCCCCTGCGCCCCGAGTATGGGCTGCGGAGGGGGAGGGGAGGGCTAAATAAACTCCACCTCACCAGGAATCCGGAGTCCAAGGGAAGCCACAAAGGATGGCCCCCAACGACCCGGGGACCCTAGTTGGGGTAAGAGAGGGGGGGCAGGGAGGGGGGGGGGGGGGAGGGAGGGGGCAGGGAGGGGGGGGAAGGAGGGGGAAGGAGGGGGAGGGAAGGGAACCACGTCCGCTGTGGGGCTGCTGTCACTATCAATATCCCAGGGGAAAAAAAAAAAAAACACAAAAAAACCTATAAAAATAAATGAAGGATCTAGAAATTAAATTCATATCATATAATGTGAAAGGCTTAAACTCTCCCGGTAAGCGAGCTAAAATATTGGAGGAAGCAGAGAGATATGGCGCAGGCATAGTGTTCCTGCAAGAGACCCACCTGGTACATTCCTCAAATATTAGACTTTTTTCTCCAGCTCTCCCAAATTGGTTTTATGGAGACACTATCTCGAGCAGGGCAAGAGGGGTGGCTATTGGGATTGCGAGGGACATTGACTTCACAGTGGAGGAGAGAATGACGGACCCCGAGGGGAGGTACCTGTTTCTTAGGGGCTCCCTCCTAGGGGTAGAACTTACACTGGCCAATGTTTATGCCCCCAACACCAGACCCATCCTATTTCTCGAAGCAATTTTGCGTAAGCTAAGGGCCTTCAGGAAAGGATATCTGATCTTGATGGGGGACCTCAATTTTGTGATGGACCCTGCGAAGGATAGTACGTCTGGTGGCACGGGGAGGGGCAACATACAACTGAAGCGAATTAAAAAAAAAACTAGCGGAGGACCAACTGGTGGATGTGTGGAGGACCCAGCACCCGCAGTTGAGGGATTACTCGTTCTTCTCCCCTGTCCACCAGATGTACTCTCGCCTGGACCATATTTTAGTAGACCATGGCATATTGGAAAGGGTCAAGGAAACCGAAATTGGAATAGCTTCCCTTTCGGACCACGCGCCGGTATCCATGAGACTAAGGTTCCCCGAATACAAACAACCCTCGAGCGGATGGAAACTCAACCCGGAATTGTTATACGATAAAGAAATCAGGGATTATATTAAAAAGGAGCTAGAATGGTTCTTTCAAAGCAATGATAATGGAGAGGTCTCAGAGGCACAACTATGGGACGCTCATAAAGCGTTCATTAGGGGGCTTCTGATAGCTAAAGCTTCATGGAAGAAAAAGGAGAGGGTGAGAAAAACGCAGGCTCTAATAGCAGAAATTAAAACCCTAGAGCAAAAGCATAAATCTGGGGGGGCACTCAGCCAGGGCACATATATTGAGCTTACAGATAAGAGAGAGGAATTAAAAGATCTAGCTGAACAGGAAGTCAGACAGAAGTTCAATAAATTGGCCAGGGAACAATATATTTGGGGAAACAAGCCAGGGAAATATTTAGCAAGGAAACTACAAAAAAAGAAAACCAGAAATTTTATTGAAAAAATCCAAACAAAAAATGGGGAGATGAAGTTTACCCCTAGTGAAATAGCCTCGACATTTAGGGACTATTATAAAGAACTATACGAGGTGAAAACCAAGGGAAACAACGACAGCATTGGAATTAGCCAGAAAACCTCTGAGTTCCTAGAGAGGGCAGGGCTGATAGCCCTCGGGGGAGAGGAGAGAGATGAGCTTGAGAAGCCAATATCTGAGGAGGAGATTTTAGCAGCCATTAAGAATTCGCCAACAGGGAAGAGCCCGGGCCCGGATGGCTTCACGGCCTCATATTATAAAACATACAAAGAGATTCTGGTACCAAGATTGCTGCGATATATGAATGGACTAGGGATAGACTATAACATGAGCGAAGAGGCCCTAAAAGCGACGATCACTCTTCTGAGGAAGGATGGGAAGGATGGATCGGTGTGCTCGAACTACAGACCCATCTCTCTATTAAATTTCGACACAAAATTATACGCAAAGATACTGGCGGATCGAATAAAGGGGCACCTGGGCACACTGATCCATTCGGACCAGGTCGGGTTTGTCCCGGGCAGAGAGGGGAGGGACAATGGGATTCGGACATTGCTAGCCATACAGAGGATGGGAGATTCAGGAACCCCCAGTCTACTCCTCTCGATAGACGCTGAAAAAGCGTTCGACAGAGTAGACTGGGGGTTCATGTTCAACACTCTACAGAGGATGGGTTTCGGACCCAGATTTATTCAAAAAATCAAAACCCTATATAATCATCCGAAAACCAACATCAAGGTCAATGGAACGACCTCCGCGGAGTTCGAACTGTTTAATGGTACTAGGCAGGGCTGTCCACTCTCCCCTCTCCTTTTTATTCTATCCCTGGAACCGCTGCTAGCCACAATCCGCAGAAACCCAGAGGTGGAAGGCTGTAAGGTCGGCAGGGAAGAGCACAAACTTGCGGCCTTCGCCGACGACGTCCTCTTTTATATAAGTTCACCCCAGAAGTCGGTCCCCATGTTGCTTAAAATTTTAAGGGAATATGGGGAACTAACAAATTTTAGAGTCAATCCCTCAAAAACATTTATCCTTAATATTAACCTCAATAAAATAGAGAGACAGACCTTACAGAAAACAGTGAGCTTCGTCTGGAAAAAAAGGATAAAATACTTAGGAATAGAACTGGCCAATAACCCGAGGAAAGTATACAAAATAAACTATATCCCACTCCTAGAAGATATTAAAAAAAAATGTCAAGAGCTGAAGGGAAAAATTCTATCCTGGATAGGCAGGATTAATGCGGTAAAAATGATGATCCTTCCAGTCATCACATATAAATTCCAGATGCTCCCCCTTCCTCTCCCAAAACAGTACCTCGGTAAACTAAGATCTATTATAATGAATTTCATATGGAATTACAAAAAACATAGAATCTCCCTACAAATTCTAAAACAAGATAAAAGCCAGGGCGGTCTGGCGGTCCCAGACATAGAAAGTTACTACCATGCTATAGCACTTTTAAGAATCGCAGAATGGGGTAAAATAGGTAACACTAAAAGATGGGTTAGTTTGGAGGAAGCACTGAGTGAAGCTAGGCTGGGGAAGATTGTGTGGAATCCTCCGAAAAGCCGGACACTGGGAGAAAAAACACATATAATCACAATCACGACTTTGAAAATTTGGGACAAAATATATAAAATATTCAACAAAAATTATAATTCGCCACTTATAGCACTTAAAGAAAATCCTTTTTTCCCGCCAGGGTTAAAGGAAATAGGAGGTGATTGGATCAGAATGGACTGCACGAGATTAGGGGAAGTTATTAGTAAGGGGAAGGTTATGACACTGCACGAGTTACAGAATAATGAGGCTTTCTCCATTGATGGATGGCGGCATCTCCAGCTGACCCACTTTGTGGGCTCTCTTCCCAGCCCAGTAAGGGAGGCTAAGGATTTAACAAAATTAGAGAAAATTTTTACGGCAGAGTGCTCAAAAAAAAGAATATCCAGAATATATAAACTGTTACTGGAAAGAGATAGACCGGAGATGCCGTCATACCTTACCAAATGGGAAAGTGAATTAGGAACACAAATAGAAATAGGCACAAGTAAGAAAATTTTAAAATTAGCACATGGGTCAGCGGTAGATGCGAGAACTGCAGAAACAAACTTTAAGTGCATGGCTAGGTGGTATAGAACCCCAGACAGGGTCAGCAATTTCCAGGCGGAAACATCGGCGAATTGTTGGAGGGGGTGTGATCAAAGGGGCACAATGGGTCATTTATGGTGGGGGTGTCCTAAAATCAAAAAATTCTGGGAGACTATCCTAAAATACATAAAAGAAATAACAACAATTGAGGTAAAAAACGACCCTTGGGTGGTACTTATGCACGCCACACCCAAAGAAATTAAACAATATAAAGGCTCATTGATACCCCATTTGCTTAATGCGGCCAAAAAGGTAATTCCAAGGAGGTGGAAAGACAAGGAAAGCCCACCCTTATGGGAATGGGTTGACGCAGTGGAATCCACCTACATGATGGAATGTGTGTTGTACACGGGGGAGGAGGACAGAGAGGCCACGAGGGTTAGATGGGAGAGCTGGAGAAAATTCAAGAGATCCTGGAGCTACAGGGAGGTTTTGCGAGTGCAGCCATGACAATTGAGGATCCCTGGGGGGTGAAGCCGAAAAGAGATCTAGCCATGGAAAGGCTGACCCCAAGGGCAGAGAAAATACGGGGACGAAAGGACCACCTCCTAATACAAAACAGCGGACGGGGTTGGGGTGGGTGGGGGCATGGGAGGGATAGGGAGGAGGGGGGGGGAGGAAATAAAAACCCCCAGGGGGGCCAACTGGAAGAGTGATAGAACAGGATATAGGATAAAGGAAGTGGAGGGGGAGTAGAGGCTGGGTGGGATCACGGATGTATACATGTATTCTTGGGCTTTGTAAATGTTTTTTTTTTTTTGGAGGCCCGACTCAGGACCTCGATTCCCCCAACCCCAGGGGGGAAAAAAAAAAAAAGGCGAGAATGAAATAATCCACTAATGATGCTAAGACAAATTGGAGGGATGGAGATGCGGGCATAGCTGACACTCACCTACAAATATTCTTTCTGAAGTGGAAAAAAAAAAAAAAAAAGAAGAATACATATTGGCCTAAATTGATCAAGAAATTATTTTTTTTTGTTTTTATGTGAATGTTTTATAGCAGAAAGTAAAAAAATATAAATCCCTCCTTTGCACTAAAAAGTATTCAGATCGGCAAAAACGGTGATTCTGAATACTGTAATTTTTTCAAAAATCTGCGCCATTGGCAGCCAAGTAAACCGGAAGTGACGTCGCCTCCAGGATTTTACTTTGGAGACCCAATCAGAGCCAAATGCGGGTTCGTATGGGTCTTAGCCTAGCCGGCGGGCGCGCCGGCCTGTGGCTGGGGTCTCCCGGTGGGACAGGAGGCCCGGGAAGAGCAGCGGAAGGTGTCCCATCCCGCTGCTTTTAGCCGTATCGGTTCTTTTCACTAAAGAGCCCGCTCAAAAAAAATGGTACTGGGGCGATGCCTGCAGCTGCACATCACCCGGGTAAAACCCCTTAATGCCATGAATGCAAATTTTAGTACAGTCGGCGTGAAGGAGATAAATCAGGGCCCTTAAACTGGCAGC
The DNA here is from genome assembly GCA_028564925.1 of Lithobates sylvaticus. NCBI lineage: Eukaryota > Metazoa > Chordata > Amphibia > Anura > Ranidae > Lithobates > Lithobates sylvaticus. The sequence goes on from CM053030.1 coordinate 526,803,493, forward strand.
CCTCCAGCTGTTGCAAAACTACAAGTCCCATGAGGCATTGCAAGGCTGACAATTACAAGCATGACTCCCACAGGCAGAGGCAGCGGTGTCACTAGGGGGTGGCTTTTGGGGCTATAGCCCCGAATCTGGGGGCCATAGCCCAGAGTCTCTGTAGAGGTCCCCAATTATAGGGTCATGGCCCACTACCTGGCCGTGGCCTCTCTGCAGCCTGGCCACGAGTGTGGCGGGCAGCACGGGAGAGCCGGAGAGCGGGCAGGCAGTACAGAAGAGCCAGGCGGGCGGGCGGGCGAGAAAGCAGAGAGATGACATCATCTCTCATTGCCCGTCCCCTCTGTGGTGACCCTGATGTTAGGAGCGGCTCTCTGGGAACTCTGAGGTAAGGGGGGATTTCTGGGGACCCTGATGTAAGGAGGGGGCTCTCTGGGGACCCTGATGTAAGGGGGAGGCTCTCTGGGGACCCTGATGTAAGGGGGAGGCTCTCTGGGGACCCTGATGTAGGGGGGAGGCTCTCTTGGGACCCTGATGTAGGGGGGGCTCTCTGGGGACCCTGATGTAAGGGGGAGGCTCTCTGGGGACCCTGATGTAAGGGGGAGGCTCTCTGGGGACCCTGATGTAAGGGGGAGGCTCTCTGGGGACCCTGATGTAAGGGGGAGGCTCTCTGGGGACCCCGATGTAAGGGGGAGGCTCTCCGGGGACCCTGATGTAAGAGGAGGCTCTCTGGGGACCCTGATGTAGGGGGAGGCTCTCTGGGGACCCTGATGTAGGGGGAGGCTCTCTTGGGACCCTGATGTAAGGGGGGGCTCTCTGGGGACCCTGATGTAAGGGGAGGCTCTCTGGGACCCTGATGTAAGGGGAGGCTCTCTGGGGACCCTGATGTAAGGGGGAGGCTCTCTGAGGACCCTGATGTAATGATAAAGTGTGTGTATATATATATATATATATATATATATATATATATATATATATATATATATATATATATATATATATATATATATATATATATGTACACGTGTATGCCCGCCCAAGTGTATGATTCTTTACTTCGCTGCTATGGGCTCTAGCCCCAGATCTTTTGTAGACCCAGTAACACCCCTGGGCAGAGGCATGATGGGACTTGTAGTTTCGTAAACAGCTGGAGGGCCGCCAGTTTGAGACCCCTGGTATAAAGGGTCTTATGGTCTGGTGAGCAAATTTGATCTATTCCTTCGGTGGCTGAATTGGACAAAATGTTGTTGCGCTCTTTTGAGGTTGTTGGCTGACAGTTTACATCCGCTGCTGATTAGGTCAGTGTAATATAAAAAAGAGGAGTGCTGCAATAACAGGGCCTCTTAACTGGTCGTGGGGTACTGCCACTTGTCAAACTAATGTTGAACTCCAAGAAGATTAAAGCAAAAAATAAAAATGTATTCATGTTGTTATGTACTATGCTAAAAAAGTCATATTACCCTCACCTTTTATAACAACCCAATCTGTTTAAATTGGAAATGAAAGGCAAAATATTTGTGTATAGGTATATAAAAAAAAAAAAAAAACATTATAACACGTTTTCCCCCTTTTTTTTTAACCACTTCTAACCATTCAGTAGCCCCGCAAGATTTGGCTGCTGAATGACTAGGCCATTTTTTGCGATTTGGCACCGTGTCGCTTTAACTGACAATTGCGCGGTCGTGCGACATTGCACCCAAACAAAATTGACGTCCTTTTTTCCCCACAAATAGAGCTTTCTTTTGTGGTATTTGATCACCCTGCGGTTTTTATTTTTTGCGCTATAAACAAAAAAATGGAGTAACACATTTGGAACAAAAACACAATATTTTGTACTATTTTTTGCTCTAATAAAATAAAAAAAAATAAAAAAAAAGCACATTTCTCTCTCAGTTTTGGCCTATATGTATTCGTCTACATATTTTTGGTAAAAAAATAAATAAAAATCGCAATGAGCGTATACTGATTGGTTTGTGCAAAAGTTATAGCGTCTACAAAATAGGGGATAGTTTTATGGCATTTTTATGATTATTTTTTTTTTATTAGTAACAATAGCGATCAGCGATTTTTATCAGGACTGCGACATTATGGCGGACACATCAGACAATTTTGACACATTTTTGGGACCATTCGCATTTATACAGCGATCAGTGCTATAAAAATGCACTGGTTACTGTAAAAATGTCACTGGCAGGGAAGGGGTTAAAACTAGGGGGCGATCGAGGGACTAAATGTGGGCGGTGTTTCAAACAGTGGGGGGATGGGACTGACTGGAGGAGGAGAAAGATTGCTGTTCCTAATTACTAGGGAAGGGGCTAACACTAGGGGGCGATCAAGGGATTAAATGTGTGTTCCCTAGGTGTGTTCTAAAGCCTCGTACACACCTTGTACACACAGTAAGATTGTTGGCAAACCGAGTGTCTGATTTTTGTCAAAAGGGTATGTGCCAGGATCTTGTCTTGCATACTAACGGTACACAAACACGAACGTAGTGACGTACTACGAGGAATTTCAGCTCTTGAGCGCCACCCTTTGGGCCCCTTCTGCTAATGTCGTGTTTGGCGAGCATTGATTCCGAGCATGTGTGTTTGTACTTTCGACTTTTGTGTGACGGATTTGTGTACGGACCATACGAAAATCAAGCCGTTGTCGGTCGAAAATTTACTAGCCTGTCATCCAACATTTGTTGGCCGAAAAGTTGATGGAGCGTACTAACGGCCAGGCTTTAGGACAACAGTCTGTCAACAGACAATCCCCTGCTAACAATCGTACCTAGTGTATGAGGCTTAACTGTGAGGGGATGGGACTAACTGGGGGAGAAGACATATCGTTGTTCCTACTTAGTAGGAACAAACGATATGTCTCCTCCCCCCTAACAGAACAGGGATTTGTGTGTTTTCACACACAAATGCCCGTGCTGGCTCCCATGCACGCGATCGTGGCCGGTGGTGAACGCGCCCGCCGGCCACGTGCATCGGGTCCCCCCCCCCGTGCAGCTGGCGGCTCTTAAAGTGGACCCCGTACCCGTACGGGGTTTCGCCCAGCGGTGCCATTGTGCCGCAGTAATCTACGTGAGCCGGTCGGGAACAGGTTAAGAACCCAGTGGTGATTAAATACCACCAAAAGAAAGCTCTATCCGTCTCAAAAAATTATAAAAATGTCCTATGGATACAGTGTTGCATGACCACGCAATTGTCATTCAAAGTGCGACAGCGCTGAAAGCTGAAAATTGGCCTGGGCAGGAAGGGGGTAAAAGTGCCCGGTATTGAAGTGGTTAATGAACATTACATTGTACAATAACACGGCATGTTGCACAATTAATGTGTGTTGCGTAACGAAGACCCATTTTTTGACTAGGCCGGAAGCAACTTTCTACATGGCAATACAAGGTAGTGCATTGCTGTGCATTGGGGCATTACATACACAATGCTTTCGTATATTGGAATGCATTCAGGACCTGATCCAGCCGGTCTCATCTGGTGGTACAGTAAAAATAAAGTCAATGGACCTGCTTTCCAGACTAAAAAATTATGCATAATAAAAAAAGGTAATTGAAAACAATGAACTAGGTAATGTTAGCTAAGTGAAGCACGTCGGCATGTCTGCACGCTGCGCTGCACACCACAGGGGAATCTTGTTCTACTTGTTTTCCTGACTCTTTACTGTGTAGTAAAACTAGTTAGGGCTAATTCAGTGGCGGCCGGTGCTCAAGATTTTTGGGGGGGCAAAAACTGAAAAATACTTTAAAAAAAAAACATCAATTGCAGCCTCACTGTGCCCATCAAATGCAGCCACTGTGCCCATCAAATGCAGCCACTGTGCCCATCAAATGCAGCCACTGTGCCCATCAAATGCAGCCACTGAGCCCATCAAATGCAGCCACTGTGCCCATCAAATGCAGCCACCGTGCCATCAATTGCAGCCACCGTGCCATCAATTGCAGCCACTGTGCCCAGCAAATTCAGCCACTGTGCCCATCATATGCAGCCACTGTGCCATCAAATGCAGCCACTGGGCCATCAATTGCAGCCACCGTGCCATCAATTGCAGCCACCGTGCCCATCATATACAGCCACTGTGCCATCAAATGCAGCCACTGTGCCCATCAAATGCAGCCACTGTGCCCATCAAATGCAGCCACTGTGCCCATCAAATGCAGCCATTGTGCCCATCATATGCAGCCACTGTGCCCATCAAATGCAGCCACTGTGCCTATCAAATACAGCCCCTGTGCCTATCATATGCAGCCACTGTGCCCATCATATGCAGCCACTGTGCCCTTCATGTGCAGCCACTGTGCCCATCATATGCAGCCAGGCGCGTCCCCCGGCTGTCACTTTAACCAATGCCCCCGCGGTCACTGACCTGCCTCCTGATTGGCAGGGAGGAACGTTAATGTGAAAATAGCCAAAATGAATTTGCTATGTCACACAAGAGGGTGAGATTGGGGCGCAGTGCTCTGCGCCCCGAGCCCACCCTATTTTGAACCCTATTAGAGCCCCTGGCTCTAATCACGTGCTTCAAAATACACCCCCCCGCCTATCCCGCCATAGTATTTCATGTGTCCGCCGTCCTGAAAGGGGCCAGGCACATGAATAGGAGGTGTCAGGGGGGGGCGGCGCCCGTGTCCGGCATCCTGAAAGGGGCCGGGCACATGAATAGGAGGAGGTGTCAGGGGGGCGGCGCCCGTGCGCCCACAATGCTCAGGCTGCCACTGGGGTAATTCTTTCACAAGTTTAGCCAAGGAAGTGTAGCCACGCTTTTTTTTTTTTGCATCACACTTTAAAAAAAAAAAAAGGAAGATAATCTAGCAAGGCCTCTTTAACCACTTGCTGACCAGCAACTGTTATTAAACTGTGGCAGGTCGGCTCGTTCCCGCAAATCACCGTAGGTGTACGTCGGGTCCTTTAAGAGCCATAGCAGGCGCGCGTGCTTGACTGCTGTGCAGCGGGGGGGACCCGATGTCCGTCGGCCACCCGCGATTGTGGGGAAGAGAGCCAGAATGGGGTTCAATGTAAACAGACAGATCCCCATTCTGACAGGGGAGGAGAGAGAGATCTGCTGTTCCTAGTTATTAGGAACAGCAATCTTTCTCCTCCTCCAGTCAGTCCCCTCCCCCCCCACAGTTTGAAACACCTCCCACATTCAACCCCTTGATCGCCCCCTAGTATTAACCCCTTCCCACCCAGTGACATTTATACAGTAATCAGTGCATTTTTATCGCTGTATAAATGTCAATGGTCCCAAAAAAGTGTCCGATCTGTCCGCCGCAATATTGCAGTCCCGCTAAAAATTGCATATCGCCGCCATCACTAGTAAAAAATAAATAAAAATGCCATAAATCTATCCCCTATTTTGTAGACGCTATAACCTTTGTGTAAACAATATACGCTTATTGCGATTTTTTTTTACCAAAAATATGTAGAAGAATACATATCGGCCTAAACTGAGGGAAAAAAACTATTTTTAAATTTTTTGGGGGGATATTTATTATAGCAAAAAGTTTAAAAAAAATTTTTTCTAAATTGTCGCTCTTTTTTTGGTTTATAGCGCAAAAAAATAAAAACCACAGAGGTGATCAAATACCACCAAAAGAAATCTCTATTTATGGGAAAAAAAGGACGTAGGTTTGGTTTGTGTACAGCGTCGCACGACCGCGCAATTGTCAGTTAAAGCGACGCAGTGCCGTATCGCAAAAAATGGTCCGGTCATTAAGGGGGAAAATCTTCCGGTCTATAAGTGGTTAAAAAGTAAGGCAAGTCTGAAGAGTTCAGTAAAAAGTAATGCAGAGTTTCGGCGTCAGTAGTAATGCAGGGTGCAGGGGACACTAGTATGTAACACAGAGTGCAGGGCTCCAGAGTAAGTAAAGCAGAGTTCAGAGGTCACTAGTACATTAACTCCTTCCCCTTCACAATCATGAGGCAGCTAGGTAGTTTCCGCCCCACGGCACTGACTGTAGCCCAGCTACTGCTGCAACTTTTACCTCATGGACATGCGGCCCTGGGGCGTCAGTCTGACACCCCCCTGAAATGACTGCCCCGCCCCGCACCCCGTTGGTATGCCACTGCCTGCCACACAGCTCGCTTACTTCAAAGGCCAGTCCTGCAGGACACGGCTTCTAACAGGAATGGCGTTCCTGCTGTGGAAAAGATAGAATAAAAGATTTACAAAAATGTGAGGGGTGTACTAACTTTTGTGAGATACTGTGTATACAATATATATATATATATATATATATATATATATATATATATATATATATATATATGGAGCTGCCTGTTTGACTGTTCTGTACAGATGACCGGACCTCTTTAACCACTTGCCGACCGCCGCACGCCAATATACATCGGCACAATGGCAGTGGTGGGCAAATGGGCGTACCTGTACGTCCCCTTTAAGAACCGGGGCTAGCAGGTGCGTGCGCCACGTACAGCGTGCCTGCGGGACCGGCAGACTCGATGTCCACCAGTCTCCCGTCGATCGTGTCATGGAGCCGCAGAACGGGGAAGTGCCCAAACAAGGCATTTCCCCGTTCTGCCTTGTGTCATGACAGATCTACTGCTCCCTGTGATCGGGAGCAGCGATCTCTGTCATGTGAGTTGAAGTTGTTTTTTTTTTGTTTGTTTGTTTTTTACACAAAGTTGTCCATTTATACAATATTTCTAATGTATAGCATGTACATAGCAAAAATGACACCCCAAAATATATTCTGCTACTCCTCCCGAGTATAACAAAACCACATGCCAAGCTGCTGCTAACAAAGCAAACAGAATATTGGCATTAAAAAGGGGGATCAACTCAAGAGATAAAATAATTCTCCCGCTCTACAAGACTCTGTTCCGGCCGCACCTGGAGTATGTTGTCCAGTTCTGGGCACCGGTCCTCAGGAAGGATGTACTGGAAATGGAGCGAGTACAAAGAAGGGCAACAAAGCTAATACCATGCTTGCTGGACCATGTGTAACTAGGAATGTGGACCTTGCTGCTAACTGCCCTTGCCCAACGATGCCAAAACATTGCCTTCCACATGATGGTCCAGAGCTGGATAGGCCTTACCTGAAAAGAAATAAACACTGGGAACCTGCCATTGTGGTACAGCACACTCTGCAAATTTACAGAAGGGGGCAGAATCCACCAGGCGGAAAGGCAGGAGTTGTAAAACCAGCAATTTGGACTAGCTGGAATTTAGATATCGGACATGTGGGTGGCAGGGACTTTATTTTTCATATTTGTATACTGTACAGCTGGTGGTGTGGTGCTGGCAGATGTGTTGCAAGGACCTGTGACACCCTTTGCCATACCATCACCCTGTCAGTGGAGGCTTCTGAGAGGTCATGAGATATAGCTGGGATAGACATGAAAGGTGAAAAGTGAGGAGGAGGAGAATTGTGTCCCTTGTGTGTGGCTGTCAGGTGCTCTTGCCAACGGGGTGAGTGGTGGAAGGTTAAATGCCTTGTCAAGCATGTGGTACCCAAATGGCTGGTATTTTTGCCACGCTTCATCTACTTGCAGCAGAGATTGCAAATTGCAACAGTGCGATCGGCCGCACATGTGCTAAAAAAGGCCCACACAGCAGAGCTTTGGGAAGTGGGATGGGAGAGAACAGCTCCACAATCTGATGGAATAGGGTGGCTGCTCTCTACTCTTCCTTGATGGCGGCCTCTGGTGGACATCCTGCTTCGTTGGAGTTGTTTCTCCCCCTCACTTTCCTCCTCTAATCTATCCTGCATCCAAGTCATGCCAGTGACATCATCATCCCCTCCATCCTTATCACTGGAGCCAACTTGGCAATACTCTGTGGCTGGGGGGAACATGATTGCAAATTTATTTATCAGCGTTCTCCTCTGTAGGCGCATGTCCCTACCTTCCTCAACCTCAGAATCAAGTAATGTCTGTGCATTCACAAGAAGCAAGCGGCTGACGCTGTGTTCAAATAATTCAGCTGACTCCTCCATGCCTGATGCTGGGGCTATTGCAGGAGTAGCTGTGGACAAGGAGGCAGAATAATGGCAGCTATGGTGGACTGCGCACTAGTCTCTGCTTGGGTGATGGAGGATGAGGATGGTTCCCCCCCCTAACTCTACTGGTGTGTCGATCAGGAACACTGTAGCTGGCTGCACTGGTATGGTGGCACTGTACTGGTGTGGTAATGATCAGGGATACTGTGAGCGGCTGCACTGGTATTGTTGCACTGGTGTGGTGGTGATCAGGGATGCTGTGACTGGCTACACTGGTATGATGGCAATGTATTGGTGTGGTGATCAGGGACACTGTGGCTGGCTGCCCTGGTATGGTGACAATGTACTGGTGTTGTGATGGTCATGGACACTGATTGGCTGCACTGGTATGGTGGCACTGTATTGGTGTTGCAGGATTGTCTGGTAAGAAAGCTTTGATACATTTAACACCAGTCTTTTGAAGCATTTGATTAGTATCGACGTTGGCACCATCAGTTTAATCTTTTAGGCCATCTACATTTGCTACTTTTGGGACTGAAGTAATAGTTGATACTACAGATAATGAGAATGATCAAATAAATATCTTAGTAAAAAGATCTGCAAACTGCTCTGCACAGGCTTTGACCCTCCCCAGAAAATACCATCGGGACCCTCTGCTTTCCTGGTATTGGTAGACCTGAATGCCCATTGCACCTTTTTTGTGCAGAAACGTGAGGTACAATGTCAGTCAGACCAGGGCCGGATTAACATAGGGGCTATTGGAGCTGCAGCTCCAGGCCCCTTTCTCAAGATAGGCCCATTTGCCCCAAAAAAAAAAATTAAAAAAAAAGATCGACTTCGAGGGTTGTAGCTCAGCGATCAGGAGTCACAGAGACCTCACATTGGGGGGTATGTAGCTAAAGACCTACTCCAGCACTGGTTAAAAATGGGGATGCTATCATCTATGGTTGCGGAGATATGCGGCTGCTTGCGCAGTCGATCAGAAGCTACATACAGAGCGGCCAGTATAAATACAAGCTGGGAGGATGAGATCACAGGGCTTATAATAATTATTTGTATATTACTTATGATAATTAACCCCTTGCCACCCAGGCCAATTCTGACACTTCTCTCCTACATGTAAAAAGCATTTTTTTTTATAGAAAAATTACTCAGAACCCTCAAGCATTATATATATTGTTTTAGCAGACACCCTATGGAATAAAACTGTTGTCTTTGCAACTTTTTATGTTACACGATATTTGCGCAGCAATTTTCCAAACGTTTTTTTTTTTTGAAAGAAACTGTTTCACTCATAAAAAAAAAACACTAAAGTTAGCACGATTTTTTTTTTTGTGTACTAAGCGATGCTTTAAATTTTTTTACAGGTTACACGTTTAGAGTTACAGAGGAGGTCTAAGGCTAGAATTATTGTTCTCACTCTAACGATCGTGGCATATGTAACCTGTGTGTATCTGGCTCTGATACTAACCAGTGCCTACCCAGCCACTGACTAGTATCTCTCCCCAGCCTGTCCCCACCCACCCTCTCACCTGCGGATAGGGGAATCACTCCTGCAGTGTTGTGTTCTGCCAGTGAATACGATGATTAGTGTTGCCAACTATAGCTGGCAGCACTGATTGTTTTGGGGAAAACCTGACAGGATGGTTGTACTCAAGTCGGTTAATAGGTTGACTTGTGTAAAACCAGGTAGCCCATACATAGATCGACTATGGCTGGTCTCTGCTTAATTGGTGTAATTTCAATCCATGTATGGCCCGCTTAACAACTACGCAGTCCCTAAACATCCTTCCACAAACCTTTAAATTTTTCCTTCCCAGATTCCTTCATCCTCCTCTCCTATACATAGTGCCCACTGTCATACTCTCCACACTTCTCTCCTGTACATACTGCTCACTGCCATACCCTCCACACTTCTCTCGTATACATAGCGCCCGCTGTCATATCCTACACACACTCCTCTGCTGTGCATACTGCCCACTGTCATACCCTCCGCACTCCTCTCATGTACATAGTGCCCACTGTTAAACCCTCCACATTCCTCTCCCTCACCTGCACATACTTCCCACTTTTATACCATCCATTCTCCTCCTCTATGCCTCTTACCCACTAAAACAGTTCTTTAAAAATATACTGAATATCCTCAATGTTACCAGCTCTATAATGGGCACACTTTTGTTAGTTCAACTAAAGGAAATCTCAGTCCTCATATTTGTTCTGCCCCATTATTAGTACTTATTTAATTTTATAATTACTATTGTGACGTATAGAGGAACATAGGGCATGTCAGCTACTCTAAATATAGCACTTGTAAAAAAGTGTCCCTGAAAATATTTTTTTTTATATGTTGGCAACTATGCGGGTATTAAACTTTTCTAACATTACTATTTTTTAGAGGCCCTTATGTAGGTTATGCCATAATGTACAAGTATACACAGCATATTAGCACATTAGAGTACACTTAAATTGTCAGACTGAGCCCTCCAGTGCTGTGCTGTGATCAATCCGGCGGGGGCCCGGGCACTTCCATCTTCACCGGGTCTTCCTTCCGGGTTCTGTGCCTTCGGTCACTTGCCTTGGCTGGGCTGCGTTGATGTTATTCCCACGCATGCTCATGTGCATCCTCTTTCTCTCATCCCCCCTTTCTCTCTCATCCTCCCTCCCTTACCCCTCACACCTCTTTCATCCCCTTTCTCTCTCTCTCTGTCTCATCCTCCCCCTCTTTAAATTTAATTTGCTATAACAAAAAATTGTTTGCATTTTTTTATTTATTTATTGTTTATAAAAGGCCCCACAAAAATCCTCAGCACCAGGCCCATGATGTTCTTAATCTGGCCCTGAGTCACACCCAACTCAAGGAAAAAATTTTTTCCCAAGAATCTGACCTCAAAACATGAAAACAATCAACCTTGTACTAGTCCCATTAGTTGCTTCAGTTGACACATTCCTGGATGTTTCATTATTTATTCTGCAGTTTGATTGTATCTGCGTTTGTGTCACCCAGAGAAGGATTTATGGATCATTGATTTGAAACTGTTCCATCTGTATGTACAAGCACCAAAAAAAAGGAGAAGAAGCCCCACTGGACTGTGTCCAGACCAGGGGAGGGCTGGCAGCCTTAGGCCTGGGGGGGAAGTCCAGTCAAGTGGCCCATTGAACCACTGAATCAGCTCACCATCCATGCCCAGCTGTTTTTTCAATGCAGCCTCACCAGTGCCACTTAATGCAGCCTGATCAGTGCCCATCAATGACGCCTCATCAGTGCCACCTCATCAGTGCCCATCAATGCAGCCTCACCAGTGTCCATAAATGCAGTCTCACCAGTGCCCATCCAATGCAGCCTGATCACTGGGGCAGGGTAAATGGGGTGTATGGGGGGGGGTGGGATGTGGGGGTCAGCTGGGGGTGTCAGGGTCTCTTACCTGGCAGCTCAGGTTGCACGCCATGGCCAGCGCAAGCCAGCACCCTGCCTCACAGCCTGAGCCAGTCACGGGCACCCTGCCTACAAGGCTCTGGTCTCTGGGGGTTGTAGTTTCCTCTGCACTGCTTGGGAGCTTGAGTGTGGACTACAACTCCCGGAATGCCACAGTGGCTGACCGCTGCAGGCATAAAAATAGCAGCGCCGGCCGTTTTCATTGTAAGTTAGGGGGGCCTGGGGGGCAATTGCCACTCTGCCCCCCCCCCCAGCCCTCCCCTGGTCCAGACCAGACTTCCATGGATCCCTATGGTTCCTCCAGAGGTTGCTTGAACAATGAGCAATTTCTGCCTCTTCTTAGGTTCCTGCTGACACCATTCATCTTTTTAGCAATTTGTAAAAAGCAAAATTCTTCCCAATGACCACCACACTAATGTATCATGAGTTGTAGATTAGACATGTGCAGCTAGTTTCGTTCCGAACAGAAATATTTTGTCATTCGGATGTACCCGAATTTCAATGGTAACGAAATTAATCCAAAAAAATTAAGTTTTGTCGAAATGCAAATAGTTTAAGTTTAATTTCAGAAGGAAAAAAAAAAAAACACCACAGATAGTTATATTCCATCTTCCAAAATTCAAATATAATAAAATTAGATACTGAAATCGATTAGCATGGAGTTTGATTTGACTGAAATTAATTCTGAAAAACAAATGTTTTCATTCTGCACAGGTCTATTGTAGGTATAGTCATTTTTAGAAGGGATTCCCTAAGTTGAAAAGATTCAGAAGGGTTGGTCCAGATTGGATAAACAGTTTATTGGTTATAACATGAAGAAAAATACACATGATATATACATACACCCGTTTTACTTCAAATGTCCCATGTGAGCCCCTAGGAAACCCATAGCCAGTGAATGGACAAAAAAAAAAATTAAAATTAAAATTTACACAGTATACATAAGTTTTACTTCAGCTGTCTCATGAGGGCCCCTAGGAATCCAAGGGCCACAACGAGGATGGTGTAGGTAAATTTAATACTGGAAGCCCCACTGGTGTTGCAGAGATCGGTGGTACAGCAGGATACGCTGGTGGAGACAACAACAGCATTGAATCCGGTTGCTGTGCAGACGGCTGTACAAGTCTTGGTGATGCTGGCACCAGAAAGACTACCTGTGGATGAGAGAGAGGACGGTGTGACAATATGGACAACCCCCACATATCAGGAAACTGATGAACCCTCCAGACTTCCTAGGGATGTTGCTTCATTAACAAGCCAGATTGCCAATGCTGTAGGCAGCACACACACCCTAGGTCACCTAAAGCGGCACTACTGCCACAAAACCTCAAGTCAAGAAAGCCGTCTAAAGAAATCAATTATATCTGGAGCTCTGCTTTAAAGCCGAAGTATTGGCAATTTTAACATTTCCAGTTAGGACCATTGGAACGATGTATACTACCATACCCGTGGGATCCCGCTAGAAGCTGGACCTAAATTTTCTGACTTAATTTCCAGTCTGCAAGCTGACCCTGAATCTGGGCATTAGTGAGGTTCAGGTCAGATTATAGACACCCCCCCCGTGCTGGCAGATGAATTTTCGGTGAGATGGTTACATGCCGTGTTGCCTGCAGGGGGTGCAATATTGTACTGCTATTTTGGTAATGATCTGATAGTAAGAGCAGACAAACCCCTCCCACTTAATTTTCACATTTAAAGCAGAGTTCCACCCAGAAATTGATCTTCTGCTTAAGCCGGGGGGGGGGGGGGGGGGTAGATACCTGTCTTATACATATTTGCTCCCTCAAGATTCTGCGGCGATCTAGTTTTTTTCTTTTTTAGGTTTTCCCGTCCACGTGGTTCTGGTGGTCCTCCTGACCCAGCCTCATGGCCCTCCTGGCCTGGGGTGCGAACCATGTGTCCGGTGTCTCGGGGCTTGCTGGCCCGAGGCGATGCAACTGCAGGGGTAGGCCCGAGTGACTTTCGGAGCCTACTGATCCAAGGAAGGTCCAGTGCTGTCTCAAAGGAATGGAGAGGCCCAGCAACTGAAGTACCCCAGGGGAGAACCCTTTCAGGAGAAGGCCATGCGCAAGGCTGGCTTCTCTGAAGGAGCCTGGAGGCTTAGTTGAAGGACGCAACCTGGAACATCCCTCATATGGTATCACCGGATTGGCTGAGAGAATCTGGTACCGTATGACAGTTACCTAAAGTTCATCTAATACTTCAGTAACGTTAACGTGTAACTACAAGCAGAGGCGGCTCTAGGCTTTGTGAGGCCTTAGGCAAAAACGTACACATGAGCAGGGCCGGGACAAGGGGTGGGCAGGAGGGGCGGCTGCCCCTGGCGCAATGGTTTATTTCAGGGTTGGGGGGGCACCCCGACCCTAACCCTTAGGGAAAGGGGGGCGTAGTTTGGCATCTTTGCCCTGGGCGCTGGGTGACCTTGTCCCGTCACTGCACATGAGGCCCCACTCACGCCCGTAATAGGAAAAAAAATACAAGCACACAGAAAAGAGGGTGAGATAAAGAGGGGGAGAGAGAGAATCAGTGATTGAGCACAGGCAAATTAGGAGGCCGCGAGGCCCCTGCGAGTGCGAGGCCTTAGGCGACTGCCTAATTTGCCTAATTAGAAAGCCGCCTCTGACTACAAGTCTGTGGCAGAGACTTTACTGAGTATCCTACCGGCTGCTAGGCCTAGTGAGAGAGACCTATCCGGGGGTACTGAATCCAGTTGTGAAACAGTTTAATCTCTGGATTCATCTGATATCTTCTCCTCCCAATCCAAGTACCTGAATTCACCCCTAAACCCTCTACCCTTTAACGAGAGACTGTGTTCTATTTTTCGTGAATAAAAACCCTGAAAGAGGATTCAGTGTCAGTCTCAACCTTTACTCTGGGTTACTTTCCACGGGATCCCCAAGACGGAGCTACAACAGGTGAGGTAACGGTAAGCCCAAATTTAACCAGCAACTCCTTCGGGGGGGTCAGTGCTACATCTGTAATCCTTGAAGTTAGTTAAATCTTATCAAGATGAGGGTTTGATTTAACACAGCTAGGTGCCATACTGTCTCTACACGGGTGTTTTTAATGGGACAAAACCAGTTATAAATCACTTTAATGAACATATAGGAATTCTGGGAATAATTGTGTTTATCTGGTTATAGAACAGGGGTCAGATTTATGGATAGTTACATCAATGTAGATCTTAGAGACCAATCATATCTAGGAGAGATGGTTAAGATAAGGCTTGCAAAAGGGTATGTAATGCCAATAGGGGCAGCTAAGGATTTTCTGGACTTACCGATTACCTCCTCCTTGTAGCTCGTCGTTCGCTGTCTAGGCAGGGCTGATGCTACCACTAGGCAAACTAGGCAGCCGCCTAGGGCGCCATGCTGCCTAGGGGGCGCCGGACACTGGTTTTCCTACTCTCTTCTCTGTGCAGCAAGCAACTAAGTCTCAGCATCAGCAGGCAGCCACCCCTCTGTTCACAGATAGTGTCAGAGGCGCAGCGGCGGTGAAGGACTGTGTCCCGACTCCTGAACGAATGGAAGCAAGCAAACATTCATTAATGGGCACTGGTAGGCTGCATTTGATGGGTCCTGGTGAGGCTAAATGTGATGGGGCGCTGGTGAGGCTGCATGTGATGGGGCGCTGGTGAGGCTGCATGTGATGGGGCGCTGGTGAGGCTGCATGTGATGGGGCGCTGGTGAGGCTGCATGTGATGGGGCGCTGGTGAGGCTGCATGTGATGGGGCGCTGGTGAGGCTGCATGTGATGGGGCGCTGGTGAGGCTGCATGTGATGGGGCGCTGGTGAGGCTGCATGTGATGGGGCGCTGGTGAGGCTGCATGTGATGGGGCGCTGGTGAGGCTGCATGTGATGGGGCGCTGGTGAGGCTGCATTGATGGGCGCTGGTGAGGCTGCATTGATGGGCGCTGGTGAGGCTGCATTGATGGGCGCTGGTAGATTGCATTGATGGGTGCTGATGGGCTGCATTTTATGGGTGCTTCGTTAAAAAGGTGGGGTTTACATGGGCAGGGAACAGGCAGGGCAGGGGTGAAGTCAAGGGGGGCGGCAAAATTAGGTTTCGCCTAGGGTGTCAAAAATCCTTGCACCAGCCCTGTGTCTAGGGGTTCCCAGGGTTAGTACCCAGTATTTGTGGAGACTGACACTCAAAGGATTTTGAGGATTTTTTATTTGCAAAAAAAAAACGTTTAAACATAACACAGACTTAGTTGGGAATAGAGGGCACGGGTGATAAAGCTCAGGCACTTCAGAACTGCTGACCTCAAATAAATGTCTCTCTAGATAGCCCAGGGAGTAGCCACTCGCAACTGGACCCTTCACTGTTGGATAAACCCCTGTCTGTAAATCTAGCAGCCAACAAGTGAATTGCAGAGTCTCTGCCACAGACTAGGTTGTAACCGAAGGATGGGTTAGGAACCTGGCCCTCCTCCGAAGAGTCCTCCCCTGGTCGCTTATACGAGTTGCTGTGCCTCTCCAATCCTGAGAGCACACCGGGACACCTCAGAATCCTCCTTTAGTTACTGCGCCTCAAACTAGCCAGTTCCGAGGCTCAGAAATGGATGGATCCCCACCCCAGACCATGAGGGCCTCTGGGGCTGGTCAGGGTGACCAGGCTTATGGGGGGGCAGCAGACACTCCTGTGCCCGGGACCCCTCGCCAGGTTGGTCCTGACCAGAACCAGGAATCAAAGACAAGCTGAACCCCCAACACGTGACTCCAGCATCTTAAATACCCTTTCCCGGAATACACAGTGGGGCCAGACGCGCCCACTGATTGGCTCCGAGAAAGACTGGTACCTAATGCGTCCAACCAGACTGCGTTCTCAGCCGGTCACAGGTGCCTCACCTCATCTATGACCAGGCAGAACTCCAGCACAGCCCAGCCAGACTGATGCCAAAGTAAAAACCCAGAACAATTAACCCCCAGAACTCAGTTACAGTTCTGGAAAAAAAAAAAAAACTAAATTTACAGAATAGCGCACACTTAGAAAAAGTGTCGGCGCTACAGGTATATAAATTGCAAGCTCTACAAATTGTTAGACAAGTCAGATAGGAGCTCATAAGGCTGAACTCTATGTATGCTGCCCTATTGCACGGGTCATAGAGGTCACAACCAATAGGCAAATATCTGTCTTTTGTTGTAACTTGTCTCCTCGTACTAGTAAAATAAAGAAAACTTCTCAACTTGTACCAGAGTGTGGTCTCAGGTGAATTTCGCTCACACAAGGCAGGCTGGGACTTGGAACGTCAGTGCCATTTAGACTGGAGTGGACTGCTTGGCTTGGAGAGAGAGACCGTCACTGACGCAGGAGGGAACGTGTTGTCTCAGTGAGGTCTCATCTGTGCCACTACACACTACTGTCAGTGTCACTGCGAGAGTCAATTTCATGTGTGTGCCACCCAGTCTAATTTCTTGCCCTCCTGAGCTACTTACTATATCGAAAATAAAATATATGTTTTGCCTTATTACCTACTTTAAAATCATATTGCTAAATTGCATACTGTATTTGTAGCCTAAATACTCATTTGCACTTAAACTGTCATTTTGTAACTTTTGGAAATGCCAGTAAAAACTTGGCTGTGCCAGTAAATTTTGGGTGTTGTGTCAGTAAATTTAAATCTGATAGGTTGGCAACACTGATAGATAATACACAGATTAGAAACATTATGGAGATTTGGGATGGCTGTGCACAGGCCTGTCTTTAATATTGATAGGACCCTAGGCAAAAAAAACTTCTTGGGCCCCTCCCCATGCAATTTCACTATCCACTTGCTCTGAGACATACAATAAATAGCAGCTAGACTTAAAATCAGTTTACTGTATCAGATCAGGCAGCAATTGCGATTGGTTGCCAGCTGTTACAGTATATCAATACTGCTTACTGACCGGTTGCTAGAGGTTACAGCAAATGATTTCTGCTTGTTAATTGGCTGCTAGAGATTACTGTACAGTAATACTGCTCACTGATTGGTTGCTAGAGGTTACAGCACATCATCTCCTCATTGCAGGGGGGCATGATATACATATGAATGCTGCCTTTATTTATATATCAATGCTGCCAGCCGCAGCTGTTTACTTATGAATGCTGCCACTATTTACATATAAATGCCGGTTTACATGTAAACAGGGTCTGCAGGTGAGTCATCTGTACACAATAGGGCAGCATTAGTACCAGCACTTCACACAGATATCAGGACACAGCACGGGACTAAAAACGTCAAGGGACAAGGAAATTTAAACTGGGATAGTTGGCAAGTATGAGTCAGCTGCTTTGGGCCCCACAACAATGACAGGGCCCAGGGCAGCTGCCCCTTTTGCCCTGCCTTAAAGACGGCCCTGGATGTGCAGCAAAATTATTTAAAAAAAATAAATAAAAAAAATAAATAGTAGTTAAAAATGGTTTATGACGTTTCTTCTAAATGTGGATCAAGCGGAGATATGACATTCGATTCTGGTGGATCATTAGACGTAGGACATCTTCAGACCGGGCCCAGTCATTATCTTACCGAGTCCTCCAGCAACGACGGAGGTCATGCAGTTGGTGTCAGTGGCGGAGCAGGTAGTCGGAGTCATGCAGTTTGTGTTGCTGCTCTGGGAGGTGCAGGTGTAACATTGTAGTGATAAAGCTGTAAAAGAGATATAGTTATACACACAAATGTTCTGAGTGTAGATTTTCAGCACCACCGGTTCAGATCAATTACAGAACGCACTAAGACTCAGATACAGGATACACAGAAGCAGTAATCATTGAATTCTGTGTGTAGAACACATTTCTGCCTCCGTCTGCTCACCAAACACCTCCCTATAGACATTCCTCTCATCTTCTCATTGTTGGCTGGATTGGGTGAGCAAAGGGTAACGCGATTTGGGTGTTTATCGCCCGTCATACAAACGTATCATTTCATCCCCAAAAAAGGAACAGTGGGCTGACACGTACCCCAGATATGGGGCATTGTGCCAGGAGCCTGGAAACACCAACAGGGACAGAAGGGTCAATTTGTGGAGGGTAGAAGGGCAACGATACCAACAAGGAAGAATACGATAATTGTGTTTTTGGGCATAGGATGCGACTGAAAGTTTGTATGAGAACGCAAATATCCAATTTATCTGCCGGCTTATTCAATTCCTGTTCCGCATCCAACGGGGATTTTCCCCATTAAAAAAAATAAAATAAATAAAAAACCTATGCATACAGGAGGAGTGTACATGCACTTTATAAATACAACTGCATAATAGCAATAAGAAATGTGAAGTTAATTTTAAATTAAAATTGACGAGTTTTCGGATGTATCCAAATTTAAACAAAATTATTTGAATCGTTTTTTTTAATTTCCAAGAGAATATTAAAAAAAAAAAAAAAAAAAAAAAAGAAAGAGAATAACCATCTTCCAAAATTCTAATTTTGAATAGAATAGGAAGATAGCTCTATTCAAATTGGTACCATTTAAATTTTGGAAAATGGTTACCGTATATACGCCAAGTTTTTCAGCACATTTTTTTTTGTGCTGAAAATGCCCCCCCCCCCCCCCCCTTCGGCTTATACTGAGTCAAGCACTTTGGGGCCCCGTATCTTGGGGCCACTTGGTGCTAGGAACCCCAAATTTGGTGTACAAACCCAGTACTGCAACATATCCAAAGCTGGGTTCCTAGCACCAAGTGGCCCAGAGATACGGGGCCCCAAAGTCGGTTCTGAAAATGTAATTCCCTGCTGCAGAAAGTGCTTGACATTCGCCGAACCGACTTTGGGGCCCACTTTGAGCTAGGAACCCCAGCTTTGGCTATGTTGTACTGTGTTGTATAATTTTGGGTTCCTAGCACTAAGTGGCCCCGAGATAAGGGGGCCCAAATTCGGTCAACTGTGTCCATCTGCAGCAATGTCATTTCGGGACCTTTTGGGTCCAGAGACCCCAAATTTTGGCTGCAGCTAGGGGGCACCTTTACTACTGAGTTTGAAGATCAGGGGACCTATGGCTGCAAATGGGCCTTGTTGACTCTCTTTTCCCACTTACAGTAGCTGTGCATTTCTCACCCTAGGCTTATACTCGAGTCAATAAGTTTTCCCAGTTTTTTGTGGTAAAATTGGGTGCATCGGCTTATACTCTAGTATATACGATAAATTTCTATTCCATTTCTTTCTAATCGAATTTCAGAAGAGGGTTATAATTTCAATTTAAGGGAAAGCAAATATAAAAAAATAAAAATAAAAAAAAAAAATTTAAAGCGGCGCCTACGGAGATTTTTAAATACCATAGTTTGGCACCATTCCACGAGCGTGCACAATTTTAAAGTGTGACAGGTTAGGTATCCATTTACTCGGCATAAAATCTTTCACATTATATATAAAAAAGAATTTGGGCCAACTAGGGTTTACAAAAAAATTCCTGCACAAACAGAGTGTGATATAAGCTGCAATGACCGCCATTTTATTCCCTAGGGTCTCTGCTAATATAAAACAATGTTTGGGGGTTCGGAGTAATTTTCTAGCAAAAAAAAAAAAGGGATTTTTACATGTCAGAATTGACCTGGATGGCAAGTGGTTAAATATATTTTTTTGAGTGGAAAAAACAGTGATTGTTGGATGCAGTGGTTTTGTAAAAGACGGTGTAGTATTACAACATGCAGTGTCAACTGATCCATTCCATCTGCTAACTTTACAACTAGGTGAAGAGTGAAACTATTTTATGCACAATCTTCTAGTGATAGAGAGGAGGTAGCAATGATGTAGCAGTTATGAGATATTTAATGTCTCCCACATATTAAAATGTAATTTTCAAGTAAAGTGGCCCTTTAAAGATCTCGCTAGCATACATTTAAAAAAATAAAAAAGCAGGGAAGATAGATATAGATATATCCAAAATGATAGATATAATATATGAATGTTTTTGTAGAGATTAACAGATTGTATTTAACCCCTTCCTGCCCAAGCCTTTCTGACAGGGGCGGACTGACAATTTATGGGGCCCCCGGGCAATAGGAGATTATGGGGCCCCCAGGCAATCAGATTATGGGGCCACACAGTATACACAGACATGTTTCTATTGGCTGAGAAGGTACTGGAGAGGTGGGGCAGCTATAATCTCTGGATTTTTAGACCAAAAGGATGTCGGTAAGAGACAGATGTAAAAAAAAAAAAAAAAAGAAGGATTTTTACATACTGTCCCTGGTTTTACTAAGGCTGGCAACCCTGATGGGGTCCCCTAGTGGCCCAGGGCCCTCGGGCAGTGCCCGAGTGGCCAAATGGTCAGTCCACCCCAGTTAAAAATCCATATTATTTGCTAGAAAATTACTTAGAACCCCCAAACATTATATTTCTCTTCAGCAGAAACCCTAAAGACTAAAATGGTGGTTGTTGCAATATTTTATGTCACACTATTTGCGCAGTGGTCTTTCAAAGGAAACGTTATAAAAAAAAAAAAAAAAAAAGTTTAGAACACCCCACAATAAAGTTAGCGCAATTTTTTGAAGAAGGTAAAAGATAATGTCACACCAAATAGATACCCAGTATTTCAGACTTTAAAATTGCACACGCTCGTGGCGACAAACGTCAGTACATAAAAATCTCCATATGCGACATTTCAATTTTTTTTTTTTCCAGGTTTAGAGAAGTTTTTGTTCTCACTCTAACGATCACGATACCTCACATGTGGTTTGAACATGGTTTACATCTGCAGGCGTGACTTACGTATGCGTTCGCTTCTGCACACGAGGGATAGGGTGATAATAAAATATACTATAAAGATCATTATTCACAGTATTAAGAATTACAGGTGTAATATATTAATAGACACCAATTAGGTTTGAATAGTAACACTTGTTAGCAACCCTGGTCTTTGCAGACACACATTTAGCCCCCGCCCCCCAGGTTCACATCAGGGCGATGACATGTCAAATCGCAGCAACGTCTGAATCAGTGCGACACCAACTTTGCGGCGCCGCACCAATTTTCAATAGTAGTTCCCTCAATACGTTTGGTGCGATTTCAATAGACACACCCCAATGAAATTCAGGTTTGAAATCATGAGAGTTTAGCTGAAATCAAAAGATTTCAACCAAGCAATGCAGTCCGACTTCAGGGGCGATTTGACAGGCATCTGGGCAGGTTCATGCACAGGTGTCTATTGCACCCAAAGCCGCCAAAAGTAGTGCAGGAACTACTTTTGGGGGAAAAAAGAAAAAAAAAAAAAAAAGTAAAATAAATCAGTGACACACCACAAAGTCAGAATCGCACCAATCCAGACAGTGCTTTTGCCGGCAATAGCCGCCGATTCGTGATGTCACATTGGACCAATGTGAACCAAGTATCAGAGTAAACAAGGGTTTAGGTTGAGTTTCATCTTAAAGTGGGGTGCCCCCTAAAAATTCAAAAGTAAGCAGCTACAAAATGCTGCAGCTGCTGACTTTTAATAATCGGACACTTACCTGTCCCAGCCCTCGCATGCGCAAGCGGTGCCGCGATACGCCATACAGTCATCTGGGACACGTGACAGGTCCCACATGACTGTGCGGCACTGAGGGGGGGGAAGTGATGTCAGTGCCCGGGCACTGAAGGAGGCAGACTACGAGGGACCCCCTAGCAACAGGCAGTTAGGAGGTGAGTCAATTTTTTTGGGGGGGATTTTTAAGCTATTTTTTATTTTGGTGGAACCACCACAGCAGTGACACTCCCATTCCATTAGATCTGGATGTAGTTCCATTTCACACAAAATGTATCGTTAAGTTTCAGTTGCATTTGTATCTTTTATGTTTTCATTTGTAAATCTTTTTGTTGCAAAACCTTGTTCTTTTTAGAATATATTACATTGGCGCATGCTTTTTTGGGGTTTTTTTCCCCACCTTCCTCTGGATCAACTGTGGGTATACGGCAGTGATGGCGAACCTATGGCACGCGTGCCACAGTTGGCACGCAGAGCCATCTCTGTGGGCACACGAGAGGGTCCAGGACAGAGCTAGAGGTCTCTCTCTCTCCTCTCAGCCCCCCTCTCTTTCAGCCCCCCTCTTTTTCCTTCCCCCCCTCTTTGTGTCCCCCCTCTGTTTCCCCTCTCTCTCAGCTCACCCCTCTTTTAGCATCTCTCTCACACCCCTCTCTCTCTCTCTCCTCTCTCTCTGTCCCCCATCTCTCTCTCTCTCTCTCTCTCTCTCTCTCTCTCTCTCTCTGTCCCCCATCTCTCTCTCTGTCCCCCATCTCTCTCTCTCTCTCCCCATCTCTCTCTCTCTCTCTCTCTCTCTCTCTCTCTCTCTCTCTCTCTCTCTCTCTCTCTCTCTCTCTCTCTCTCTCTCAGACCCTCTCCCTCTCAGCCCCTCTCTCTCTCAGCCTCTCTCTCTCTCAGCCCCCCACCCTCTCTCAGCCCCCCACCCTCTCTCTCTTCCTCCCTCTCTCTCTCTCTCCATATCTGACACCCCTCTCTCTCTCTCTCTGTCCCCCCTCCCTCTCTCTCGGCCCCTCTCCCTCTCTCAGTTCCCTCTCTCTTTCAGCATATCTCTCACACCCCTCTCTCTCTGCCCCTCCCTCTCAGCATCTCTCTCACACCCCTCACCCCCCTCTCTCTCGCTCTCACCCCCACCTCCTTCGCTCAGCCCCCCCCTCTCTCGTGAATTGCTGTGTTGGCACTTTGCAACACAAAACCAATGTATTTATTTCAGTTTGGGCACTCGGGCTTGCCATCGCTGGTATACGGGATTGTGTTTTTTTTTTTTTTTAAATGATTGAACTAGAGGGACTTGTCTTTTTTCAACCTGACTAACTATGTAACATATTCTGAGTGTATTGTTATCCCATAACAATATCATGTACATTTTCAAGACTTACCTGAACCGACGCAGAGGGCGATGAAGACCAGCAGCCCTTTGGTGGACACCATTGTGAGTCAGAGAGGAGTGTGTCCTCCTGGCTGTCCCGTCCTCTTATATACTAACGTCTGTATATGGGTGGGGAGTGGGGGTGGGGCAGTTTCCATGAAAACGAACGCTCCTCATTCTCTGGAATCCAGAGTTCACCTGGAGACGGCAGACCTGTCATTTGGAGCCATTGTCCTGGCCAGTATGGACGGACAGACAGCGAGTTATCTTGGAAACTGTCACCTCTGAGAACAATGGCGGTGACGTCTCCACAATCCAAGGATGACTTCGGGGCGGCTGATGAGTGAAATTGTAGGTTGGTTGGCTTCAGGTGACACGAATAAAGGTCAAAAATTTGTAAAGAAAAAAATGTGTTCATGCAGTTTTCTTGCGATTAATGGGAACAAATGGGGTGACCATTTTTGATCAAAGTCCCGAGAAAATCTGAAGGTGAAAGATGGAAATATTTTTCTTAATTTTTTTCTTACTATAAGACCCCTTTCACACTGGGGCGGTGCCTGCGTTAGCCCTAAAGCGCCCCTCGATTTAGCCGTGCTTTTGCGCTGTTTAGACACCTTTCACACTGAAAGGCGTTTTTCAGGCGCTTTAGCATTAAAAATAGCGCCTGTAAAGTGGCTGAAAAAAGCCTCAGCTGCAATCCCGGTGTGAAAGCCCGAGTGCTTCCACAGTGGGGCGCTGCGCTGGCAGGGCGTCACAAAAAGTCCTGCCAGCAGCTTCTTTGCAGCGCTGTAGGAGCGGTGAATACAGCGCTCCTAAAGCAACCCTGCCCATTGAAATCAATGGGCAGCGTCGCCGTACCGCTGGCAAAGCCCTGATGCAGCTGCGTTTTGCGGGCGGTTTTAACACTTTTTGGCCGCTAGCAGGGGGGTAAAAGTGCCCCGCTAGCAGCTAGAAATAGCGGTGCTTTACCGCCAACACCCGGGCACTGGCAGTGTGAAAGTGCCCTTAAGCGGCACTTTTCAGCCACTAGCGGATCGCTTTTTACCCCAAAGAAGGCGCGTTGCTGCTCTTCCAAATCGCTTTTCAGGCACTTTGGAAGAGCTGCCCATTCATTCCAATGGGCAGGGCGTTTTGGGAGCGCTAAATACAACGCCCCCAAATCGCCCCAAAGATGCTGCTTGCAGGACTTTTCCTAACTTCCCGCAAGCGCACCGTGAAAAGTCCCACTGAAAGGAATGGGAGGCGCTATTCAGGCGCTATTTCTAGCGCTAAAACACCTGAAAACCGCCTCACTGTGAAAAAGGTCTAAGTTTTATTAGAAGTTTCCAAAAAAAAAAAAAATCCTAATTTTTTTAACTGAACAAATGAAATGATGAAGCCGACCGATACTTGGTGCGGAATGGAACCCGGTGCAATCTGCTGAGTGGGTGGCCCCGCCGGCTCTGCTCCATGGAACAGAAGTCGATCATTCTATCATTTTTTCCTTCTGGAAAATCTTCAGCTCATCCAATCAGATGTGTCCGCTGAGTATTTTGAAAGCAGGCGGTGCCAGCTGTCATATTACAATAGTGGCAGCGGGAGATCCGCCCATCCGTGGTGTATAGTGTGGACAGAGGGATCTGTTATGGTCAGCTTAACTATTAATGAGATCCTCAGTCGGGAAAAATCTGACTTCAGCTGCCCATAGATGGATCGACATTCAGCCGGTTCAGAACTTTTTTCCATAGATCTACGGCCGTTCCCATTCAACAGAAATCGAGCGGGACTGTTGGATGCTTTTTGTCATTCAGTGGCTGCAGCCAATTCATTTTTGATGAATAGATGGACTCATGCCGCGTACACACGGTCGGATTTTCCGGCAGAAAAAGTCAGACGGAATCTTTTCATCGGACATTCCGATCGTGTGTGTGCCTCATCTGACTTTTTTTTTTTTTTAACGAAAATTCTGACGGACCTAGAAATAGAATATGTTTGAAATATTTCCGATGGAACCAATTCCTATCGGGAAAATCGCTCGCCTGTACGCTGTTCCGACAGACCGAAAATGACGCATGCTCTGAAGCAAGTACGAGACGGCAGCTATTGGCTACTGGCTATTGAACTTCCTTTTTCTAGTCCCGTCGTATGTGTTGTACGTCACCACGTTCTAGACCGTTGGACTGGTGTGATCGTGTGTATGCAAGACAGTTTCAGTGGAACTCCGTTGGAAAAACCTTCAGAGTTTATTGCGATGGGAAAAACGGTTGTGTGTATCTGGCATTACCCCCTGAATTGCAAGTCCCATGAGGCATTGCAAGGCTGACTGTTACAAGCATGACTCCCAAAGGCAGAGGCATGATGGGGCTTGTGGTTCCTCAACAGCTTTAGGGGCCACAGGCATGGGCGTCCGCAGAACTTTTTTCAGGGGGGGGGCAATCTTTTTAAGGTCACCCATGCTCTGACCTTTTCCACAATGTCATTATCACATTATCACTGTCAGAGACTGCAGACGTAGTACAGGTGATGGTCAGAGACTACAGACATGGCCCAAGAGACTGTCAGAGACTGTGGACATGGCCCAAGAGACTGTAAGAGACTGCGGACATGGCTCAAGAGACTGTAAGAGACTGCGGACATGGCCCAAGAGACTGTCAGAGACTGCGGACATGGCCCAAGAGACTGTCAGAGACTGTGGACATGGCTCAAGAGACTGTAAGAGACTGCGGACATGGCCCAAGAGACTGTCAGAGACTGCGGACATGGCCCAAAAGACTGTCAGAGACTGTGGACATGGCTCAAGAGACTGTAAGAGACTGCGGACATGGCTCAAGAGACTGTAAGAGACTGCGGACATGGCTCAAGAGACTGTAAGAGACTGCAGACATGGCACAAGAGATGACCAGAGACTGCATACATGGCCTAAGAGACTGTCAGAAACTGCATACATGGCTCAAGAGACTGCGGACATGGCACAAGAGATGACCAGAGACTGCATACATGGCACAAGAGACTGTCAGAAACTGCATACATGTGGGGGGTGACAGAGAGAGACGGGGGGGTGACAGACAGAAAGGGAGGTGACAGAAAGAGACAGAGGGGGTGACAGAGAGAAAGGGGTGAGAGAAAGAGGGGGTGATAGAGAGAGAGAGGAGTGTGATAGAGAGAGACAGAGAGGGTGACAGAGAGAGAGGGGTGTGTGTAAAAGACAGAGGGGTGAGAGAGAGAGAGAGAGAGAGGGGGGGTGACAGAGAGAGAGGAGTGTGAAAGAGAGAGACAGGGGGGTGACAGAGAGAGAGGGAGTGAGAGAGGGAGGTGAAAAAGACAGAGGGGTGAGAGAGAGGGAGTGACAGAAAGGGGTGATGGGGGTCATCACTCCTGATCCAATCCCTGATTCCAGGGGGGGCACTTGCCCCCCCTTGCCCCTACCTGCGGACGCCCATGGCCACAGGTTGAGCACCTATGCTTTAAATGTTCCATTGCAATGCACTAAGGGCCAGTTCACACCATAGAAACACAGTCCGGATGTGTTCCAGATGTTTTTCTGCATGTGCGTTTTTTGGTGCATTTTTGATGCCATCCAGTGCATCCCCCCCCCCTCTTTATTCTTAAACCTAAATAGGGACATGTGCATTCTGGTGCATTTCAATGCGTTTTTGATGCTTTTTACAGCGTTCCAGTGCAGGAAGAATGCAGCATGTTCTACTTTTTTTCCCTGGAACTGCAAGAACTGGTGTGAACTATGCCATTAAAGACCATATAACTAAAATTGTATGCGTTTTTGATGCAGAAGAAAAGCGCACTGGACTGCGTGTGGTGTGAACTGGCCCCAACACGAGATATAGCACAGGTTGGCACAGGTCACCTTACAGCGGGGTTCCACCCTAAAGTGGAACTTACGCTCATCGGAACCCTCCCCCCCTCCGGTGTCACATTTGGCACCTTTCAGGGGGAGGGGGGGTGCAGATACCTGTCTAAGACAGGTATTTGCACCCACTTCCAGGCATAGACTCCCACGGGAGTCTATGCCTCTTCCTGTCCCGCCGCGTTGTCTGCCGGGACACACACGGGTCCCATAGACAGCGCGGAGCATTCCTATTGCATTGCAAGACTCGCGCATTCGCAATAGGGAACTGGGAAGTGAAGCCGCAAGACTTCATTTCCTGATTCCCACACCCAAGATGGTGGCAGCAGCATCCGAGGACCGAGGGAAGGTTCGGCCTCGGGTGCCGAAGTCGCTGGACCCTGGGACAGGTGAGTGTCCTTATTTTTAAAAGTCATCAGCTTCAGTATTTGTAGCTGCTGACTTTTAAAAAAAAAAAAAAAATTCCCCGGACTCCCTCTTTAAGACAGTCTGTTCATTGTGAATAGGTTGGCAAGGCACCATTGATTAAAAGAAAAACTTGCATGACCTTTTTTCAAACACAGCGCACCCCGATGGACAGTATATGAGTTGCAGGGTATTGTGTTCTACCGTACAATGCAATGGGTGGCATATAAAAAATGGCACCGGACACATTGTTATTTTATAATCAAATTAAAAAATGAATTTGAAATATATTGCAATAAATACAATAAGGTATAAAAGTGAAATAAGATCATTCCTGCTTAGGCTGCTTTATAGTCTAGAAAAAAAAATAGAATAGAATAAAACAGAATAGAAAATATAGGCAGATAAATAAAACAGAAACTAAAAGAATCCTGTCAGAAACTGAAGGGGTTTTGGTCCTGCGGCTTGCTGGATAGGATTTGGGGCGCTGACCCAGCCAGATATCTTCTCCACTATTCTGATCTTTCAAAATGTAGATTCAAAAACTCAATGCTGGTCCACCTTTTGAAGGTGGGAAAGCCTGTATACTGGCAATGTGGAAGCAGGAACTCCCCTCCTACGATCTCATTGTGGCTCACTAATAGAATAGAACACAATATTCTATTCCTTTATATTCTATTCACTGGCCTTTTGACACTGTAACTGATGTAGTGGCAATCCGGGACACTGTTGCTGGCTGCACTAGTTTGGGTCACTTATACTGGTGAGGTGGCAATCAGGAACACTGCTGCTATGCTTACACTGGCTTGGTGACACTGGGACTTATGTGGGGGCAATCAGGGACACTGTTGCTGGCTGCACTGGTATGGTGGTGATCAGGGACACTGTTGCTGGCTGCACTGGTATGGTGGTGATCACTAGGGACACTGTGGGTTACTAAAATTGGAGCACTTAGAATTTGATGCAGCTGTTCATGGTAGCCAATCAGCTTCTAACTTCAACTTGTTCAACTAAGCTTTGAAAATAAAACCTGGAAGCTGATTGGTTTCTGCACTCTCCAGTTTTAGTAAATGCCCCCCCCCCCGCCATGACTGGCTGCACTGCTATGGTTGGCACTGTATTGGTGGGATGATCAGGGACACGGCTGGCTGCACTGGTATGGTGCGGTGGTGATCAGGGACACCAACTGGCAGCACTGGTATGGTGCGGTGGTGATCAGGCACACTGACTGGCTGCACTGGTATGGTGCGGTGGTGATCAGGTGCACTGACTGGCTGCACTGGTATGGTGCGGTGATGATCAGGCACACTGACTGGCTGCACTGGTATGGTGCGGTGATGATCAGGGACACCAGCTGGCTGCACTGGTATGGTGCGGTGGTGATCAGGCACACTGACTGGCTGCACTGGTATGGTGCGGTGGTGATCAGGGACACTGACTGGCTGCACTGGTATGGTGCGGTAGTGATCAGGGACACCAGCTGGCTGCACTGGTATGGTGGTGATCAGGGACACCAGCTGGCTGCACTGGTATGGTGCGGTGGTGATCAGGTACACTGACTGGCTGCACTGGAATAGTGCGGTGATGATCAGGCACACTGACTGGCTGCACTGGTATGGTGCAGTGATGATCAGGCACACTGACTGGCTGCACTGGTATGGTGCGGTGATGATCAGGCACACTGACTGGCTGCACTGGAATAGTGCGGTGATGATCAGGCACACTGACTGGCTGCACTGGTATGGTGTGGTGCGGTGATGATCAGGCACACTGGCTGGCTGCACTGGTATGGTGCGGTGATGATCAGGCACACTGACTGGCTGCACTGGTATGGTGCAGTGATGATCAGGCACACTGGCTGGCTGCACTGGTATGGTGCGGTGATGATCAGGCACACTGACTGGCTGCACTGGTATGGTGCGGTGATGATCAGGCACACTGACTGGCTGCACTGGTATGGTGCGGTGATGATCAGGGACACTGACTGGCTGCACTGGAATAGTGCGGTGATGATCAGGCACACTGACTGGCTGCACTGGTATGGTGTGGTGCGGTGATGATCAGGGACACTGGCTGCACTGGTATGGTGGCATTGTACTGGTACTGATCACTGTGAGAGAAAAACGGGACACTGGCTGCAACATGTAGCCATCGTTTACATATGTGATCGCTGTGATTTGCCAACAGCGATCATATAGTACAGGGCCAATTTTATTTTCCCCAAGTATGTTATTTAAAGGAATTGGGCATGTTAATGTTGCACTTTTTTTTTTTTTAATTCAGCCGCTGTTCGGGTATTGAGAGCCGATACCATAGCCCACCATTCATCCATTAGCACCGTTTAATAATGTATGGCCAGCTTTACATGGTTGTATCAACTTTGTACTAGTCCTATTATTGTTAATTGTTTCAGTTGACCCACATTTCTGGATGTTTAGTTATTTATTCTGTAGTGTTATTGTATCTATGTGCATTGTATCTATGTTTGCTTCACCTGAAGGAGGATCTGTGAATGATGGATTCAAAATGTATGCAAGCTCCTAAAGATGCTCTGCTGGAATATCATGTGTCCAGTCCAGACCAGGGCTTCTCAACTAGAGTTCCATGGATCTCGAGGGTCCCTCCAGAGGTTGCTGGGGGTTATTTGATTAATGAGCAATTTCTGCCTCCTATATAAGGTCCCGCTGACACCATTCATCTATTTACCCATCTGTAAAAAAAAAATCTTCCCAATGGCCACAAGTGTAAGGAGCATTCTTCCCACCGACCATCACACCAATGTTTCATGAGTTGTAGATCTAGAAATGTTTAGCATGGGTTCCCTGAGACCAGAAAGTTATTTCAAGGGTTCCTCTGTGTTAAAAAAGGTTGAAAAAGGCCAGTCCAGACTATATAAAGTGTTTATTGGTTAAAACATAAAGGAATAACATATAATTCACATCATATACACTCAAGATTTACAGCAAATCTCTCACGAGGGCACCTAGGAACCCAAAGGCCACCATTATACCAGAACATGGTGGACACTTTGCTTATTTAAATATGGAAGGTGCCCCCAGGGTCATATGACTATAAAAAATGGTTCATTGGTTACAACAAAAGCAATATACAATATATACAAGCTTTACTTTAGCTGTGGCATGAGGGCCCCTAGGAACCCAAGGGCCACAACGAGGATGGTGTAGGTAAATTTAATACTGGAAGCCCCACTGGTGTTGCAGAGATCGGTGGTACAGCAGGTTACTTTGGTGGAGACCACAATGGCATTGAATCCGGTTTCTGCGCAGGCGGCTGTACAAGTCTTGGTGATGCTGGCACCAGAAAGACTACCTGTGGATGAGAGAGACAGTTGTCAGACAATATGGACCATCTGCAACCCCCAAATATTGGCCAATGATGACCCCCCCCCCCCCGTATACTTCTAGGGTTGTAGAGCCAGTGCATACAACCTAGGTCAGTGATGGCGAACCTTGGCAGATGTTTTGGAACTACATTTCCCATTAAGCTCAACTACACTGCAGAGTGGATGAGCATCATGGGAAATGTAGTTCCAAAACATCTGGGGTGCCAAGGTTCGCCATTACTGACCCTAGGTCCTACCCCATGGGTGCTCAACCTGTGGCCCTCCAGCTGTTGCGGAACTACAAGTTCCATAGGGCATTGCAAGCCACTGACCGTTACAAGCTTGACTCCCAAAGGCAGAGGCATGATGGGACTTGTAGTTTTGCAACAGCTGGAGGGCCACAGGTTGAGCACCCATGTCCTACCCTGACTCCAGACCTCAAAAGTCAATACAGCGGTCTAAAGAAATAAATATGAAATAAGGGATTGGTAGCAACACCATGGGGTCTAGGCATGAAAGATCCGCTATTTGAATATGTCAGTCATTCGCACAGGCCCCACAAATCTCCTCCATAAATGTTCCTGATTGGTTTATAATAGGATCATCAGCGCCATCTAGTGGCTTAATGCAGTATTTTTCCTGACTGAGGTACTTCAAAAAAATGCTACATTGTTACCACTAGGTGCTGCTGTTGATTCTAGGGAAAAAAAAAACAACAAACTTATTGCAGTTTTTTTAGGGCTCATGTTGGCAGGTGGGCAGAAAGCTGCCACCCAGTACCCAACCACTACACTGGTATCCTCTAGCTTCCTTGTCTTGTGCTGAGCATCTGCCCCACTGCATAGTGAACGCAGGAGGTTAGCCACTTGGCATGGGTACCCTTCGGAGGAATGCTTTGCATTTTCTCTGTGAATTTCTGGTTGGATGAGGTCTAGGAGGCAGGACAGTGATGTCACAATATCCATACCCTCATCCAATCAGAGAACACTTTGCATTCATTGAAAAGATATAAAGAGTTCTCTGAATGGCACCTGTGCCCAGCCTCCTGTGTTTGGTAAGCAGCAGGGCAAGCCGCCCAGCATGGGGACCCCGAAAGCTAGTGGCCATCACTGTAGTAGCAGTGTCTACTACATTGATTTTAAGCTTCCACCGGTATGTCACATATATATATATATATATATATATATATATATATATATATATATATATATATATATATATATATATATATATATATATATATATATGTGCTCCCGACACAGTGACACTGATCATGTGACCACCGTGACAGCCAATCACGGTGGACAAGCCCCGCCTCCTGGAATGCCAAACCTCTTAAAGGGCCGGCGGGAGCTGACACAAAGGGATTAAACATACAGCAATGGCAGCAGTAAAAAAAAAATAAAAAATTTCAGTAAATTTTTTAAAAAATATTTAATTGGGAATGTCCAGGTAGTAATAGCAGACAAATCCTCCCATTTTGCATCCCCATTTAGAGAGTGTGCTGGCATTCACACAGCCTCCACAAATAATCCCAGTAATGTGCGTTTACTTCCTATGATCGCCAGCTCCATCTAGTGGCCATAATGCATTTAACTCCCGATTTGAGGCATTTCAGGAAAATACTGCATTATTGCCACTAGATGGAGCCGACAATCATAGGAAAATACACATGGGGGGATTACGTGTGACTGTTATATGAATCCTGAGACATTCGTGCAGCAATTTTTTATAAATAGACCCTTGAAATAGTTTATCAAACTTTTCCTAAATGTAGATCAGGAGACATGAGATATGGTAGTAGACATAGGACATCCCCAAACCGGGTCAGGTCATTATCTTACCAATTCCTCCAGCAAAGACGGAGGTCATGCAGTTGGTGTCGGTGGCGGTGCAGTTAGTCGGAGTCTTGCAGTTTGTGTTGGTGCTCTGGGCACTGCAGGTGTAACATTGTAGTGATAAAGCTGTAAAAGAAACGCCGTTTATTCGATGTTCAGATTGTATATTCTCAGCACCACCGTTCCAGATCACTCACATATATGCAAGGTTTTGGATACATGCTTATATATACACACAGGGAGGGGAAAAGGGATTTGACCCCCAGCTGATTTTCTACGTTTGCCCACTGACAAAGAAACGATCAGTCTATAATTCTAATGGTCGGTTTATTATAACAGAGAGACACGGAATAACAACTAAAATATCCAGAAAAAAACGCATTTCAAAAAAGTTATAAATTGATTTGCATTTTAATGAGTGAAATAAGTATTTGATCCCCTATCAATCAGCAAGATTTATGGCTCCCAGGTGTCCGCTATACAGGTAATGAGCTGAGATTAGGAGCACTCTTAAAGGGAGTGCTCCTAATCTCAGCTTGTTACCTATATAAAAGACACCTGTCCACTACACGGGAGAATCTGGTCAATGATCTCAAGGCAGCTGGGACCATAGTCACCAAGAAAACAATCGGTAACACACTACACCGCAAAGGACCGAAATCCTGCAGCGCCCGCAAGGTCCTCCTGCTCAAGAAATCACATGTACAGCCCGTCTGATGTTTTCTAATGAACATCTGAATGATTCAGAGGGGAACTGGGTGAAAGTGTTGTGGTCACATGAGAACAAAATCAAGCTCAACAAAGACATGCTGGTAGGTTGATTGGCCCCAGTGCCCTCCATTGAAAGGTGTCCGCAGCTGGCGTGATATCACCATAGCACATGCGCACACCGCAGGAGGCATTTTACGTCAGGAGATACCATTTGACGGGCAAAATTAAGCTATGCAAACAGCGGAGGGAGACCGCACATGTCCGATTGTGCCTCGCTGTTGCAGAGCGTGTTTTGTCTGTGTTGCACCCCTGCTCTTAAGCCCCATACACACGCTCGGATTATCCGAGGACCAGGTCCGTTGGATCATGTCCGTCGTACTTTGTCCGATGTTGGTTTTGCATACACACGGTCGGACAAAGTTGTCGGAAAATCCGATCATTCTGAACGTGGTGACGTTTGTTGCGTACGACGGGACTACGTAGAGGCTAGTAGCCAATAGCTTTGGTCTTGTAATGTGATCTGAGCATGCGTGGCACTTTGTCCGTCGGAATTCGCTACACACGATCGGATTTGGTGTGATCGGACTTTGTTGTCGAAAAATCTATCCAGCAGGAGATAGAACTTTGTCCGTCGGACAATCCGATGGAAACTGTCCGATGGTGCCTACACACGGTCGGAATTTCCGACAACATTGTCCGATAGGACAGAATCCATCGGAAAATCCGACCGTGTGTATGGGGCTTTAGGCCCCTTTCACACGAGGCGGACACCGCTTCCACAGGGCCCGCCTCTGTCCGCCGGCTCAGCGGGAGATCTCTCCGTTGATCTCCGCTGAACCGGCGGATGACAAGTCCCTCTCCGCTCACTGAGGGCTTGCGAGCGCCGCTGTTCTCTATGGAGAGATCGGATGAAAAGGGACAGCGTGATCGGACCGGGTCGGATGTCAGTGGAGATGTCTCCATAGACTAACATGGAGCGCCCGTTCAGATCCACCGTCAAAACTGACAGGCGGATCTGAACGGTCCGACCGTGTGAAAGGGGCCTTAAAGGGAGTGCTCCTAATCTCAGCTTGTTACCTATATAAAAAAGACACCTGTCCACTACACGGGAGAATCTGGTCAATGATCTCAAGGCAGCTGGGACCATAGTCACCAAGAAAACAATCGGTAACACTTAACCGCGAAGGACCGAAATCCTGCAGCGCCCGCAAGCTCCTCCTGCTCAAGAAAGCTCATGTCCAGACCTGTCTGATGTTTTCTAATGAACATCTGAATGATTCAGAGGGGAACTGGGTGAAAGTGTTGTGGTCACATGAGAACAAAATCAAGCTCAACAAAGACATGCTGGTAGGTTGATTGGCCCCAGTGCCCTCCATTGAAAGGTGTCCGCAGCTGGCGTGATATCACCATAGCACATGCGCACACCGCAGGAGGCATTTTACGCCAGGAGATACCATTTGACGGGCAAAATTAAGCTATGCAAACAGCGGAGGGAGACCGCACATGTCCGATTGTGCCTCGCTGTTGCAGAGCTTGTTTTGTCTGTGTTGCACCCCCGCTCTTAGACACGGGCAAAACCCGAACTTGAGCACACTGTAAACCCGCTCTGCCACAGCGAGACACAATCTGACAACTACGGTCTCCCTCCGCTGTTTGCAAAGCTTTCAATTCTGCTCGTCAAATGGTAATTCGGGTTCAAAAATGCCTCCTACGGTGTGCGCATGCTCTATGGTGATGCCACGCCAGCTGGTCGAGAAATCAGCTGGAGTGGCCTTCTGTACTGCGCATGCGTGGGCACTTTTCGACGGAGGGCACTATTCAATAGAACACTGGCCATGAATTGTGCAAATGTTTTTCCTGCAACCAAGGGTTGCAGGAAAGACATTTGCACGATTCCCCCCATCAAGAAAGTCAGTAGTTGTGCAGTTCGCATATGTAAACATCCCTTGTAATAGAAAAAAAGCATGACAGGTCCTCTTAGATATGAGATCTGGGATCAAAAAGAGCTCAGATCTCATATTTACACTAAAC
Organism: Lithobates sylvaticus; assembly: GCA_028564925.1. Lineage (NCBI taxonomy): Eukaryota > Metazoa > Chordata > Amphibia > Anura > Ranidae > Lithobates > Lithobates sylvaticus. The sequence goes on from CM053030.1 coordinate 526,838,840, forward strand.
ATTTTTAATTTTTTTTTTAAATGGCCCTTTAAAGAGGAAGTAAACCCTGATTGGTTTACTTCCTCTTTGTTTCCCTGCAAAGGTAAAGCATAATGGGCTACTACCCTGTTTCCCTGAAAATAAGACCTAGCGTGATTGTTGGTGATGGCTGCAATATAAGCCCTAACCCCCAAATAAGCCCTACCCTGTTTCCCGAAAATAAGCCCTACCCTGAAAATAAGACCTACAAGGACTTTAACTAGGGCTTATTTGGGGGGTAGAGCCTATATTGCAGCCATCACCGACAATCACGCTAGGTCTTATTTTCAGGGAAACAGGGTATGCATCGCATCTAGAGTTGCCACCTCATCCCCTTAAACCCGAACACATATGAATTACACAGGTTCTGAGGCTAATTAAATGCAGATAAGGCACCAAGTGAGTTTAATTACCACCTCAAATAGGCCACAGAACCTGTGTAATTCATATGTGTTCGGGTTTAAAGGGATGAGGTGGCAACCATAATCGCATCGCAGCGATGTCACCGCTGTCCCCTTGTGTACGGAGCCTCCATCTTCTTTCTGTGTATCGCGGTTCCGGCTTTATGACTAGCCGGAGCCGTGATGACGCCACTAGCGGCATATAGCCGTTAGCAGCAGCGTGCTTAGTGCGCCTGCACGCCACTGTCTGCGGCGCATGCGCCGTAGACAGCGGTGCCTGTCTTTTTGCAAATATCTTCTAAACCGTGTAGGTTTAGGAGATATTTCTTGGACCCACAGGTAAGTCTTAATCTAGGCTTACCTGTAGGTCAAAGTGGTCTGTGAGGGTTTACAACCACTTTAAGAGCTATGGGCAGAAGTGAGGTTTTGACATCGCTTCCGCCCTGCAATGATAAGGAGATGGGTGGGGGCCATCTTCCCCTCACTGGTCTCCATGCCAAGCAAGGGTGAAGATCCAATCGCCTCCGCCTCTGCCGAAGGCCCCGGTAAGCGGCGGAGGGCACTGGAGCATGGTGGGAGGGGGGGCCCTCTCCTGCCGCCGATAAAAGTGATTGTGCGGAAAATCCGCTGCAGAGACCACTTTTATCTGAAAGCGGACCGCCCGCTGAAGAAGAGGATACCAGGGTTATGGTAGCTAGCTGCTGCCATAACAACGCTATTCCTCTTCAAAGTAAGGACATATATCGGCGTGCGGCGGTCCAGAAAAGGTTAAAAAAATAAAAACGGCGGGAAGGAGGAGGAGGTTCCTGCGCTACTTTGGGGCGACTTCATCACAACTTGCATTGACTTCTGTTAGAGAAGACATATCCAAGCCGCGAAGAAGTTGCACAGGGATGACGGCTTCAAAGCGGCACTGGTATGAACCGACACTCGATTTGCAGAGATGTGTACTTTCCACACGATGGATACTTTGTACTTCAATTCCTTTCCCAGCTCAGTAAATGTATCGTTATGTTTCAGTTGTATTTGTATCTTTTACGTTTTTATTTGTAAATCTTTTTGTTGCAAAACCTTGTTCTTTTTTTTTTTATATAATATATGACATATTCTGAGGCTGGGTTCACACCATTGATCCCCCGCATCCAATTCACAATAGCAGGAGATTTTGACCGGTGTTCTGCCGAAAAGTGTCCCCCCCATCGGATAGTGTCCGCAACGGGGCGGACACTATCCGATGGGGGGGGAACCCTTTTAGGCAGAACACCGGTCAAAATCTCCTGCTATTGTGAATTGGATGTGGGGGGATCAATGGTGTGAACCCACGCAGCGCTTGCGCAGTACAAGGAGACGCCAAAAGTCTCCGAAGATGAACAGCGTCTGCGCACTTAATAGTAACTTCTGCCCTGAGGCCAGGTTCAAGCCCCACCATCCAAGTGGACATACGGTAGATGATGTAAAACAGCACTTTGTAACAGGACCCCTCGCCACGCTTCGGGCACGGCCTCGCTTCGCTCTGCAAATTTTTATTCTAACTCTATGTCCACTTGGATGGTGGGGCTTGAACCTGGACTTCATCTTCGGAGACTTTCAGCGTCTCCTTGTCCTCCGTACTGCGCAAGCGCAGTACAGGGCGGACACTATCCAACGGGGGACAGTATTCCACAGGACACCGGCTCTATGGAGCAGGTTCACGTATCTCTGCAGCGGGACCGGTGCGTTTTGCAGAAAAACCTGTGCGTCTTTTGGTCCATTTCAGGTGCAAATTCAGCCCAAAGTTCGGGCTGAAATCAGACCTAAAGCGGTGAACCGGCACGCACCGCACCCCCCGCTGTGAGACGGATCCGTCTTAGGTATGAACCCAGCCTTAAGCCTCGTGCACCCGATCGGATTTTCGGCAGGGGATTGTATGATGCCTAAAATCCGACCGCTAGTACGCTCCATCAGACAAATGTTGTCCAACTTTCGGCCAACAAATGTTGTCCAACTTTCGGCCAACAAATGTTGGATAATTTTCAGCTTAAATTTTTCTGTTGTCAGATTTTCCTATCATCCGTACACAAGTCCATCACACAAAAGTTCAAAGTACAAACACGCATGCTCGGAATCAATGCTCACCAAACACGACATTAGCAGAAGGTGCCCAAAGGGTGGCGCTCAAGAGCTGAAATTCCACGCAGTACGTCACTACATTCGTGTTTGTACTTTCGTGTTTGTTGGCCGACAATTGTGTGCTAGACAAAATCCAGGCACGCGCCCTTCGGACAAAAGGCTAACGCTCTGTCTGCCAAAAATCTGACCGTGTGAACGAGGCTTTAGACCCCTTTTACACTGGGGCGTTATACAGGCGCTTTAGCTTTAAAAAATAAAATAAAAAGCACCTGTAAAGCGCATTAAAGAAGACGCAACTGCAATCCCAATGTGAAAGCCAGAGTGCTTTCACACCGAGGCGCTGCGCTGGCAGGGCATCAAAAAAAGTCCTGCAAGCAGCTTCTTTGCAGCCGTGAATACACGGCTCTTAAAGCGCCCCTTCCCATTGAAATCAATGGGAAGCGCCTAAAAAAGCGATTTTGGCAGCGGTGCTTTGTGGGCGCTTTTAACCCTTTATTTGACCACTAGCAAGGGTTAAAAGCGCCCCACTAGCACTCAAAAAACACTGGTAAAGCGCCGCTAGTTTGAGCGTCGCTTTACGAGCGTTTTTCAGGTGCTGGCAGTGTGAAAGGGCTCTTAAAGCACTTGGGTTTTCACATTGGGGATTGCAGATGAGGCTTCTTTCAAGCGCTTTTTTTTAACACTAAAACGCCTGAAAAACGCTGCAGTGTGAAAGTAGTCTAATGCCGCGTACACGCAGTCGGAATTTTGGATGGGCATACACACGGTCCGAAAATCCGATGAAATACCTCTGCCAAACTCAACTCATTTTACCCATCAACATCTCCACTCTGTTTCAGGGGCTGCCCTACACATGGGACACTATTACATATGATTTGGGGATTGCCCCCCACCTTAAAAACATCTGGCACAATGCCAATCTCATGATTGATCGAATCTCAGGTAGAAAGATCCCACTAACACCCCAAATGTGCCTTTTATTCTCCCCCATACAAGATATACCAATAGCCAGTTCTAGACTAATCCACACCCTATTTAGCTCTATCCATTGGACCATCGCTTTCAACTGGCGTTCACCCAACATACCACCATGGCCTCAGGTTCTCAACCGTATGGCAAACATCAGAAAGAATACACCACACGTTATAGGACACCATGCATATATACCAAAAAAAAAAATGGACTCTATGGGACTCCTCACTACTGGTGTAATGTTCAATGTTATTTTACTTAAAGCGGTTCTGCACTCTTTTTTTTTTTTTTTGGGCTATATGCCAAGGGCATATAGCTCAATTGGGGGACTTACCTGTTCCATCTTCCATCTCGATCGCCGCCGGTTTTCATCTTCATCTTCTTCTTGTCTGCTGGGGTCCATCTTGCCTGTGGGCATGTGAAACCCCACAGGCACTTTAGATGGCCCAGCATGCACCGCCGTTACTCGCGCGTGCGCAGTAACGGCACATCTGCCGACATCTCACGAGATTTCGGAAGATGTGTCGGAAGATGCCCGCACTGACTCCTGGGATCAATGACACCAGCTCCCAGGAGACAGTGCGGCGTGACGACGATCGACGCAGAGACCCCGCCCGCTGCCGAAGAGAGAGAAGACTGGAAGTCATCAATTACAAGGTAAGTAAAAAAAAAAAAAAAAAAAAAACATTTAATTTAGTACTCTTTGCCTGATTTGGAAGGCAAAGAGATTTACTAAATGAAATGGGTGCCGAACCGCTTTAAGCACATCCATGGATCCATCCCCGCAAATGTTACTTAAAGCGCAAGTAAACCCATCGATTTAACAGTTAAAAAAAAAAAAGGCATGCCGGGAATGCTAACTGCACATTGGCTGTGCTCTCAACCAAACAGTCAAACCATCCAATGGCTGGTGTCATAACGGATCACATGTGCAGCACTGTGGCAGTTGAAGATGGCAGCTTCCTTGGCTGAAAACGATAGGGGGGGTTTTCTTCCACTTTAAGGCCCATACACACGATCGGACTTTTTGACAACCAACATGCAAATTAGCTGTTTTGGACCAACATCCGACCGTGTGTACGCTCCATCGGACCAACTTTTTCCAGGTTTCATCGGACTTTTGTTGGCTGTGCGAACGGACCAACTTTCTGCCAACAAAAGTCCGATGGACCAAAAGCCTCATACACACGATCGGACCGTGGACCAACTTTCCCGTGGATTTTTGTCCAAAGGGCGTTGGCCCCAAGTTGGTATTGCATACACACGGCAGGACTTTTTCAGCCAACTTTCACCAAATCCCTTGGTTTTTCTGCTCTTTACCGCCACCTTTGGTCAACTTCTGTATTGTTGTCTGATCTTTTGCATTGGTTCTGCATTGGTTTGTACAAAAGTCCGTTGGTTTTGTGTACACACAGTCGGACTTTGGTCCATCAGACTTTTGTTGGCAGAAAGTTGGTCCGTTCGCACAGCCAACAAAAGTCCGATGAAACCTGGAAAAAGTTGGTCCGATGGAGCGTACACACGCTCGGATGTTGGTCCAAACCAGCTAATTTGCATGTTGGTTGTCAAAAAGTCCGATCGTGTGTATGAGCCTAAAGTCCGACCGTGTGTACACAAAACCAACGGACTTTTGTACAAACCAATGCAGAACCAATGCAAAAGATCAGACAACAATACAGAAGTTGACCAAAGGTGGCGGTAAAGAGCAGAAAAACCAAGTGATTTGGTGAAAGTTGGCTGAAAAAGTCCTGCCGTGTGTATGCAATACCGACTTGGGGCCAACGCCCTTTGGACAAAAATCCACGGGAAAGCTGATCCACGGTCCGATCGTGTGTATGAGGCTATAGACTTATAATCAAATGTGCGTATCCTGTCGTATGATTTGTCTTTTCTCAGTTATAATGTATTATCTAAATGAATCCGTCACTTGTACATTTTCCATTTACCTTGTAAACAAAAAAGAAAATCCGATGAAAAGCTCCCAGCTGACTGTTTCCATCGGAAATTTCCGACCGTGTGTACGCCCATCAGTCTTTTTCTGTCGGAAATTTCCAACGGACTTTGGATTGAGAACCTGTTCTTAATTTTTCCGACGAAAAAAATGATTTTTCGATCGTGTGTATGCAATTCCGACACGCAAAATTCCGACGCATGCTCGGAAACAGTTCGACGCATGCTCGGAAGCATTAAACTTCCCTTTTATAGTGCCGTCGAACGCGTTGTATGCCGCGGTGTTATTGACCGTCGGAATTTGGTGTGACCGTGTGTAGGCAAGACAGTTTGAGCGAAATTTCCGACGGGGAAAACCATCAGAGCTTTTTCCGACGAGTATTCCGACCGCGTCCTATCCCAGAGATCCCATAATGATAATATTTTCTGGACTTACCTGAACCGACGCAGAGTGCGAAGAAGACCAGTAGACTTTTGGTGGACGCCATTGTGAGTGAGAGATGAGTGTGTCCTCCTGGCTGCCCCGTCCTCTTATATACCAATGTCTGTGTATGGTTGGTGGGGTGGTGGGGAATGGGGGGTGGGGCAGTTTCCATGAAAACTAAGGATGGTCACTCCTTGTTCCCTGAAATCCACAGGACACCTGGAGACGGCAGACCTGTAATTTGGAGTCATTGTCCTGGCCAGTATGGAAGGGCGGACAGCGAGTTGTCATAGAAACCGTCACCAAAATCAGGATGACATCAGACCAGCTTATCAGTGAAATTGTACGTCAGTTGGTTTTAGGTGACACCAATACATTTTGTAAAAAAAAAACAAAAAAAAACATTTGTTTTTGATAAGTTCATTCAATTTTCTTGAGGTTAATGGGAACAAATGGGGGGACCGCTTTTGACCAAAGCGCCAAGAAAAATGGAAATTAGACATGTGCAATTCGTTTCGTTTTAATTCGTTTTCCGTTAAAATTATAATTAAATGATTCGCAAAAAATTCTAACGAATAACCAACTATCGAAACGAACGAATATGAAAAACAACGAAAATCCGAAATAACCAAATTAGAAACAACGAAACTACGAAAGAAGAAAATCCGAAAAACGAAAACAGGAACAACGATAATCAAAATGAACGAAAAAATTCGTACATTCGTAACTTATTTTTTGGTTTGTTGATTCGTAATTTTCAGTGTCTCTTACAATGGCGCTGCTTAACGTGCTTTGAATGGATTGAACGAAAAAATTCGTACATTCGTAACTTTTTTTTTTGTTGTTGAATTGGTAATTTTCCGTGTCTCTTACAATGGCGCTGCTTAACGTGCTTCGAATGGATTGAACGAAAAAATTCGTACATTCGTAACTTTTTTTTTGTTTGTTGATTCGTAATTTTCCGTGTCTCTTACAATGGCGCTGCTTAACGTGCTTCGAATGGATTGAACGAAAAAATGTGTACATTCGTAACTTTTTTTTTTGTTTGTTGATTCGTAATTTTCCGTGTCTCTTACAATGGCGCTGCTTAACGCGCTTCGAATGGATTGAACGAAAAAATTTGTACATTCGTAACTTATTTTTTTGTTTGTTGATTCGTAATTTTCCGTGTCTCTTACAATGGCGCTGCTTAACGTGCTTCGAATGGATTGAACGAAATAATTCGTACATTCGTAACTTTTTTTTTGTTTGTTGATTCGTAATTTTCCGTGTCTCTTACAATGGCGCTGCTTAACGTGCTTCGAATGGATTGAACGAAAAAATTCGTACATTCGTAACTTTTTTTTTGTTGATTTATAATTTTCCGTGTCTCTTACAATGTAATAATAGCATACACATTACATAACATTATGAATTATGCTCCGATTACGAATCTACGAAAACAATGTTACGAAAGTACGAATAAATCAATCTTACGAAAGTACGAATGTAACTAAATCTACGAAAATACGAATGCGTCCGAATACAAAATACAACGAAAATACGAAAATACGAATTTCAAATAAACGAAAAATTAGACTAACGGAAAAACGAATCAACGAAAAAATAACTCGACGAAAATACGAACACCGACGACTTACGAATTTACGAATCGTTACGAATCAACGGAAAGAAACAGAAACGAAACTAAACTAAACAAATTTTTCTATTGTGCACATGTCTAGCCGGGACTGGTCGAATTTCGATTCATCTATGGCCGTTACCAATAAGCAGAGGTCAATCTAATGAGCGACTTTTGTTGAATGGGACTGCTGGGAAAATTTTGGCAGCTGCAGCCAATTAATTTTTGATGAATAGGTGAACTTACCCTTTAAAGGGGTTGTAAAGGTAAAAAATGTTTCACCTTAATGCCGACAATGCCGCCGCCCCCCCCCCCCCCCCCCGGCCCCCCCCCCCCCCCCCCCGTTTTACTTACCTGACCCCTCGAAAATCCTGCGCTCGCCCCCGACATCCTCTTCGCCGCTCAGCCTGGCCGTTGATTGGTTTCAGTGGATGGATTGAAAGCAGCGCAGCCATTGGCTCGCGCTGCTGTCAATCACATCCAAAGACGCGGCGCGCCGGGGGGAGGGCGGGGCCGAGTGATACAGTGAGCGTCTATGGCCGCTGGCTGTATCACGGGAGCGCACCCACAAGTACTTCACACCATGCGGGGAGCTCGCATGAAGGTGAGAAGACCTTGTGGGGGAGGAGCCGAGACAGCCGCCGAGGGACCCCAGAAGACCAGGTTCGGGGCCACTCTGTGCAAAATGAGCTGCACAGTGGAGGTAAGTCTAGCATGTTTGTTATTTTAAAAAAAATAATAATTACCGTATTTATCGGCGTATAACACGCACCCCAAGTTTAGGAGGGAATTTTAAGGAAAAAAAGTTTTAGGAGGGAAGTTTAGGGGAAAAAAAAACTTACATTTAAGCGTCATTTGCAGCTTGCCCAGCGTCATTTGTAGCTTGCCCAGCGTCATTTGTAGCTTGCCCAGCGTCATTTGTAGCTTGCCCAGTGTCATTTGCAGCTTGCCCAGCGTCATTTGTAGCTTGCCCAGCGTCATTTGTAGCTTGCCCAGTGTCATTTGCAGCTTGCCCAGCATCATTTGTAGCTTGCCCAGCGTCATTTGTAGCTTGCCCAGTGTCATTTGCAGCCTTGCCCAGCGTCATTTGTAGCTTGCCCAGCGTCATTTGTAGCTTGCCCAGCGTCATTTGCAGCCTTGCCCAGCGTCATTTGTAGCTTGCCCAGCGTCATTTGTAGCTTGCCCAGCGTCATTTGCAGCTTGCCCAGCGTCATTTGTAGCTTGCCCAGTGTCATTTGCAGCTTGCCCAGCGTCATTTGTAGCTTGCCCAGCGTCATTTGTAGCTTGCCCAGTGTCATTTGCAGCTTGCCCAGCATCATTTGTAGCTTGCCCAGCGTCATTTGTAGCTTGCCCAGTGTCATTTGCAGCCTTGCCCAGCGTCATTTGTAGCTTGCCCAGCGTCATTTGTAGCTTGCCCAGCGTCATTTGCAGCTTGCCCAGCGTCATTTGTAGCTTGCCCAGTGTCATTTGTAGCTTGCCCAGCGTCATTTGCAGCTTGCCCAGTGTCATTTGCAGCTTGCCCAGCGTCATTTTTAGCTTGCCCAGCGTCATTTGCAGTTTGCCAGCGTCATTTGCAGCCCTGCCGACGTTTAAATTTCCCGCCGCCGAGACAGACCGCGCATGCACCGCCGAAAAAGGCCGAAGCGCAGCCGAAAAAGACCGAGCCGACTGCTCGGCTCCGCTCGGAGTCCCACCTCCCTGCTGTTTCGGGAGCGAGCGCAGGGAGGCGGGACTACGAGCGGAGCTGAACAGTCGGCTCGGTCTTTTTCGGCCACGCTTCGGCCTTTTTCGGCCGCGGTTCGGCCTTTTTCAGCCGCGGTTCGGTCTTTTTCGGCGGCGGTCGTTATTTTTCGGCGTCGCAACCAATTTTTGTCATTTTTTTGGGGGGTATCGGCGTATAACACGCACCCACGTCTTTCCCCCGATTTTAAGGGGGGAAAAGTGCGTGTTATACGCCGATAAATACGGTATCTTTAGTGTTCCCTTAAGGTTGGGTTTACACTATTATGAATTGGAGGAGGAACATGCCAGGAGATTGTGACCGGCACTCAATGGAACCGATCCACACATCTTCGGAGCAGCTCCGGTGAGAATTGCACGGGAGTTCTGTGTGTCTTCTGGTCCGTTTCAGGTCCGAATCCAGCCCAAAATTCAGACGGAAAACAGACCTGAAATAGTAAACCGGGATGTTGTTTTTCAGGGGTTGGGCTCGGCCCCTTAGTTCCAGTGAAGGGCCGCCAGTTTGAGACCCCTGGAGGAATAATTCAAGTACACTACATTACCAAAAGTATTGGGACACCTGCCTTTACACGCACATGAACTTTAATGGCATCCCAGTCTTAGTCCGTAGGGTTCAATATTGAGTTGGCCCTTTGGAGCTATAACAGCTTCAACTCTTCTGGGAAGGCCGTCCACAAGGTTTAGGAGGATGTCTATGGGAATGTTTGACCATTCTTCCAGAAACGCAATTGTGAGGTCAGGCACTGATGGTGGACAAAAAGGCCTCAGCTTTAATTCATCCCAAAGGTGTTCTATCAGGTTGAGGTCAGGACTCTGTGCAGGCCAGTCAAGTTCCTCCACCCCAAACTCACTCATCCATGTCTTTATGGACCTTGCTTTGTGCACTGGTGGGCAGTCATGTTGGAACAGGAAGAGGACATCCCCAAACTGTTCCCACAAAGTTGGGAGCATAAAATTGTCCAAAATGTCTTGGTATGCTGACGCCTTAAGAGTTCCCTTCACTGGAACTAAGGGGCCAAGCCCAACCCCTGTGCAGGCCAGTCAAGTTCCTCCACCCCAAACTCGCTCATCCATGTCTTTATGGACCTTGCTTTGTGCACTGGTCCAAAGCATTTGGTGGAGGGGGGGATTATGGTGTGGGGTTGTTTTTTGGGGGTTGGGCTTGGCCCCTTAGTTCCAGTGTCTTAAGGCATCAGCATACCAAGAAAATTTTGGCCAATTTTATGCTCTCAACTTTGTGGGAACAGTTTGGGGATGACCCCTTCCTGTTCCAACATGACTGCTCACCAGAGCACAAAGCAAGGTCCATAAAGACATGGATGAGCAAGTTTGAGGTGGAGGAGATTGCCTGGCCTGCACAGAGTCCTGACCTCAACCCGATAGAACACCTTTGGGAGGAATTAGAGCGGAGTCTGTGAGCCAGGCCTTCTCGCCCAACATCAGTACCTGACCTCACAAATGCACTTCTGGAAGAATGGTCAAACATTCCCATAGACACCCTCCTAAACCTTGTGGACGGCCTTCCCAGAAGAGTTGAAGCGGTTTTAGCTGCAAAGGGTGGGCCAACTCAATATTGAACCCTACGGACTAATGCCCCGTACACACGGTCGGAAATTCCGACGGGAAAAGTCCGATCGGATTATGTTGTCGGAAAATCTGATCATGTGTGGTCTCTAGCGGACTTTTTCCGTCCGAATTTCCGATGGGAAAAATTTGAGCGCAGGACCTTAAATTTTCCGACAACAAAATCCGATCAGACTTTTTCCGATTGTGTGTATAGAATTCCCACGCATAAAGTGGCACGCATGCTTTGGGGACGAAAGCTATTGGCTCCTGGCCTCTATGTAGTCCCGTCGTACGTGTTGTACGTCTCTTCGTTCAGAGCGATCGGGTTTTCCGACAACTTTGTCCGACCGTGTGTATGCAACACAAGTTTCGGACAAAATCCGTCGGAAAAAATCTGACGGATTTTGTGGTCGGGATGTCAGACCGTGTGTACGGGGTATAAGACTGGGATGCCTTTAAAGTTCATGTGTAAAGGCAGCCGTCCCAATACTTTTGGCAATATAGTGTATAGTTATTGTGAATTCGTTGACATTCGTTACAATTGTGAGTCCGATGACCGAATTTTAATTCATAATGAAACGAATTGCACGTGTCTAAAATTTACATCAATCCCTACCCTTAACCACTTCCTGCCCGCCATATACCCTGTTTCCCCGAAAATAAGACCTAGCGTGATTGTCGGTGATGGCTGCAATATAAGCCCTACCCCCCAAATAAGCCCTACCCTGTTTCCCCCGAAAATAAGCCCTACCCTGAAAATAAGACCTACAAGGGCTTTAACTAGGGCTTATTTGGGGGGTGGGTGGGGCTTATATTGCAGCCATCACCGACAATCACACTAGGTCTTATTTTCGGGGAAACAGGGTAGCAATATGAGTGGTTTAGTTATCCTGACCGGATGTCAAATGACGTGATCAGGCTAACAAGCCGGCGCGCATCGCGGCGTTCGGTGGTGCGGCATGTCAGCCTGACACACCGCAACTCCGATTTAGTCAGACGCAAGTAGAGCAGAGCCAATCAGCTCCTCTGACAGGGGGGTCTGTGCTGATTATCAGCGCAGCCCCCCCCCAGGATGCCCACCCAGGACCACCAGGGATGCTCACCACTTGTGACCACTAGGTATGCCACCCATGACCACCACAGATTCCAATCAGTGCCCATCACTAATGCCTGCCAGTGCCTCCTTATCAGTGATGCCCATCAGTGCTATCTATCAGTGTACATCAGTGCCACCCATCAATGCGTCCCATCAGTGCCACCTTTCAGTGCCCATCAGTGCTGCCTTTCAGTGCCCATCAGTGCTGCATATCAGTGCCGCCTATCAGTGCCCATCAGTGACACATATTAGTGCCCATCATCAGTGCCACCTCATTGGTGCCTATCAGTGCCACCTTATCAGTGCCCACCAGGGATGCTCACCACTTGTGACCACTAGGTATGCCACCCATGACTACCAGAGATTCCAATCAGTGCCCATCACTAATGCCTGCCAGTGCCTCCTTATCAGTGATGCCCATCAGTGCTATCTATCAGTGTACATCAGTGCCACCCATCAATGCGGCCCATCAGTGCCACCTTTCAGTGCCCATCAGTGCTGCATACCAGTGCCGCCTATCAGTGCCCATCAGTGCCACATAGTGCCCATCATCAGTGCCACCTCATCGGTGCCTATCAGTGCCACCTTATCAGTGCCCGTCAGTGCCACCTCATCAGTGCCCATCAGTGAAGGAGAAAACATACTTATTTACAAAGTTTTGTAACAGAAATGAAGAGAAACTTTTTTCTTCCTTTTTTTATTTGTTTTTTATTTGTTTAGCAGAAAATAAAAACCCCAGAAGTGATCAAATACCACCAAAAGAAAGCTCTATTTGTAAGAACAAAATGATAAAAAAAAAATTAGTTTGGGTACAGCGTAGTATGACCACGCAATTGTCATTTAAAAAGCGACAGCGCTGAAAGCTGAAAACTGGCCTGGGCAGGAAGGGGGGAAAGTGCCCGGTACTGAAGTGGTTGAGGAGCTTACAATCTAATGCGGCGTACACACGGTCGGAATTTCCGATGGAAACAGTCCGATGGGAGCTCTTCATCGGATTTTCCGACCGTGTGTATGCCCAGTGGTCTTTTTCTGTCGGAATTTCCAACGGACTTTGGATTGAGAACCTGTTCTCAATTTTTCAGACGGAAAACCTTTCTATCGGATTTTCCGATCGTGTTTGCAATTCCGACACGCAAAATTCCGACGCATGCTCGGAAACAATTCGACGCATGCTCGGAAACATTAAACTTCCCTTTTATAGTGCCGTCGAACGTGTTTTATGCCGCTGTGTTACTGGCCGTCGGAATTTGGTGTGATCGTGTGTAGTCAACACAGCTTGAGCGGAATTCCATCGGAATTCCGTCGGAAAAACCGTCAGAGTTTTTTCCGACGAGAATTCTGATCGTGTGTACGCGGCATAAGGGTCTCACATATGAGGGGCCAATTTAGACAGGAGCCAGTTCCCCTACCAGAATGTATTTGGAGCTTTGAAGGAAACCCACACAAGCACAAGTAGAAAATACAAACTCCATGCAGGTAGTGTCCTGCTTTGGATACAAGCTGAGGACCCCAGTGCTGCAGAGCAGAAGGGCTAACCACCAAGCCATTTTGCCTTTACATCAATATGTGGGTTTCTGGTATATGGAAAGTACATTCATATCTGGAAATGTATCCAGCAGATCTTTTCAATGAAAGTAAACAGCGTGTTCATCTGTTCTGTGGTGCTCTTTGACCCAAAGATAAGTCAGATGCAGCCTCATGGAGCCGACGCTTGTGTCTGGGAGATGGCGGCGCCTCTAGGAGTTGGGAAAAGCTCTGTAAAAACTGTTGGAGAAATCAAATGAGTTTGTTTAGACTGAAGACACACAATGACACAATGCAGCCTGGAGCTCCATCGACGCCCAGGGAGGGACACTTGGGGTCTCCAAAAACAGGTTCTACCAGGGGAGTGACTGTGGTAGCCACAACTAACAGTAACTCAGCTATTCTTCCAACACAACTACCTGCCATGTCTGGGTTATCAGATGACCCCCAAGCCGTATCCGCCTCCAAAATAAAAAACACTGTTATCTGGAAGAGTAATGTACATGTTGCTAAGCCAAGCCTGGTCACTACAAATACAAATAATATATGGACATAAAAGTCCATGGACAAAGTCAACTCTAGTGTGGAGGACAAACACATGATAACATGACATTCCAACGTGGCGTAAAGTATAATGGGCACATCTCTAGCTAGTTATCATTTATTCTATCTATTAGGCCTGATTCACACCTATGTAAGGTGCAGTTTGCATATTCCAGGTGAATTTTGCATTTTTCAATTACCGTATATACTCGAGTATAGGCCGACCCGAATATAAGCCGAGGCACCTAATTTTACCACAAACAACTGGGAAAACTTATTGACTCGAGTATAAGCCTAGGGTGAGAAATGCGCAGCTACTGTAAGTGGAAAAGAGGGTCAACAATGGCCATTTGCAGCCTCACTGTGCCCATGCAGATGGACACAGTTGACCGATTTGGGGCCCTGTATCTCAGGGTCACTTAGTGCTAGGAACCCCATCTTTAGATATGTTGTAGTGCTAATTCCACTGGGTTGGAATACAACATTTGGGGTTCCTAGCACCAAGTGTCCCCGAGATATGGGGCCCCAAATTCGGGTCAGAAAATCTCAAGCACTTTTCTGCAGCAGAGAATGTAATTTTCTGAACCGATTTTGGGGCCCTGTATCTCGGGGCCACTTAGTGCTAGGAACCCCATCTTTGGATATGTTGTAGTGCTAGTTCAACTGGGTTTGAATGCCACATTTGGGGTTCCTAGCTCCAAGTGGTCCCCGAGATATGGGGCCCCAAATTTGGGTCAGAAAATGTCAAGCACTTTTCTGCAGCAGAGAATGACATTTTCTGAACCGACTTTGGGGCCCCGTATCTCGGGGCCACTTAGTGCTAGGAACCCCATTGGATATGTTATAGTGCTAGGTCCACTGGGTTGGCACACCAAATATGGGACTCCTAGACCCAAGTGGCCCCGAGATACGGGGCCCCAAAGTCGGGTCGGAAATTTTTTTTTTTGCTGCAGAAAAGTGCTTGACTCGAGTATAAGCCGAGGGGGGCACTTTCAGCACAAAAAAAATGTGCTGAAAAACTCGGCTTATACTCGAGTATATATGGTACACGTTTTTGATCCCTTGAAGTCTATGGAACCAAAAACCAGAAAAAAAGTCCATAAAATGCACAGATGTGAACGTGATCCATAGGAAACCATGTTACATGGACTGTAGTAGACATGTGCACAACAAAGAAAATAGTTTTGTTTCGTTTTGTTCATTTACATTTCCGTTGATTCGTGGCGATTTGTAATTTCGTAAGATGCGAGTTTTCATATTTGGACTCGTTCGTATTTTCGTGACAGATATATTTTCTTTGATGCCAAATGACTCGTAATTCTGTTTTTCAAATTTTCTTTGATTCGAAAATTCAGAATTTTGTTCGATAATTTTCGTTGATTCGGTACACTACTCGTAATTTAGTACCGTATTTATCGGCGTATAACACGCACCGGCGTATAACACGCACCCCAAGTTTAGGAGGGCATTTTAAGGAAAAAAAGTTTTTTTAGGAGGGAAGTTTAGGGAAAAAAAAAAACTTACATTTAAGCGTCATTTGCAGCTTGCCCAGCGTCATTGCAGCCTTGCCCAGCGTCATTGCAGCCTTGCCCAGCGTCATTGCAGCTTGCCCAGCATCATTGCAGCCTTGCCCAGCATCATTGCAGCCTTGCCCAGCGTCATTGCAGCCTTGCCCAGCGTCATTGCAGCTTGCTCAGCGTCATTTGCAGCTTTGCCCAGCGTCATTGCAGCCTTGCTCAGCGTCATTGCAGCCTTGCCCAGCATCATTGCAGCCTTGCCCAGCGTCATTGCAGCCTTGCCCAGCGTCATTTGCAGCCTTGCCCAGCATCATTGCCGCTTGCCCAGCATCATTGCAGCCTTGCCCAGCGTCATTGCAGCCTTGCCCAGTGTCATTTGCAGCCTTGCCCAGCGTCATTGCAGCTTGCCCAGTGTCATTGTAGCTTGCCCAGCGTCATTGCAGCTTGCCCAGTGTCATTGCAGCTTGCCCAGCGTCATTTGCAGCCTTGCCCAGTGTCATTGTAGCTTGCCCAGTGTCATTGTACCTTGCCCAGCATCATTGTACCTTGCCCAGTGTCATTGTACCTTGCCCAATGTCATTGTACCTTGCCCAGCGTCATTGCAGCCTTGCCCAGTGTCATTGCAGCCTTGCCCAGTGTCATTGTACCTTGCCCAGCGTCATTGCAGCTTGCCCAGCGTCATTGCAGCTTGCCCAGTTTCTTTGTAACTTGTCAGCGTCATTTAAAGTCCGGTCCGGGTTTAAATTTCCCGCCGCCGAGACTCTCTGTCGCGTGCACCGCCGAAAAAGACCGAAGGCGGGCGAAAAAGACCGAAGCGCCCCCGGAAAAGGCCGAGCCGACTGTTCAGCTCCACTCACGGTCCCGCCTCCCTGCTGTTTCCGGAGCGAGTGCAGGGAGGCGGGACTACGAGTGGAGCCGAACAGTCTGCTCGGTCTATTCCGGCGCCGCTTCGGGTTTTTTCGGACGCGATTCTGTCTTTTTCAGCAGCGCTCGCTATTTTTTGGCGGCGCTTGCTATTTTTGTCACTTTTTTTGGGGGTATCGGCGTATAACACGCACCCACGACTTTCCCCCGATTTTAAGGGGGAAAAGGTGCGTGTTATACGCCGATAAATACGGTAATTGTTACTTTTGTGAGATTGCCGTCTCCGTTGATTCGTACTTTTGTAGGAAAAATAAAGAATCCTATGCTTGCTTTTCTAATAAGTCCTGTACTTACTCCAGTCCACTCCCTCAGTCACGAGAGACATCACTCACTGATACACTGCCCATTCAAAAGAACGATTCGAGAACACGAAATTACGAACATACATATTAACCACTTCCATACCGGGCCTATTCTGGCACTTCTCTCCTTCATGTAAAAATCATATTTTTTTTTTGCTAGAAAATTACTCAGAACCCCCAAACATTATACATGTTTTTTTAGCAGACACCCTAGGGAATAAAATGGCGGTCATTGCAACTTTTTATCTCACACAGTATTTGCGCAATCATTTTTCAAACGCCTTTTTTTTGGATTAAAAAATAAAAAAACAGTAAAGTTAGCCCAATTTTTTTATATAATGTGAAAGATGATGTTACGCCGAGTAAATAGATACCTAACATGTCACGCTTTAAAATTGCACACAATCATGGAATGGCGCCAAACTTCGGTACTTAAAAATCTCCATAGGCGACGCTTTAATTTTTTTTACAGGTTAACAGTTTAGAGTTACAGAGGAGGTCTAGTGCTAGAATTGTTGCACGCGCTCTAACGCACGCGGCGATACCTCACATGTGTGGTTACATATGTGGGCGGGACTTACGTGTGCGTTCGCTTCTGAGCGCGAGTAACCGGGGACAGGGGCGTTTTACATTTTATTTTTTTATTTATTTATTTTTTTTTTTATTTTACTTCATTTTTTTTAATTTTTACACTTTAAAAAAAAAAAAAATTTGATCACTTTTATTCCTATTACAAGGAATGTAAACATCCCTTGTAATAGGAATCTATGTGACAGGTCCTCTTTATGGAGAGATGTGGGGTCAATAAGACCCCACATCTCTCCTCCAGGCTGGAAAGCATGAGATTCACCGATCTCATGCTGACAGCCGTGATCGCGGCTTTGTTTATTTCCGGGTACGGGGCGTGACGTCATAACGTCGCGCCCGGGCCTCCGACGGTCATAGAGATGACTGGTGACCATCTGGTCACCGGAAATCTCTATGCTCGTCATCCGACGGCAGGCAATTCTTTCTCTGAGTCCCCAATGGCACGGGAGAGCCTGGAGAAGCACCGTATGGCGGCGAGAGAGGGGGGCGTCCCTTCCCGTCGCCTGTAAGAACGATCAAGCGGCGGAACCGCCGCTATGATCATTCTTATGGTGCACATAATTGCCGGCTGCAAACAAGGATATCTGAATGATACCTATAGCTGCAGGCATCATTCAGATATTGATAGTAAAATTGATTCAGCGCTAAAAATAAAATAAAAACACACAGTAAGAATATCACATCTAATAAAACCCAGTAAAGGATCAATAATTGGTAAAAATAAATATAAGCACGTAATAAACACCACAAATAAACTGGTTAATAAAGAAGGTGGTCTGTGAGTCTAATATAACTAAAAAAGTCCGATGTCCGAAATTACGTGTTTATTACGTGCTTATATTTATTTTTACCAATTATTGATCCTTTACTGGGTTTTATTAGATGTGATATTCTTACTGTGTGTTTTTATTTTATTTTTAGCGCTGAATCACTTTTACTATCAATTTGTTGTTGTGTATTGTGAACACATTTAGGTTTGGCTGCTAGTAATTTATTCATGTAAGATAATTTATCTACACTGAATCACACTTGTCACTATTTATTGGAGCTTATTTCACTTACTATTTGATTTATATTTATAAGTGTCCTTTGCACATGTGCACTTATTTTATTCATTTATTCACTCACGTGTGGATTTATTTAATCCATTATCCATTAGTAAAGCGCAAAGGTCACTTTCTATTTTTCATCATTCAGATATTCCCACTGAAAGTCCAGGACGTCATATGACATCCTTGGGCGGGAAGTGGTTAAGATACACTTACACTGTCCATTCAAAAGAACGATTTGAGAACACGAACAAACGAAATTACGAACAGACGAATGAAAATACAAAATGTAAATCATTCCTCATAGATGTCATTTTTTTTTCTTTTACTGTTTCGGAGTCTCGTATTTTCGTAAGTTTGTCCGTTCGTAAGTTCGTATATTCCCGTGTTCGATATCTTGCTTATTCGTAATTTCGTAATTTTTCGTATTTTGGTTCTTTCAGCTATTGGGATGTTCGAATTGATCCAAATGTACGAATACTAACAAATTCGTACGAAAATCAATTTTTTACAAACCGAATCACACATGTCTAGACTGTAGTGTGTTTCTGCAAAACTGAAAACTAGGGATGAGCTGAACACCCCCCCCCCCCCCCCCGGTTCGGTTTGCGGCAGAACATGCGAACGGACTGAAAGTTTGCATGAACATTTGAACACCGTTAAAGTCTATGGGACCCGAACGTGAAAAATCAAAAGTGCGAATTTTAAAGGCTAATATGCAAGTTATTGTCCTAAAAAGGGTTTGGGGACCCGGGTCCTGCCCCAGGGGACATGTATCAAGGCAAAAAAAAAGTTTGAAAAACTGAAGTTTTTTCGGGAGCAGTGATTTTCATAATGCTTAAAGTGAAAAAATAAATATGAAATATTCCTTTAAATATCATACCTGGGGGGTGTCTATAGTATGCCTGTAAAGTGGCGCATGTTTCCCGTGTTTAGAACAGTCCCTGCACAAAATGAAATTTCTAAAGGAATAAAAGTCATTTAAAACTGCTTGCGGCTGTAATGTAATGTCGGGTCCCGGCAATACGGATGAAAATTTATTGAGAAACACGGCATGGGTAACCCCCCAGCCCATTACCAGGCCCTTTGGGTCTTGTATAGATATTAAGGGGAACCCCGCACCCAAATTATAAAAAGAAAAGGCATGGCCCCCAGGCCCTATATACTCTGAACAACAGTATACAGGCGGTGCAAACAAGACAGGGACTGTAGGTTTGCTCTTACGTTGAATCTGTTTGTAATTTGGAACAGGTACATTTTGTAAGTGTAGCTCCAGCCAAAAAATCTATTTTTAAGCTTTTTGGATAAGATAGGGAAGGGTTATCATCACCCCTGTAACATTTGTTTTGCTCCTGTTCAGAAGATTTCACCTCACTTTTTGTCCCAATGACAATTGGATTTTGAAAATTTTTCTTTTTTAGGTAAACAAGGATTGGTGATAAAGCATCAGTGGAGACACCTTTTTCCCATATTAACTCTTACAGGAGAGAATTTCCCTTCCTAGGGGTAGGTTTCCTCTCACTTCCTGTTGTCTCCTTCCGTTTGTAAGTAGGAGTCGTTTGTAAGTCGGATGTTTGAAAGTAGGGGACCGCCTGTATATACTATACAGCCTGCTCTATATACGCTGCAGAAAATTGGGCCTTAGGTGTTGGTGGTGCCACAACACTGTAAGCTCTCACAGTTACTCTTGGTGGGCGCTGGACCGGGCCCTGCTGTGAAATATTATATCAAGAATTGTAATTACATGCCCCTGTTGAACAGGGGCAGAAAAATCGGGCCTTTGGTGGTGGTGGTGGTGCCGCCACAACACTGTAAGCCCTCACAGTTACTCGGTGGGCGCAGGAATGGGCCCTTCTGTGAAATATTAAATCAAAAATTGTAATTACACGCCCCTGTTAAACAGGGGCAGAAAAATTGGGTCTTAGGCAGTGGTGGTGGTGGTGCCACAACACTGTAACTCCTCACAGATTTTGTTGTTGAGCGCAGGAACGAGCCCTGCTGTGAAATATTAAAGCAAATATCGTAATTACATGCCCCTGCTAAACAGGGGCAGAAAAGTTGGGCCTTAGGCGGTGGTGGTGGTGGTGGTGGTGGCACAACACTGTAAACCCTCACAGATACTCCAGTTGAGCGCAAGAACGAGCCCTGCTGCAAAATATTACAGCAATAATTGTAATTACATGCCCCTGTTAAACAGGGGCAGAAAAATTGGGCCTTAGGCACTGGTGGTGGTGCCACAACACTACAACCCCTCATGGATACTCTAGTTGAGCGCAGGAACGAGCCCTGCTATGAAATAATACAGAAAAAAATTGTAATTACATTCCCCTGTTAAACAGGGGCAGAAAAAATGGGCCTGAGGCACTGGTGGTGGTGCCACAACACTGCAACCCCTCACAGATACTCTAGTTGAGCGCAGGAACGAGCCTTGCTCTGAAATATTACAGCAAAAATTGTAATTACACACCCCTGTTAAACAGGGGCAGAAAAATTGGGCCTTAGGCACTGGTGGTGGTGCCCTGAAAAATGTTCTTAGAAGCTATCAACATGAACATTGAGGAGGAATAGCATAGTCACTCAGCATAGGCAGTGTTCAATGGATCTCACATTCATAGAAAAATGTATCAGTTACATCAGCATCAGGTGCTTGGTAGCTGGTGATACAAGACTGATTCATTTTTATGAAGGTGAGCCGATCAACTGAGTCTGTGGACAGGCGCACTCTGTGATCGGTTACAAAGCGTTCAGAAAGAACGCTGGATGCAGGACAGGCCAGTAGCTCAATTGCATATTGTGCAAGCTCGGGCCAGTGATCCATCCTCAAGACCCAGTAACCCAGTGGATTTTTCGGTTGGAAAGGTCTCCAAGTCTTGCCCCTAGTTATTCCTGCACCATGTAAATCAGATGCTAGCGATGGTTGCTGGAACCGTTCAGACCTTGGGGCTGCAGACTAAAGAATTGTCTGAACACATCGGTCAGATGGCCACCTTCTCCACCGCTCCTTCTGTGACTGACCGAAGCCTCAGCAACACGTTGTCCAGGAGGACCAGGAAATTGTAACCTCCCAGGCTCTAGAAACGCATTGCACAAACCTTTCTGTGATGCCTCTCGAAGATGTTTCATCCTCTGCTCCCTCTGCGAATGGCTGGATAAATTCCGCAACCTTACCCTTGTAATGGGGATCAAGAAGGGTTGCCAGCCAATCAGGGAGGCCATGCAGCGAAGGTTTGCTGAGACATTCGATCTGAAGTCCTCTGGGTCACTAAGGATGACATGAGCCACAGTCACCTCCTCCCAGCCACGTAAAAGTTAATGGGTTTCTGGGGACTGAAAACGATCCCTTGAAGACTGCTGCTGATGCTGAGGGCTAGGCTCCACCTCCATGCTGACACAATCGGCGGGCCCGCAGGAATACTGTCTAGATAAAGGGGGCCTTGAGAGGCCTCTTCCTCCCTCTGTTATGCCTCAAGTACCCTGTCCATTATTCCACAAAGCGTGTGCTCCAACAGGAAGACAAGAGAGACTCCTGGTGGCTTCCTCAAATGGTGACAGGACAGTGCATGCATTCTTGATCAGTAGCCACTGGCGTGGCGAAAAAAAGTCAAGTTCCCCTGACCCTGTCCTGGTGCCATACTCACACAGTTACTCATTGATGGCCCTCTGCTGCATGTGCAGCCGCTGCAGCATTGCTAAATTTGAGTTCCACCTGGTGGGCATGTCACAAATGAGGCGGTTCTTGGGCAGGTTGCATTCCTTTTGAAGGTCAGCCAGCCGAGCACTGGCATTATATGACCGGTGGAAATGCCCGCAGACTTTCCTGGCCTGCCTCAGGAGATCCTGTAAGCCCGGGTACCTGCACAAGAACCTCTGCACCACCAAATTAAGGATGTGAGCCAAACAGGGAACATGGGTCAACTGTCACTGTCGGAGGGCGGAGAGGAGGTTGGTGCCATTGTCGCAAACCACCATTCCTGACCTAAGCTGGCATGGTATCACCCACCTCTGAGTCTGCCCCTGCAGAGCTGACAGAATCTCTGCCCCAGAGTGGCCCCCGTCCCCTAAGCAGACCAACTCAAGCACTGCATGGCATCTTTTTGGCTGATTGCTTGCGTAGCCCCTTGAACGCCTATGGAGCACCGCTGGTTCAGAGGAAAAATCTGCAGAGGAAGAAGGCAAAGAGGAAGTAGAGGAGGAGCGGGTGGAGGAGAGATGTGTGGCAGAATCACCGCTACTAGCATTTTGGAGGCGTGGTGGCGGAACAAGCTCCAACAGTATGGCACCCTGTCCTGCATCCTTCCCAGCTGCCAGCAGAGTTACCCAGTGCGCTGTGAAAAAAGGTAACGTCTCTGTCCATGCCTGCTGGACCATGAGTCAGCGGTAATATGCACCTTACCGCTGACCGCCCTGTCCAACGAGGCCAAGACATTGCCTTCCACATGCCGGTAGAGAGCTGGAATGGCCTTCCGTGAATAGAAATGGTGTTTGGGAACCTGCCACTGAGGTACTGCACATTCCACAAATTCACGAAAGGGGGCAGAGTCTACCAGCGGAAAAGGCAGCAGTTGGAGTTCTGGCACTTTAGCCAAGCTAGCATTCAGCCACTAAGCATGTGGATGTCTGGGACCGAATTTCCGGTCGGTTTAGCAACTGAGGTAGGGAAATTTGCCTGCTACAATCGGATGTTGGTGTAGCGATAGCAGATTGCCCGCAAGTACTTGGCACACCTAATTCTACACCTTCATTCCTCTCAGTACGGGTTTCTGAGAGGACTGAAGGTATAGTGGGGTTGGAGATCCCAGCTGATGAGGAGCAAGGAGAGGTCCGCCTTGTTCTTTGGTGTGGGTCTTTTAAGTACTGTTGCCAACGGACTGCATGGAAGGTCGACATATGTCTGATCAAGCATGTGGTGCCCAAGCGGCTGCTGTTTTGGCCACGCTTGATACGCTTCAGACATATGTTGCAAACAGCAATGATGCGATCTGCTGAACGCGTATCAAAAAAGGCCCACACCAAAGAACTTTTCAAAATACGCAGGGAGTCAGCAGCACCCTGCACATGCAGAGCGGTGCAGTGTAATGCAGTCGGGTGGCTGCCCTTAAGCTGGCCCCTGGAGGGCATCCTTGGAGATGTGCCTCCTTCTCCTCCTTTTCTCTTCTATTAGGCACCCACGTAGAGTCAGTGACCTTATCATCTCCTCCCTCCTCGTCACTGGAGCAAACCTGGCAGTATGCTGCAGCTGGGGGAACATGACTGCCAGTTTATTGTCCTTCTTGGGCACCCCCTCTCTCTCTGGCTCACGTTACTGCCTTCCTCAACCTGGGTACCATCATCGGAGCCTTCAA